>CM059427.1:146387091-146987091 GCA_030390025.1 Squalus acanthias | reverse complement strand
TGAGAGATGTGGGTGTGAGCTTGCAGCAGTAGTAAGTGTGTGAGGGTGAGGTGAAGCTATGAATGTGAGGTATGAGTCGTGTTTGGTAGAGATTGTTGGTAGGGGTGTGGTGCATTGAGCAGTGTGTGAGGCTAGTGGTGCAGATGGTGGGATATGGCATTTGAAGATGAATTCTATGACCTTGACCACTCGCGTGAGGTCATTAAACCTCTTCCTGCACTGCGTCCAGGTCCTCTGGGCTACACAGCTGGCATTCAACACAATGGCTATCTGCTCCCACTGCACCTTGCTCCGTTCCCTGGAGGACCTCCTGGCCCCCTGTGGAAAGAGGACCCTCTCTCCTCCTATGGACCTCCTGCACCAAGGCCTCCAGTGCTGCATTGGAGAACCTTGGTGCACACTCTCTCCCCTGTTGTGCCATCATTAATTGTTGCTTTCCACTGTCTTCCCAAGCCACTTCAATTATCTGCTGCAGGCAGAATGCACTTCCCCTTTAAGAGGTGCAGACTGCCTTTAAATAGTGCAGGATAGCTTTAGTTGGTGCTAGCCTCGCACAAACGTGGGTCCCCTGCTGAGCGTTCAGCCACTCTGCAGCGCATTCAGCGGTGGGAAGAACGCCACAATCATGGAAATGAGCAGACAGCACGAAGTTCGCGTGCTGGCTACAGTCCTCCGAACGGACGTGGGTTGATCATGCATCACGATCCCAGTGCCCATTTTGAGGGCATACCAATTTCTAGGCCTGAGAATATGGATCAAAATGAGAAAATAACATTCTCCATGAAGAGAACATAGGAACAGGAATAGCCTATTCAGCCCCTCGAGCCTGTTCCACCATTCAATGAGATCATGACTGATCTGTATTCTAACTCTATCCACCAGCCTTGGCTCCACATCCCTTATTATTCTTGGCTAGCAAAAATATGTCGATCTCAGATTTAAAATTATTAATTGAGCTAGCATCTATTGCTTTTTTGTGGGAGAGTTTTCCATACTTCTACCACCCTTTGTGTGAAGAAGTGTTTGCTAACTTCTCTCCTGAATAGCCTAGCTCTGATTTTAAGGTTATGTTCCCTTGTCCTAGAGTCCCCAAAGCAGAAACATTTTCTGTATCTACCCTAACAATTCCTTTCAAAATCCTAAAAACCTCAATTAAATCACCCCTTAACCTTCTATATTCCAGGGAATGCAAGCCTAGTTAATGCAATCTCTCTTCATAATCTAATCCTTGGAGCCCTGGTAACATTCTGGTGAATCTGCGCTCCACTCCTTCCAAGGTCAATATTACCTTTCTAAGGTGCAGTGCCCAGAACTTATACTCCAGATGTGGTCTAACCAGGGCTTTGTAGCAAAACTTCCTCCCCTTTATATTTTAGCCCTCTAGATATAAAAGCTAACATTCCATTAGCCTTTTTGATTATTTTTTGTACCTGACTACTATATTTTAGTGATCTATGTACATGGACCCCTAAATCTCTTTGGATCACCACTGTTCCTAGCTTTTCACCATTTAAAAAAAAAAATACTCATCTATCCTTTTTTGGTCCAAAATGAATGAACTCGCACTTAGCTGTGTTGAAATCCATCTGACACAGATTTGCCCACTCACTTAATCTATCAATTTCTCTTTGCAATTTTATGCTCCCGTCTACACTACTTACTATGCCACCAATAGTAATTTTTCAGTAAAAAAATCAATAAAACTTTATAGAAGGTGACTGTACACAACATCCTAATATTTGAAGTTGCAGCTTCTGTAGTGTTTCTGGATATCCTACTATGCAATTCATATTTCCTTCTAAAGCTCTCTGTACAGGCACCAGCCACTATGATCAGAATTACCAAGATGTTTTTTGATTTCCGTCATCGATTATCATGGTTTTCTCATTGGACTGTAGGCTTGAAGTGTTGCACTCAGCTAATACCCTGCTGCAGGACTAGAATCCTTACAAGTCTAAGTTATTAGGCTGGAACCTTACCTCAGTACTAGGGTCCCTACAAATGCACATTTAACCAATTCCAATACTTAAGAACTACAGCCTCCACAGATGACTTGTGCCATTGATTCTGGCATCCCAACTCAAGCACCATACTGCTTACCTTATCTTTCTTGTCCGTGTTCCCTCAGGACCATGGTCCCTACTTACTAATAAACACTAAAACTTATATTTTCCTCTAATATTCTAGGTAAATTTAGTTTCACCTAGATAACCTGCATTACACCACTAAAAGAGTGGTTGCATAAAGAATTGGTATAAATATTAAGCTGTTTAGTTGCTGGAATTAATAATTGATACGATCTTGCTCGTTTTCTCTCTCTCTCTCTCTCTCTCTCTCTCTCTCTCTCACACACACACACACACACACGCTTTTAGTTATACTAAACATTGTTGCAAACATATTCAGAAAAATTGCAAATTAAATGAATCTTCTTGAGCTTCATATTACTTGGTCTCCACAACAGTAAACCCAGAACCTGAACAGATGGAATATTCTGCCCATATAATGGAATAAAGAAGGCTGTCCTGTGTCAGTCAGTCTCCTCTCAGGAAAAAGTTACTATTAGTACCATTTTTGTTTGTAACATTATATTTTACACCGCTGGCCATGAAGGAACTTTAAAAGAAGGTTTAACGCAAATATTTAAGTTTAAAACTATATATTTATTTCCACACAAAGGGTAGTGGAAATCTGGAACTCGCTCAAATGGCTGTTGACACTGGGTCAATTTTTTCAAGACAAATCAACAGATTTTTATTATGGGTATCCAGGGATACGGAACAAAGGTGGGCAAATCGAGTTGAGATACAGATCAGCCATGATCTAATTGAATGCTGGAACAGGCTCCAGGGGCTGAATGGCCTACTTCTGTTCCTACGTACAATTGAAAGAAAAACTGTTGTTAAATCAGATAGCCATAACATGGTTTTGTGTTTTAGTTTCTGTAGTGCAGCTGAGGTGAATGTAGATTATTTTTTTTTGTATTGTATCTGACTTTGGTTTCCTAAAAAAAAAAATGTATTTTTTCTAAATATGACTGTCTGCTCACTTGATGTTCCAGCTAATGGTATTGGTCTGACCTTGATTAAATTATCTATGTAACTAAATATAACAGTTGGTTTAACCATACCCAGCTTATTCCCATGATTATGATTGTGTGCTCAAAAATAAATGAAGAGCTGCCGAATTGAAAGCAGAACTTTTTGGCCTTCTATGCATGCACAACCTCAAAATCTAGCGAGGTGGCCGTTCCAGCTCATCTTCAGATTTTTCCACACCTGACCTGTGCCTGTGAACAACACCATGGGAGATCCCCTGGTTAATATATTCGCTTAAGTTCATTAGGTATTCACTCTATTTACATCTATTTGAAGTATTCACGGTCTAGTATGTTGGATTATCGTGTATATAATTTCTTAATTTTTTTGTGTATTTTTACTCTTGCCAGAAAAATAATTTAATTGAGTGGTCAGGGTGTAGAGCAGTAATAAAAAAAATTACACGCACACAATGAAAATATCAGTGCAAGTGTCCAGTACAACTGCTTTAGTAATTTAGCCAATCTCTCGAATTGTTGTTCTACTCACATTAATCATTGCCTGTGCGCTTTGTTTTTTTTCACTTGGTTATCATGATATTATGGATTCTGGGTTAATAATGGTTAGCAATAAAATATTGCTCACTCCTGCTTTCTTTATCTGTAGTGCCATGTAAATAAGATTAATAAAGGTATTAAAGAAACCACTCTGTTGAGACTTGCTTCCATTTAAAAATGTAAATGCCAGTATTCCAGAACTCAGGCGAATTTGTCATGAAGGAAGTAATAGAAATTCAAATGAACTTTTGCTGGTTAAAATGGGAGAATAATGGATGACAAAATGGGACATAATCAAGTGCAATGCTTGAAATGTGGGAGGCTGTTTTATCCCCTCTCTTTAGGGAACTTGGTGTACTTCTCTATTACTCCTCTACATCCTGACCTCTCAATTAAACTAGGATTCCTTTCCTGGCTCAGATAAACGTGGCTTGTATTCTCTTGAATTTAGAAGGTTGAGGGGTGATCTAATTGGTAGGGTTTCTGTAGGGTAGATTCAGAGAAACTATTTCCTCTGGTGGAGGAATCCAGAACATGAGGACATAGAAAACTTGCAGACTGGGCAGCTATGGGGCAGATGAACTTTAACATAATTAAATGTGAGGTGATACACTTTGGTAGGAAAACAGAAACATCACCTACACCTCAGAAAATAAGAAACTGAATGGGGTAGAAGATCAAAGGAATCTAGGGATACAGGTGAACAACTCATTAAAAGCAGCATCACAGGTCAGCAAAGCAATTCAAAATGCTAACACAGCACTGGGATTTATTTCTAGGGGTATAGAATTCAAAAGTAGTGAAGTTATGTTAAAATTGTATAGGACCCTGGTCAGGCACTTAGAGTACTGTGTGCAGTTCTGCTCTCCTACTATAAAAAGGGCATAGAAGTACTGGAGAAAGTGCAAAAAAGATTTACAAAGATGGTACCAGAACTGAGAGATTATAGATATTGGGTAAGATTGAACAGGTTGGGGCTTTTTACTTTAGAAAAGAGAAGACTTAGAGGAGACCTGATCGAGATCTTTAAAATTATGAACTGGTTGGACAGGGTAGATGTGGAGTGAATGTTTCCACTTGTGGGAGAATACAAGATAGTTACTAACAAATCCAATAGGGAAATAAGGAGAAATGTCTTTACTCAGAGTGGTTAGAATGTGGAACTCGCTACCACAGGAAGTGGTTGAGGCAACAACAGAAAGTGCTGAAAACACTCAGCAGGTCATTAAACTACACTAGTGTTTAGTGTATAAGTGGTTGAGGCAAATAGTTTCAATGCTTTTAAAAGGAAACTAGACGAGTACATGAGAGAAAAGGGAATAGAAAGATATGCTGAAAGGCTGAAATGAGGTAGATGGAATGGGAGGAGATTGTGTGGAGTATAAGCACCAGCACAGTCTAGTTAGGCCAAATGGCCTGTTTCTGTGCTGTATAATCTATGTAATACTATGTAATAATCTCAAAATTAGAGCCAGTCCAATTCAGAGTGAAATCTGGAAGCATTTTTCACACAAAGGTTAGTGGAAATCTGGAAAACTCTTTCCCCCCCCACAAAAGGCTGTAGATGCTGGGTCAATTGAAATTTTCAAGACCTGAAGTCGTTAAGATTTTTATTAGGTAAGGCACTCGAAGGATATGGAACAAAGGCAGGGAAATGGAGTTGAGATGCAGATCAGTCGTGATCTAATTGAATGATGGAACAGGCTTGAAGGACTGAATGGCCTACTCTTGTTATGTTTGTATGGTCATCCAAAGACAATAGGATTCTGATCATCTCCAAAACTTGAAGTGCCACTGAGCATCAGAAAACTGAAAATGTGATTGGCTTTCAGTCCTATTACAGATATGAGATTATTCGTCCACAGGATCAGGTACACATTAGTAAGTAGGGCAGGTTCAATGTACCATTGTGAGAACATTGTGATGTAGTGATGCACATTATCTTCCTGGCACTCTTACAGTTGCGTCTGTTAGAAGAGAGGTGATTTACCACCACTTCTGTGCCAAGCTACCTATTTGGTAATTCTGGTGGAACTAAAGCTACCAAATCAGAGTTTGGCTCTCTGTACTAGTGTTTTTTGCAGAATATTTACACCACTACAGATTATTATAGGAAAATCCTGGTATAATAAGGGCATTAGTTAGTCTTAATAAAAATATTTATTTGTTACCTTTATTGACTTACTACTGGATTAATGTAGTTTAAACTTACAGCCATATAAATACAGGTTAACATAATAGGGTAGCAATAGTTAGGTTAAATTGTCTCTATATATATTTATATATATATATATAATCACCTGTCATTGTAAATAATATCCAGTGAGCATGCTATTTTATCTTTTCTGAATTAAATTGAAATGCAGTTGGTTTTTAAAAAACTTTGCATGGCCAGCTAATGCATAACTTTCATGTTTGTTGTTTGCCTTGTAGAGACTATAAAATGACTGGAGAAGTGTCATTGGACATCAATATCAAAGAGCCTCGATGGGACCAGGGTACTTTTATTGGGAGAGCAAAACACTTCTTCACAGTTACTGACCCCAGGAATATTCTTCTATCAAATGCCCAGTTGGACAATGCTAGAAAGATAATACATGATTATAGGTATAGTACAACAGAGTTTTGGTATGACATTGCAGCCTGTCTTCTATTTTTATGTATTGATATATTTCTGATGTAGTGCAATTTTATCACTCAATTTGATTCTGACTTTTTTTTAAATTAAACAATGGGGGAAAAGGAATGCACACGTTTGTAGGCTGAACTTCTTTCTTTACAAGGATAGGAACCCTTTGAGAAAAAAGTGAGTGGTATTCTGAATAAATAAGATAGGAGCAAAAAATACCATCAGAGAACAAGCTATTTAACATGGGTTGTGAACACAGAACTAAAGATGTATAAAATTAGTAATCCTCAAGCAAGATTTACACCTGATGTGGGTAGACTCCCAGTAAAAGCTGTTAATGCCATGTCAATTAACAACACTTTTATTTTTTGAAAAAAGATTGGGTGAATATCTGGTTAGGAACAAGATTGTGAGTTATCAGGATACCTCGGATGGAGATGTTAGAATGTTTGTTCCATAACAATGGAAATGTCATACCAGCAAAAGCAAACATAACAGTATAACTCCAGAGTCAAGTCAAGATCTGATTTTTAGAGCAGAGTGGTATGACTACCTTTGGACAGGCCACCTCTGTCCGATTCCTCGGGCTTGATAAATCATGGGGTATAATTCCAGTGTTGTATCAAATCTGGTTTAAAGAAATGCCCAGAGCCATCCTTTGATCCTTCTGGACAGCCTGTAAGTTTATAGAGGTGATGCCCCGCCCCTTGTCTTATAATACATGTAAAATTTACCATCTGGTATCAGAGGTCTGCAAATGCATATAAGTAAGCGCATATGTGCAGAGATCTCTCCTGGTCTTGAAAGTTCGAATGGGTTCCACTAGAACCACACAGCTCCAGATCTCATTACAGCCTTGGTCCAAACATGAACAAAAGAGCTGAATTCCAGAGGTGACGTGACAGTGACTGCATTTGACATCAAGGTAACATTTGACCGAGGGTGGCATCAAGGAGCCCTAGTAAAATTGAAGTCAATGGAAATCAGGAGGAAAACTCTCCACTGGCTGGAGTCACACCTAGCACAAAGGAAGATGGTTGTGGTTGTTGGAGGTCAATCATCTCAGCCCCAAGACATCACTGCAGGAGTTCCTCAGGGCAGTGTCCTAGGCCCAACCATCTTCAGCTGCTTCATCAATGACCTTCCCTCCACCATAAGGTCAGAAGTGGGGATGTTCACTGATGATTGCACAGTGTTCAGTTCCATTCGCAACTCTTCAGATAATGAAGCAGTTCATGCCCGCATGCAGCAAGACCTGGATGACATTCAGGCTTGGGCTGATAAGTGGCAAGTAACATTCGCGCCACACAAGTGCCAGGCAATGACTATCTCCAACAAGCGAGAGTCTAACCACTGCCCCTTGACATTCAACGGTATTACCATTATCGAATCCCCCACCAACAACATCTTGGGGGTCACCATTGACAGAAACTTAACTGGACCAGCCACAAGAGCAGGTCAGAGGCTGGTAATTCTGCGGCAAGTGTCTCACCTCCTGACTCCCCAAAGTCTTTCCACCATCTACAAGGCACAAGTCAGGAGTGTGATGGAATATTCTCCACTTGCCTGGATGAGTGCAGCTCCAACAACACTCGAGATGCTCGACACCATCCAAGACAAAGCAGCCTGCTTGATTGGCACCCCATCTACCACCTTAAACATTCACTCCCTCCACCACCGGCATATCGTGGCTGCAGTGTGTACCATCTACAATATGCACTGCAGCAGCTCAACAAGGCTTCTTCGGCAGCACCTCCCAAACCCGCAACCTATACCACCTAGAAGGACAAGGGCAGCAGGCACATGGGAACACCATCACCTGCAAGTTCCCCTCCAAGTTACACACCATCCTGACTTGGAAATATATTGCCATTCCTTCATCATCGCTGGGTCAAAATCCTGAACCTCCCTCCCAAACCGCACGATGGGAGTACCTTCACTGCACAGACTGCAGCGGTTCAAGAAGGCGGCTCACCACCACCTTCTCAAGGGCAATTAGGGATGGGCAATAAATGCTGGCCTTACCAGCGACGCCCACATCCAATGAACGAATAAAAAAATTGTGTTTTAAAGCCACAGCAAACAATAATTGAACAGTTGGACCAGAGCCTAAAATTTAGGGGAAAATAGATTTGTCACAAAAAATAATGGAAAAGTACAGCACAGTAGGAGGCCATTGAACCCATCGTGTCTGTGCCAACTCTTTGAAAGAGCTGTCCAATTAGTCCCACTCCCCTACTCTTTAGCCCTGCATTTTTTTTCCTTTTTAAGTATATATCCAATTCCCTTTTGAAAGTTACTAGTGAATCTGCTTCCACCACCTTTTCAGGCAGCGTATTCCAGATCCTCAAAACTCGCTGCCTAAAAAAAAAAAAAAAAATTCTCCTCATCTCCCCTCTGGTTCTTTTGCCAATTATCTTAAAAGATTTGTCCTCTGGTTACCGAACCTCCTGCCAGTCGAAACAATTTCTCCTTATTTACTCTACCAAAATCCTTCATAATTTTGAATGCCTTATTAAATCTCCCCTTAACCTTCTCTGCTCCAAGGAGAACAACCCCAGCTTCTCTAGTCTCTCCATATAACTAAAGTCCGTCATCCCTGGTATCATGCTAGTAAATCTTCTCTCTACACTCTCCATGGCACATTATAGAAATGAAAAAAAATGCATTTAATTTCATACGGCTGTCTACCACAGGTAATTTGTATAAAAATAAACACAAGAAGGCTTATGAATTTGTAAGCACAAAATTCAATCTGCATGCTTTGGCTTCAGAATGTTCTGTGCCCCAGTAACATCATTAGCGTTATTTTCACTCCAACAGACCAGTGTTAATTTGAAGCCCTGGTAAACGGTTGAAGTGTTGCCTTGAAAGTTGGTGACTTTGACTTTAACAAAAAAAAATCCCTCTTAAAATCTTGGACCCTTAAGAAAAATATCAGTAAATCTGATAACAGCAAAATATAATCCATTCTCTTGGTTTTATTGCCAATTATCTGGAAGACTTTGAATGTTTCACACTTCTGAATGGGTATACTAAAATTTAACAAATTGATTATACCAGAATATGCAATATTCTTTTTCAAGGCTTAACCATGACAATGGGCCATAATTTGCTGTAGAAGGGCATCTAACAGTGTCTGCCGTTGGTTAGACTTTCCTTTGCAGGGTTAGGGTTTTAATATTTTGATTGGCAAGTTGCTGAAATTGCGAGCTGATCAGGGCGCAGGGAAGGAAACAGAACATCTGGGACTTGAGTGAACAGGGAAAGCAACTGTGTATCCCCGTAACCAATGAGATTTAAGTATTGTGAAATAAACAGCAAAGGACTGAGAAGGAGGTGTAAATTAGAGTGGGTGAATTCAATGTCAAATCGGGTACAAAAGCGAAATAGAGGGAAAGAAAGATTGGATTAAGAGTGAAAGAATAGAGACAGAAAGGAAAAGTTAAAAAATTGTATTAATTCTAAATTTGACATTTCAAATCTCCAACATCAATTAATATCTGAAGGAATGAAATTCCACACTTGTAATAGTAAATTTTCAGTGCCAGAAAGGTTGATTGGCAGTAATGAACAGTTATCACGTCATCAAAAGAGTACTTGCGCTTGAAATGACAAGACATAACTTTCTGTGGCGAGTTTAGTTCATATTTACCACACAAATAGCAACTTTGTGCCATTCAATGCATTTCAATGGTGAGGCAGCAGCAAGATACCGTTTCCATGAAGCTAACAGCTGAGCAGTGCAACTCGGACGTCAACTTTTGGATATCCACGTTTGACCGCACATCTGCCCGTTGTTTGCAGTTGCTGTGCCATTTACGCATAAATAACGGTGAGTGCGATTAGCCTCACCGTTACTTTGACAGCAAATTCTGGGCTATTAAGTCAGTAAGATCCTAAATTTGTCAAAAGTAACTGTTCACAAAGTGAAGAAAGAACTTGGATTTACATAGCACCCTCAGGGTGTCCCAAAGTGCTTCACAAGTAATGAATAACATTTGAAGTAAAGTCACTGTTATATAAAATATTTAGACATCTGGATACAGAAAAGAAACTGGTCCATTTTACCATCTGTATCTTGTTAAGTTGTATGCTTTTAACTTTTGTCTTTCTCTTTTGTAAGAGTTTTGTTTGGGTGATGCTTATCCTAGAGCAGACTTATTGTATTGTTACATGTGTTATATCTTAGGCAAGGTATCGTAGCTCCTGAACTTACAGAAGACGAACTTTGGAGAGCAAAGTATGTCTATGATTCTGCATTTCACCCAGATACAGGAGAAAAGATGATTCTTATTGGTCGAATGTCAGCTCAGGTGCCAATGAACATGACAATTACTGGATGTATGATGACCTTCTATAAGTGAGTAAAGACATTTTAAATTTAAGAGTTTTTCTTCTGATTTTTCACAACTGTAGAAAGCATATTGTGGCAGGAAGCTTCATACTCAATGGCCCCGATTTCGCGGTAGGCGGCATAGCTAAGGGGTAGGCCGCCAACATCCGAATGAAAGCCGCACTTACCTCGTGCGAACACCTCTTCGAAAAGTTGCTTTCAAACGCTGCAGAGTTGTGCACAGCGGAGTGGCCCACGGATCCCAGGGGCGAACCGGTGTGCGTATGTGAACCTGGGATCACGTGGGGTAGTGCTCTTTTCACTTTTTTTATTCGTTCCTGGGATGTGGGCATTGCTGGCAAGGCCAGCATTTATTGCCCATCCCTAATTGCCCTTGAGGAGGTGGTGGTGAGCCGTCTTCTTGAACCGCTGCAGTCTGCGTGGTGAAGGTACTCCCATAGTGCTGTTAGGGAGGGAGTTCCAGGATTTTGACCCGATGATGAAGGAACGGCGATATATTTCCAAGTCAGGATGGTGTGTGATTTGGAGGTGATGGTGTTCCCATGCACCTGCTGTCCTTGTCCTTCTAGGTGGTAGAGGTCGCGGGTTTGGGAGGTGCTGCCGAAGAAGTCTTGGCGAGTTGCTGCAGTGCATCTTATAGATGGTGTGCACTGCAGCCACGGTGCGCCGGTGGTGGAGGGACTGACATTAAGGTGGTGGATGGGGTGCCAATCAAGCGAACTGCTTTGTTCTGGATGGTGTCGAGCTTCTTGAGTGTTGTTGGAGCTGCACTCATCCAGGCAAGTGGAGAGTATTCCAGCACACTTTTGACTTGTGCCTTGTAGATGGTGGAAAGGCTTTGGGGAGTCAGGAGGTGAGACACTTTCCGCAGAACGCCCAGCCTCTGACCTGCTCTTGTAGCCACGGTATTTATGTGGCTGGTCCAGTTAACTTCCTGCCTCTTAGCCAATCAGGAAACAGAGAAGATTGCTGATTTGCCCACGACTCCTCATTTTAAATAATTTAGCAGCAAGAAATGCTATTTTATTAATAAATTACGATCATTGCAATAGTATTTAATACACGTACCAAAATTATAATACACAAACCTATAATTACAGTTTTATAGTTCTATCAAATTTATTTCTTCTCTATTAGGCTCACTAACTTTTGATTTATTTAAATAACCTAAAATCGAGAGTTTAAATATCTGATAACAGGAGGAAATCATGAAAGTGAATTAAATCCTATCTAAGTAGAAGTTGGGAATTAAACCAAAACTACAAAAGGCTTTTGGGCAGCAAAGATGGTGACACAAAAAGGCTCTGTTTTCAAACTCAAACAAATGAAAGTTTCTTTCAAAGTTTGTATCTGCGCAGACATGACCAGTGCCTCATTGTTATGGACTGTAGCATAAACTAATAAACCCCCCCCCCTCCCTTATGCTGAGCAACAGGCTCCTGCGCCTGTCTGCAGCAGACGTAAACATATTCAGGGTAATTAATGGGCAGTAGGTGGCAATTAGCCCAACTTTTCACCAGCACGTTGATTTGAATGGGTAGGTGAAACGTGCAGCGAAGCGGAATCTTAACTTGACGGATCGCAAGTTCGGGATTTCGCGCATGCGCAAGCGTATGGGGAAATCCCGAACTTGTGGTCAATTTCAAAGGCGGTATGACTGCGTACTCTGAGAGTACGCCATCATACCGATCGCGAATTCAGGGCCATCAAACTCTGCATTTTGTCCCAGTCCAGCTAACCCAGAAACGGTGGAAGAAAGCAGGACTGGCAGGATTAAGGAATCAGTTTTCTAACTAAATGCTTCTTCAAAAAAAAATTTCAACCATATCCTTATTAGGAACATCAAATTTGTATTTTTTTTTTAATAAAATGTGTTAAATAATCATGCAATTGAAACTACCACCCACAACACCAAAAGCTGGGTCCTATTTGGGGAGCAATTAGAGCTGTCATACCCTAAAATATACCAAAATTATTTTTCTTTTAAATTGTGAACTATGACAAAAAAACTTATTCCATGGCACAATGTGTAGGCTTATACTGTCAAGTTGATAATTATGGATTTATTCAACATGTTTCCAGCATAATTTTAGATTAGAATTACATTAAAGTGCCAGAGAAGAAATGGGCTTCACGTGGTCCTGGAAATTTAAAGTAAATCTGGAAGTTTCTTTCCTGGTAGATAATGGAGGCTGGGATCCCTGGACAGTACAAGGGTTTTTTTTTAAATACTAATGGAACTTTCAAGATGTTGTTCACATTAGGTTGCTGGAAATGGTTTGTGTCTTACCTGTCTGTGTCATCTTTGTGTTTCTAGTGGTATCACTTTGTCCTCTCATGATTCTCTCTGTCTTTTTATATTGTTTTCTGAATGATTTTCTACTGTCTCTGTTTGTTGTCTTTTTCATTCTCCCTCTTTTGAGTTCTCAAGGGGGGAGGGGAGGCATGTGACCACAGTGCAGGGTGGCAGCGGCAAGCAACATGAAGGGGTTGGCATTCTAACTGCCTTCCCTAATGTGTGGTTCCCCAGCTGGTTTTATGATTTTTCCTTTCACCCCATCAGCAACCCTTACATGTACACAACTACTGTCCCACATCCCTTGTGCTCTCATTCCCCTTCTGTCCATTGCTTTTGTGTACTATCTCTTTACCTCGTCCCTTTAACTTGTCTTGTCCGCTACCCATTTGTACTTTCTGCTGCTCTTTCCCGTTTCCCACTCTTCCTCTGTCCCTACTTTCACTGTCTTTTTGTCTCTTTGCCCTCCTACTATTTCCCTTCCTTTCCCTTGCCCCTTTTCAGCTCTTCTCCACCATCTCCCCTCCCCTTTTTCCTACACTCCTCCTTGCTGTCCCCTACCTGTCCCTTTTCCCATCTCCTGTTCCCCATTTTGTCCTCTCCTTCACCCTTCCCCTTTTGCCTCTGACTGTTCTTGCTTTACAGCTCCTGTGTTCTCCCTCATATGTCCACCTTCCACCATCTCTCACATCCCCAGCTTTCCCCATGAATCTGACATCCCCTCTCCAGCCCCCACCAACCTCACCCCAAATTTTTTTCCCAGGCCAGTTTTGACCAGGCCAAACAGGACGGAGAAGTCCTACAGTAGTGGCAACAGGTCCTGAGGTGGCGGGGAAGATGGGGCAGTAACCTCGGGACAGTAGAGGAGCCCTGCAGCAGTGGGGATGGGCAGACAAGGAGCTGAAGGGGACTCAGCGGGTCAGGGGGCGATAGCAGTAGAACCCCGCCTTAGTAAGAGCAGGCAGGCATGGGGTTGACCCAGCAGGCCTAGTGTGGGAGCCCCATGATAGTTAAGCCAAAAGATGGCAAATAATAATTAAGTAAAACATCAATAAATTTAAGGTAAAACTTACCTGAAAGGAGCAGGAAGTGGAAAAGGTGATTATAGAATTGCAAACACTACCTCCAGCACTATCCAGAGGAATGAACCTGGGAGATAGCTTGGAGGAGCAGCAGTGTTACCTAGTGTCAACATTTAAGAATAGGTTAGAGAGGTGGTTGAAGGCAAAGGGAATAAAGGGATATGGGATTGGGACTACTGCTCGGGAGGATAAACACCAGCATGGACTGGTTGGACCAAACAGCCTTTTACCGTGTTGTAATTTCTATGAAATTATATTTCTTTGTAGTGTTGGGAGGACTGACAGGTAACTATAATGGTAAATATAAGTACTTTATATAATTTACAGTTTAAAACGAATTCACAGGTGTGACAGGGATAGCATGACATCCAGTTTCCATGGAAATAGCATGACAAATAGCATGATACAGGTGTGACCTGGACAGAAAACATGTGACCATACAGAAAATATGTGTTGCACAACAGAAAGTCATGCAGGTACAAGACTTTTAAAATATAAAATAAATTCCTGTAAAGGGTGGCATGGGTACCGAGGCCAGTGTAACCGCTAGAAAATATTAGTTATGTTGATGGCTCAGGTATCACACTATTCTTGTCTCAGCAAGAACATCTTGCACTTTTATAGTGCCTTAAATGTAATGAAATGTTCCAAGACATCCGAGCAGAAGTTCAGGAGGAAGGTTAGGGTGGGTGACTGAAGGCACAGTTGAAGAGGTAGGTTCTGAGGAGACTTTTGAAAATGGGAAGAGATGTGGCAACATTAGAGGGCTTTAGGGAAATTCCAGAACAGAGCAAGATATCTGAATTTTCTCTCACCAATGGTGGAAACAGACAGAAGACCAGGGTCAGAGAAGTAAATGAGTGAGCTGGGACATGAGGAGGTTGCAGAGGTAGAGTGGAACAGAGGCCATGGAGGAACAAGGATGAGAATTTTGAAGTCAACAAACTGGGGGAAGAGGAGCCCGTGGAAATTGGTGAAGACGGGTGACAGGTGATCAAGACAGTACAGGATCAGATGTGGGCAGGAGAGTTCTGGATGAGTTGGAGTTTGTGTATAGTGTAACTTGGGAGACCAAGGAGGAGAACAGTAAATAGAACTGGGAGATAAGGCCAAGAATGAGTAATTGTGTTATTGGGTTGTTTTTCCTTTTTTACTCTAGGTTTTTTTTTGGCTTCTGTGTTTCAGACAACACTCATTGGTGAACCCTAGCTGTCAACATTCTCGAGTGTTTTCACTTGCCTTGATAGATAAAACATCATAGTCTACACAGGATAATGAACAGAGACCCTTTTTAAATTACTTCAGGCACTGGTTTCTTTGGGGGGAAAATTGGGTTGCTAACGGGGCGCAAAGCAACTAGCGCCCGGGCGCGGCGCCGCCCACGCCTCCTGCGAAATTCAGCGAGAGGTTAGCGGCAGCGCTAACCGGTAGCGCCCTGTGGCGCTGCGCCGCCGGCAGTGATGTCATTGCCATGCACAGCGCCCTGGCTGCAATCTTCGGGAGCGCACCCTGACTTACCACCGGACGCTATGTCCGACGGGGTCAGGGGAGCCTACCTGCGGCCGGGGAGGTGCAATTTAAAGGCTAGGTGCAGGGGCGGCCATTTTTGTTGCTGGCCGCCTGCCAGCACCTGCCTGCGCTCCCGTCCCTGGCCTCCTGAACGGCTCTCCTCCCCCCCCCCCACAACTGCGGAGTGCCGGCTATGCTCCAAGAGCCCGGCACTTCTCTTGAGTCCCGGGCCCTTTTGCTGGCACGCTCGATCCCCGGGGTCCCAGCTAGGCCCTGGGTCGCGCTGCGCAAGGCCCCTCCCCTTTAAGAAGGGGAGGAAGGCGTGCAATACCGCGGCACGTAACGCCACGATATTGACTCGCAGCTCCCCAAGAGGGATGCGGCGTGCTTCCAGTAGCGCCCTGCTTCTCTCTTGGGGCGCAACCACTCAACTTCCGGCGCGGAGGCGCTAATTTTAGCGCCCCAGCGAAGTTAGCACCCCAAATGGGGCGCTACTCAATTTTTAGCCCTTTGTCTTTAAAAGTAGCAAGATAATACTGCATTACACCTTGTTTTGGGCTTTAACTGACAAATAATATATGAAACAGTAATGGAATAAGGAAATAGTAGCAATAACAAAACATGTTGATAATAGTAGTTCCTAAATTTTGCTAAGTCCTTGTATATTATAAAATAATAAATAGTTCCTAACTTTGATAAAACTGTGCAATAATGACTTTTTGTATATAATCTTTTCCCCACCAATTATAGAACTTGACTGCTTATCTAATTAAAAACAAAGAATGCTGGAAACACTCAGCAGGTCAGAAGCATCTGTGGATACAGGAAGGTAGGGTTAACGTTTCAGGTCTATGCCCCATCGTTCGAACCCATGGGAAGAGAAGCCATTGCAGGAATTATACTGTCTACATTGGGACAGGTAGGAATGGAATCAGGCCCATGGAGATGGATCATAGAGGAGAGGCGATTGAGGATGATGGAATGGCCACCCATGTTGAAAACCACAGGGAGGACATGGGGAGAGAGATTGGTATACAGAATATTATTGATGACTTCGACCAGGAGGGTCTCGATGTTGTCGATAAGATAGGAACCAGACTGAAGTGAGTCAAATGGGGAAAACTGGTGTAGAGTTTGGTAGCGATGACATTTTCAAGTGCTTTAAAGAAGAGGTGGTTAGAGATGAGCCAGTAGTTGGAGGGATATGTGGTGGGCGTTTTAAGAAGTGAGCAGTTTTTAAGGGAAGTATTAGCTCCTCCATAGCAGCAATATAATACTACTAATATTTCTACAGCATTATACTACTAATGGGGGACACGGCTATATAGGAGGAAGAACATGATAAATACATTTTTGCTATAGCTTTAATGATATTTAGCGGTAGTAAAGCGATCAAAATTGTTATGGTCTGACATAGACTGGCTTCTTGAAACTTTGAAAATTTTCAAAATAAGCTGACTCTACCACAAGGCACAGATGAGCTAAACCAGATTGTTGACTTTATGTAAGAACTGACTCTCACCCAGGCTATGTAGGGATGTATTATATACAGTGTGCTACCTTGGTCAGTGCTTCTTACCTTTCCTCTCTTGTTCTTTCTAAGCTAGAATTGCACTATCCTACACTCCCATTCTACTTCCTCTATCTTTACTTAAACATAGAAACATAGAAGATAGGAGCAGGAGTAGGCCATTCGGCCCCTCGAGCCTGCTCCGCCATTCGATGAGATGATGGCTGATCATCTAAACTCAGTACCCTGTACCTGCCTTCTCCCCATATCCCTTGATACCTTTAGCTTTAAGAAATATATCTAACTCATCCTTGAATATATTTAATGACTTCGCCTCAACTACCTTCTGTGGTAGAGAATTCCACAGGTTCACCACTCTCTGGGTGAAGAAATTCTTCCTCATTTCTGTCCTAAATGGTTTACCCGTTATCCGTAGATTATGACCCCTAGTTCTGGACTCTCCGACCATCGGGAACATTCTTCCTGCATCTAGTTTGTCCAGACCTGTCAGAATTTTATATGTTTCGATGAGATCCCCTCTCATTCTTCTATACTCCAGTGAGTATAAGCCCAATCGACCCAATCTCTCCTCATATGTCATTCCTGCCATCCCAGGTATCAGCCTTGTGAATCTTCGCTGAACTCCTTCCATGGCAAGAACATCCTTCCTCAGATAAGGCGAAATCATGACCCATCTCTTACTCTAACTCATTCTTTCCCAGGGACCTTAAAAATTATATAACTTGTTCCCTCCAGTCTTTCCTCTTACAATCTTCAGGCTTGAAACCATCTAATCACTAATTCCTGATTTACCTCATCTTCAACCCTGGTGATTCCCAGTGCCATGGACTATGGGTTTTCAATTTAAAAAATCTTCTACCAATATTTCCATTTATTGTAATGCATATAAAGGAAAAAAAATACAGGTGTAGAGACAATTGTAATCCAATGTAGACATTGAACAATTTCCCAATTTAAAAAATATTCCCAAGCAGTGCTATTTACAGTTACTGTACGCAATTACAAAATATTTCCTACTGATTTGATTTTAGAACTACTCCAGCAGTGGTTTTCTGGCAGTGGATTAATCAGTCCTTCAACGCTATTGTGAACTATACCAACAGAAGTGGAGATGCTCCAATAACTGTAGGGTAGGTTGTGGTTATATTTGCATTGATGTAAGGCATTGCCATAAATTTCAATTTTGAACTGTATTTTATATGCTGATAACCAATGATGGCTTTTGCTGTTCAAAATCAAAGTAAACATAATGTAAGCAAAACTAGGCATTCATGTATTTATTTTGTATGCATTAACTTCTCATGTAGAAATATAGTATATTTATTTACCATTAGTATTGTAACAGAATAGTGCTTTAATCATAGTTTAACACATAGTGTTTAGATTTTGTTCTAGAAGTCCCAAGAATATCATTAAAATTATGATTTCTTATTTTATTTCCTGTTTAAATTGCAGCCAGCTTGGTACAGCCTATGTCTCTGCTACAACAGGTGCAGTAGCAACAGCTCTTGGCCTTAATTCACTAACTAAGGTATCACTAACTTTTCATACATGCATGCCTTATCCATTATTGGATATTGGAACTATGGAAAAGGTGTATTGTCGATTTCATGAGGATGATACCAGGAATGAGCAGACATAATTATGGAAAAACTAGTGCTGTATTCAAGAGAAGGTGAAGGTGATATCTAACAGAAATATTCAAAATTATAAAATTTTAAAAGGATTTGAAGAGATAAATCGTAAACGATCCACTGGTTCAAGATTCCGAAAACATACCAGCAGGCTATTCAGAGCTAATTTGATCCTGTGCTCGCCTAGTGGTATACACATGGACTTCAGCAGAGGATACTGGATCGTGATCAGGAACAGGAACCCTGGATCATTTTACTCCTTCCCAGCTTAGGGATACTGAAACCAATTGTTATACCCTAGTACAATAGCAAAATACTGCGGATGCTGGAGTTCTGACGAAGGGTCACAGACCTGAAACGTTAACTCTGGTTTTTCTCTCCATGGATGCTGCCTGGCCTACTGAGTGTTTCCAGCATTTTCTGTTGTTGTACCCCAGTGTTGCCTCCAGCTGAGACTAACCAGGGATTGAACCTAAGGCTTTACGATCTGTATTCCGTGTGTTACAGCATATTTACCCACTGAGCACAGATACGAGCTTCAATGCAAGAATGTTTTTGTTCTAGTATGAATATTATTCAATTCCTTCAGGTGTTTGAATTTTTCTTTAAATCTGCCTTTCCTTAATTTAAGTGTTTTCTAATCTGGGTTTATTGCAATTAATGACACATGACAATAGCCTAGGGTGGGTTCACAATTTAATGTTATTTAATTTAATTGTATTAAGATAAATACAAGTATTTATCTTACAAGTATACATGAATACTATTCACACACCATACAATATTTAGTTTTACTGAACATCAAGATTAAATCAAAGAAAATGAAATTGGTCATTCTTGCATCAGTACCCTTTGTGAGAGTGTAAGAAAACACGTGGACAGATTCCATCCGCATTCCTCAGGACACTGGATTTGAATTCTTTAGTACTTAGTCTTCCCCATTTGATAAGAGACAATATAATGAGCACTATTAGTAACAACCTATTAGTAATATACAGATAAGGGAAAACATTCAGGAGATGAAGATTTAGTAATGTTTAGACATTTGTATAGATGTAATAATGAACATTTGGACTGACACTGCCTCCGTTCGCTATTCTTGTAAAGGAAATAATTAATTATCCTTTTCTTCTATACAGCATGTGACACCTCTAATAGGACGCTTTGTTCCATTTGCTGCAGTAGCTGCTGCCAACTGTATAAATATCCCTTTAATGAGACAGAGGTAAGTTCTCCATTTACTGTCTCAATAGCAGTAAAGCACAGATTTCAAAAGGACATAATTCTAGGGGTGGAATAGCATAATGCACCATTTAGTAAGTAATCCAATCTTAGCTTTGCTGCACTGGGAGATGTCAAGCAGAGGTCAGGCATTTCTCCAAAATTAAGAGCCAGTCATTGTAGGCCATCCCTGCCTACCTCCTTATTATGGAGGAGAATTTAACAGAGTGCAGGGAGCAGTCCTATTAACTCACCCTTTCAGCAAGTGACATGCCTGGAGAAACTTGAGAAAAAGCAAAAATTGGAGAAAATAACATAAAAAATAACACAAAGCCACTCTAGATTACTGTAAAGGAATCCAAATGCTACAAAAATCCAGTAAGACCAGCATATATGCCTTGTGAGAAATAACCTGCCTATCATCATTAGAATGGACCTGCTTACTGGGAGTGAGGTTCTATAGAGGACCTCTTGACTAGGGATATGTTTAAAATAACACTTGCCCTTTTTAAGTCTCCCATTGTTGGACATATACAGGGAGCACCAAAACTTTAAATCCTCTTTAATATTTCCTTTAAAAGAAAAAGACCTGTGGTTTTTATTCACCACTTATCATAGAATGGTTGCAGCACAGAAGGAGGCCATTCGGCCCGTCGAACCCGTGCCGGCTCTCTGCAAGAGCACTTCAGCTAGTCATACTCCCCCGTCCTTTCCCCGTAACCCTGCAATTTTTTTTCCTTCAGGTACTTATCCAATTCCCTTTTGCAAGCCACGATTGAATATGCCTCCAACATCCTTTCAGGCAGTGCATTCCAGATCCTAACCACTCGCTGCGTAAAAAAGTTTTTTCCCATGTCGCCTTTGGTTCTTCTGCCAGGCAGTGCATTCCAGATCCTAACCACTCGCTGCGTAAAAAAGTTTTTTCCCATGTCGCCTTTGGTTCTTCTGCCAATCACCTTAAATCTGTGTCCACTGGTTCTCGACCCTTCCGCCAATGGGAACAGTTTCTCGCTATCTACTCTGTCTAGACCCCTCATGATTTTGAACACCTCTATCAAATCTCCTCTCAACCTTCTCTGCTCTAAGGAGAACAACCCCAGCTTCTCCAGTCTATCCACGTAACTGAAGTCCCTCATCCCTGGAACCATTCTTATAAATCTTTTCTGCACCCTCTCTAAGGCCTTCACATCCTTCCTAAAGTGCAGTGGCCAGAATTGGACACAGTACTCCAGTTGAGGTCAGACCAGTGTTTTACAAAGGCTCATCATAACTTCCTTGCTTTTGTACTCGATGCCTCTGTTTATGAAGCCCAGGATCCAGTATGCTTTTTTAACCGCTTTCTCAACCTGCCCTGCCACTTTCAATGATTTATGCACATATACTCCCAGGTCTCTCTGTTCATGCACCCCCTTTAGAATTGTACCCTTTAGTTTATATTGCCTTTCCTACCAAAATGTATCACTTCGCACTTCTCTGCGTTAAATTTCATCTACCACGTGTCCGCCCATTCCACCAGCCTGTCTATGTCCTCTTGCAGTCTATCACTATCCTCCCCTCTGTTCACTTTACTTCCAAGTTTTGTGTCACCTGCAAATTTTGAAATTGTGCCCTGTACACCCACATCCAAGTTATTAATATATATCAAGAAAAGCAATGGTCCTAGTACCGACCCCTGGGGAACACCACTGTGTACCTTCCTCCAGTCCAAAAAACAACCGTTCACCACTACTCTCTCTTTCCTGTCACTTAGCCAATTTCGTATCCATGCTGCCACTGTCCCTTTTATTTCATGAGCTTCAACTTTGCTGACAAGCCTATTATGTGGCACTGAAGTCCATGTACACCACATCAACCGCATTGCCCTCATCTACCCTCTCTGTTACCTCATCAAAACACTCAATCAAGTTAGTTAAACATGATTTGCTGTTAACAAATCCGTGCTGGTTTTCCTTAATTAATCCACACTTGTCCAAGTGACAATTTTGTCCCGGATTATCGTTTCTAAAAGCTTCCCCACTACCGAGGTTAAACTGACTGGCCTGTAGTTGCTGGGTTTATCTTTACACCCTTTTTTGAACAAGGGTGTAACATTTGCAATTCTCCAGTCCTCTGGCACCACCCCCATATCTAAGGAGGATTGGAAAGATTATGGCCAGTACCTCCGCAATTTCCACCTTTACTTCCCTCAGCATCCGAGGATGGATCCAGTCCTGGTGACTTATCTACTTTAAGTACAGCCAGCCTTTCTAGTACCTCCTCTTTTATCAATTTTTATCCCATCCAGTATCTCAACTTGACTTTGGCAGCATCTTCCTTCGTAAAGACAGATGCAATGTACTCGTTTAGTACCTCAACCATGCCCTCTTGCTCCATGCGTAGGTCTCCATTTTGGATCCAATCGGCCCCACCCCTCCTCTTACTACCCGTTTACTATTTATATGCCTATAGAAGACTTTTGGATTCCCTTTAATGTTCGCTGCCAATCTATTCTCACACTCTCTCTTTGCCCCTCTTATTTCCTTTTTCACTTCTCCTCTGAACTTTCTATATTCAACCTGGTTCTCACTTGTATTCTCAACCTGATATCTGTCATATGCCCCCTTTTTATGCTTCATCTTATTCTCTATCTCTTTCGTCATCCAGGGAGCTCTGACTTTGGTTGCCCTACCTTTCCCCCTCGTGGAAATGTACCTCGACTATACCCGAACTATCTCCTCTTTAAAGGCAGCCTATTGTTCGATTACAGCTTTGCCTGCCAATCGTTGATTCCAATTTACCCAGGCCAGATCCATTCTCAACCCACTGAAATTTGCCTTCCTCCAATTAAGTATTTTTACTCTAGATTGCTCCCTGTCCTTTTCCATAGCTAATCTAAACCTTATGATATTGTGATCACTATTCCCTAAATGTTCCCCAACTGACACTTGCTAAATTTGACCCACCTCATTCCCCAGAACCAGATCCAGCAATGCCTCCTTCCTTGGGAATCCAAAAGTCTTCTATAGGAGTATAATAGAGTTCCATTTACTTCACAACCCAAACAATATGTTTCTCAGAACAGCATGACTTAAACTGCGAAAACCTTTTTCGTCAGCTGATTTAACATTGTTCCATAAACCAAAAGCTGCCTAGACCATATGGTTTACTGAATATGGTGCCCAACATCAGTATGTCTGAAAAGGGGACAGGACTACAGTGATTAGTAGTACATTTTTGGAAAAAAAAAAAATTTGATAAGTTACAGAAGTTTAAATTGCTGTTCGGGAGATAGATATTGGTTTAAAGGAACACAAAAAATGTAATCATCTAAACTTTCTCATTGTTTATGAACATGTGAGGCAAAAATATGAATTGTAAACTGGCTTTTCTTCCTGCCCAGCAAAAAAAAGCCTTTCAGCATCGAGACAAGTGCCATTTTAAAGTTTGGAATACTAAGTTTAAACATCGTGGGAATCTTCACAGTCTGCTTTCATTCCGCAGAGAATTGAAACATGGAATACCAGTAACAGATGAGAATGGCAACCGACTAGGAGAATCAACAAAAGCTGCTCAACAGGCCATTGTACAAGTAGTCATCTCTAGGATTCTCATGGCTGCTCCTGGCATGGGTCAGTAGTACTAAAAGTAAACCGTTTCAACAGTCTGACTTCATGAGTCACTCTGGTTAAGCAAATTGCTGCCTTTTCTTTTGTTCATGTTATTTACACGATGTGTTGTTGCCAGCTGGACACCAAATGCAGTTTTGTTGTTCATATGTCTGATGTGTATTTTTCTTAGTGTTACTGTTTGTCATTGGAAACACATACTTATTCCAAATTTACTGTAGATAATCATCATGATGATTTCATATTGATACATTTGCATGCTAGTTATAGTTTACAAACTAATTGCATAATTCAATTCCAATTCGATTGAAGCAGATTTTTACCACAGTTATTTTTCTGTCTCATTTGTGTTTTTATGAATATAAAATTCATATACAGTGTTAGGTTGCTGCTAGATTTAGCATTCATAGGAAGATTTAGTATTTTCTAGTAGCTCTAATGATGATCTACAATTCAGGAGGCCCAGCTTTGCCTGTCATTCAAATATGATTAACTTCTGTGGGTGGATCCTGCCACTTCTTCGCCTGGTTTTGGATAGAAAACTACTGGTAGAAAGATATATGATCTTGAATGAGATAGTAAAAATCTAGCAGTGGTGTCTATCCTTGACTATAAAAACACACTGACTGCCAAACAACATGGACCAGCATTGGCAAGGACCATTGAGATATTCACAACTCAGCCGTTTAAAACAAAGTATGGGAATTAGGAACCCAGAGAAATGGAGGAAGTTGATGCATTATATATGGAAAGGTAGATCTGTGGTTTTGAGAAATGGGGATGTTCGCTGATGACTGCGTGTTCTGTGCCATTCACAACTCCTCAGATAATGAAGCAGTCCATTACTGCATGCAACAAGACCTGGACGACGTTCAGGCTTGGGCTGATAAGTGGCAGGTAACATTCGTACCACACAAGTGCCAGGCAATGACTATCTCCAACAAGCAAGAGTCTAACCACCGCCCCTTGACATTCAACGGCATTACCATCGCTGAATCCCCCACCATCAACATCCTGGGGGTCACCATTGACCAGAAACTTAAGTGGACCAGCCACATAAATACTATGGCAACAAGAGCGGGTCAGAGGTTGGCTATTCTGCGGCGAGTGTCTCACCTCCTGACTCCCCAAAGCCTTTCCACCATCTACAAGGCACAAGTCAGGGGTGTGATGGAATACTCTCCACTTGCTGGATGAGTGCAGCTCCAACACCTCTCAAGAAGCTCGACACCATCCAGGACAAAGCAGCCCGCTTGATTGGCACCCCATCCACCACCTTAAACATTCACTCCCTCCACCACTGGCGTACCGTGGCTGCAGTGTGTACCATCTGCAAAATGCACTTCAGCAGCTCGCCAAGGCTTCTTCGGCAGCACCTCCCAAACCCACAACCTCTTCCACCTAGAAGGACAAGGGCAGCAGGTGCATGGGACAGCACCACCTCCAAGTTCCCCTCCAAGTCACACACCATCCTGACTTGGAAGTATATCGCCGTTCCTTCATCGTCGCTGGGTCTAAATCTGGAACTCCCTCCCTAACAGCACTGTGGGAGTACCTTCACCATACGGACTGCAGCGGTTCAAGAAGACGACTCGCCACCACCTTCTCCAGGGCAATTAGGGATGGGCAATAAATGCTGGCCTTGCCAGTGACGCCCACATCCCATGAACGAATATTTAAAAAAAGAACTATCAAATAAAATGCAGTGCCTGAGAAAGTTCTTCCCAATACCTGCCAGGTGTTTCTTTGCTGAGCTTTAACCCTATCCTGACAAGTTTATTTTCTGAATTACGGCACATTTACCACAGAATCTGCACTAAGATCAAAGAGACCAGTTAGACAGCTTAGTAAATAAGTGAATAGATATAAATTAGACTCAGTTAAAAATAACAGGACAATTACTGATTCATCTTGATTAGGAAACTTATCTCACCTGTTCAGGATTACAAGAACTGTTGGGGGAAGTGGGTGCGAAGAGCAAAGAAACAAATGGCATAAGTGCACACTGTCTCTAGATTACAATTGCTCATTGTGAAATGTTAGCATATTTCCCCCTAACAATCTTGAAGTACAGTATCAATAAAATCCCCATTCTGGCATAGTCTTGTGATTCCTACACGTCCTGTGAGTTTCAGGTATTCATGCTGGCAATGCCTCCAACTGACAAGTGAAAACTGGTAAACCATAAATGTTATCTTGACCATATTATTACAGGTTTCATCAACTTTTTACCCAATTGTTACAGAATTCTAAAAAGTTAAATACTTGTTTTTTTTGATGGAATTCAAAACCATCTGTTGTAAATATCAATCCTATATCTACTTTTTCTGATCATAACCATTGCATTGGACTAAAATCTGAAACATTAGAAACATGCTCACCTCCTATTGCTACCAAAGACACCTAATGGTTCATTTTTGTTATATATTTTAATTGTGCTCAAATTGTTAACTTATTAAATGAGCTTTTTTTTTCAGCTATCCCTCCATTTATAATGAATACCTTGGAAAGGAAAGCCTTTTTAAAGGTAAGTTTTTCATATTTATCCTTTGAATTTTCTATCTTTCTGTTTGAGGAGCCATTCATGGGTGCTAATGTTCAGCAATATTCATTTTGCTCCCTGTGTTAAAGAAACATTAATCAAGCTACTCACTCAATACACTACTGACCTTTTATTCTAAAAATGTATAAAATAAGTTATAATGAACTACAGGAAAAGCAAGTATTTGAATGCCTTTTCACCATGGCTTTACTTCATAATGTATGTTCTACACATTATGGGCAAGTTAGGTAAAGCAATTGGGGGGGGAAATAAATAATTGGAGCACAAAGTACTTTGAGACTCTTGGGCCTGAAGCATATGAACACCTGTTACTAAACTGTCTAAGGCGAAAGGAGCATTAAAAAATGTTTGTGCGCACAATGTGATGGTGATGAGTGTTCGAGCACTGATATTCACTGTCATGGACTGAATGAGTCTTGCTCTGCTAAGTCCCTGAAATACTTTGTGCCATCCTCTTTTTGGGAAGGCAAATCAGAAGGCAAAAATAATGCCTTTGTGGTACACATTGCCTATTGATTAGGATCAGTGCTCTCCGTAATGCCATCAGTGAACTCCGTTCCCTAGCCAGCAACTCCACTCCTCTCCCTGACAGCTGTCTGAGGCTGAACCAAACTGTTCGCAACCTTGGTGTCGTATTTGACCCCAAGATGAGTGACGTAAGAAAACTACTAGGCACTTGGTCGAAGCGTTAAACAAAGCTTTAATCAACTGTTTTACAACATGGAGGTCTAGTTGTGTCCTTCACTAGTTCCTGTTAAGAATGTCCTGCGCAAGCTGGGCCTGTGCCCGAGTATTTATACTCTCCCTGGACAGCGCCACCCGCAGGCCACTCAGTATTATTTCATAAGTCATTTCCACATGAATGACAAGATTCATGTCAATGAGCTTCCGACTACATATCCGTGCCATCACTAAAACCACCTATTTCTACCTCTAACATCACCTGACTCTGTCCCTGCCTCAGCTCATCTGCTGCTGAAACCTTCATCCATGCCTTTGTTATCTCTAGACTTGACTATTCCAACGAACTCCTGGTCAACCTCCCATCTTCCACCCTCTGGAAACTTGAGGTCATCCAAAACTCTGCTGCACGTATCTTAACTTGCACCAAGTCCCATTCAACCATCATCCCTGTGCTCTCTGACCTACATTGGCTCCCGGTTAAGCAACGCTTAAAATTAAATTTAAAATTTTCATCCTTGCTTTCAAATCCCTCCATGGCCTCGCCCCTCCCTATCTCTGTAACCTCCTCCAGCCCTACAACCCTCAGATATCTTACTCCTCCAATTCTGGCCTCTTTAGCATCCCTGATTTTAATCACTCCACCATTGGCAGCCATGCCTTCAACTGCCAAAGGCCTAAATTCTGGAATTCCCTCCCTAAACCTCTCCACCTCTCTGCCTCGCTTTCCTTCTTTAAGATGCTGCTTAAAACCTGTCTCTTTGACGAAGTCCAACCCCAGCCCCGGGGAGGGCCAGACTGATGGTGGGGGAGCTTGGGGGCCAAGAGGAAGCACTCCTGCTCCTCCTGGCCCACAAGGATTGCTCCCCGAGGCTGAGGCCGCCTCGTTGCAGCTACCGGGAATCCCGAGCCCCGGGATCTCTGGCCGCCTGCAGTAAAGCAGGTTAAAGTAGAGGCTTCAGGCCTCATTATAATATTTAAATTGCCAACATGCCTCCTGGTTATTGATCTTTGCATTATTATTATAGCGATTCCCATGGATGAGTGCGCCTATTCAAGTGGGCTTGGTGGGAGTCTGGTGAGTAGAAGTGTTTTGAAATCTCTTTACTGTCATATCATTAGCTACAGTAGTTGTAAATTGGAGGCAGTCCTATTCTAACCTTTCCAGTTATTAGAAGTTCTTTACAGAGCATTTCAATTTTTTAATAGATTTATCACTAATCTAAAGGTAAAAACTCTGAACAAAAAGTTCTGCATTAAAATCAGGAATAGCATCAAAAATAAAATATAACAAGTTTGTGCTATAGAATCATAGAATGATACAGCACAGAAAGGAAGCCATTCAGCTTTGGTAGAGCTATCCAATTAGTCCCACTCCCTGGCTCTTTCCCCATAGCCCTGCAATTTTTTTTTCCTTCAAGTATTTATCCAATTTCCTTCTGAAAGTTACTATTGACTCTGCTTCCACCACCCTTTCAGGCAGTGCACTCCAGGGCCACGATTTTGCCGACCGAGGCAACCGGGGTAATTGTCGTGGTCCCAGCCAGCTGCTTACTGCAGCCTGCCTCTCCAAGCGACTTTTCATTGATTGGGCTTGTTAAGCCCGCCCTGTGAGGTCCCCGGCCAATTAATAGGAAGCGGGCCTGATGACGTCATTTGATGACACGTCATCAGCCGGTTTCCTTAAAGGGGCCATGTCCAAATTGATCTTGACAGTTCTGCTATCAGTGTTCTACAGCATTGAGGTGCTGCAAACACTGACGAGCACTGCACAAAGGTGCATGTCTGCACCCAGGTTCTCCCATGATTCCCTCCATATTCTTATGGAGGGAGTCAGAGCACGCAGGGAAGTTCTCTTCCCTTCCCATAGGTGGAAGAGACCTCCCCAAAAGATCAACGCAGCCTGGTTGCACATTGCACAGGAGGGCACAAGCAGGGATGTTGTCAGGAGGACCAGGCTGCAGTGGTGCAAACCTTTCAATGATCTGAGCAGATCACGAAACATTACACACTAGGGTAGGCACCTGGGTGGTTTAGCCAATGTTCATGTGAAGTTTCTGTTAATGTGTTGTCAAACATTGAAATCTATATTTTCAACACTTTACCTTATTGGACAGATCTGTGCTCACCTTTGGAAGTGTCTTAGTGAGTTCCAGTGAATGGTGAGACATAACTTCCCCCCCCCCCCACCCCCAATTGTGATGAGCGTGAAAGGAATGGCTTGGTTATTGTAGAGATGCTTTATGGTGCTGGTGCAGGGTGGTGTCAA
Organism: Squalus acanthias; assembly: GCA_030390025.1. Taxonomy (NCBI): domain Eukaryota; kingdom Metazoa; phylum Chordata; class Chondrichthyes; order Squaliformes; family Squalidae; genus Squalus; species Squalus acanthias. The sequence goes on along the minus strand of CM059427.1, from coordinate 146,958,119 downwards.
CCTGGCGCATCAAGTGGCAGCCAGGGTGTGCAGCGTCAAGTGAAGTAAATCTGGCCATGGTGATGCCATCGCTGGCCTCCTGGGCAGCAATGTTGTCGGATGCTGATGCCCTGTGCAGCATCAGGTGATTGCGGAGAAGGTTGGTATTGTTGTTGGTGTGCCTGGTAATGTTGAAGCCGGGGCTGATCGTGGAAGGATTCAGAGGACCAAGGTGAGATTTTTTAAGGGCACTGATGTTGCTGGAATAGATGGCAGGTGAAGTTGAGATGACAGAAGTGATCTGTCATTGGTGAGAGAGGTTGCTCCAAGGAGGTGACCGTGGATAGAGAGTTTACTCCAAACACTTCCAAACTGCGTACAGCTCAAAAGTGTCTTCCAAGTCCTGAAGGCTCAAGCTTCTGACATTGGAAAGTGAACAGCTGTGAAATGGTAGCTTTCATACCACTTTTGCAGCTGTCACCTATTCACAGCAATGGGGAGACACACAGAACCCGACCTACTTACCTGATGTGATCTCCGAACGACGTGAACTCCGTTAAAAAGTGGGAAAATAGAAATAGGCTGGCAAAATAGTAGTTAACAAGCATTTAACTATCTTAATTGCCTCCTCCGCCGCTTGGTGCTGGGTCTTTTCTGAAATCACAGTGCCGACACTTTGGAAACTTAAATGGAGGCGGGTTCTCAACCCGCTGTCAATCATTTCGATTTTGACAGCGGACCCGCCTCCGAACCCGCACTCTGAGCGCCGACAAAATCGCAGCCCAGATCACAACAACCCACTGCATAAAAATGTTTCCTCGTGTCTCCTCTGGTTCTTTTGCCTATCACCTTAAATGTGTGTTTTCTGGTTACCAACACATCTGCCACTGGAAACTGTTTCTCCTTATTTACTGTTCATGATTTTGAACACCTCTATCAAATCTCCTCTTAACTGTCTCTGCTTTAAGGAGAACAATGCCAGCTTCGCCAATCTCTCCACATAACTGAAGTCCCTCATCCCTGGTACCATTCTAGTAAATCTCTTCTGCACCCTCTCCAAGGTCTTGACATCCTTCCAGAATTGAACACAATACTCCAGCTGAGGCCTAACCAGTGATTTATAAAGGTTTAGCATAACTTCATTGCTTTTGTACTCTCTGCCTCTATTAATAAAGCCAAGGATCCCATATGCTTTTTTAACAGCCTTTTCAACTTGTCCTGCCACCTTCAAAGACTTGTGCACATACACCCCCAGCTCTCTGTGTTCTTGCACCCCCATTAAAATTGTACCATTTTGTTTGTATTGCCTCTCCTCATTCTTCCTACCAAAATGTATCACTTCATCTATTATCTATGAAAAGAGGAGCACAAGTATTCTGTGGGAGGAATATTTTTGTTTTAATATGTCCCATATCTGAGTACTTCACTCTGCAGATTTATATTATAACGGTTTCCCATATTAATTTTAAGGTGCTTCATTAAAGAGCCTGATGGAAACTGGAGAGTTCTCACTATTGATGTTATAAACTCCTACACATTAAAAATTTTCACAGAACTACCAGATCAGAAGCTGGTTTCACGTCAATAAAGACCTGCTTTGTGATGGCACTCTAACTAAAGAAATACGCAACCTTATATAGCCCTCTAAATGGCTGAGAGTACATATACCATGTGATGTGGCTTTATGCCACACAGACCAGGAAGATCATAGTTTCGAAGCTTGCTTAGCCATTTTCAGCTGGACTGGGAGTGGAGACAGCGTAAGTGCACTCAGCATTGCCTGGCAAGGGGAAAACATGGACAGGTTTCCCTCTCCTAGTTCTGAGCCAGTAACCCTTGATGGAAGTGACTGTTAGATGAAGACAGGTTCAAGCCTAGATGTTCTCACTGTTGAGACTCATACCAGAGAGTTGTCGTTGCCCATGGAATATATGCTAACGTGTCATGTTTTTCAGGTGAGGAAGGGGAGAAAATGGGGCGGGGGGAAGCGTCCGTATTGGCTATTTGTTTAATTGATGAACAACCTGCAAAGCTGTTTCAGCGGTACATAATCAAAAGGGATTTTCCTTTTTAAATTTTTTTTTAATCTTTGGCCGGCAGTGACAAAGTTGTTTGAAGAAATTAATTGGTTAGAAAAGGAGTCTCTTTTTGGAAAAAATAGGCAGGTTTTACAAATTTTATGACATTTACAATGAGTAATTCCTCTCATTATTGCACAACTGTACCAATGTGTGAGGGAGTCTTCAAGACTCCACTTTGTACCTGTAAAGAACTCCCTCAGCAAGTATTCTTATTATTATATTCATAAGTATGTGGATGCAAGAGATAAAGACCTTATTGCTTGATGAAATTGGTGTCGAAAAAAAGTTTTTTGTTTGTCAATTAACATCCCTCTGCACAAATACAAAGTAAATCTTTGCTTTGGAAAAGAAAAGTTGCATTTTGGGATTGGAATACATTTTTTTTTTAAAGTTTAGTCACCAATATTGTTTAAATGCTGAATCTAGTTTGAAAAATATTCACTGTTTGTTTTGCTTTTATAACTTTAAGTCTACAATTAGTTAATTTCCCACGATGTCGTGATGTTGCTCACAGACAAAAATAAATAAAAATTGTTCGTCTGTCTTTGTGTAACTTTCTCTGCTACCTCACTCTCTCTTTCCTTCTCTATCTTTCTTTGTTTTCACTCTTTCTTTCTGTGTATGTCTTTTTCTCTCTCTCAATTTCTTCCTCATCCTTCCCATGTAGCCAGCTCACATGCACTCATTATCTCTCTCCTTCTCTCCCTTTTCCTCTCCTTCTCCCTCGTCCCTCACACAGTTGCCATATGTAATACCCTTACCCTTCAAAGTACTTTGGAGTCCTATACAAAGATATTTATTGTACATTTTAGGGCACTGTCATTTTCTTTCCTTTCTTGGTTTGTGGATGGGAAAGAAGTTTCAAACAGCCCAATTCATAAAATGAATACAAAGCTATTTTGAAGAAGTTTCTGCATGGGGTGAATCATAGTCTGTAGAAAGGCAAGCATCTATCTTTAGAAAAATACTTACTGTTTTACCTTCAGCCCAGGCAGGGAATTGGACCAAGTATTTCAAAGTGGCAGGCTCGATTATGATTTCTGCCAAACTGCACCCAGCCCCTTAAAAATGTCACATTGAGAATAAGCCAGTTTATGACATTTCCAAAAAGCTGAAGAACTGATGGAAACTTTCCCAAATGATTCAGTAGACTCAGTGAGAGATTGTTTCTTCTGTCTTATGAGATGCCAAGCCTGTATCTAGGTAGCTAGCAGAGGCTTTAGAGCAGTAGTTGAGCACAATCCCAGGTAAATAGATTCTCTACTCCAGCCTCTCGCCGCACTCTGCACAACCACTGTCCTAAAACCTTTTGTTCTGCTCCAATTCTGGCCCAGTTCTGCTACATTGCATGGCCACTGGCTAACCTGTGCTGTACTACACCACAGCTAGACTGGCCTCTCAAAACAGCAGAAAGTAACTCACACTGAGTCTGCATTGAAACAGTTATGAAAAGTATTATTAGGTATATATGAAACCTTGGACCCAAGACTTTATTTACAATATTCTCTGAATAAATTAAACAATATTTGTTCAAAAAATATAGTTTTAATGTTTAGAGTAAGTATTGTGATCAAAAAATCTCAATGGAACTTTAAAATTATATTGCCTTGATGGTACCCTAAATATTGGGCTATTTCAGATGCATTATGCGGGGAATATATATGCAAAATTGGTTGCATTTTGTCCATTTTCATTGTTGGTAATCTTTCTTATTACAGCTTGGTATTTGCTACACCTCTTTGTTGTGCATTGTTTCCACAGAAAAGGTAAGAAAGCAGTTCATGAACAATATGCCTGTTGATATTTTACATTGTTTCTGCTCATAAAGATATAAAAATAAGGAAAAGCAATTCATATCATCCTGTCGTTTAAGTCCAGTTTCAAGACCATACGTCGTATCTTGGTGCCAGATTTGCATCCCTCTACTTTCTATTGAATTGGAAACCTTTCACCAACCCTAATATACTCACTGATAAATGATCATCTATTTTATAAGATAACAACTCTTCTTTCCCAAGACAGATATGTCACACCAGCCTCATTTTAAAAAGTCACACTCTTCTGGCATACTTGGTGAGCTGTTGAACTGGATATGTGACCGTCAGAAAACTCAAATATCAGGTCATGAGAATTGACGTTTGTTGTCTTAATCACAGAATCTACACTGGAATCTCTTAGGTTCCACTCTGTTTTTCATCTTTTTCAACATTCTGGTGGATGCCATCAAAAGTGCCAGTGGTGATCTATTTTGCTTTACAGAATCATTAATTCTCCATGTTAACAAGTTGTAGTGACCAAATTACAGCTGACAAGTATGGAACAAATTGGACAATGGACAGATAAATGATGTGCTATCTTTTAAGTGCAAAGAAGAACAAGTCAATAACTGTGTAGGGAAAAATTGACCACATCAACTTCTATTTTGTAAGGGTAGCAAGCTCACTGGAGTTCCAAATATTCAGATAGGATATAGTAGTGTAGTGGTTATGTTACCAGATTAGTGATCCAGAGGTGAGAAATTGAATTCAATAAATCTGGTCATTTGTGAGCTGGTACCAGAACAAATGACCATAAAAACTGTTGGATTTTTTACGAACAGGAACCTGCCACCCCTACCAGGTCCAGTCTACATATGACTTCTGACTTGGACTATGCGGTTGATTCCTAATGCCATTGTGTTAGCCGTGACACCTCTGCCTTTCCTCCATATCCCTTACTTACCAAGTACCTATCTCCCTTTTAAACACCTCAATTGATTCTGCATCAGTGGCCTTTTGGGGCAGTGCATTCCACATTCACACAGTCCTTTGTGTAGAGGAATTTTTCCTACATTCACTTTTAACCGACTTATTTCATATTCCTACATTACAATAGTGACTACACTTCAAAAGTACTTCATTGGCTGTTAAACACTTTGACATCCTGAGGTTGTGAAAAGGTGCTACATAAATGCAAGATCTTTCTTTTTATTCTAAGAGAATGGCCGAGAAATTCGTCTCTGGCAGTGGCACAAAACGGGTGGTATCGGATCGGCCATCTGTTCTATGCTGCATCAGGCACTGCGTATAACGGGTGGCCGATCTGATACCGTCTGCAGTGGCCTAGAGAGAGATGACCTACTTCATGTCAAAATCTGCCTTCTACAACATCAAAGAGATACAGGCAGGTTATCAGTCCTCAAAATCACGACTGAGCAGCATCAGTTGCTTGTGTTTAAGTTAGACCTTCATGTTTATATCAAACTCAAGAGATGCGCCTCAATATTTATATCAATCCCAAGAATATTTGCATAGAATACCAGCAGTGAACTTTCACAAACTATTTCTCATGTCTGAGAAATGATTTCCTAGTCACCTACAACTTTGCATTCGAACTGTTGGATAGAAGAGACAGAGTTAACTATAACTTTTGATCAAGGGATGTTGGAGCGTCTATTAATCTATGATAAATCTCTGAAGTTCTTTTAGTCTCTCCCTTTCCCAATTATCTAGATATTGCTCAGGTAAAGGTACATTCAATTCATAGGGAGAAATGGTTTGCTTATGGGGGTGATCTGAGACACTGAACCAGAGAAAAATATTTGGAGTAAGAAACCTAAAAAAAAGGTAACAATCTCTACTCCATATAGTTTCATTCTATTGTAGTACCACTTAATGGGCAAAAAATTGTGAAGTAGTTACTCCTTAAGTTACATTTAGTCCATGGTTTCCTTAGTTTGCATGTCATGGTTCAGCACAAAGCATTTCTCAAAATTACCCTCCCGAATCATTTTCATGATTTAAAAACTTGGATATCATCTACTTCCTAGATTTAATTTATTGTTTCATTTACTGAATAGAAATTGATGATTCAATGGGGGAATTTTAACCCCAAAAAATGGGCGGGTTTGGGTCGGGTGGGAGGTTAAAGTGATAGAAATCTGAATCCCAACCCACCTCCAACAAAAAGAAAGAAAAGAAAGACTTGCATTTATATAGCGCCTTTCACCACCACCAGATGTCCCAAAGCGCTTTACAGCCAATGAAACCAAACAAGCCTACTTCCAGTTTTAACGGAGGTGGGATGGGGGCTGAGCGGGCAACCTGTTCCCAGGAGGCGGGTTGGCACTTTAAATATTATAATGAGGCTGCGTGACTCATTTTGAATCTCCATTTTAAATTTAACTCTGGGCAACCGGGTTTCCCAGGCCTTGGGGAACCCAGCAGCTAAGGGAAGGCGAGGACTGCTGGATCCAGGAAGCTAGTGCCTTTCCACTTACCTGTTGGACCCAGCGTCCCTGCCTCGCCAACCCCCCAAACCTTCCGATCTCCCCCTGTCCTGCCCTGAGGCCTCTGATCTCCCCCACGAGGCAGTCGAACCCCCCCCCACCCCAGCAATCCTGGCCTTTCCGAACCCCCCCCCCCCGGATTACGGCTTCCGATTTCTCCCTCCTCTCTGCTCCATGGCTGCGGCCTGGTGCTGCAGACCTGCCAGCCAACCTCTCAATCTGGCTGGCTGCAGGCGGGAAATGACAAAAAAAAAAATAATCAGGCCCTGCCATTAAATTTGACAGGGCCCAAGGGAAATCTGTTCTCTTGGGTTTCCCGACTGCAATCCAGGTCCCCTGCTCCCTACCTGCCTCCAAGTTAAAATCCTGCCCAATATTTCAGTAGTGCCATGAGGCAACACATACTTACCAATAACCTACTCACAGATGCTCAATTCAGATTCTACCAGAACCACTCAGCTCCAGACCTCATCACAGCTTTGGCCCAGACATGAACACAAGAGCTGAATACCAAAGGAGAGTTGAGAGTAACTGCCATAGATATCAAGGCAGCATTTGACCAAGTATGGCACCAAGTAGCATAGCAAAACTGAGGTCAAAGAAAACCCCTCTAGTGGCTGGAGTCATACCTGACAAAGGTGGCTGTGGTTGTCAGAGGCCAGTCATCACAGCCCCAGGACATCACTGCAGGAGCTCCTCAAGGAAGCATCCTCATCCAAACCATCTTTAGCTACCTCGCAGACCTTCTCTCTATCATAAGGTCAGTGGTGAGGTTGTTTGTTGATGCTTCCAGTGTTCAGTTCCATTCACAAACCCCCTGATAATGAAGCAGTTCATGTCAGCCTACAGTCGTATCTGGACAAAATCCAGGCCTGGGCTAAAAAGTGATGGGTAACATTTGTGCCACATAAGTATCAGATAATGGCCATCTTAAACAAGGGAAAGCCCAGCCACCTCCCCCCATCCCCACAACCTTCAATATCACTACCATCATCCAGCCATTTCAACACCATGGCTACAAGAGCATGGCAGAGTCTGATAACTCTGTGATGAGTGGCTCACCACATGATCCCTCAAAGTCTCTACACCATCTACAAGGCTCAAGTCAGGTGTGTAATGGAATACTCGTCACTTGCCTGGATAGGTGCAACCGCAACAACATTTAAGCACACTATGCAGGACAGTGCAGTTTGCTTGATTTGGTGCCTCTGCCACTGAATGAATATCCATCTTATTCACTATATATTAATCATCTAGACGAGGGAACTAGATGTAATATCTCAAGTTTGCAGACGACACAAAGCTGGGTGGGCGTGTGTGCTGTGAGGAGGATGCAGAGAAACTCCAGTATGATTTGGACAGGTTGGGTGAGTGGGCAGATGCAGTATAATGTGGATAAATGCGAGGTTATCCACTTTGGTGGCAAAAACAGGAAGGCAGATTATTATCTGAACGGCAATAGATTGGGAAAAGGGGAAGTGCAACGAGACCTGGGTGTCCTTGTGCACCAGTCGCTGAAGGTAAGCATGCAGGTGCAGCAGGCGGTTAAGAAGGCAAATGGTATGTTGGCCTTCATAGCGAGAGGATTCGAGTACAGGAGCAAGGATGTCTTACTGCAGTTGTACAGGGCCTTGGTGAGACCACACCTTGAGTATTGTATGCAGTTTTGGTCACCTTATCTGAGGAAGGATGTTCTTGCCATGGAGGGAGTGCAGCGAAGATTCACCAGACTGATACCTGGGATGGCAGGAATGACGTATGAAGAGAGATTGGGTCGATTGGGCTTGTATTTGTTAGAGTTTAGAAGAATGAGAGGGGATCTCATTGAAACTTATAAAATTCTAACAGGACTAGACAGACTAGATGCAGAAAGGCTGTTCCTGATGGCCGGGGAGTCCAGAACCAGGGGTCACAGTCTAAGGATAAGGGGTAAGCCATTTAGGACTGAGATGAGGAGGAATTTCTTCACCCAGAGAGTGGTGAACCTGTGGAATTCTCTACCACAGAAGGCAGTTGAGGCCAATTCATTAAATATATTCAAGAAGGAGTTAGATATATTTCTTAAGGCTAAAGGGATCAAGGGATATGGGGAGAAAGCAGGGACAGGGTACTGAATTTGGATGATCAGCCATGATCTCATTAAATGGCGGAACAGGCTCGAGGGGCCGAATGGCCTACTCCTCCTATCTTCTATGTTTCTATCTCCTCCATCACAGGTGCACTGTGGCAGTAGTATGTAGGATCTACAGAATGCACCGCAGCAACTTAGTTTTTATTTAGGATGTAAATATAAAACCAAACCATAGTTATAGAGTCATTGAATAAACTGGGTATAAACTTGAATGAAAATTACATACCTAGATTTCAATCCACATTTGTCTCACTCATGGGACATACTATATACCTGAACTGTCTTGAGATGCCTTTTGTTTAATTTCTTACAGTTCTATGTCTGTGAGCCGTCTGGAGCATGATATTCAGGCCAAAGTTCGAGAGAGCAGTCCTGGAGTGGAATATGTTTATTTCAACAAAGGATTGTAAAAGCACAAAATAACTGAAGAAAAACACCAAGCAATCCAGTTTATAGTGAGTTCAATGTGCCAAAACTTTAAAAACTGGTTTTCTTTGTCTTAACCCATTTGTACTTTTACATAGTTTTTCAAAAAGCTTATTTAATGACTTAAAAATACTAATTTAAATTAATTCTGATTGATATTAGTTTCAGATGTTGCAATAAAAAAGGCAACGGTTTGTGCTGTCTGCATTTATGTAGTCTGTTTCTAAAATAACTTATACCATACTAATGTGAACCTCTGTCAGTCAACTGACACAGCACAAAACATTACTATGAATCAAATGTGTGTTTAATACATTCCACCTTATTAATATGTTTTTCGTACCGTGTTTACAGTTATAACAAGTGGTAACATTTGCTAATTAGAATAGAACAGAAAATAAATCTTGTGACTGTGCTGAGTGTTACGCAAACATAATTGTATTAGAGAGTTAGATTGAACATTTCACTTCAAATTATGTGCCAGGGCAGTAAGTGAAAGCATCAGAAGGTAATTCTTCATTAGCTAAATTGTATGTCTTGTGGGACTTTGGCAATTGAATAAAGTTTAGACTCCAGATGGAGAATAAAGGACAGCATATCTAGGTAGGTGAGCTATTAAATACTTGAAATAACACAGTACTTGATACCTGTGATCAGAAGATGATAATGGTTTTAAAATTTATATTCTCATTGACAATTGTGCAATAAAACTTCAGTGTTGCTCTGCAAGCACATTCTTAAAAATAATTTGCATTCCTAGATATCTAATGCCTTTAGGACTTTTAAAATTAAGTCATGAATATAGGAATACAGTTTTAATAGAAAAAGTATTAGTATATTGTCTTGCCAGTGTTTCAATCAATGGAAGTGTATTATTTAGATGAAACTGGAAAATAAAACCTGAATAAAGTCAAACTTCGAGAAAAAACAAGTGTAGTTTTTGTATTGTTTTGAATATTCTAGTAATTGCCTAAATATACATTTGCTCAAGGAATAATAGTGCTTTCACCCTTTTACAAAGAGAGATATGTTATTAAAGAAAAGTTTGACACAGCATACACATTTATTTTCCCTAAAATTAAATGACTGCAGTTGTCTATGTCAAAATCTGTTTGTGTTTGGAAGTGAACTCATGACTGTTAAGCAACCAATTAGCTCTGCTGCATTGTCCATCTATGTTGGTTCCGCAGCAGCCATCCATTTGCTCGCTCGAGCACGAGAACGCAGTATATTTTATGTGGTGCAAACATGTTCCATGGTGGCCAGGATTTAAGTATTTTTTTCCTGTTGTAAAACCTATGCTGATCTCTATATCAATTTTTTTTAAGGGACAATGTACAGCAAATGGTATCTTCATTGATTGGTGAGAAGGCAAACACAATGGGGGTGAAATTCATCTTGAGTGGTCGGGCAAAACGGGCAATAGCGAATCAGCTGCCTGTTTTACACTCTACCTGGTTTTCTTTTCCATTGAAGAATTTTATCAAGAGGTTGCCCACGTACCTATACTCTGTAAGGGTTATAAATTCTCTTCAGTTAGAAACATTTAGCTACTTAGTTTGATAATTACAACTTATATTTGGTGATGCAAAGAAGTGGCAAAGATGTCTGGTAAATCTAGTAGAAGGGTGAGAATCTTGAAGAAAGCTCAATCCCATTTGTTGTTGTCAGGACCTTTAGTGTTGTACAATGCTGATGCCTGAGCAGTAATGTAACATCGGAGTCCTGTGTGACAAATTACATGGCGATTCCATCTCTTCTTCCTGGACTCAGTAGAGTCCAAAGACATCATAGAAGAAATGCCCTAAGAATTGCCTGAAATTACCCCAGCTCATCTGCCACTGAAACCCTCATCCATGCCTTTGTCATCTCCAGACTCAATTACTCCAATGCTGTCCTGGCCAACCTCCTAACATCCACCCTCCATAACCTTTAGCTCATCGAAAACTTTGTGGCCCCTATCCTATCCCACACTTAGTCCTGCTCGCTCATCACACCTGTTCTTGCTGACCCACATTGGCTTCAAGCCCCCAAAGTCACAAATTTAAAATTGTCATCCTTGTGTTTAAATCCTCCTATGGCCTCGCCCCTCCCAATCTCTCTAACCTCCTCCTACCTTACAATCCCCGTACTCACCATTCCTCTGACTCCAAAGTCTTGTGCATTCTTCCTCCTCCCACTCCATCCCCCTCCTCGCAATTGACAATGACAACAATCTTCATTTGTGTCAGATATGACTCCATCTATTGAAGGGTATTCCTTTTGATGCCCATTGACCTCAATTGTGCTAAGGCTCCTATTAATATGTAAACATGGTTTACCATAGTTTATAATATTGACACTTAAACAATAGTTGAACTGTTTAAGTATCAGCTTGAACTACATTTTTTTAATCAACATCTGGTGAACTATTAGCTATCCCAAAATGTTCAAAAGCACAGATTGAAAAGTAAGAATGGGGGCGGGTTGAGCAAAGAGTTGACCTGTCACTTCTGGAACCTGGGTTCAAATCCAATCTACACCAAGAATGAAAGTCTCCTCTCGGCTGTGAAGGTCCTGTGCAAAGTGAGTCTGGGCAGCCTTTAATCAAGTTCCTAATGGTCATGGGCCTACAACACAAACTGTCCCTAATTTGACACTCCATTTCAATCAGATTAGATGGCTGATGTTTGAAATTTAAAAATGTTCTTCTAAGTTTGGGGCAGAGAAGAAGAAGCTTTGCTATGCAATACCTAACCTGAGAGTGCTTGATGCTAACACTGGGTGCCTGAAGTGGCCTAAAAGTGGGAAAACTCTCCACTGGCTGGAGTCATACCTAGCACAAAGGAAGATGGTTCAAAGGAAGAAGATCAATCATCACAGCCCCAGGACATCGCTGCAGGAGTTCCTCAGGGCAGTGTCCTAGGCCCAACCATCTTCAGTTGCTTCATCAATGACCTTCTCTCCAACATAAGGTCAGAAATAGGGATGTTCGCTGATGACTGCACAGTGTTCAGTGCCATTCACAACTCCTCAGAAAATGAAGCAGTCCATGCCCGCATTCAACAAGACCTGGACGACGTTCAGGCTTGGGCTGATAAGTGGCAGGTAACATTCGCGCCACAGAAGTGCCAGGCAATGACTATCTCCAACAAGCGAGATTCTAACCACCGCCCCTTGACATTCAATGGCATTACCATCGCCAAATCCCCCACCATCAACATCCTGGGGATCACCATTGACCAGAAACTTAACTGGACCAGCCACATAAATACTGTGGCAACAAGAGCAGGTCAGAGGCTAGGTATTCTGCGGCGAGTGTCTCACCTCCTGACTCCCCAAAGCCTTTCTACTATCTACAAGGCACAAGTCAGGAGTGTGATGGAATACTCTCCACTTGCCTGGATGAGTGCAGCTCCAGCAACACTCAAGAAGCTCGACACCATCCAGGACAAAGCAGCCTGCTTGATTGGCACCCCCTCTACCACCTTAAACATCCGCCACCACCGGCGTACCGTGGCTGCAGTGTGTACCATCTACAAGATGCACTGAAGTAACTCGCCACGGTTTCTTCGGCAGCACCTCCCAAACCCGCGACCTCTTCCACCTAGAAGGACAAGGGTAGCAGACGCATGGGAACACCACCACCTCCAAGTTCCCCTCCAAGTCACACATCATCCTGACTTAAGAGGTATTTCGCCGATCCTTCATCGTCGCTGGGTCAAAATCCTGGAACTCCCTACCTAACAGCACTGTGGGAGTACCTTCACCACATGGACTGCAGCGTTTCAAGAAGGCGTCTCACCACCACCTTCTCGAGGGCAATTAGGGATGGGCAATAAATGCTGGCCTTGCCAGCGACGCCCACATCCCACAAAAACGAATTTAAAAAGAAACTTTCCTCACCTTGATGAACACAGAATTCATTAAAAAGGAAAGAAGGTCTGAAATGTTCACATTTTATTATAAAGAGTGGGTGTAACATTTACTGCTAATTTTGTCTAGCATCTGCTAGGTGTTGTCATTTTCCTAATCACAACCACTTCAACTGTAATGATTTATCTGTGTGGGCAGGATAGGATGCTCAGGGGTGATGTGGTGATTGCTCTTAGTACAATGTAGAATACCAAAGAGCCCTCATTGTTATAAGTGACTATCTGGTTAAAAGCAACTCTATCGAATATACAACTCCCTGGAAGACCAGTGCAGAGGAGGAAGAAAACATCACATCTAAATTACATATAATGGGGGGGGCGGGAGGATTCAGGAAAGAGTAAATTTAAAAGAAGCAAGAGAAACGTCAAGGCTCTAGAGCAGAGTAGAGTTTTGGGTAAAAATAAGCCGAGTGGGTCAGAAGGGACAGAGAGAGTAACAAAGGTAATAAGGCATCAGTGATTAAGGTGACATCAGGTAAAAAGAGAAAAAAGTCAGAGCTAAAGGCACTATATCTGAATGCACGAAGCATTCACAACAAAATAGATGAATTAATAGCGCAGATAGAAATTTAACAGGTTTGATCTAATGGCCATAACGGAGACGTGGTTGCAAAGTGGCCAAGGTTGGGAACTAAATATTCCAGGATACATAACTTTTAGAAGGGATAGGCAAAATGGAAAAGGAGGAGGGGTAGCCCTGATAAAGCATGGGAAAAAGACAGTAGAGAGAAAGAATCTTCGCTCTGAAGATCAAGAATCAGTTTGGGTGGCGCTAAGAAACAGCAAGGGGCAGAAAACATTGGTGGGAGTTGTTTATAGGCCCCCAAACAGTAGTTGTAATGTAGGGCAGAGTATAAATCAGGAAATTAGAGGCACATGTAACAAGGGTAATACAGTAATCATGGGGGACTTTAATCTACATATAGACTGGGCAAACCAAATTTGCAGTGATAGTGTGGCGGACGAATTCATGGAATGTATGCAAGATAGTTTTCTAGATCAGTATGTTGAGGAACCAACTAGAGAACAGGCTATTTTAGATCTAGTATTGTGCAATGAGAAAGGGTTAATTAATAACCTTGTAAAGGGGCCTTTAGGGAAGAGTGACCATAATATGATAGAATTTTATATTGAGTTTGAAAGTGACTTCGTTAAATCGGAAACTAGGGTCTTAAATCTAAACAAAGCAAACTACGTAGGTATGAGAGGCGAGTTGGCTAAGGTAGATTGGGAAACGACATTAAAAGGTATGACGGAACGAGCAATGGCTAGCATTTAAAGAATTAATACATAATTTACAACAAATATACGTTCCTTTAAGGCACAAAAACCCCACAGGAAAAGTGTTCCAACCGTGGCTAACAAGAAAAGTTAAAGATAGTATTAGATCAAAGGAAGTGGCTTATAATGCTGCCACAAAGAGTAGTAAGCCTGAGGATTGGGAGGATTTTAGAATTCAGCAAAGGAGGACCAAGAAATTGATAAAGAAATGGAAAATAGAATATGAGAGTAAACAAGCGCGAGACATAAAAACAGACTGTAAAAGCTTCTATAGGTATGTAAAAAGGAAAAGATTAGCAAAAGTAAATGTGGGTCCCTTACAGGCTGAGACAGGAGAAATTATAATGGGGAATAAGGAAATGGCAGAGAAATTAAACAAATACTTTCTGCCTATCTTCACGGAAGAAGACGCAAAAAACTTCCCGGAAATAGTGGACAACCAAGGGTCCAGCGAGAATGAGGAACTGAAAGATATTAGTATAAGTAAAAAAGTAGAACTGGAGAAATTAATGGGACTGAAAGCTGATAAATCCCCTGCACTGATGGCCTACATCCTAGGCTTTTGAAAGAGTTGGCTATAGTGGATACATTGGTTGTCATTTTCCAAAATTCCATAGATTCTAGAATGGTTCCCGTGGATTGGAAGGTAGCAAATGTAACCCCACTATTTAAGAAAGGAGGGAGAGAGAAAACGGGGAACTACAGACCAGCTAGCCTGACATCAGTAGTAGGGAAAATGCTGGAATCTATTATTAAGGATGTGGTAACAGGGCACTTAGAAAATAATAATAGGATTGGGCAGAGTCAACACAGATTTATGAAAGGGAAATCATGTTTGACAAATCTGTTAGAGTTTTTTGAGGTTGTAACTAGCAGAATAGATAAGCGGGAACCAGTGGATGTGGTGTATTTGGATTTTCAGAAGGCATTCGATAAGGTACCACAGAAGAGGTTATTAAACAAAATTAGGGCTCATGGGATTGGGAGTAATATACTAGCATGGATTGAGGATTGGTTAATGGACAGAAAATAGAGAGTAGGAATAAACGGGTCATTTTCAGGTTGGCAGGCTGTATCTAGTAGGGTACCACAAGGATCAGTGCTTGGGCCTCAGCTATTCACAATCTACATCAATGATTTGGATTAAGGGGACCAAATTTAATATATCCAAGTTTGCTGATGATACAAAGCTGGGTGGGAATGTAAGTTGTGAGGAGGATGCAAGGAGGCTTCAAGGGGATATAGACAGGCTAAGTGAGTGGGCAAGAACATGGCAAATGGAATATAATGGGGAGAAATGTGAAGTTATCCACTTTGGTAGGAAAAATAGAAAAGCAGAGTATTTTTAAATGGTGAGAGATTGGGAAATGTTGGTGTTTAGAGGGACCTGGGTGTCCTTGGACACAAATCACTGAAAGTTAACATGCAGGTACAGCAAGCAATTAGGAAAGCAAATGGTATGTTGGCCTTTATTACAAGAGGATTTGAGTACAAGAGTAAAGTCGTCTTACTGCAATTATGTAGGGCCCTGGTAAGACCATACCTGGAGTATTGGGTACAGTTTTGGTCTCCTTACTTAAGGAAGGATATACTTTCCATAGAGGAAGTGTAACAACGGTTCACCAGACTGGTTCCTGGGATTGGGAGATTGTCCTATGAGGACAGATTGAGTAGAGGAGGCCTATATTCTCTAGAGTTTAGAAGAATGAGAGGCATTCGATAAGGTGCCACACAAGAGGTTATTAAACAAAATTAGGGCTCATGGGATTGGGAGTAATATACTAGCATGGATTCTTACAGGGCTTGACAGGGTAGATGCAGGGAGGATATTTCCCCTGGCTGGGGAATCTAGAACCAGGGGTCTAAGTCTCAGAATAAGGGGTCGGCCATTTAGGACTGAGATGAGGAGAAATTTCTTCACTCAGAGGGTGGTGAATCTTTGGAATTCTCTACCCCAGAGGGCTGTGGAGGCTCAGTCGTTGAGTATATTCAAGACAGAGATCGATAGATTTATGAATATTAAGGGAATCAAGGGATATGGGGATAGCTGAGGAAAGTGGAGATGAGGTAGAAGATCAGCCATGATCTTATTGAATGGCGGAGCAGGCTCGAAGGGCCAAGTGGCCTACTCCTGCTTCTATTTCTTATGTTCTTACAAGGCTCTTTCGGAATCTGAAATAGGGTGACCATTATTTCCGAATGGATTTTATTATGCTACTCGTATTGTAGACAATAATCTCCAAAAAGGTGATGGTTTCTCTAATTTTCTTTAAGCCTTGTTCACATTTTTCAATGTGATAGTGTCATTTTCTTGAGAATTAATGAAATGAAGAGGGACAATGTACCCATATATAAATCTATTTTTGAGAGGATTTATTCCTGTGAATAAATCCAATGATATTTGCTAGATGCCTTCTTGAGCTTCTGACACACTGATGAAATCAAAAGTCATTGCACAGTTTCCTACTCTTAACTCATTCTTTACTAGAACTTCAGAATTGTAATTCTCTGTTTCATTTTTTAA
Source organism: Squalus acanthias (assembly GCA_030390025.1). Taxonomy (NCBI): domain Eukaryota; kingdom Metazoa; phylum Chordata; class Chondrichthyes; order Squaliformes; family Squalidae; genus Squalus; species Squalus acanthias. The sequence continues at coordinate 146,941,516 of CM059427.1, read as the reverse complement.
AATGTGCAATTTTCTCCCTTCCACACATGAAGACATCGATTCCTTGCTGGGATACAGTACCCTGCAAATGTGGCCATTACTTGCGTGTGAGCCTTGTCTGTGAGTATCTATAGGATATTTGACCATGGTGACATCATAAATGAGGACAATTCTATCTGCACCTGACACCCACATTTGTGCTGTTTCAAAATTGGTGTCCCTTACCCAGGGGTACTGAAATCGACTGCAGCTACCCTATTTTAATCCTTAAAATAGACCAATGGTATTTTACATAAAGTTTTAATTAATTCTGAACTTTCCTGAAGTTTTCTCTCTACATAAACTTTTTTGCTTACTTTTGTTTGGCAATTCTTGAAAGCAATTTCAATGAAAGTTTTAGCAGATAAATTGTTAAATCTTTGAAGTCCTAGTACTGCGGCAAATGGATTTTTCTGGGCAATCTTGATAATCCAATTCAAAGCTGTACACTGGCATTTAAGTAAGGAAGATTTAAATTAACTACATAAACATTTAGAAACACAAAAGGAATTTAAATGAATACAACTTTAAGATACAGCTCCCATTAACACTGCACCTAGATAAATCTGATGTTGAAAGTTCTGAATATATTTCTTAGATTAAATTATTTACATACCTCTCTGCCCACAATTATAGTACTACATCAGTGGGCAGATAATGTGACAGAGAGTGATTGTGGTAACAATGATACAAGATTAAAGCTGCTTTTATACTGTTCTTTTAAATCTGATTCTAACCATGCAGCATCTACTGATAATCCACTTGTTAAAGATGCACTTAAAGGGGACAGCTAAAACCGAAGATGATAATTATTTGAAGGTATGAACAATGTGGCTCATGATGTAATAAATGCACTGGTGTTATTTAACAAGTGGATAATATGCTCCCTGGTGTCATGTATGTTGAAGCAGAAGAGCTATAGCTGAAACACAAACAATATGTTGAAAAGTGGTTGCTTTTCTTCACACACTGTTACCCTTAGACTGCTTTTATATTGCAATTTGGATTCTGAAAGCCTGGACTGTATGAACTGGCTCCCAATGCTTATGCTGCTAAAATTGTTTTTCATAGCCTGGCACCTGTGGATCCAAGCGTTTGCTGCCAAAATACAGATATCGATATATACGACTGTGACAGTAACTTGAAGCAATTTTGTCACCATTTCCACAACATCATTTATGGTTCTATCAAATGAATCTTGGATAGCTTCAAAAATCAAATGATTTTCAGTTTTTATTGTTTCTTGTTCATTATCAAGGCCCAGATAGGATATCAAATAGACCTCATATCACACTCAAAAATATACGCTACTGGATAAATCTGTGTCTAACAGAGGCCTGACAATTATACTGCATTGTTCCACTTTGCTCTTGGCGAGGAATAATCAGTACTGTAAATCACCCATCATAAATACTGCGCCATGTAATAAAATGAACTGCATTTACACTAGCCTCCTGTATAAGAGGAAGCAAAAGATTCAAATGAGGAGACATTCTTGACCCAAAATATATATATTTTTACATTTCTTCATTATTAATGTTAACAAAAGCAAAGCACAAGTGGTACAGGATATAAGTTACCTCAGTACAGGAAACTTTCGTTTATCCGGCATCGACGGGACCGGCGTGGTGCCGGTTTATCGAAAGTACCGGATAACAGAGAGTTATATCTACCGAGGCTATTTTTAACAAAGAGACTCCAAGCAGCACGGGAGAATCTATTCAAGCTACTGCAATGTTTCGGACTTGCGACAGCGCCAGGAGGCCGAGTAGTAGCACTTTTGAAAAGTACCCCTACTGACTAAATCGGCGTTCGCGGACTCGGGATCGGCAACATTGCCGGTTATTTGAGAGGATTTTTCGGAGCACTCGGCGTTCGCGGAGACTCGACTGCGACTCGGCAACATTGCCGGTTATTTGAGAGGAGTTTTCGGAGGATGATTTTTGCCGGTTAAGCGAGAATTCCGGATATTTGGGTGCCGGATAAACGAAAGTTTCCTGTACCTGTCAGGACACAATCTCAGCAGTTAGGTGAAACAATGAACTATTATAAAGCACCAAGTTCACTGCTAAGAGCTGTAAACTTGCACAAGGAAATGATAAGGTTGTCAAACACATCACTCAGTCCATAATGAGCTGAGATCATTGCACACTTAACGTGGGAGAGAGAAAAATGATCACTGATTAATCATTCTTTCAAGTTGTAACTATGGAAAAGGTTAAACATGGAGTATGATTTTATCATACATTTAAGCTAGGACACTCCTAATGGCCAGACTTGCGCAAATTCAATGGAACATAACAGTTATTAACAATTTCAGTGAACAACGTGGAAATACACATATACTAAGATACCTGATTAATGAGTTCAAGTTATAGTTTCATCCAATCTCTTGTCAAAAACATAAGAAAGCGCAGCTATGGTGGGACCCCAGGTCATGGTGAATAGGTCGTGATTGAAGCTTCCAGGAGGTACATGGAGGAAAATGCCTTCTGATGAACTCCCACGATTCAAAAGTACGTTCCATATGTAGTTCACCCTCACAAAACCTGTTTGTTCCTCTGGCATCACAATCTCATTGTTCCTGGGGTAAAAAAAAATGAAAATTACTTGAGATATTGTACTAGCACATACAGCAACCCAGGAATGTTACGGCACATTTAACTCTTAAGTAATAAGTAAATTGAGTTTGAGCCTATTTTCTAATTAACACTTTATCCGCAATGGTAAAATAAATATTCCTGTCAAATTTTGTAAAGGTTTCATCTTAGGGAGTGGGAAAAAATTATTGAGAAGTTTATTTTGCAATTTATACACTGTACATCAGCTTATACAGGTAAATGTCCCCAGGACATCGCTACAGGAGTTCCTCAGGGCAGTGGCCTAGGTCCAACCATCTTCAGCTGCTTCATCAGTGACCTTCCCTCCAACATAAGGTCAGAAATGGGGATGTTCACTGATGATTGCACAGTGTTCAGTGCCATTCGCAACTCCTCAGAAAATGAAGCAGTCCATGCCCGCATGCAGCAAGACCTGGACAACATTCAGGCTTGGGCTGATAAGTGGTAGATAACATTTGCGCCACAGAAGTGCCAGTCAATGACTATCTCCAACAAGCGAGCGTCTAACCACTGCCCCTTGACATTCAACGGCACTACCATTGCCAAATCCCCCACCATCAATATCCTGGGGTTCACCGTTGACCAGAAACTTAAGTGGACCAGCCACATAAATACTGTGGCAACAAGAGCAGGTCAGAGGCTGGGTATTCTGTGGCGAGTGTCTCACCTCCTGACTCCCCAAAGCCTTTCCACCATCTACAAGGCACAAGTCAGGGGTGTGATGGAATACTCTCCACTTGCCTGGATGAGTGCAACTCCAACAACACTCGAGAAGCTCGACACCATCCAAGACAAAGCAGCCCGCTTGATTGGCACCCCATCCACCACCTTAAACATTCACTCCTTCCACCACCGGTGTACCGTGGCTGCAGTGTGTACCATCTACAAGATGCACTGCAGTAACTCACCAAGGCTTCTTCGACAACACCTCCCAAACCCACGACCACTACCACCTAGAAGGACAAGGGCAGCAGGCGCATGGGAAACACCACCACCTCCAAGTTCCCCTCCAAGTCACACACCATCCTGACTTGGAAGTATATCGCCGTTCCTTCATCGTCACTGGGTCAAAATCCTGGAACTCCCTCCCTAACAGCTCTTTGGGAGTACCTTCACCACACAGACTGCAGCGGTTCAAGAATGTGGCTCACCACCACCTTCTCAAGGGCAACTAGGGATGGGCAATAAATGCTGGTCTTGCCAGCGACACCTACATCCCATGAACGACTAAAAATAAAAATTAGGTACAATTAACACTCATCTGGCCCAGATACAATCCACAAAATGGAAGCAAGGGGCATTTTTTAACATGGTTGTAAAATCTGAAGTCACTGCAAAAATAAGAACTATTTCCAGTGGCAGGATGGTCGGTAACCAGAGGATACAGATTTAGGTGATTGGCAAAAGAACCAGAGGTGACATGAGGAAACACTTTGTTACACAACAAGTTGATGTGATCTGGAATACACTGCCTGAAAGGGTGGTAGAAGCAGATTCAATAGTAACTTTCAAAAGGGAATTGAATAAAGACTTCAAAGGAAATTTGTTTTGCAGGGCTTTGGGTGAAGAGCAGGGGAGAGGGATTAATTGGATAGCTCTACCAAAGAGCTGGCACGGGCACAATGGGCCGAATGGCCGCCTTCTGTGCTGTATCATTCTATGATTCTATGAAACATCACCTGGGCTGAGATCAGCTAACTCACTTTTAATTCATTTTGGGACTATGAAATAAGGAATCATCAAAAGCATCTTAATACTTATATAGTACTTGCACATTAATTTTGATTATACTATACTTCTAACCTAGGTGGCCGGTAGAACAAACTTAATTTGTTACGTATCTCACCGTGTGGTAAGGAGCTGACCTGAGACTGAGACATTGCTAACTCATTCCTGATGCTGTCGGAATTCTCAGAACAGTAGTACACACTAATGAGGAGCAACCATGCTAAAACATTCCAGAAGGGTTTGATCCTATAACCCAGGTCCTCAGGAAACTACTACTTGAATCTGGAAGTCAGAAGCATACCAATGAAAATTGTATACCAATGAAAAACAAAAAAATATGTCGCTTCTCCAGGAAATAGCAAAATCTGGATCTATGTACTGCAGCTGCAATAAGCTGATAGCCTGCCATGATAGAAAAAGATATTCTTCAGTGAATTAATCTAAGGGTGGTGTCTGTCTAAACTATAATATAAAAAGTTAGTAAATCAACAAAAAAAAATCACATCCACTGAACCAGCTTACCCTGGTTGTAGCTTTGGAAAATTCAGTGTAGAATTAGAATAACTGCTAATAATACAGTATAACTAAAAAATAATGTACTGTACTCTATTTCCTGAAATCTGCATCAGAATTATGTTGCATAATCTAATTACACAGGCTAGTACCTCAGAGATATCCAATGGCACATATAAATATGGTTACAAAACTTGGAAATGCTGATAAATGTGTTGTATTACATTATAGTTAATTTGTATTTGTGTTTTTGTCAAAAAAACAAACCTTATAATACTATATCAAACTAGAATTATTGTTTTGACATGTTATGGCATATTTAAGAATTAAAGTTAATAAATGTATTTGTAATATATGTGGGTAGAACAAATGAAGGACAGAGACATGATGAGTTGTTCATCCATGTGCTTGCTTTATTAGGCCAGAGCGAACTGAGCATGCTCACACCAAACCATGTGACAAACCATGTGATAATACATTACACTGCTTTCCCCTTAAAAAAATGTATGTATTCCCCACTCAAATACAAGGGAAGGGTGGAAATTGGAAGCAAAGTGAATGAAATTTTGTAGTTTCAGGGCGAGAGCAGGAAATGGCATCGATACAGTCATCAATGTACCGGAAAAAGAGGTGAGGGAGGGAACCTGAGTAGGACTGGAACAAAGAATGTTCCACATATCCCACGAAAAGGCAGGCATAGCTAGGACCCATGCGGGTTCCCATGGCAACACCTTTAATTTGGAGGAAGTGAGTGGAGTCAAAGGAGAAGTTGTTCAATGTGAGAACAAGTTCAGCCAGGCGGAGGGTGGTGGTGGAAGGGGACTGGTTGGGCCTCTGTTCAAGGAAGAAGCGGAGCGCCCTCAGGCCATCTTGGTGGGGGATGGAGGTGTAGAGGGATTGGACGTCCATAGTGAAAAGGAGACGGTTGAGGCCAGGACACTGGAAACTGTTTAAAGTGGCGGAGGGCGTCGGAAGAGTCGCGGAAATAGGTGGGAAGAGACTGGACAAGGGGAGAAAAAATAAAGTCGAGATAGGAAGAGATAAGTTCCGTGGGGCAAGAACAGGCTGAAACGATGGGTCTACCAGGGCAGTCCTGTTTGTGGATCTTGGGAAGGAGGTAGAAGCGGGCTGTGCGGGGTTGGGGAACTATGAGGTTGGCGGCCGTGGAGGGAAGATCTCCAGAGGAGATGAGGTCAGTGACGGTCTTGGAAATGGTGGCTTGATGTTCGGTAGTGGGGTCATGGTCCAGGGAGAGGTAGGAGGAGGTGTCGGAGAGTTGGTGTTCAGCCTTCCTACTGTCCAGGGCCCCAAACACTCCTTCCAGGTGAAAAAGCGATTTACTTGTACTTCTTGCAATTTAGTATACTGTATTCGCTGCTCACAATGTGGTCTCCTCTACATTGGGGAGATCAAACACAGATTGGGTGACCGCTTTGCGGAACAACTCTGTTCAGTCCATAAGGGTGACCACGAGCTTCCGGTCACCTGTCACTTTAATTCTCCGCTCCACTCCCACTCTGACCTCTCCGTCCTCAGCCTCTTACACTGTTCCAATGAAGCTCAACGTAAGCTTGAGGAACAGCACCTCATCTTTCGATTAGGCACTTTACAGCCTTCTGGCCTCAACATCGAGTTCAACAATTTCAGACCATAACCTCTGCCCTAATCTTTTTTTTCATTTCTTTTTTCTCTCTCACATGGCAGCTGTCGATCATTCTGCCGTTGCCATTCACACTTCATCCAGAGTCATCTTTTGTTTCTTAACTTGTCCCATTACCATCTCCTTTTGCCTTGCACCATCATCCCTTTTGTCTCTTAATCTCTCCTGCCTTCCATCCTATCACAGACCTTCCCTTTTGTTCTTTCCTCCCCTCCCCCCTTTTCCTGCCCCTACACTTGCATAAAAACCTGTTCCATCTGCAACTTTTTCCAGTTCTGACGAAGGGTCATCGACCTGAAACGTTAACTCTGTTTCTCTCTCCACAGACGCTGCCTGGCCTGCTGAGTATTTCCAGCATTTTCTGTTTTTATTTCAGATTTCCAGCATCCGCAGTATTTTGCTTTTGTGTCAACCAAATACCTCTTGGTTCCACCAACCTCTACTATGGTTCCTATAATAACAACAACTTGTATTTATATAGCGCCTTTAACATAGTAAAACGTCCCAAGGTGCTGCACAGGAGTATTTTAAGACAACAAATTTGACACCGATCCACATAAGGATAAATTAGGGCAGGTGACCAAAAGCTTGGTCAAAGAGGTAGGTTTTAAGGAGCGTCTTAAAGGAGGAAAGAGAGGCGGAGAGGTTTAGGGAGGGAATTCCAGAGCTTAGGGCCTAAGCAACAGAAGGCACGACCACCAAAGGTTGAGCGATTATAATCAGGGATGCTCAAGAGGGCAGAATTAGAGGAGCGCAGATATCTCAGGGGGTTGTGGGGCTGAGGGAGATTACAGAGATAGGAAGGTGCGAGGCCATGGAGGGATTTGAAAACAAGGATGAGAATTTTGAAATCGAGGCGCTGCTTAACCAGGAGCCAATGTAGGTCAGCTATATCCCACTTGTGTGAACTCGACTTGCATGGGGGACTGAGAACACGAACACACTTGTTTTGTTTGAAACTGCATTCTTTCTGATTGGTGTCATAATATATAACGTTTCTGACGCAACTGTTTCTGTTCAACTCTTGAGACCAAATTCAGTTGAACAAGACTCAATCATGTTCTCAATCTCCTCTTCATCAAGAGTTCTGCTGGGGTATGTCCAGTTGTAGTGTCTGGAGTAGTTCTGTACTTCTGTACTTCAGCAAGAAATTTGTCAAACATTGCTTCATGCTGAGTCCCGAGCAACCCTGCAACACTTGCTTTTTGAGAGCTTCTTTCACTATTCTGATTGACCTTTCGGTTGCTCTGTTTGAAGTTGGATGATACGGTGGAACAAGAGAGTGTTTGATACCATTCCACTTCATGAACTCTTGGAATAGAGCAGAACGGAACTAAGGGCCATTGTCAGAAACAAGCTCTTCAGGTAAGCCATGACATGCGAAGATAGACCTCAACTCATCTATGGTACGTTCAGTTGTAGTATTTGAACCCATATGTTTCACTTCAATCCACTTTGAGTGACTATCTACAAGTACCAGGAAATAATCATTTGCTTTCTCACAGAAGTCTACATGTACTCTCTGAAAAGGTCTATTTGGCCATGACCAGGTTTGTAGTGGAGTTTTGGGTGGTTTGTTTCTGCAATTTTGGCAAACACTGCATTTGCTGACAAGTTATTCAAGATCACTGTCCAATCCAGGCCTGTAAATAAAACTTCTTGCAATTGATTTCATATTGATGATCCCTGGATGTTCAGTATGAAGTTTGGCCAGAATTCTATCTCTCAAAGAAGTAGGTACCACCACTCTGTTTCCCAACTTGATACAACCTTGCTCACAAAACAATTCAGTGCGATGGTTATGGAATGGTTTCAATTCTGTGTCTGTACACTGATCAATCCATCCATTCAAGGTGTTTTCACACACTCTTTTCAGTACTGAGTCCTTTTGAGTCTCATCTGCAATCTCAGTTGCAGTCACAGGAAAGTCTTTGTCAACTGCACCGAGCGTGAAAATCTCACCTTCACTCCCAACACGAGTCCTCGTGGCAACCAGGACAAGGCATCTGCGACTGTTTTCTGCTTTGAAGTGCGATATTCAATCGTGTAGTCATATTGTGACAAAAACACTGCCCAACGTTGCATTCTTGATGTGGCCATTTCAAGGATGGCAGATTTTGGCCCCAATATTGCTAGCAGCGGTTTGTGATCAGTTATCAAGGTGACCTTTCTGCCAATGAGGAACTGTTGGAATTTCTTGATTCGAAAAGCTATGGCGAGTGCTTCCTTTTCAATTTGCGCGTAGTTTCTTTCACTCTTTGTGAGGGTTCGTGATGCGAACGCGATTGGTCTCTCTTGGCCGTCATCCATTACATGGCTTATGACAGCTTCCACACCGTAGCTGGAAGCATCACACGCTAACTTAAGCTCATGCCCTGTGTTGTAGTGCACAAGTACAGTATCACTAGAGAGACTTCTCTTACAAGCGTCGTAAGCTTCCTGTTGCACTTTTGTCCACTTCCACTGGACATCCTTCTTGAGGAGCTCGTGCAATGGAGCTAACATGGTCGCTAACTCAGGTAAGAAACACGCACAGTACTGGACCATTCCAAGGAAAGATCTTAACTCAGACATGTTCTGTGGCTTTGGAGCATTGATGACAGCATCAACCTTTTCCTTCACTGGTTGCAAGCCATTTGTATCAACTTTCAGACCAAGGTATGCAACCTCAGGCTGCACAAAAGCACATTTGCTCCTTTTCAATTTGACATTGTGGGCATTCAACCTTTGAAGCACTATATCTAACACTTCTAGATTTTCTTCCTTGCTGTTTGTTGCGATCAGCACATCGTCTTGATTGCATAAGCAATTTGGAACACCTTGCAAAATCTTATCCATCGTAGCCTGGAAGATTTTGGGGGAGGACTTTACACCATACGGCAGCTTGATGTATGAGTACAATCCCTTGTGTGTGTTGATAGTGAAATACTGTTGACTCTCTTTGTCAACATTCAGCTGAGTGTAAGCGTGCGACAAGTCAAGCTCAGTGAAAACCTTTGGCCCAGAGAGTGCTGCATACAAATCTTGTGATGTATGTAACGGGTACTACTCATTGTCAACTGCTTGGTTGATAGTAACTTTGTAGTCACCGCACAAGCGTACAGTTTTGTCTGCTTTGGGCACTACCACAATCAGGGTAGCCCATTCACTTTTGTCAGTTTTTACTAGCATTCCGTTCTCTCTGAGCTTCGTTAGCTCTTCCTCCACCTGACTTTTCAACGCATAGGGGACCGGCCTAGTCTTACAATAGACAGGCTTCACGTTGGACTTGATGCGGTTATGTGCGCCATACCCAGTGATGCCCTCATAACTGTCTGTGAACATGCTTTCGTACTTGTTCAGCATTGTGTTGAGTCGCTTCTTTGAAGCATCTACACTGAAGACATTTTTCGAGTCTAGTTTTAACTTTCTCATCCATTCTTTGCCCATGAGAGTTGGCCTGTTGTTGTAGCTCACTACAATAATAGGCAGCTTTACTGACTGGCCATTCTGTTGAACTGTACATTCCATTTGTCCACCTGTCTCTAGGATTTCTCCGGAGTAGGTTTTTAACTCTACAGTACTCTTTGTAAGTGGTACTTGATTAAACTGACTCTCATATGTGTCTTTACTCATGTAAGAGCAGTCCGCCGCTGTGTCGATACGCTTATTAATATATTGCTCGTTGATCAAAAGTGTTGTACGGAAGTCTTTCTCATGACTGCTAACATTGCCACTAGTGGCATAGATACTGTAGATGCCTAGTTCTTCAACATCAGGTGTGTTCACTTCAATATTGTGAACTCCTCCCTTTTGTCGCTACTTTGCATTGCCACTAGACTGGTTCTTAATTCCTGCTTTAGATCTAGCTCTGCAAGCTGTTGAAACATGGCCTTGCTTCTGGCAGTGCAAACACTTTGCATTTCTGTATTGGCAGGACTGTGGTGAGTGATTTCCATTGCAGCGATAACAATTCACTGAACTGCTCTCACTGACATGCTTTTGACTTGGTCTCGCAGCTTTAGGTTTGGCAGTGGCTTTGTGACTGTAGACCTCAGCTGCACTAGTCACTTGAGTTGGACGGAGCTCCCTCGCATTCTTAGACGCCATCTCCATAGATAGGGCAAGTTTGCATGCTATGTCAAACGTTAGGTTTGAAGTGTTCAGTAACTTGGACTGTGTGCGCTCATCCACCAGTCCATACACAAACTTATCTCGCAACGCACGATCCAAAAATGTGCCGAAGTTACAATGCAAAGACAGGTTCTTCAGAACTACAATGTACTCACTGATGGTTTCACCTGGGCCGCGATTTTGCCGGTGCTCAGAGGACGGGTTTGGAGGCGGGTCAGCTGTTAAATTTGAAATGAGTGACGGCGGGTTGGGAACATGCCGCGAACCCGCCCTCCATGTTAGTTTCCAAAATGTTGGGCTGGATTTTGCCAATGGGGAGCTTTTGGAGGCGGGACTGCTGCTTGTCGGGTTTTAGTCCCACCTCCATCGACTTCTGGCCAACCCACGCTATTTTCCTTTGATTGACCTTGTTAAGCCCGCCCAGCGGGTTTAGCAGGCCAATTAAGGGAAAGCCGGTGACAGAGAACGTCAGCGTATGACGTTTCATCTGTCAAAAATTTTTGACAGATGAATTGTCATCGTTTGACAGCTCTGTGAAGCTGTCAAACACTGACATTCTCTGTTGTTTGATGAGTCCTTGTATTCAAGACTCATCAAACCTCTTGTAAGCAGAAATTAGATGGCTATTGCATCAGAGAATGCAGCAGCCATTCTGTCATCTCTGCCATTGAGATGCCGGAGTTTCCGCATCCCCAACGATTGAAGCCTGCAGGAAGAAACAAAGGTGAGGAAACATTTTCTATCACTTTACACTCACCTCACATACTTACCTCTCCACACTTGCACCCATCACTCACCTCCACAGCGCACTTTCCGACCCTCCGACCCCGCAGACCCTCTGCTCGCCTCGCTGACCCTGGCGGGGTTTCCTGACGTCGGGAAGCCCGCACTTGCAGGGGTAAAATGGGGATAATCCTCTTAACTGCCTGTTAACTACCTGTTAACAGGCAGTTAAGTGGCTGTAATCCCCTTCCCGCCTCGGGGAGGCGGCTCCCAGCACGGGTCAGGTACCCGCCTCCTGGGACGATGGCACGGAGGCGGGTTGGGGGCGGGATGGGCATTTTCCCAGCAGTCCCGCCTCCAAACCCGCCTCCCCAGGGCTGGCAAAATTACCTCCGTTGTGTTTGCGATTTCAGAACAGACCCGACACCAAGCGCCAGGTGAGGCATTTAAGATAGTTAACTGCTTGTTAAGTGCTTTTTAACTGCTATTTTTCCAGCCTTTTTCTATTTTCCCACATTTTTAATGGGGTTTCTGTCATTCATAGATCACGTCATGTAAGTAGGTCGGGTTCTCTATGTCTCGCCATTGCTGTGAATAGGTGACAACTGCAAAAGTGGTATGAAAGCTACCATTTTACAGCTGGTCACTTTCCAATGTCAGAAGCTTGAGCCTTCAGGACTTGGAAGACACTTTTGAGCTGTATGCAGTTTGGAAGTGTTTGTAGTAAACTCTCTATCCACTGTCACCTCCTTGGAGCAAGCTCTCACCATTGACGGATCGCTTCTGTCATCTCAACTTCAGCTGCCATGTATTCCAGCAACATCGGTGCCCTTGAAAAAATCTCACCTTGGTCCTCTGAATCCCTCCACGATCAGCCCCAACACCAACATCACCAACAACAACACCAACCTTCTCCGCAATCACCTGATGCTGCACAGGACACAGGACATCAGCACCTGACCACATTGCTGCCCAGGAGGCCAGCGATGGCATCACCACGGCCAGATTTACTTCACTTGATGCTGTACACCCTGACTGCCACATGATGCGCCAGGTTAACACCACCGCACACCAGCACCATAAAACATCCCTACAATGCCCAAGCCATTCCTTTCACACTCATCACCATTGCGGGGGAAACCGTTATGTCTCACCATTCACTGCAACTCACTAAGCCACTTCCAAAGGTGAGCACAGATCTGTACAATAAGGCAAAGTGTTGAAAATAATGATTTAAATGTTTGACAACACATTAACAGAAAATTTACATGAACATTGCCTACCCTTGTGTGTTGTTAGTTGAAATGATTGGACTAGGATGAGGGTGAGTGAGATGGGGAAGTGATGATGTAGATAAAGAGGGATGGGTGGAGGTGCAAGTTAAGTTGGTGTGAGTAATGATGTGCAGCAGTAGGGTAGGGAAGGCAGAGTGATGGGGGTGTGATGAGTGACACAGCAGGATCAGGTTGAGTGTGGCTTTGCAGTAACGTTTCGTGATCTACTGAGATCATTGAAAGGTTGGTGCCACTGCACCCAGGTCCTCCTGACGACATCCCTGCTTTTGCCCTCCTGTGCAATGTGCAACCAGGCTGCGTTGGTGTCCTGGGGAGGTCTCTTCCGTCCATGGGAAGGGAAGAGAACCATCCGGCATGCTGTGACTCCCTCTATAAGCATATGGAGGGAGTCATGGGCGAGCATGGGTGCAGCCGTGCCCCTTTGTGCAGTGCTTGTCAGTGTTTGCAGCACCTCAATGCTGCAGAACACTGAGAGCAGAACTGTCAAAATGAATGTGGCCGTGGTCCCTTTAAGGAAACCGGCTCATGACGCGTCATCAAATGACGTCATCAGACCCGCTTCCTTTTCATTGGCCGGGAACCCCGCAGGACGGGCTTAATAAGCCCCATCAATGGAAAATCCTTTTGACAGAGCGGCTGCAGCCGGGAGCGGGACCGGAACCCGCCAACCAGCACTCTCGCCGCGAACCCGCCTCCGTTGGGAAAATCCAGCCCTTTGATTTTGGTTTCTGGTACCAAACTTATAGCTCTCTGCTGTTTCTAATGGCTTTGGGTCAAAATGGTCCTCGAATTTCTCAACAATGTCTTCAAACGACGCATCCTTCGCTTTCCCTGACGCGAGTAGGTTTGTCAGCATTGCATAGACATTAGGCCCGATCTCCCTTAGAAAAATTGCTTTCTTCCGTTCACGAATTACTTTATTTTGAGCTTGAACATTCTCATCTGCACCTTTGGGTTCAACAATGTTATTGGCCCTAAAAAAAAATCTCCATCCACTCAATGTAAGAACTGAATGGTTCGCGAGCTTGGTCATACATGCCGAGGCTTCCGATGAATCCCGTAGACACAGCCATGATTGTCCCAATCCCGTTGACCAGTGACTCAGCACGCTACCTGTGAGAATCAATGCCGGTGTTGCTGTGTATACATACACGCGAAGGCAAAGCACAGACAATTCTGCAACAGCATTAATAGTAAAACATCCCAAAAAATTCAGTTTTGGTGTCACAAATTCACCTTAAACTTGTCCACTCGAAGGTTGAACACTGTGTCCTTCCATCTTTTGTGCCATTATATATTGGAATCTTCATCAATCTATTAGATAATTATTTTATGCAATAAACTAGATAATCAAGCTAATTTAATAAGAAAAAATATAACTATGTATCTCAAAACTGCCAAAAATCAATTCTTAGAAAAAATAGATGAAAGTTAAACTGAAGGGCAACTTGAGACTCCCTGATCCAATAGCATTTTGCTGGCCTTAGCTCATTACATCTCTTTCCCTTATGACTTTTTGGTGCAGTACCATCCTTTGATGGAATCAGATATGAACATTTTCTAAGGAAATTAAATAATTTTCTTGTTGCTACGGCAAAAATCAGATTCTCTCACATTTTCAATCCAGTCTGTAGGAAAGCCCCTGTTTCCATTTAGTGGCTCCCTGCCTACTATACGAACATACGAATTAGGAGCAGGAGTAGGCCACTCGGCCCCTCGAGCCTGCTCCGCCATTCAATAAGATCATGGCTGATCTGATTACTCCACATTCCCGCCTATCCCCGATAACCTTTCACCCCCTTGCTCACCAAGAAGCTATCTACCTCTGCCTTAAAAATATTCAAAGACTCTGCTTCCACCGCCCTCTGAGGAAGAGAGTTCCAAAGGTCACGACCCTCTGTGAGAAAAAATTTCTCCTCATCTCTGACTTAAATGGGCGACCCCTTATTTTTAAACAGTGACCCCTAGTTCTAGATTCTCCACAAGAGGAAACATCCTCTCCACATCCACCCTGTCAAGACCCCTCAGGATCTTATATGTTTCAATTAAGTCACCTATGGCTAAGATTGGAAAGTATCAAGCAGGTATCCTTACATTACCATTGCACGGTGTGTTTATGCAGTACTGCACAGTAAATCAGATAAATTTGAAGTAGTAGGGTAATCCCTTTTGATTGGTAAAGTTGTATGGAATCATAATAATGTCACAGTAGACAGCTCTTTATTCAGTTGGTCAGATTGAGGAAAAGTGAATACTCATAAGGTTCCAGCCCTTTATGACAAACAACAATTTATATAATTTGATTATTTGAAAAACAAGTAATCCTCAAACAGGTCAGGTCCTCCACTAGCATCAGTTTAGAATGACGTTGATAGAAAGCAAAAAAATCCTACTTATGATACACACTTTATTCCAGAAACTACTCTAACCACCTTATTCGTCTGTTTAGCTTCATGTTTCATGTGCCTTTCACTGCCTTCTTGCATTGTTGTGAAGCTGGGAAAGGCAAAGCTCCACGCAGAACTCAAATGCAGGCAAGAAATGCTACTCAACGCCAGTTTGATTTTGAATGATCGAAAACATTACAAGGTGATGTGATCTTTAGAATCATTAAAATCTGAATGATAGTACAGCAGGCCAGCAGTTGTCATTTTAAAAGCTTAGCTTTTTAGGTTGGGATTTGCACCATCTGATTTTATACCACAGAAAATGCCTGACCTTCTCAGTGTAAGAACATCACAGTCAGGTGATTTCTGATGGGCTAACCAAACAACTGGTAAAATAGCAGGTGCATCAGCAAAGCTGGATTAAAATCTGAGACTGGCAGTCCCCTGCAAACCATATGATAGTTGCACTTTGTTTATGTTTTTGGTGTAAGATGATGCCTTGGGTATCTTACCTGCACCCAAAACTCTCACCCCTAGGATTACCCCAATCCCAAATCTGGTCACATTGCAGCTGATTTTCACAGTCAGCAATTAGGAGACAAAATTGTAGCTATTTTTCCAAGATAATGCTCACCCTGTGTAATGCTTTTTTTCTCCTCTTGCTTAATAATGAGATGCAAGCCTGAATGTTTAAATTTAATTTCAAAGTTTTTGCAGTTTCCAAAGCGATCACTAGATGGAGCACTTTGCAGACGTAGTGGAATGAAGAGAGGAGCACATCCTGTCGGCTGAAAGTACAAAGGCACTGACATGGTGAAATACTGTAAATCAAAACTTGTCGCAAGATAGATTGTGAACTGCAGCCTAACTGCAATAAGTATTGGTTATTTCAACATGATTTATTCCTTTGTTTTGCCAAGGTAGACGATTGTCAACTTTATTTTTCCAACAGTACATTTAAAAATGCATTTATGGTTCCCTTCCCCCTCCATGGTTCAGTTACTATAACCTGGTGTTGTGCGACCTCTCAATTTTGTCCACCCCAGTCCAACACCGGCATCTCCGCATCAGTTACTAAAGCCAATGTGTGGCTTAGGCATAGAATCTTACAGCACAAAAGGAGGCCATTCAGCCCATCATGCTTATACCGGCTCTGAGAGAGCTATCCAATTAATCTCACTCCTCTGCTCTTTCCCCATTACCCTGCATTTTTGACCCTTTAAGTATATATCCAATTCACTTGAAAGTTACTATTGAATCTGATTCCACCACCCTGTCAGGCAGTGCATTCCAGATCATTATAACTTTCTGCGTAAAAAATAGTTCTCCTCATCCCCCTCTCTGGTTTTTTATCCAATTAACTTAAATCTGTGTTCTCTGGTGCCCCATTCACCCGCTAGTGGAAACATTGGGCTGGATCTTGCTGGAGCGGGGCATCTTGCGGCGTGGCCCGTTAGACTTTTTTCTGCACCCTTCCGCTCAAAAAATGTTTGGGCCATAACTTGCCGGAAGTGCAAGCTGATAACTGTGTCGTGAGGACCACGGGGCATCTGGGACCTCAGTGAATGGTGGGACCAATAGTGTATCTCTTTAACCAATGTAATTTAAGGGTTGAGAAAAAAATTAAAGAACGACTGAGAAGGAGGGTGAATTAGTGAATGAATTAGAGTCAAATCAGGTACAGAAAGAGAAATAAAGAACGGAAAACAAAGATTGGATTAAGAGAGAGAAAAAAAAGACAGAAAATCTCTAAGAACAATTTACCACCTGAAGGAATGAGACTCTTCAGTTTAAATTGTTCAATTTCTGGGCCAGAGAGGTTGATTGGCATTGCATTAACAATTATCACATCATTAAAAAGATACTTACGCTACTAATTACCAGACTTAACTTTCTGTGGCAGGTTTAATGTGCAATTAATGTGCAAATCCAGCAAGTTCTTAAAAATAACTGGGAGGCTAAAGACAAAATGCCATTTGTGTGAGAATCACCTGCAAACCCACTCCCGCACCGTTACTTCTGGAGTCCCCTGAGGATCTGTCCTTGGCCCCCTCCTATTTCTCATCTACATGCTGCCCCTCAGCGATAACGGAAAACAGGTCAGGTTCCACATGTACGCTGATGACACCCAGCTCTACTTCACCACCACCTCGCTCGACCCATTCACTGTCTCTAAATTGTCAGGCTGCTTGTCTGACATCCAGAACTGGATGAGCAGAAATTTCCTCCAACTAAATAATGGGAAGACCGAAGCCATTGTCTTCGGTCCCCGCCAGAAACTCCATTCCCCAGCCACCGACTCCATCCCTCTCCCTGACAACTGTCTGAGGCTGATCCAGACCGTTAACCATCTTGGTGTCGTATTTGACCCCATGATGAGCTTCCGACCACATATCTGTGTCATCAAGACCACCTATTTCCACCTCCGTAACATCGCCCGACTCTGCCTCTGCCTCAGCTCATCGCTGCCGAAACTCTCATCCATGCCTTTGTTACCTCTCGACTTGACTATTCCAACGCTCTCCTGTCCAGCCTCCCATCTTCCACCCACCATAAACTTGAGCTCATCCAGAACTCTGCTGCCTGTATCCTAACTCGCAAAAAGTCCTGTTCACCCATCACCCGTGTGCTCACTGACCTACATTGGCTTCTGGTCCGACAGCGCCTCAATTTTAAAATTCTCATCCTTGTTTTCAAATCCCTCCATGGCCTCGCCCCTGCCTATCTCTGTAATCTCCTTCAGCCCTACAACCCTCTGAGATCTCTGCACTCCTCCAATTCTAACATCTTGCACATCCCCTATTTTAATCGCTCCACCATTGGTGGCCGTGCTTTCAGCTGCCTAGGCCCTAAACTCTGGAATTCCCTCCCTAAACTTCTCCGCCTCTCTACCTCTCTCTCCTCCTTTAAGATGTTCCTTAAAACCTACTTTTTTGGCCAAGCTTTTGATCATCTGTCCTAGTATCGCCTTGTGTGGCTCGGTGTCAAATTTTGTTTGATAACACTCCTATGAAGCACCTTGAGACGTTTTACTACATTAAAGGCGCTATATAAATGCAAGATGTTGTTGTTGTGAAAGCAAACAGCGGAGTGGTGGAAAGCGACCAGCAAATTCTGGAGATTCGCAACTCACGCTGTATCCCTAAATCCCCTGAATCTGTTGGCCGATTTACACATTAATTACTGTGTATGCCGTTAACACACCATTATTTTTCCAGCAAGATCTGTCCCAATTTCTCCTAATTGACGCTATCAAAGTTACTCATAATTTTGAACACCTCTCTTAAATCTCCCCTTAACCTTCTCTGCTCTGAGGAGAACAACCCAAGTTTCTCTCGTCTCTCCGCATAATTGAAGTCCCTCATCGCAGGTATCATTCTGGTAAATCTCCTCTGCACCTTCTCCAAAGCCTTGACATCCGTCTTAAAGTGTGATGCCTAGAATTGGACACAACACTCTCGCTGAGGCCTAACCAGTGTTTTATATAGGTTTAGAATAACATCCTTGCTTTTGTACTTGCCTTCATAGCGAAAGGGTTTGAGTATAGGAACAGGGATGTCCTGCTGCAGTTGTACAGGGCCTTGGTGAGACCACACCTTGAGTATTGTGTGCAGTTTTGGTCGCCTTATCTGAGGAAGGATGTTCTTGCCATGGAGGGAGTTCAGCGAAGATTCACAAGGCTGATACCTGGGATGGCAGGAATGACATATGAGGAGAGATTGGGTCGATTGGGCTTATACTCGCTGGAGTATAGAAGAATGAGAGGGGATCTCATTGAAACATATAAAATTCTGACAGGTCTGGACAAACTAGATGCAGGAAGAATGTTCCCGATGGTCGGAGAGTCCAGAACCAGGGGTCATAATCTAAGGATATGGGGTAAGCCATTTAGGACAGAAATGAGGAAGAATTTCTTCACCCAGAGAGTGGTGAACCTGCGGAATTCTCTACCACAGAAGGTAGTTGAGGCCAAGTCATTAAATATATTCAAGAATGAGTTAGATATATTTCTTAAAGCTAAAGGTATCAAGGGATATGGGGAGAAGGCAGGTACAGGGTACTGAGTTTGGATGATCAGCCATGATCTCATCGAAATGGCGGAGCAGGCTCGAGGGGCCGAATGGCCGACTCCTGCTCCTATCTTCTATGTTTTTTTTTCTATGTTTTACTCTCTGCCTCTATTTATAAAGCCAAGAATCCCATATGCTTTTTTTTTGGTCCCACTACCTTCAAAGATTTGTGTTTGTGAACCCCCAGTTCTTTCTGTTCTGCACCCCCTTTAAAATTGTACCATTGGGCTGAATTTTGCCGGCGCTCAGAGGGCGGGTTCGGAGGCGGGTCCGCTGTCAAAATCCAAATGATTGACAGTGGGGTGGTATCCCACTCTAAACCCACCTCCTTGTGAGTTTCCCGAGTGTCGTTTCTGCCTGCGCTTTGCAGACAAGGCACTAAGCGACGGGGCATGCAATTGTGCTTGTAAGGAGGGTGTTTAAAGTAATTAAATCACCATTTTACCAGTTACAAATCATTTTGCCAAGTTTTCCATGAGGTTCCCGTCACTCAGGGATCACGCCAGGTAAGTATGTCGGGTTCTGAACAACTCTCCATTTCTTTCAATAGGTGACAGCCGCAAAAGTGGTTTAAAACCTACCTACCTGGTCACTTTCCAATCTCAGAAGCGTCAGCCTCAGTATTTGGAAGAGATTTTTCAGTTTTATGCAGTTGGGAACTGTTTGCAGTAAACTCGCTGGGGGAAAAATTGGGTCGCGCCCCCTTTGGGGTGCTAACTTCGCTACTTTTAGCGCCCTGAAACAATTAGTGCCCCCGCGCCCGAAATTCACTGGTAGCGCCCCAAGAGGGAAGCGGGGGTGCTACTGGAAGTGCCCCACCTCCCTCTTGGGGCGCTGCGAGTGAATATCACGGCGCTACGTGCCGCGGTACTGCAGGCCTTCCTCCCTGTATTAAAGGGGAGGGGCCTAACACAGCGTGACCCGGGGCCCAGCTGGGCCACCAGGGATCGGAGTGCCGGCAAAAGAGCCCGGCGCTTAAGAGGAGTGCCGAGCTCACGGAGCACAGCCGGCACCCCACGGGGGGGATGCACAGAAGGCCGGGGACAGCAACAGGGGCAGGTGCTGGCAGGTGGCCAGCAACAAAAATGGCCGCCCGGCACCTCCTCTTTAATTTGTGCCGCCCCGGCCGCAGGTAGGCCCCCCTGACCCTGTTGGACATAGCATCCGGCGGTAAGTCAGGGGGCGCTACCGAAGATCGTGGCCGGGGCGCGAGCGGGATGCCGCGGGGCACTAACAGTTACCGCCGCCGCTAACCTCCCGCTGAATTTCGCGGGAGGCGTTGGCGGTGCTGCGCCCAGGCGCTAGTTGCTTTGCGCCCCGTTAGCGCCCTCTTAGGGCGCTAATGGGAGGCGCAAATCAACTGAATTTTTCCCCCTCTATTCACTGTCACCTCCTTGCAACATCATATCTCACCCTTGATAGATTGCTTCTGTCATTTCAACTTCACCTGGCATCTGAAACATCAGAATGGGCACGATTTATGCTCTCTCGCCTTGGTCTTCAGAATTTGATGACGATCACCCGCAGCAGCAGCAGAACCAGCCACACCAGCAGCAGCAACAACAAGAGCACCAACCTTCTCAACCACCTGATGCAGCACAGGGAATAGGGCATCAGCGCAGGGCTGCAGCGCGTCGGAGGCCATACCCCCAAAACAGGGTATACAGGCAGAGGATGAGCTTCCTCAACATGACGGAGCAGCACTGCCAAAGGAGGCTCAGGCTATCGGGCCAGGTCATCGCTAACATTTGTGCTTTACTGGAGCAAGACCAGCAGCCCAAAGGAAGGGATGGACACTCCTTACCAGTGACTGTCAAAGTCACCCTTGCCCTCAACTTCTTCGCCTCAAGCTCCTTCCAGGCATCTGCAGCAGACCTTTGCGGCATCTCGCAGTCGGCCGCCCACAGATGCATCGCACAGGTCAACGATGCCCTCTGTAACAAGTCCGCAAATTATATACATTTTGCCACTGATGAAGCCACTGTCAATGAGCGTGCGCTTGGCTTTGCCGCTCTAGCTGGCTTCCCACGGGGGGCAGGGCGTCATCGACTGCACACATGTGGCCATCAGGGTGCCCCATCACAACCCAGTAACATTTGTTAACCGCAAGGTCTTCCACTCCCTCAACGTGCAGCTGGTCTGCAACCATAGGAAGATTATCATCCATGTGTGTGCCAAGTTCCCTGGCAGCTACCATGGCTCGTACATCCTGTGCCATTCCACCATCCCTCAGCTCTTCACACCGCCAAACAGTCTTGCCAGCTGGCTGCTTGGAGACAAGGGCTATCCCCTGAAGACATGGTTCATGACACCTTTGAGGAGGCCAACAAATGAGGCTGAGGGACGATATAATCAAAGCCACATCTCCACGAGAAGTGTCATCGAGCAGACAATAGGCTTGCTCAAAATGCGCTTCAGATGCCTCGACAGATCTGGAGGAGCCCTTCAGTACGCACCAGCTAGGGTCTCCCGAATAGTCGTGGTGTGCTGCGCCCTGCACAACATAGCGCAGCAGCGAGGATTAGTACTGGATGAGGAAGATGGTGCTGAGCGCACAGTCTCATCGGAGGACGAGGAGGAGCAGCATGAGGTTGGTTACGAGGATGAGGTACACCTGGGCGAGCCGGTGGTCCCATTGCGACCAGTACGCGATCACATTGCTGCCCGTCACGCCAGGGATACCCTAATCAATGGCAGATTTCAAAAACTTCATGCAGCTCACACATGTGGCTGCCACAAGCGTATGCAGGTTGGCATCACCCCACACCAACACCATAGAGCAGTCAAACAATGATTACTCCCTTGTTTTGACTCTCACCACCATTGCTGGGTGTGAAAGCCCTGACCCTTCACTCTGTCACTTCCATTTCATCACATAATTTTGCCAATGACCTCCAATTGTGACAATTAGATGATTTAATTACAGCACTTCATAGAATACTAACATGACATTGATAAAGAAAGACACACCCGAGTGACTACCTTTGTGACTATTTATGTGGGATCTTTCTTTTCCGGGTGCTTCTACGTCGTGCTACCCCTGCGGCTTCAGCAGAGGTAGAGGCAGCCTCCTCATCTCCGTGCTGCGCCTGCTTAGACGTCTTCGGCAGTCGTCCTCGGGTTTTGAAGCCACTGATGGCTCCGCCAAAGTCTGTTCCTCCTGCGACTGTGCATGCACAGACTCAGCCATCACTGTCCAGGGAGGCATGTGGGGCTCTGACCGAGGGGTTGGCAAGGGGGTGGAAGTCAGAGCACTTGGAGCGGTGGCCCCCACTTCCATGTCCCCTCCCACCATCATCTCCCTCATGGGCAACCTGCACTTCCCTGCTAGCAAGTAGCTCGAGAGCACCTTGCTGCACTTCAGTGGGGCCATGAGGGCCCACATCTATATTGACATCCCTCCTACAAAGGACGTCTATGAGCCTCTGGTTTCTCTCCTCCATAGATGCCCATCTCGCCTCCATTTTTCCCCATCTCTCCTCCATAGAGAAGCATCTATTTTGAAGAGAAACCATGTTCTCATGCGACTGGCGCCGTGTCTCCTCCATGCAGGTGGCCATCCTATCCATGGAGGAAGCTATGGTTGCCAGTGAGTGCACCACGGTATTGCTCATGTTGGAGATGGACTCCTCCATTCTCTACACACTCGCAGTCACCGCGTTCGCAAAACCAGTCAGAGCCTCCTGCACTTGTTCCTGCAGCTCCAGGATCGCCCTCTTCCTGGATGGCCCCCGAGGCTCAGCGTCTGCATGCAGCTGAACAGAGCTAGGAGACTCCTGCGCCCTCCGATGAGGAGTCTCCACTGCTCTCAACGTCTCCACCATCTGCTGCTGCTCAGTTGTGATCTGTGAGACACCAGGTGACAACACTACTCTATCTCGCGACATACCCACCGAGGTGTGCGACTCTGCGCTGGTGCTGGGTTGTGTTGTCTGAGGTGACGCTGCACCCTCAGAGGCAGGAGGCTCCTCTGAGGAGTCTTCTTACTGTTGCTCCTGAAAATTGGGGGGGGGCTCTTGATGGACCTGTGGGAGAGTGAAGACATCAGTTAGATATACAGGACGTCTACTGCAGACACATACCATTATCCACATGATGAGCATTCATCTTGTCTTGACATCACACCCCATATGAGGCAATGATGAAAGGCATGCAATTGTATGGAAATTCATACTGTCACCAGCTTCTTCTACTGAGCCCCTCTCTCCGTCCCCCACTTCTGGAACGTCCACCACTCCAGCAATCTCCAGTGCTGCCTCCTCTGCACTTGTCAGATATGACATGGTTTGTGGAGGGGCCTCCTCCCATTCTCTCCCTCTCTCTATCTCTTATTGTGGGCTATCTTTTCCTGCAAGGAGGGAAAGAAGAGAAGGTCCAGTGAGAGTGATGGTATGAGTGTAAGGAATGGAATGGCATAGAGCTTTACACTGACAATTTGATGGAGTGGGTTGGCAATACCAAGTTGCCTCCTTTTGTGTTGTTAGTTGCTGTCATTGCATTACGATGAGGCTCATTGTGAAGGCTGACTAGTAAGACGGTGACCTGATAATGTAGCTAGAGTTAGAGGGATGGATGAAGGTACAAGGGATGTTGGGCTGTGTAGCGTGTGCAGGAGTTAGGGTGGCAATGTAGAGTGGTGCGAATGTGATGAGACACACAGCAGCATCAAGGTAATTGTGGCTTAATACTCAATTTTGCTGATCTTACCAGATCATTGAACCTCTTGCGGCACTGCACCCAGGTGTGAACCACCACTGACAGCCCTGTAACCTTCTGCGATATCTGCAGCCACGCTGCCTTTGTCTGCTGGGGAGTCCTCTTCCTGCCGTCCGCGGGGAAGAGAACCTCCCTATGTGCTCTCACTCCCTTCACAAGATGATGGAGGGACTCATTTGCGAAGCGAGCTGCTGCTCATTGGTGCTGCAAGCTCATAGTGCAGAGACTCAAACACTGACAGCACTGAATGCTATCAATTTGCAACTGACAGTAACTGGGGCCATGGCCCCTTTAAATAAACCGGCAATAATCACGTCATCTGGTGATGTCACCAGACCTGCACCCTTTAATAGGGCCGGGAAACGCGCAGGGCGGGCCTAACAAGGCCCATTCGGGCAAGATTCGATTTAATGACGTGATCCACGCAGCAGCGGGGTCGGTCCCTCCCGCCTTGAAGCCGTCCAGGTCGGCGAAATCACGGCCCTTCTGTTTATATTGCCTTTCCTCATTCTACCGACCAAAATGATTCACTTCACATCTCTGCCTTAAATTTCATCTGTCATGTGTCTGCCCATTTCATCCGTCTGTCTATGTACTCCTAGGGCTCGATTTTGACAGCCCTGAGGAGGCGGGTTTGGAGGTGGGTCAGCTGCGAAAATCGGAAAAAAATGGCTTCAGACACCCAACCTGCTTCCATCCCACCCCCACGCGATTTTCGTGAGTGTCTGTTCAGCCACTCCCAAACTGACCCGACTCCAACCGGTGGGACAGGTAGTTAAGGCAGTTAAGAGCCTGTTAACTGCTTTGCTAATCCTATTTGATAGAGGTTTCCCATTTTTGTGCCGCTGGCTCCTGTTTCTCGTCTTGTCAGAAACAGTCCAGCTGCAAGGAGACGAGTTGGTGGAGGACATGATCTGTAGTCATTATTGGTGCAGAACTTTAAAAGCGCTCCTGTAACATGGCTGGCATTCAAATGCAACAACTTTGTTGTTGAAGGTTTGGGATAAGATTTTGCAAATCTACTGACCTTGTGACTGGTCAAGCTGACACACATCTGCTGTTTGAACTGATTGGAATAATTTCAGGCCACTTTGAGTGTGCGCTTGCAAGCTTCTTGCCTCAACTGAAATCTATAACAACAGGATGGGAACCATTTACATCCTCTCATCCTGGTCTTCAGATTCGGAGGAAGAGCAGCGCGGCTTAGTGCTGCCGGATGAACAAGTGGCTCAGCACACAGCCTCTTTGGAGGAAGCTGAAGAGGACGAGGAGGAGGACGGGGAGTGACGCCTTGCGGGGCTGGATGTGGCCAATCCAACAGCAGGCGACCATATGGCCGTCAGGCAAGGGATGCACTCATCCATGCCAGATTTGTGTAAGCTAATGCTTCAACCACAGGTGGCTGGCACATGGAGAAGAATATAAGTCCGACAGTCTCAAACCCCAGGCATCATCTGTCCAATAAACAGTGGTTTGCGCTCAGTGTCACTACCATCATTCTACATGGAAATCGCCCTGAGCCCTCACTCTTGAACTTCCATGTCCCAGAACACAGAGGCCACACTTTAGGTGATCTCAGCAGATCATTAAATCTTTTTTGACACTAAACCCATGTGCGTCTGCACACAGACCTCGAGCTCACCTCCTCAGCAATTTGCAGCCAAGCTGCCTTGGTTTGCTGAGGAGGCCTCCTCCTTCCGTTTCCAGGAAAGAGGTGCTTCTGACGTCCTCTAACTCCCTCAACAAGAGCATGGAGAGAGCCCTCATTGAACCTATGTGCAGCCTTAGTTTTTGGGGCTGCCATTCCTGCAGCTCCCAGCGCCTTTAAGAGAAAAAAAGCATTAATATTACTAAGCCAATGATTGGAACACATCTGACATCTTTTTCATTTCATAGTCAGATAATAAAGTCATATATCAAAAAATCATGAATCTCTTTCTGGAATAATATGACCAGCAATATCATTCATTAAATATTGCTCAGAACAGACGCTGTCAACTCCCCTTTCTAGATAATACAGCACCAAGCCATCCCAATGACATTTGTATGCAAAGGGGACATGGCCCCTTTAAATTTTCAAACAAACAACGTGTCATCAGACGCGAGAAACTGACAGCCTCCAAGCAATTGCCTGGAGGGCCCCGCACATCGGCCATAACGAGGCCAATGAAGCCAAAATCGAAAGTGCTGGGAGGCAGCAGCCAGGTGCGGGTCCGAAAGCTGCTGAGCAGCGGGCCCGCCCTCAACCCGCCTCCGTTATTAAAATTGAGCCCCTAAAGTCTGCTACTATCCTCCTCACTTTTTTACACAAAACTTAGAAATGTAGTAATCCACAAACTTTGAAATTTTACCTCCTATACTCAAGTGCAGGTCATTAATATATATCAAAAAGAGCATTGGTAATATACCAACCCCTGAGGACACCACTGTATACTTCTCTCCAGTCTGAAAAACAACTGTTCACCGCTACTCTCTGCTTTCTGTCTCTTAGCCAATTTCGTATCCATGCTGCCACCGCTCCTATACACATCAACTGTACTATCTTCATCAACCTTCCCTGTTATTTCATTGAAGAACTTAATCAAGGTTGTCAGGCACGACTTGCCTTTCACAAATCTGTGTTGGGTGTCATTAATTAACATGTTTTTTCAAGTGAAAATGTATTTTGTCCTGGATTATGGTCTCTAGAAGAAGGCATATTAATGAGAAAATCACAGATTTAATTCCTGGTCTGTGCTGAGTTAGCTAAACTCAACCAAAGCAGGTTTAGGACCACCCTCGGTGCTCCTGACCTAAGTAGGGAGAAATCAGGCTGGATTCTTGCTCCTGATCATTATCCAATGATCCCTGCTTGAAAGTGCACATGTATGAACGTTGGGTTGGGATTGGGCTGAATTGTTATTCCCCATTGTCGAATAGCCTGCTAATAGACATTGTTCAGATGCTGAGATGAAGAATGACAATTTGGAAAAGGTACTGGAGACTGACTGGTATCCTATCCAGAGTTTGGGTAATTAGTTTTATTTTCCATATATTCCCGCACTTACTGGTTGCCGGGTTTGGGACTTTTCTTACTGACTGTTGTTCAGTTCCAGCAGTTGTTTATCCCAATGCCAAATTACAAAGTATTACTAAATATTTACAGCACAGAAACAAGCCAGTCGGCCCAGCAGGTGTTTATGCTCCACATGAGCACCCCTCCACTATTTGACTATCGAAGGGTATCCTAGAAGGAGTCAATGCCTTCAGGAAGGAAGGAAATAGGCACAAAAATAAATATACATAGCATTCACAAATTAAATGTGTGTACATAAATTGAAGTAGTCTCAAGACAAATTCTTACCACTTTTTGAAAGTGTTTGCAGACCTTTGCTGCCGAGAGATGAGGAATGATCGCGTAAAATAAGATTGTAATGCCGTACATGTAACTTTGTGTGCTTTTAAAAACGATTTTGGTAGTAACTAGTTCTGTGGCATAGATACCATGCGGGTGAGACCAGAACTAGGGGCCATAAATATAAAATAGTCACTAATAAATAGGGAATTCAGGAGAAACTTCAT
Source organism: Squalus acanthias (assembly GCA_030390025.1). Classification (NCBI taxonomy): domain Eukaryota; kingdom Metazoa; phylum Chordata; class Chondrichthyes; order Squaliformes; family Squalidae; genus Squalus; species Squalus acanthias. The sequence goes on along the minus strand of CM059427.1, from coordinate 146,914,111 downwards.
TACCCAGAGAGTGGTTAGAATGTGGAACTCGCTACCACAAGGCAAGGGAATACACAATGAATGGTAGGACCCTAGGAAAGACAGAGGATCAGAGGGACCTTGGTGTGCATGTACATAGATCCCTGAAGGCAGCAGGACAGGTAGATAAGGTGGTTAAGAAGGCATATGGGATACTTGCCTTCATTAGCCGAGGCATAGAATATAAGAGCAGGGAGGTTACGATGGAGCTATACAAAACGCTAGTTAGGCCACAGCTGGAATACTGTGTGCAGTTCTGGTCGCCACACTATAGGAAGGATGTGATTGCATTGGAGAGGGTGCAGAGATTATTCACCAGGATGTTACCTGGGCTGGAGCGCTTCAGCTATGAAGAGAGACTGGACAGGCTGGGGTTGTTTTCCTTAGAGCAGAGAAGGCTGAGGGGAGACCTGATTGAGGTGTACAAAATTATGAGGGGCATAGATAGGGGAGATAGAAAGGAACTTTTCCCTTTAGTAGAAGGGTCAATAACCAGGGGGCATAGTTTCAAGGTAAGGGGCAGGAGATTTAGAGGGGATTTGAGGAAAAACTTTTTCACCCAGAGGGTGGTTGGAATCTGGAACTCACTGCCTGAAAGGGTGGTAGAGGCAGGAACCCTCACAACATTCAAGAAGCAGTTTGATGAGCACTTGAAACACCATAGCATACAAGGCTACGGACCAAGTGCTGGAAAATGGGATTAGAATAGACAGGGCTGGATGGCCGGCGCAGACACGATGGGCTGAAGGGCCTCTTTCTGTGCTGTATAACTCTATGACTCTATGAGTAGTTGAGGCGACCAGCATAGATGTATTTAAATAAGCACATGAGGGAGAAAGAAATAGAAGGATATGTTGATGAGGTTAGATGGAGAAGGGTGGAGGGAGGCTGGTGTGGAGCATAAACACCTGCTGGGCCGACTGGCTGGTTTCTGTGCTGTAAATACTTTGTAATGTGGCATGGGGATAAACAACTGCTGAGACTGAACAACAGTCAGTAAGAAAAGTCTGAAACCCTGCAACCCGTAAGTGTGGGAATATATGGAAAATAAAACGAATTACCTAAACTCTGGGTATAATCCTGTGTATACTTAAGGACAAATGTTAGGTATTGTTCTGCAGACCTCTCGAGCCTTACTTGAAAGATATTCTTTTCATGAAAAGTAACCACTTTTATCTCTCAGCGCAAAAACCTTAATTTTTGCAATCTATGTCAACTTTTTTTTCCCTATTAAAAACTTTCAGCGGTCCCCATGATATAGCTTTGGCAAAACCGAACAATTAGATATATTACCAAAAGTTTATTTTTATATAGTATAATTAAATGCAAAATTACATTAAATGTCTTCCTCCAAAATACAGCATGCATATTGTACAGTGCTTCAGCATTTCAAAAATGCAGAGTCTCCCGAGTTTAGCACACTGAAATCTGGAAGGGACGGGGCTTTCAATTCCTCGCCCGCTTTGTCCTGCGCGAATGTTGCCCACGGCCCCTGGCCGGCGTCTAGTTCTCTGATCAGCCGGACAAGGCGCTGCCGCCCCTCACGTGCCTCGCTCTCTGGAATGTTCACGGGGCGGGCGGTCCGTCACGGCTGTGCCCCATTGGCTGAGGAGCTGAGTGCATTGTGACGTACTGCGCCAGGCCATTCCTCCGCCCCGCCCCCCGCGTTCCACAATTACCGGATCCGCGCGTTCCAAACCGACGCAAGCTGGGAAAACACAGCGCGAGGCCGAGGACGGAGCCCGAGAGGGAGCAGTGCCTACTGAGTGAGTGAGTGAATGAGTGAGGGGGGAGCAGGGCCCGGTGAGGGGCACCGAGTGCCCGCCCGGTCAATCAGTCAACCAGCCATCCGGCCAGCCCGACAGGCCCCTGATCAGGGGAGCGGCCCCCAGTTGTGGGCTTGGTGTGCGCCGTCCAGGCAGAGTCAGCCCGACGCGACGCGCCCCGCCCCGGCTGCCGGTGGCAGTGATCGCCCCCCCCCTCCCCTCCGGGCCAACTAACGGGTTCAGGCGGACGGCGGCCTCCCGAGTGGAGCAGGGGCGGGGCCCGGCCGGTCGGTCCGGCGATTGAAGCCGCCGCCTGGCTGGGATTTTTATCCCCCCCCTCCTCCTCCATTTGCATGCTGTTGGCATGGAGTTTGGGCCGGGCGCTAGGGGTCAGTGTGTGGCGCTGGAGCTCGCTCAGTCTGTCAATCCCCACGGCAGTGGCTGGAGGATGGGATACACGGCCTTAAAGGCAGCTTTTTCCCCCCTCCACCCTCCCGACAAAATAAGTTTCAATCAGTTTCCCAGCCACCTCTTACTGCGGGGTGGGAGAGAATGAGGACCAGCAGTTTGTCCGGCCGCCACCCGCTTCCCTCTCCAGCCCATCACACATCCACAGATAAAGGACACCCCTCAAACATTAGCCTGTATTTCTCGCTAAACCTCCTTCACCTTAACAAACTGACACGCAAACGTTGTTGCAGGAACTGTTGATCACTTTTTGGTGGTGCTTATGGTAGTTCCATTTTCACCCACCGCAGATTTAGCTTTTGAATTTCCAGCATTTGTACTTTTTTTTCCCTTTTCTCCCTCCCCCCCCCCCCCCAGTGTAAAATTCCTTATCCCTCTCAGGTAATCCTTTTCTGTTATAGCCTTTGTCACCTAATTATTACCAATTGATTTATCATCATCTCTAATCCTTCAATTTTGGTGGTGTTTTGCCATATATGCTTTGGCCTTTCACCGTGGTTTCTCAATTTATGGGGAGGGATGGGAAATCAGCCACTTGCTGTTGAGCTGATCTGTGATTTCCCCTCTCCTCAGTAGACTTATGAAGTCCCTGAGGATATGCAGAAGAGAACACCTGAGGATCAAATGAATAGAGACAGACCAAAGTTTCCAAGAGTATCCAAATTTGGCACTCATTGCATCCTTTAAAACAACTCTAAAATCATCAGTATATGGATGGATGATTTACAAATCACATAAGTAATGCAAAATTACATGGCTAATTCCCTGCATTTTCCTTGCATAAATAATTGTATTTTTTAACTACTTTTTTATTGGAATTTCTTCATTATATTTCCCTGCCAGAATTGGTAAGGAAAGAAAGGTGGCAGCAGGACTAGGGAGAACTATGTAGCTTCTCTTCCCTGCTTTGTAAGTTCTAAGTCACCCCGTAGCGTAAGAGTGCAGGCAGAGAGGGAATGCGTGACCGCCAGACAGACAAGGATGACCAGGCAGGTAGTGCAGTAATCCTGAGTGCTCCTCACTCTCTCTAACCGGTATTCAGTACTGATTACGGGTGAGGGCGATGCTTCCTCTGGGGAGTACAGCCAAAGCCATGTCCACGGCACCATGGGTGGCTCAGCTGCACAGGGGGAGGAGAAAGAGCGGGAAAGCAATAGTAATAGGAAATTCAATAGTTAGGAGAACAGACAGGTGTTTCTGCGACCGCAGACATGATTCCAGGATGGTATGTTGCCTCCCTGGTGCCAGGGGAAAGGATGTCACTGAGCGGCTGCAGGACATTTTGAGGGGGGAGGGTGAACAGCCAGAGGTCGCTGATGGTCCATATTGGTATCCATGACATGGGTAGAAAACAGGATGAGGTCCTGCAGGTAGATTTTAGAGAGCTAGGAAAGAGATTAAAAAGCAGGACCTCAAAGGTAGTACAAACTAGTGAGTATAGAAATAGGAGGATAGAGCAGATGAATGCATGGCTGGAGAGATGGTGAGGGAGGGAGGTACAAAGCTGGGTGGGAATGTAAGTTGTGAGGAGGATGCACAAAGTTAACATACAGGTACAGCAAGCAATTAGGAAAGCAAATGGTATGTTGGCCTTTATTACAAGAGGATTTGAGTTTAAGAGTAAAGATGTCTTACTGCAATTATATAGGGCCCTGGTGAGACCACACCTGGAGTATTTTATACAGTTTTGGTCTCCTTACCTAAGGAAGGATATACTTGCCATAGAGGGAGTGCAACAGAGGTTCACCAGACTGGTTCCTGGGATGGGGGGATTGTCCTATGAGGAGAGATTGAGTAGACTAGGCCTATATTCTCTAGAGTTTAGAAGAATGAGAGGTGATCTCATTGAAACATACAAAATTCTTACAGGTCTTGACAGGGTAGATGCAGGGAGGATGTTTCCCCTGGCTGGGGAGTCTAGAACCAGGGGTCACAGTCTCAGAATAAGGGGTCGGCCATTTAGGACTGAGATGAGGAGAAATTTCTTCACTCAGAGGGTGGTGAATCTTTGGAATTTTCTACCCCAGAGGGCTGTGGATGCTCAGTCGTTGAGTATATTCAAGAGAGATCGATAGATTTTTGAATATTAAGGGAATCAAGGGATATGGGGAAATTGCAGGAAAGTGGAGATGAGGAAGATGATCAGCCATGATCTTATTGAATGGCGGAGCTGGCTCAAAGGGCCAAATGGCCTACTCCTGCTCCTATTTCTTATGTTATGATTGGATACTAAATATTCCTGGATATAAGGTGTTCTGGAAAGATGGGAAGGAAAGAAAGGAGGTGGGGTGGCAGTATTGATTAAGGAGAATATTACAGTGCTGGAGAGAGAGGATGTCCTGGAGGGGTCAAGGACAAAATTTATTTGGTTAGAGTTAAGGAACAAGAGGTGCCATTACACTAGGTGTATTCTATAGGCCGCCAACTACTGGAAGGATACAGAGGAGCAAATTTGCAGGGAAATTAGAAAGATGAAAGAACTATGGAGTTATATTTAATGGGGGACTTCAGTTATCCTAATATAGACTGGGATAGTAATAGTGTAAAGGGCAGAGAGGGGGAAGAATTTCTGAAGTGTGTTCAGGAGAACTTTCTTGATCAGTATGTTTTTCTGACCCAATGAGGAATTAGGCATTGCTGGATCTGGTTCTGGGGAATGAGGTGGAGCAAGTGTCACAAAGGGAACATTTAGGGAACCGTGATCATCGTATCATAAGTTTTAGATTAGCTATGGAAAAGAACAGGGAGCAATCTAGAGTAAAAATACTTAACTGGAAGAGGGCCAATTTCAGTGGGTTGAGAACGGATCTTGCCCGGGTAAATGGGAATCAAAGATTGGCAGGCAAAACTGTAATCGAACAATGGGCTGCCTTTAAAGAGGAGATGGTTTGGGTACAGTCGAGGTATGTTCCCACAAGGGGGGAAAAGGTAGGACAACCAAAGTCCGAGCTCCCTGGATGATGAAAGAGATAGAGAATAAGATGAAGCATAAAAAGGGAGCGTATGACATGTCAGGTTGAGAATACAAGTGAGAACCAGACTGAATATAGAAAGTTCAGAGGGGAAGTGAAAAAGGAAATAAGAGGCGCAAAGAGAGAATATGAAAATAGACTGGCAGCTAACGTAAAAGGGAATCCAAAAGTCGTCTTTAGGCATTTAGATAGTAAATGGGTAGTAAGAGGAGGGGTGGTGCCAATTAGGGACTGTAAAGGAGACCTACACATGGAGGCAGAGGGCATGGCTGAGATACTAAATGAGTACTTTGCATCTGTCTTTATCAAGGAAGAAAATGCTGCCAAAGTCATAGTGAAAGAGGAGGTAGTTGAGATACTGGATGGGATAAAAATTGATAGAGGAGGTAGTAGGAAGGCTGGCTGTACTTAGATAAGTCATCAGGACCGGATGGGATGCATCTTTGGATGCTGAGGGAGGTAAGGGTGGAAATTGCGGAGGTACTGGCCAAATGGACTGGAGAATTGCAAATGTTACACCCTTGCTGAAAAAAGGGTGCAAGGATAAACCCAGGAATTAGACCAGTCAGTTTAACCTCAGTAGTGGGGAAGTTTTTAGAAACGATAATCCGGGACAAAATTAAGTCACTTGGACAAGTGTGGATTAATTAAGGAAAGCCAGCATGGATTTGTTAAAGGCAAATCGTGTTTAACTAACTTGATTGAGTTTTTTGATGAGATAACAGAGAGGGTTGATGAGGGTAATGCAGTTAATGTGGTGTACATGGACTTCCAAAAGGCGTTTGATAAAGTGCCACATAATAGGTTTGCCAGCAAAATTGAAGCCCATGGAATAAAAGGGACAGTGGCAGCATGGATATGAAATTGGCTAAGTGACAGGAAACAAAGAGTAGTGGTGAACGGTTGTTTATCGGACTGGAGGAAGGTATACAGTGGTGCTCCCCAGGGGACCAGTGGTTTTCTTGATTGTATATTACTTACTTGGACTTGGGTGTACAGGGCACAATTTCAAAATTTGCAGATGACACAAAACTTGGAAGTATAGTGAACAGTGAGGAGGATAGTGATAGACTTCAAGAGGGCATAGACAGGCTGGTGGAATGGGCGGACACCTGGCAGATGAAATTTAACGCAGAAAAGTGCAAAGTGATGCATTTTGGTAGGAAGAATGAGGAGAGGCCATATAAACTAAAGGGGGTACATGAACAGAGAGACCTGGGGGTATATGTGCACAAATCGTTGAAGCAGGAAGGGCAGGTTGAGAAAGTGGTTAAAAAAGCATACGGGATCCTGGGCTTCGTGAATTCTGGGAGATTCTCTCACAGCTACCCTACCTGAAGAAGGAGCGACAGCTCCGAAAGCTTGTAATTTTAAATAAATCTGTTGGACTATAACCTGGTGTTGTGCGACTTCTCATTTTTGTCCACCCCAGTCCAACGCCGGCATCTCCACTTCATAAATAGAGGCAGAGAGTACAAAAGCAAGCAAGTTATGATGACTGATTCGGCCTCAACTGGAGTATTGTGTCCAATTTTGGGCACCACACTTTAGGAAGGATGTGAAGGTCTTAGAGAGGGTGCAGAAAAGACTTACAAGAATGCTTCCAGGGATGAGGGACTTCAGTTACGTGGAGAGGCTGTGGTTGTTGCCCTTAGAGCAGAGAAGGTCGAGAGGAGATCTGATAGAGGTGTTCAAAATGAGGGATCTAGACAGATTAGATAGAGAAATTGTTCCCATTGGCGGAAGTGTCGAGAACCAGAGGAGACAGATATAAGGTGATTGGCATAAGACCAAAGGCGACATGAGGAAAATCTTTTTTACGCCGCAAGTGGTTATGATCTGGAAGGGTGGTGAAGGCCGATTCAATCGTGGCTTTCAAAAGGGAATTGGATAAGTACCTGAAGGGAATAAAATTGCAGGGCTATGGGGAAAGGGCTAGCTGAAGTGCTCTTGCAGAGAGCTGGCATGGGCTCGATGGGCCGAATGGCAGCCTCCTGTGCTGTAACCATTCTATGATTCTACGAACACCAGGCAATTTCTCAAACCAGTAGAAACATTAACCTGGGATCAATTTGACATTCAGTACAGTTGTAAACTGTATTGGCAGTGTGTGCAGCCAAACTACAAATCTCATGCATATCTAGGTATGTTTGCTGGAAAGATGCACCAGAATTCCATAACTGGCCCAAAGCCTCCGACACCTTGCCCTGTAGCATATCAATTTCAACAACTTCATAATCACATAGCCTCACTACGTAATCTTCTCCAGCCTTATGTCATCGCCCACACCCTCTGCTCTTCCAACTCTTCTTCCTCGACTGTACCTTTGACAGAGATTCTTTAATCACTACACCCTTGTTCTTTTGAACTGCCCCCCACCCCAACTACTTTGCTTTGCAACTCCTTTCCTTCAAAGGCCTTTTATAATCTTCTTTGACCGTGCTTTTCATCTCCTATCCCCACTTAATCCTTCCCCTCTCCGTTTGGTGGCAGTAAATCACTCCGACATTTTTCTATGTGAGGGGTAATATATAAATGCAAGTTGTCATAAGTGATCTGAACAGCCAACCCAGTCACCAGAGTTCTGGTTAGTACCAGAAGTGCAATATAATGTCTATACTATGAACCTTCACAGTATGTTCTGTTTATATCACATGCTGGCTGATTCCAAATTTGTGGAGCTTAGTACTATAAATCCCATCTTGATTTTTGTCTGAAGATGTCTGAGCTTAGCAAAAAGGATGGAGTGCTTAATCCTATCATGCAATTTCTCCCCTACTTTTTGTATGTTGGTGTCTACCTAGCCTATGCTTGTCTTTTGATTTTTATCAAGAGACTCTCTCTCAAAGATTCAGTAAGTTAACCGATGAATAGCCGAACAATGGAAACCTTAGGTTTTATTCCAAGTCTATGTTGATCAAGTTTGTTGATCTCAGGGTGACACTTAGGACCACTACAACTGGCCTCACTGCCCTGGGAAATTGCTCAATCCTTAAAAAAAAATATGTATTTTGTTGGAGGTGAGGAAAGTAGAACAAAAATATAAAAAAATGTTAACAAAGCAGTCAATAAAGCATATGGGAGCCTGGGCTTTATAAATAGAGGCATAGAGGACAAAAGCCAGGAAGTTATGCCAAACCTTTATAAAACACTAGTTCAGCTCCAGCTGGAATATTGTGTCCAATTCTGGGCACCACACTTTAGGAAGGACGTGAAGGCTTTGGAAATGGTATAGAAGAGATTTACTTAAATGGTTCCAGGGATGAGGGATTACACGTACGTGGATAGACTGGAAAAGCTGGGGTTGTATTCCTTGGAGGAGATTTGATAGAGGTGTTTAAAATTATGAAGTGTTTAAATAAAGTAAATTAAGAGAAACTGTTTCCAGTGGCTTAAGGGTTGATAACGAGAGGGCACAGATTTAAGGTGATTGACAAAAGCACCATAGAAACATAGAAGATAGGAGCAGGAGTAGGCCATTCGGACCCTCGAGCCTGCTCCGCCATTCAATGCAATCATGGCTGATCATCCAAATTCAGTACCCTGTCCCTGCTTTCTCCCCATATCCCTTGATCCCCTTAGCCTTAAGAAATATATCTAACTCCTTGAATATATTTAATGAATTGGCCTCAACTGCCTTCTGTAGTAGAGAATTCCACAGGTTCACCACTCTCTGGGTGAAGAAATTCCTCCTCATCTCAGTCCTAAATGGCTTACCCCTTATCCTTAGACTGTGACCCCTGGTTCTGGACTCCCCTGCCATCGGGAACAGCCTTCCTGCATCTAGTCTGTCTAGTCCTGTTAGAATTTTATAAGTTTCAATGAGATCCCATCTCATTCTTCTAAACTCTAGCGAATATAAGCCTAATCGACCCAATCTCTCTTCATACGTCATTCCTGCCATCCCAGGTATTCATCTGGTAAATCTTCGCTGCACTCCCTCCATGGCAAGAACATCCTTCCTCCGATAAGGTGACCAAAACTACACACAATACTCAAGGTGTGGTCTCACCAAGGCCTGTACAACTGCAGCAAGACATCCTTGCTCCTGTACTCGAATCCTCTCGCTATGAAGGCCAACATACCATTTGCCTTCTTAACCGCCTGCTGCACCTGCATGCTTACCTTCAGCGACTGGTGCACAAGGACACCCAGGTCTCGTTGCACTTCCCCTTTTTCCAATCTATTGCCGTTCAGATAATCTGTCTTCCTGTTTTTGCCACCGAAGTGGATAACCTCGCATTTATCCACATTATACTGCATTTGCCATGCATCTGCCCAATCACCCAACTTGTCCAAATCATACTGGAGTTTCTCTGCATCCTCCTCACAGCACACACGCCCACCCAGCTTTGTGTCGTCTGCAAACTTGGAGATATTACATCTAGTTCCCTCATCTAGATCATTAATATATATTGTGAATAACTGGGGTCCTAGCACCGATCCCTGCGGTACCCCACTAGTCACTGCCTGCCACTCGGAAAAAGACCCATTTATTCCAACTCTTTGCTTCCTGTCTGCCAACCAGTTCTCTATCCAAGACAGTACCTTACCCTCAATCCCGTGTGCTTTAACTTTGCACGCTAATCTCTTGTGCGGGACCTTATCAAAAGCCTTCTGAAAGTCCAAATACACCACATCCACTGGTTCTCCCTTATCTATTCTACCAGTTACATCCTCAAAAAATTCCAGTAGATTAGTCAAGCATGGTTTACCTTTTGTAAATCCATGTTGACTTTGTCTGATCCTGTCACTGTTTTCCAAGTGCTCTGCTATTACATCTAGCATTTTCCCCACTACCAATGTCAGACTATAATTCCCCGTTTCCTCTCTACCACCTTTTTTACATAGTGGGGTTACATTAGCTATCCTCCAATCCATGGGAACTGTTCCAGAGTCTATAGAATTTTGGAAGATGACCAGCAATGCATCTACTATTTCTAGGGCCACTTCCTTAAGTACCCTAGGATGTAGATTATCAGGCCCTGGGGATTTATCGGCCTTCAATCCCGTCAATTTCCCTAACACCATTTCCCTACAAATACTGATTTCATTCAATTCCTCCCTCTCATTAGACCCTATGTTCCCCGACATCTCTGGGAGGTTATTTGTGTCCTCCTTGTGAAGACAGAACCAAAGTATGTATTTAATTGGTCTGCCATTTCTTTGTTCCCCACTATAAATTCCCCTGATTCTGACTGCAAGGAACCTACGCTTGACTTCACCAATCTTTTTCTCTTCACATATCTATAGAAGCTTTTACAGTCAGTTTTTATGTTCCCTGCAAGCTTACTCTCATACTCTATTTTCCCCCTCTTAATTAACCCCTTTGTCCTCCTTTGCTGAATCCTAAACTGCTCCCAATCCTCAGGTTTGCTGCTTTTTCTGGCCAATTTATATGTCCTCTCCTTGGATCTTATGCTATCCCTAATTTCCCTTGTTAGCCACGGTTGAGTCACCTTTTTTGTTTTATTTTTATGCCGGGGTGACATGAATAAAAACTTTTATACGCAACGAGTGGTTCGGATTTGGCATGCACTGCCTGATCGGGTGGTTGATACAGCTTCAATCGTAGCCTTCAAAATGGAATTGGATAAATACTTGAAGGAGGGAAAGAGCGGGGGAGTGGGACTAACTGGAACGAGCTGGTGCAGACTCGATGGGCCGAATGGCCTCCTGTGGTGCACTTTTCTATGATTCTATAGGCCTTGAATGCTTGATGCTATTTTTTTGCCATGCTCTGTTCTTTTGGCTTATCTAACCTTTTTGCCCAAAATCTTGTTTGGAATACTTTTTCTTTTTCTATGCATGTCAAAATAACTGACTTTAATTAATACAATAGCAAAATACTGCAGATGCTGGAAATCCAAAATAACAACAGAAAATGCTGGAAAAACTCAGCAGGCCAGGCAGCATCCGTGGGGAGAGAAACAGAGTTAACGTTTCAGGTCGAAGACCTTTCGTCAGAACTGGAAAAAAGCAGGAAATGGAATAGATTTTAAAGCAGGTTTGGGGCGGGGAAATGGAGGAGGGGATGAAAGAACAAAAGGGAAGGTCAGTGATAGGATAGAAAGCAGGAGAGATTGAGACATTGAGAGACATTAAGAGATATTCAAGACAAGAGGAGGTGGTAATGTGACAGGTTAAGGAACAAAGGATGGCTCTAGATGAAGTGTGAAATGTGCTGGCAGAATGAAGGACAGCTGCCATGTGGGAGGGAAGAAAAAAAGGCCAAACAAAGTGTGGATAAAAAATATAAATATAAATAAAATAAGGGCCAAGGTTATGATTGTTGAACTCTATGTTTAGTCCAGAGGGCTGTAGAGTGCCTAATCGAAAGATGAGGTGCTGTTCCTCGAGCTTACGCTGAGCTTCCGTGGAACAATGCAAGAGGCCGAGGACGGTGAGGTCAGAGTGGGAGTGAAGCGGAGAATTAAAGTGACAGGCCACTGGGAGCTCGGGGTCCCCCTTACGGACTGAACGGAGGTGTTCCGCAAAGCGGTCACCCAATCTGCGACTGATCTCCCCAATGTAGAGACCACATCGTGAGCAGCGAATACAGTATACTAAATTGCAAGAAGTACAAGTAAATCGCTGTTTCACCTGGAAGGGGTGTTTGGGGCCCTGGACAGTGGGAAGGGGGGAGGTATAAGGGCATGTGTTGCATCTCCTGCGCTTGCATGCGAAGGTGCCGGCCGAAGGGGAAGGGGTGCTGGGGGTGGTAGAGGAGTGGACTAGGGTGTCGCGGAGGGAGCGGTCCCTGCGGAATGCTGAAAAGGGAGGTGAGGGGAAGATGCGTTTGGTGGTGGGATCACGCTGGAGGTGGCGGAAATGGCAGAGGATGATACGTTGAATGTGGAGGCTGGTGGGGTGAAAGGTGAGGACAATTAATGCTGTCTTGCCAAATGCAGAAAGTTATATTTTATTTATAGTAGCTAACAGAAACTGAATATTTAAAAGAACCAATAGGTTTATTGCCATAATCATCGTGAAATTTAACAAGTGCATTAAACAAAACTGATTTATTTGGAGGATAATATGCAGTTGTATTGACCCCCAGCATGACGTGGTATGGAATAAATTCATGTTCTGGATTTGGAAGATACTGCCTGATCCTGAACTGACAGGGACGTTGCATTGATATTCTTGATTTTATCTCGAGCTTCATGATTGAGCTTATTTATAATTTTTATTTATGGAGTTGAAGAAGCCTTGAGGTAGCATAAGTGGCACGATTCAGAACATACACTTGAGTTAAGACATAAAGTGATTATTTAAGCTATGCAATTTTCAATGTTTTTTCTCCCTGGATTCAATGTTTCTTTTTAGCCTATTTTTGGCTTTTCCAATTTTTTTTTTAAACAAGAAAGGCAAAAGTGTTTTATCTATTACTGTAGTGGTGATGGTGGCCAGCCCTGCTGGTGCAGAGAAAGGGTCTGGTCCAAAAAGGCAGGCAAGAGTATATTCAAGGAGCAGGTGTGCAGCTGTCAGTGGGCACTGCTACCAAACTTTGGGTGTGTAGCTGTAAGGAGGCAAGTGATTGAGTATCTGATGTGCATGGTGTTTCACCTCTAACTTTAGCACAGACTTCAAAATTTATTGTTTAAAACTGGAAACTCGAGATATTCTGTCATATGGGCAGATCATTTTTTTGGTTTTTTTTCCACTTGATGGGCTCTACTTGGTCTGTTGTGCATATTAAATAAATGGATCACCTTGATCTCAATATTTTAGGCCAATGAAATTAGATTTTAGTACATTCCTTTGCAGTTTCTGGAAAAAAAAGCTCCTTTTAAAAGTTGATATTATTTAGGAATTTTGTCTGAATGTTGAAGCAATTACTTATTAAAACAGGTCTTGTACCTTGTGTGCAAGTTATATTTTATATGCATGTTTTTGTTCTTTCAATCCAGGGGAAAGACTATACACCTTGTAGCTTCAAGCTTCTGCCAAAACGAGCATGATATTGGGGTGTGCTTTTTAAACTGGTGTTACGGTAAGTTAAACTTAATAAGACCGTCGCTTAGTGTGATGCCAGTGACCTAATATACAGACATTGAGCAGATCTTGAATAATAGTGGCCTGTGTATGTTTTTCTAATTATTTTCACTTTTCCAGTTATGCCACACTTGAGCTAAATGTCCTGTACTATTTTGTGTTCTGTATGCCAGCCTCTTTTTTAAATTGATTTCAACATTATGACACCAAACAAATTCCACAAATATTAGAACAATAATAGCTATTTCAAATTGCTAAAATATATACATTTTTACGAATTTTACATACTTCAGTTCATTGAATGTCATTTCTTCGTTGGGATGTGGGTGTCGTTGGCAAGGCCAGCATTTATTGCGCATCCCTAATTGCCCTTGAGAAGGTGGTGGTGAGCCGCCGCCTTGAACCGCTGCAGTCTGTGTGGTGAAGGTACTCCCACAGTGCTGTTAGGGAGGGAGTTCCAGGATTTTGACCCAGGATGGTGTGACTTGGAGGGGAACTTGGAGGTGATGGTGTTCCCATGCGCCTGCTGTCCTTGTCCTTCTAGGTGGAAGAGGTCGCGGGTTTGGGAGGTGTTGCCAAAGAAATCTTGGTGAGTTGCTGCAGTGCATCTTATAGATGGTGCACACTGCAGCCACGGTGCGCCAGGTAATAGAAGGAGTGAATGTTTAAGGTGGTGGATGGGGTGCCAATCAAGCGGGCGGCTTTGTCCTGGATGGTGTCGAACTTCTTGCGTGTTGTTGGAGCTGCAATCATCCAGGCAAGTGGAGAGTATTCCATCACACTCCTGACTTGTGCCTTGTAGTTGGTGGAAAGGCTTTGGGGAGTCAGGTGGTGAGCCACTCGCTGCAGTATACCCAGCCTCTGACTTGCTCTTGTCACCACAGTATTTATGTGGCTGGTCCAATTAAGTATCTGGTCAGTGGTGACCCTCCAGGATATTGATGGTGGGAGATTCGGCAATATTAATAACGTTGAATGTCAAGGGGCGGTGGTTAGACTCTTGCTTGTTGGAGATGGTCATTGCCTGGCACTTGTGTGGCGCGAATGTTACTTGCCACTTATCAGCCCAAGCCTGAATGTCGTCCAGGTCTTGCTGCATGCAGGGCTTGCATAGAAACATAGAAACATAGAATCTAGGAGCAGGAGTAGGCCATTCGGCCCGTCGAGCCTGCTCCGCCATTCAATACGATCATGGCTGATCATCCAAATCCAGTACCCTGTCCCTGCTTTAATCCCCACAGTACACATATCCCACCCTACCCCCGTAACCCCACGTATTTAATTCCCCCTAACATATCCCATCCTATCCCCATAACCCCACATATTTAATCCCCCATAACACTAAGGGTCAATTTATCAAAGCCAAATCAACCTAACCCACACATTTTTGGACTGTGGGAGGAAACCGGAGCACCCGGAGGAAACCCACGCAGACACGGGGAGAATGTGCAAACTCCACACAGACAGTCACCCGAGGTCAGATTCGAACCCGGGTCTCTGGCGCTGTGAGGCACCAGTGCTAACCACCATGCCACCGTGTTGCCCTGCCACTGCTGCCAAACCCAAGGACTTTCCCAGTAGAATAAACCCCATATTCCATCCCCAATGCTACCAAACGCATGTCTCCCTCCATAGTGCTGCCATATGATAGAATCACTTTCTGAAGCTTGGCACCCTCCATAACTGCACCCTACCCAGTATTGCCAAACTCTACAAAACTGCTTTCAATCTGCTACATGTTGTCTACCCATCTTTCTGTGTATCATGGGATTTTTTTTAAAGTTGAGATCAAAAGTACATTGGTAAAGAACCTATAATAATCAAGACTTTTTTATGGTTTTCATGGGCGGGGGGGAAATCGACAAAACATGGAATTTAATTCCCCAAAACACGGGTAAAAATTCTAGAATACCATGGAATAAAAACAAAACTTGACGCGTTCAGCCACTGTAAATCAGTGCCGCTGATTCATTGTGTATTACATGTTATAAAACACCGTATACTCCAATTCACCATGAGCAACTTCAAAGTGTCACACTCTTGTTACAGATGGAAACAGCAACAAAACACAACTGAGTAATCTGTTAACAAAAGAGAAGAAAAAGTCAGTAATTTGTGAGCAGCTTCAATCTACAGAAACTTCCCTCCATAATTAACCTGTAAATAATCTTGGGGTGAGCGCATTTAGACTATTCCTGTGTGAGCAGTGCCCTTAAAGGAATACAAATAATATAGCTCCATCTTGGCAGTTTAAGTATCACAACTATGCTCCACACCCCAGACAGACTATCCTTGGGCAATGGTGGGGGGGGGGGGGGGGGTTGCTGTTTCTTAGGTTTAGTAACACTCGAGGGTAGTCCTGGAATTTAGCTGAACTGGAATGGGGATCTTGGTGTGTTGCACTGGGCTCCTGGAGTTTTGCAGAACTGGGGGTGGTTTCCTGGGTTTGACAGCACTTGGGTGAGAATCTTAATGTTTTGCAGCACTGGGGGATTATGAGGTTTATCAGCATAGTAGGGGAGGCTCCTGAGATTTGGTAAAATTAAGGGGTGGGCCTGGAGTTTGGCATCAGTACAATGGGAGAACCTTGGGTTTTGCAACACTTGGGGTTTAGCAAAATTGGGGAGAGGAGTCCTGTTGTTTGGCTGTACTGAAGGTGTAGTTCTAAGGGGTGGCATCATAAGGAAGGTGGGATATTTTGCCCTGGAAGCACTTGGGGGTAGTTAGGGGATGCTGGAACCTGAGAGCAATAGACTGGGGTAGGGGGTGTGGTCCAGGGCTCTGGGTGCACTGTGGAAGTTATCCCAGCGTCTGAGGGGAATCCTGGTGTCTGGCAGCATTGAAGGAGGAGGCAGGCGAAAGAGATTGTGCCCCATCCCACCCCTGATCCTGTCACGGCCCATCAAAACCCATTGTGGGCCTGAAGCCAGTTTTTAGATCTATGCATGCTTTGTTATAAATACTAATATACAGTTGGCAAATGTAGTAAAAGGTGCATTTAGCAGTAGAAACCTATTGAGGCTGGGGAAAGGTTTGAGATGGGTTGGAGCACACAAGGTGTGACGGTGTCGAAAATGATCGGGAAAGAGTGTAGTGGTTGTGCATTGGGCTGGGAGGATGGGGTGGTCCAGTGACATGGATACAGGTGGACTCTAAACAATCAGTCACGTCAGCTGTACAAACATTGGCCATCAGTGAAAAATGAGCCCAGGCACCTGACAGCAGTTAGACCTTGGGGCAAAACTTAATAGCACATTTCCAACAGGTGTTGGGCAATTCTGCCACGTTAGTTATATTATAAGTTGTATTTTTTTTACCTTGGTGCAATTCTGGCTAAGGGAATTTAACAGAGGACACAAAAAGTTGTTTGAGTGATTTGATCGGTTCAACCTCTTGACTGGGATTTGAGGATTGGTTGTTTCCAGAAGGCTTCAGTAGTTTTTCATTGGAGGTCTTACTATCTGCTTTTCGATTGGTATGATGCCTACCTGTTGAATTGTGAATACAAAATTTGAGCCAATGGGTGTAAATGTGATATAGATTTCCTATACCATAAGTGTGACACCTGAGGTGTTAGAGGAAGTGTGATCGACAGGAAGTATATGCACAGGTAAACTTTTCTAACCTTGCTAATAGATCTCCCAAAGAATTACTGACTTAATCAGAAGATTAATTATTTTATAACGACCGGAGTCATACCATGAAACTTCAATTTTAATTAGTAGTGTATTTTTAAAAAGCTGTTTTCTTATCTCTGAACTTGCCCAAGAGTGAAGAAAATGACTAAAGGATTACTCTGGCAGCTGCTCCAATCGGCACTTGCTCCATTTATTGGCAGTGTAAACTAAACTCTAATTTTAAATGATGATTGGGCTGATTGCTTGACGTCTGTATGGCCCGCTGTTCTATTAACCAGCTGGAGACATACTTCAGTGCTAGGCTGGCTGAGAGAGGCAGAACAGGGACATTTTAAATCATGCTGCTGATTAAAATTAGGTTTGTTTCTGACTCTGCCTTTGTGAAAGTCTCTCCTTAGTTCATTCTCTTGTATGCCCTGTACAGTTTGTATCTTGCTCTCTACGTTTTGTATGTCTTTTGTCATTTGGTACTCTGTTCCTTTTGAACAATTTCTGAATGTATTTCCATTATACACATCTTCCCTCTCGCAACACATGCACACTCGCAACAATTCCTCTTCTTCATACAGGCCCTCATTCTACTTGAAATACACTATCCCTGACACACGCATGCTCCCTTTCACCCTCTCACTCTCCTTTGCACCCTGCTTCCTTGGTTGAAGCCCGCCATCTCTTTTTTGAGATGAATATTTAGCAACAGTGTTACTAAATTTAACCATTTGAATTGTCTTCTGTGTTTTTAGTACCTTCATAAAAGTTCTTACTGCAAGGCCTCAGCCTGGCCCCAAATTGATATTTTTGCCCAGTGCAGTAATGATATGAGCTGATTTTGATATGCACATGGAACAGGAGTAGGCCATTTAGCCCTTCAGTGCTGTTCTGCCATTCAATCAGATAATGGTTGATCTGCACCTCAACTCCATTTCCCGCCTTGCTCTATATCCCTTGATACTCTTACCTAACAGAAGTCTATCTATTTCCATCTCGAAAGCTCTAATTGTCCTCGCATCGACAGTCTTTGGGGAAAGAGTTCTAAATTTCTACTACCCTTTGTAGTGATGGGAGTGAGGGTGTGGTAGGAAGGAGTATGGATAGTGGGAAGGTGAAGGGGACACAATGGTAGCAAGGCATTTGGAAAAAACATCTACTAGCCCAATGGCAACAGGAGACAACAAAATATAATGGAAAGTGCTGGAAAATGTCAAACACTACCTTTTCCCCTTTAACCTACCCGCTGAACACTTGTGTCCCTTTCTCACTCCATAATTCTACATTCTCTGTCATGCTCCGCCCAAGGGCAGATGGCAAAACCCCTCTCACCCTCAACCTGTTTCCCACTTACCCTCCCTTCTGTTTCTTTCAAAATATGCTGCTTTGAAAATTCAAATTAAAAAAAAAAAAAATCAATTTAGAATGAGGAAAGACATTTTGTGCACCCCTAATTTTCTATCTCTATCCCTCCCTGTAGAAGCTAGAACTTCTGTCGCACAGGTGTAAATGATTAGCATTGACCTTTTCTAATGGTCATCCAAATACAGGTGCGATAATTAGCTTCAGAATTTAATTTTTTCTGAAAGTTGAACTAATATTAAATGAAGAGAGATTCTCACCCCCCAAACAAGCTACACCAATTTAATGCAACTCATGGAACTGACCACATAATATAGGTCACAAAGTGTGTTACTTTAGTCAAGTTCAAGAGCTATATAAATGTTAGATCTCTTGGATCATGTGGCAGCATGTTTATACAATGGCAGTTGACCTATGTGCAGGTTTTTTTGTTCTAATATCTTTTTATAAACCAGTGATTTGATTTTGTGCCACGAGTCATAAAGAAATATCTGAGTGAGGTGAGTCTTGTATCTCATTGTTGAATAACCTCCTTTTAGACCCATAGGCCTGCAGCCTGGGACTGTAGTTTAAATGTTCTTTGGTTGCTCTTAGTCAATTTCCACATGGTATGGAATAAAAATAGATCTGTGTAATCTGTCATGCTTAAGACATTGTATTTCAGACTGTCTAAAGTATAAAAAAGAAAAAATAAGCAATTATTTTGTGCTTTTTTTTCCTAAAATTGTACCTTCAATTCTGCAAACTTCCCTCATCAAACAGCAACTAAATTTGAATTGACGTCAGGCTGTGTTACTTTCAGCAATTAGACTGTGGCCCTGAGGGATGAGACCAACTTTGGCAGTGGAATAATACATGGTATAATGCTCCTGCCATAAAATAACACTTCAGCCAACTTACTATGATCAACACTATAGGCAATCCACTAAGTTACATTAAAAAAATACATGCAGTTTAATGAATGTAAACTTTGGGCAGTTGGGTAACTTTCAAGTATTTTTCCTTTTTTCACTCTTCCTTTATACCTCCTCTCCTGAAGGCAGCACTACATGCTGCAGTATGATTCTGTTGCTTGTAGTTTCTCTCTAGCATCTTGCCCACATGGCTACTCTTCATTATGAGTCTGGAAAACGAATGAAGGGAGGCTGCTTGATCTTCCTAGCCGATTCTGACCCTGTCCTCACCTGATGTCCACTATTGTATTTATGTCAGGATCACACTCACTCTCTCTCTCTCTCTCTCTCTCCATTATATATTTTCATACATAAATGTCAAACTTTTGTGATATGTCAAAATGATAAGAGGTGTGCATAAATCAGAATTGTTACTATGCCAGCAACAGTTTCATTTCTCATATTTATCTCGTACCAGAACAATCTCTACATGGTAAAATCTGTGATGTGCACTCCCTTTTTGTTCATTTAGTTTTTAATTCAGCAAACTTCTAATGCCCAGCCTAAATGGATTTTTCAGAGCCGCAACACTGTTTTCTTATGAGGTCATCCAGTTTTAAACAGCTTTCCAACCCCTTATTTAAATATGAAGCTTTGGGTTACAGTTGTGTGAGTAAGTGAGAAGGTTTCAGCAAATTTGAATTGGTTTATGCATTCCTATCTGCATTTCTTCTTTATATGGGTTCTTCTCCATACAGCACCAACTCTTTCCAGTAATAACATTAGTTGCCTTCCAGGAACTTCTCAGATTCCATTTAAAGTTTGTGAACTAAGTCACAAGGATATTATGTTCGCGAGTACAGAGAGATCAACTTCTGGAGTGTTTGTGTTGAACACATTGCTTTAATGTAAGCAACAGGATTGAAAAGTTCCATCTGTATTGCAGTGTGGATCGTGATGACATGCTTTCTAAAATATGTAAATCTGCTCTGGATTATCATAGCCTGAAAATAATAACAGATGGTTTAGTGAAGGTGTAAGTAACTGTTAATTCTTATTGTTGTGGCATTAATCCATAGGAAGGGGGTGGTGGCTGGTGTTTAATTATCAGGTAAAAACAACAGCAAAATTTCAGATATGCATCTTCATTTGTAGAAGAATGTTGCTATTTATATGCTTTAATAAAATCAAAATTGTTCACAAGTTGGCAATTAGACAATTGCGATCAGTCGTGTCATGTGTACTTACCCCTCACTTTATAACCCTCATTGTGTAACAAGCCCACCCTGAGTTTCTCACCGAGATATCCTCCCTTGGCCTCTGCACTGAGACGCCTGCCCCCACCCCCACCCGTCACCCTCGCCTCCAACAGCAAATGCGAGGAGCTCATGGGCTCCTTTGTCACTGAGATTGATACCATTCGTTCAGCTGTCTCTGCTACTCTTTCTTCTCTTTCTCTCCCCCCCCCCCCCCCCGGTTCCCTTTCCCTGCCAAGCTAAGGTTCCCCCTGAATGCATGTCTTTCTTTAGTTTCTCCCCTATTTTCCCTCATGCCTTCTCTGGGCTCATCTTGTCCCTGAAACCCAACTCCTGCTACCTTGATCCCATTCCCTCTAAACCTGACCACCCAACTTCCCTTCCTGGTCCCCATACTTGCTGACACTGTAAATGGTTCACTCTCCGAGTACTATCACTCTCTCTCTCCCTTTCAAAACCACTGTCATCACCCCCCCCATCTTCCCTCCCCCCCCCCCCCCAAAAGAAAGTACCCTTGAATCCTCTGTCCTTGGAACGTTACTGCTCCATCTGCAACCTCTTTCCTCTTCAGTTCTTGAACATGTTGTCATCTCCCATATCCATGCCTATTTTTCCCACAACTCACAGGCTCCAGTGGCTGGAAAAGACAGCACTGTCTTCAAACTCCAGTATAATGTGCACAGAACTCTAATAAGTGTGCTTGTTAAATTCAAGAGTATTTTGAATTCTTTACTGGCCAGTGTTGGCTAGGCAGTTGTTCTTAGAATTTTACTAAATACTCATGCTCTAACACTTTCTTTGACCTTTTCTTCTCAATTGTACATAATTTATTGTTTTGCAAAACTCCAGCTTGCAGCCATCATGTATATAAATGCTTTATAATTATAAAATGTCATCAGCCCCTTCATTTTTTGTTTGTAGTCTGAAGGAATGGTAATAACTGGCTGAGATTCTAAATACTAACTTGAACCACAGTGATCATCTTTTTGATTCAGTTGATTTGAAGGTTCTTTCAATATTTTTAGCAAGTCCTTGTTTTTCTCCATTTAAAAACCTATTTGAAAGGTTTGTATTAAAATGATCCTTCAATTTGTTCAGATATGAAGCAATGGACAATAATCTATCCGCCATATGATGCTGCAGGAGTTTTCAGACATCAAAAATACATTAGTGACAGGAAAGTAATGAACTTTTATCTTTTTTTAAAAAAAACCAGTAAAGCTTAAAGTTGTGTCTGGGGAAAAAAATTCTGAATTGGAGCCAAGACCCACCACAGAAAATAAGCTCATGAGGGCAGTTAATATATTTGCCACACTGGAGGCCAGAGCAGGCCGCCTGAAGAAATAATGGCCTTGAACTTATGCCATGCAATACTAGTAGGTGAGCACTTGATTCATTCATTTGAAATTCCTCTCCACTATTTTAGTGCCGGTATTAATCTCTTTTAATATAAGTGGGTTAACAGTTCTGCTGGTATCCCACAGCATGATTTCTCGTCCTCCCCAATCTACCTGTCGCAGATGCATCTGTCTATGACGGCATTGATAGCAGTGACCACCGCACAGTCATTGTGGAGATGAAGTCCCGTCTTCACACTGAGGACCCCCTCCATCGTGTTGTGTGGCACTACCACTGTGCTAAATGGGATAGATTCAGAACAGATCTAGCAGCTCAAAACTGGGCATCCATGAGGTGCAGTGGGCCATCAGCAGCAGCAGCATTGTATTCCACCACAATCTGTAACCTCATGGCCTGGCATATCCCTCAATCTACCATTACCATCAAGCCAGGGGACCAACCCTGGTTCAATAAGGAGTGTAGAAGAGCATGCCAGGAGCAGCACCAGGCGTACCTAAAAATGAGGTGCCAACCTGGAGAAGCTGCAACACAAGACTACATGCATGCTAAGAAGCAGCATGCTATAGACCGAGCGAAGCGATCCCACAATCAATGGATGAGATCAAAGCTCTGCAATCCTGCCACATCCAGTTGTGAATGGTGGTGGACCATTAAACAACTAACGGGCGGAGGAGGCTCCATGAATATCCCCATCCTCAATGATGGTGGAGCCCAGCACGTGAGTGCAAAAGACAAGGCTGAAGCGTTTGCAACCATCTTCAGCCAGAAGTGCCGAGTGGATGATCCATATCAGCCTACTCCTGAGGCCCCCACCATCACAGAAGCCAGTCTTCAGCCAATTCACTCCACGTGATATCAAGAAACTGCTGAGCACACTGGATACAGCAAAGGCTATGGGCCCCAACAACATCCCGGCTATCGTGCTGAAGACTTGTGCACCAGAAATAGCCGTGCCTCTAGCCAAGCTATTCCAGTACAGCTATAACACTGGCATCTATCCGACAATGTGGAAAATTGCCCAGGTATGTCCTGTCCACAAAAAGCAGGACAAATCCAATCCAGCCAATTACCGCCCCATCAGTCTACTCTCAATCATCAGCAAAGTGATGGAAGGTGTTGTCGACAGTTCTATCAAGCAGCACTTGCTCACCAATAACCTGCTCACTGGTGGCTAATTTGGGTTCTGCCAGGACCACTTGGCTCCAGACCTTATTACAGCCTTGGTCCAAACATGGACAAAAGAGCTGAATTGGTGAGGTGAGAGTGACTGCCCTTGACATAAAGGCCGCATTTGACCGAGTGTGGCATCAAGGAGCCCCAGTAAATTGAAGTCAATCGGGGGGGAAAACGCTCCACTGGCTGGAGTCATACCTAGCACAAAGGAAGATAATTGTGGTGGTTGGAGGTCAATCATCACAGCCCCAGGACATCACTACAGGAGCTCCTCAGGGCAGTGTCCGAGGCCCAACCATCTTCAGCTGCTTCATCAATGACCTTTCCTCCATCATAAGGTCAGAAGTGGGGATGTTCGCTGATGACTGCAGTGTTCAGTGCCATTCAGAGCTCCTCAGATAATGAAGCAGTCCATGCCCGCATGCAGCAAAACCTGGACGACATTCAGGTTTGGGCTGATAAGTGGCAGGTAACATTCACGCCAGGCAATGACTATCTCCAACAAGCGAGCGTCTAACCATCACCCCTTGACATTCAACGGCATTACCATCGCCGAATCCCCCACTATCAATATCCTGGGGGTCACCAATGACCAGAAACTTAACTGGACCAGCCACATAAATACTGTGGCAACGAGCAGATCAGAGGCTGGGTATTCTGCAGCGAGTGTCTCGCCACCTGACCCCCCCCCCCCCCCCCCCCAAAAGCCTTTCCACCATCTACAAGGCACAAGTCAGGAGTGTGATGGAATACTCTCCACTTGCCTGGATGAGTGCAGCTCCAACAACACTGAAGAAGCTCAACACCATCCAAGACAAAGCAGCCTGCTTGATTGGCACCCCATCCACCACCGTAAACATTCACTCCCTCCACCACCGGCAGTATCGTGGCTGCAGTGTGTACCATCTACAAGATGCACTGCAGCAACCCGCCAAGGCTTCTTCAGCAGCACCTCCCAAACCTGCGACCTCTTCCACCTAGAAGGATAAAGGGCAGCAGGCGCATGGGAAACACCACCACCTCCAAGTTCCCCTCCAAGTCACACACCATCCTGACTTGGAAGTATATCACTGTTCCTTCATCGTCGCTGAGTCAAAATCCTGGAACTCCCTCCCTAACTGCACTGTGGGAGTACCTTCACCATACGGATTGCAGCGGTTCAAGAAGGCAGCTCACCACCACCTTCTCAAGGGCAACTAGGGATGGCAATAAATGCTGGCGTTGCCAGCGTATGCCCACATCCCATGAACGAATATTTAAAAAAAAAAAATTCACGGCCAACATGTGCCTTGTAGGCTTGTTTGAAGAGGCAGAAATGAAAATATGGTATTTCACATCTGCAAGGTTTGCTCACTAGAATTCAACCTGTTTGAAATTGATGAGATGCATCATATGCTACATCTAGACACCTTTGCATCCAATTGTCCCAGAATTTCAATTGTTAACCAGCTCAGGTTTAATAAACCAATAGTTGTAGCAAGGAAATTGGACGGTATTGACTCAATTGAAAACTTTTTTTTTTTGGAATTTATTGCCAAGTTTCAGAAGCAGTCGTCTAGATTTGGTTACTTAAAGAAACTATGATGGCGTGTGGCTACTTCCAACTAACTTCCTGGTCAAACTACAAGGAAAGGCAAGAATCTTCAACTTTTTCCAAGAGGCTAAGGAATTCTACAACTACAAATTTTGTCCTCTTCTCCATGGCTGGAGCACAATTAGGACATTTAAAAATTAAATAATTTTCATTTTTTAAATATTCTTAGTATCAGCGATTAAAAGAGGAGGGAGGTTGAAGGTTCTAATACTAATTCAATGATTTAAACGAATTAGTGTTTCTTTTGGGAATTAAGTATGCAGTTTGATCCAGGATAAATGTCCATTAAGGAATATGTGTCTGGATTTAATGTGCTACTTTTGATTGTGTGGATTTTAAGTTTCTGGCCTGTACAGAATTTACTGTGACATAAAGGAAAATCTGGCCAGAAATTTAGCAAGTCACAAACCTGACTTTTGAACAGCACACGTGATCTTTGCACATAATGCAGTTTTCACCGTTCTGAATCTGCCCACTGGAAACTGGATGAATGCAGAGCACCAGCAGCCTTGCCACATCATGGACTGTTTTCATTGCCATTTGTTTTTCCAAATGAATTATTAAATAGCCTCTCAAAATATGAGATGATGGTGAACATGAATCATGTTGGCATTTGCACAAAGAGGGTTCTGGAATCCTCTTTGGACATTCAGTTTAAATAATTTGACAAAGATCATTTCAGACAAGAGGAGGTGCTTGGAATAATTTTGGTCAGGGGAATGCCTCAACCAAAATTCCTGAGTTTTGAGAAATTTACTGGAAATAGAATTGCCACAGTGCATTTTTTGTCTAAATGCCGCTGGCTCCTGCATTTGGAGAAGGTTGTTGCTGTCAAAAAATTCAGAGTGGACAAAATGAATAAGGCTGTCTTACTAGGATTGCAGTGCAAATTGGATAAATATTTAGCATCTCATAATGCTTGCATGACTTGTACACAAGCTTTTCTGTAGAACCTACCTAACGCTCCATAGATAGTTATAAATGAGTCATGCCAAAGGAAACCACTGTCTACATTATGGTTAGGTGGTGGAGACTTAATTCAGTTTACATTGATGTTGCTACGATTAGAAATGATGAAGTAGGGCCCACATAGAAGGTTGCAAGGACAGATCCAGAACTGGTTCCCATGCTGTATATGTTGAACCTTGTGCTGGCTAGCGTCTTTCTGTAGAATGAGTTTATCTACTGGTGGACAAGCGCTTTACAGTCTAGCTCGGAAATTAAAAACCTCCCTCTAATTTCAGTTGCGAGCACTTTTTTTTTAAACTGCCGCTCCTTATTGTTCCCCCCACCACCGGATTTTTTAAATCTATGATCATGTTCGAGTTGAACTTTTATTCAGCCGTTTCTTCAGACTGTAGCATTAAACTTTTTGTGTGAGTATTGTCTGTCTTCCCTGCCGTGTTGTATCATTTGATATTTTTTTTTGTTTCAAAACCAACACCTCTGCATTTTGTCCCGTGAAAGTATGAACTGTGATCATGTGATTTATTTTGTAGTAGTGTACAACATCTGGAGAGGTACCACTGGTGTAATGGCAACCATTGTAAAGCTGAATTTCAAACTTAAGGACAGCGCAGATGGCCACCTTAACATTAAAGATCATTTTTAATGTTCGAAAACAACTTTCCTAACATCATAAATTGGCCAGTGATCGGAAGTGTATTTAGCTACACGTGTTGGGCACTGCTTCCCCAAATAGCTGCTAATGTGAGCAGGCAGTATAACTCTGCAATACCTCTTTACTCTACTCCTAAAAGTAGTATCAGTGTCAAAGCAATAATAGCTTCCATTTATATAGTGTCTTTTAATGTAGAAAATGTCCCAAGGCACTTCAAAGGGATGAAAAGCAAGTAAATAAGTAAAAGATTGGAAACTAATCCACTGTAGGAGAATTAGGAAACTGGTGACTGACGAGAGCTGTTTTAAAGTTTTTAAAGATGGAGAGAGAAGTGGCGGTGGAAGGTTTTAGGGAGGTATTTCCAGAGATGGAGCCGAGGTGGCTAAAGGCTCTGCTGCTGGTGGTGGCGCAAAGGGAGGGAGGGGATGTTCAAAATCGGAAGACTAAAGGTTACAGGAGGGGGTATAAGACTGGAGGAGGTTGCAGAGGTGGCCATGGGGACATTTAAAGATGAGAATGAAGGTTTTAAATTCAATACGTTGGGTACACAGCCAATCAAAATCAGTGAAGCTAACGGGCAGGCAGGACAGGAAATGGGCAGTTGAGTTTTGGACATGTTCTTGGAGGAATGAGGTTGGGAGACTGGGTAGGATGGCATTGGAGAAATAGAATGGAGGTGACAAAAGTCTGGATAAGGGTTTCAGAAGTGGAAGGGATGTTGGGGGCCGAAGCAGGTAATATTGCAGTCTTGGTGGTGCTGAATATGATATAGTTCACGATGTGCTGTTAGTGATGGTAACTGAGCAAACAAAGCCGTTAAGTGTGTCAGCTAGCATGGGTGCCTGGAGGGATAATTGAGTGGTCCAGAGTTGGGTGGAGAGGGGATTGAGGAGCAGGCGATGGGTCTCATGAACGAGATGAGCGTGGGGAGAAATGGGGAGACACTGAGTGCAGGGGATTAGAGCTAGAGTAGGTGGGATACTGGAGTGTGATCTGGAGCAGGGGAAGAGGGTAGCAGCAGAAGCAGCTGAATGCATGATCTCAATCTTAGAAACACAAATCTATGAGCTGTTCACACTTGGAGTTAATGTGGAGGAGATGGGTTTGTGGGGGCTATTATTGTGGAGAAGACATTTGTGGGTTACCCTTGCCCTCCAGGATGATCCTAGATTAGTGAAGATTTGGCTGAGGGTGAGGCATGGTAATGTTAATATATCCAAGCCAGGAGCAGCAGTAGAAGACAGGATGGATTGAAGTGTTTTGAAGGGGAACCAGCAGAATAACTTGGATGGTGTTTGGTGAGATAGGAGAGGTTCAGGGTAGCAGTGGAGGCAGCAGCCAACAAGTTGGAGCAGTGGGGACCACAAATGTGCCAGCATGTCTAGGCAAGAGCAGATGTAGGAAATGGGCTAAAGGGCAGAAGAACATGCAGAGCAACACTTTGGATTCAGAAACCATTAAGGCGAAAGGAGTCAGCAAAAGTAGCATGCATTGAATTCCCTACATCAGGGGCAAGCAGCATGTTGTGTAACAGAGTTGTTGACTGCATTTTTCTTCAGTATATTTGTCCCACGTAATAATATGTCGCTATCATAAGCTGTGGTGAAACTGATTCACTTGTGTGTTACCTTGGCTTTAAGAACACTGTTTGACTGCCTCGTGACAAATGCTGAGATGTGTAGCCTCATATTTGGCACAAACACTGGGAGTTATTTTTACCTAGGCTGAGTGTGCTCATTTGACATTTAATCAGTGCACTGTGTTTGGTGACTGAAAAACAAAAAACATCTGTCAAGTTTGTGACTGCCAAACTTTGTCAGTTTAAACATGGTAAGTAGATTTTTCCTTTTTAAGTTGATGATAGCTGTTCTTGGCAATAAATTCAAAAATGATTCACCTTTTTCTTTTTGGGAAGTGTATGGTTAGGTTTGACTTTCAATTCTAGGTCAAGTTGTTCTATGTAATCTTGATCTACCTGAAAATAAGCTGCATTGTAACAGTTCTGAGATTGATGAGTTGTTTTTATATATAATGGTCTTTGACATCCTGATGACAAAAATGAGTGACATGTTGACTCATCTGAAATGGAAGATTTTTTTTTCACTTGTTGAAATGAATAGCATGATTATATTTAGCTCCTAGTTAGTTGTTGGTTCTAATTTTTCAGACACCAAAGCTATCATTTATCGAAGATGCATATGGTAATTTAGATGACCATTTAACAGATTAAGTTAACCAAGGTAAACTTTTTAAATCACCTGGTTCTGCTCGTTAAAAATTATACACCCTCATCCTTGGTGTTTTCAGTTTTTGTTGAATCTTCTGTGGTTTAGTGGCCATATGTAAAAGGACTAACCTATCAAATACCATGTAGCTTTTATTAAGCACTTACGATCTAATGATGTACCATGTATTTCCTAGAACATGGTATTAAGTTTTTGCTATCATTTGTTGGCCCGTATTTTCCGATGCCTACGGGTGTGTACGAGCTGTGTACACACCCGTAGGGACATCGTAAATGCAGGTTTCGGGCATGCGAAGCGCATGCACTGAACCGGCATCTCCAATCTGTCAAGAATGCTCTTGACAGATCGGATGCCTGCCCTAGAGAAGGGCCTCTGCGGGTGGAGAGTTTCACTTTCTGCAGAACCTCCGCCCGCTGAAAACCCTTAGAAATCTTACGCCTGGTAAAAGCAGGTGTAAGGCCTGCTTTTACCAGCATAAGAGTTGAAAAAAAAGTTTAAAAAAATTTCACTCATTTATAATTTTAAAATACTTTTAAGAAAGGTAAGTTTATTTTTAGCTGCCTAAAAGCTTTAATTTTTTTTTAATTAAATTTTTGCTTAAAATATTTAATTTAATGTAATTTTAACTCATTTTAAAAACGTGATGTTTTTTTAAATTTATTTAAGTGTTTGTGTTTTTTTGGGGTGATCTCCATTCATACTTTTGGCAGACCAGTCAAAAGTATGAATGGAGATTCCCTTCTATTGGCTGGCCTGGCCCATGTGATCCCAGGGACGCTTGCGAACTGCATGCGCCCCTGGGATACGTGGGCTCTGCGCATTTTGACTGTGGACAGGCCCAGCATCGGAAGTGTCCGGACCTCGGGAGCCCTCAGGTAAGAGTGTAGATTTTTTTCCGATAGGAGGCATCCTCAATTCCTTTCCACTTTTTCCTCTGTATTCCAATTGACTCTTTTTTCTTGTTCTAACTAATTATTGATTAACGTTCCTGCTAAATAAATGATTTTAGAGAGGGCTAGAGGTAGGTTTAAAATCTCACTGGACCATCATGAGAAGTCACTGTTCTAAATTCACAGGTCTGTGCTAGATATTCATGTGTTCATAAGAACATAAGCAGGTGTAGGCCATACTGCCCCTCAAGCCTGCTCCACCATTCAATATGATCATGGCTGATCTTCAACCTCAACTCCAGTTTCTCACCCAATCTCCATATCCCTCAATTCCCCTAGAGTCCAAATATCTATCTATCTCCACCCTGAATATACTCAACGATTCAGCGTCCACAGCCCTTAGAGGGTTGTGAATCTTCAGAATTCTCTACCCCCAAAGTGAAGAAATTCCTCATCTCAGTCTTAAATGGCTGACTCCTTAGCCTGAGACTGTGCCCCTAGTTCTAGACTCTCCAGCCAGGGGAAACAACCTCTTGGCATCTACTCTGTCAATCCCCCTCAGAATCTTGCATGTTTCAATGAGATCACCTCTCTCCTAAACTCCAGAGAGTATAGGCCCAATCTACTCGATCTCTCCTCAGGACAGCCTGCTCATCCCAGGAATCAATCTAGTGAACCTTTGTTGCACTGTCTCTAAGGCAAGTATATCCTTCCTCAAAAGGATTACAAAACTGTACACAGTACTCCAGGTGTGGTCTCACCAAAGCCCTGTACAATTGTAGCAAGACTTTCTTACTCTTGTACTCCAACCCCCTTGCAGTAAAGGCCAACATGCCATTTGCCTTCCTAATTGCTTGCTGTACCTGCATGCTAACTCTGTGTCCTGTATGAGGGCACCTAAATCTCTCTGAACACCAACATTTAATAGTTTCTCAACATTTAAAAAATATATTTTTTTTAATTCTTCCTACCAAATTGAATAACCTCACATTGTACTCTATCTGCCACCTTATTGCCCACTCACTTAACCTGTCTATATCTCTTTGCAGGCTCTGTGTCCTTCTCACAGCTTACTTTCCCACCTAGCTTTGTATCATTAGCAAGCTCGGCCCCTTCAGCCAAGTCATTTTAATCTGGATGTAAATAACTCTGGCCCAAACACTGATCCTTGCGGCACCCCATTAGTTACGGCCTGCCAACCTGAAAATGACCCATTTATCCCTACTCTTTGTTTTCTGTCCGTTAACCAATCCTCTATCCGTGCTAATACATTACCTCCAACCCCATGAGCCCTAACCTTGCATAACAACCTTTTATGTGGCATATTATCAAATGCCTTTTGGAAATCCAAATATACTACATCCACTGGTTCCCCTTTAGCTACCCTGCTGGTTACATCCTAAAAAAAACTCTAATAAATTTGTTAAACACGATTTCCCTTTCATAAAACCATGTTGACTCTGCCTAATCATATTAGCCCTGAAATTCGCTTTTATATTTATTGCTAGTTTACTCTCTCATTCTATTATCTCCCTTTTTGGTCATCCTTTGCTGGTTTCTAAAGCTCTCCCAATCCTCAGGCTTACTACTATTCTTCGCAACATTATAAGCCTCTTCTTTTAATCTAACACTATCCTTAACTTCTTTAGTTAGCCACGGATGGATCACTCTTCCCGTGGAGTTTTTATGTCTCAATAGAATATATATTTGTTGAGAATTTTGGAATATTTCTTTAAATATTTGCCACTGCTTATCTACCATCATACCTTTTAATCTAATTTCCCAGTCTACCTTAGCCAACTCGCCCCTCATACCTATGTAATTGGCTTTATTTAAGCTTAAGACTCTAGTTTCAGCCTTAGAATTTCACATTGGGTTTGAGAGTGAAATATTTATCATTATGATCACTCTTCCCCAGAGGCTCCTTTACTGAGATTACTAATTAATCCTGTTTCATTACACAATACAAATCTAAAATAGAGATCATTGGCTGCTCTAATAAGTGGACCTTGCATCTCCTGTGATCTCTTTTCTTCCACCCCCCCCCCCTCCCACTGGCCCACAGCTGACTGGAGCTCAAGATCTGAGTGTCTCTCTCACTTGTCAGACACACTATGTTGCTTTCCCTAGAGAAACAACAGCTGACCTCTAAACCTTCCCTCCATATGTATGGTGAGGATTGATTTGCTGAGATATGAAAGTTGCCACCTTTTTTGAATGCTCCCCCCCCCCCCCCCCCCCCCCCCACTGGTTCCTGGGGTGGGAGCTTCTGGCATTATCTGTTTAGCTAAGCCCCTACCAGAGATATTGAATGAAAACCGATTCTAACCCCAAGGTGCAAACTGCTATGGGATGTGCTCAGTAACTTCAATTGTCTCAAAACTAATGTTTCATATGAAAGTACTCAATTTGATGGTAATTCCATCAGGTATTCATTCCACTTAATCAACATAGATCATAGGTTCCCAAACTGTCCCCAAGAAGCTGGCAGAGTTTATTCCTACTGGTTTCAATAATTGGGGGAAAAATTGGGAGAAGTTCAAAATGTTCATCCTGTCTTCAGTCATGTAGGGATAGTGTGCCTCAAATAGCCAACTGCTTCAAGAATCTCTACTTTCATGCCGCAATCGGGAGATGCTACAGAAATGTCTTTCACTTTAATTAATGCAGCCTCGCATCGCCAGAGTAGGTGCTTCATGAGGTGATCTCTGCACATTGGACCTATCCGAGCTGGTTCTGGTGCACAGCAACTGATTACTACTACACCAGAAGCAGCTCTGATGGGTCCAATGTCTACTTCTGGAAATCAGCAGGGATTCATACATCCTGTGCTGTGCTGAGATCACCCAATACTGCGTCCCCTCAGGCTCAGCAAGACTGCATTGGTGACGCTCGTTCTTGGCCAGCCCATCCTCATCACGCCCCCCAGTTTGAGAACCTCTGTTATAGATGAATTGAGTATCTCTGGAAGTTAATCCTTTTTAAACTGAACCTGACCTATTTTCAGTAACATAATATAAGTTAAACCAAAATCCGTATTAGGTAAAAGTCTGTTACAGTAGCTTAGTCTTAATTATTCAACAGTACCCCAAATGCTCTAGTGTAACATTTCAACTTAGCCACATTAGCCTCTGGTGAGATTGTTAAATTGCAAATGTTATGTGGGTTTCTAACCACTAGAAACAAGGTCAGAATAACCAAAGCTTATTGTGACAAAAATAAAGCAGTTCCATCTTGTTTTAGATTTGTAGATGTGCCTTTTAATCAACTCAATAGTACAGGAAACTCTCTCGTTTAAACGGCACCTAAATATCCGGAATTCTCTAATAACCGGCAAAATTCATACTCCGAAAAGAACACCTCAATAACCGTAAATGTTGCCGAGTTCGAGTCTCCTGCGGGGTTAGTCAGTGGGGGTATTTCTCCAAACCTCCACTACTCGGCATCTTGCCGCTGTCGAAGTCTCTGTAGGTGAGTACCCAATTATACTGCACACTTCTTGATTTTTTTAACATTTTTGTTTGTTTAAAAATAGCCTCGGTAGATATACCTCTCCGTTATCCGGAATTTTTAATCAACCGGCACCATCCCGGTCCCATCGGTGCCAGATAAGAAAGAGTTTCCTGTAATGTGGCTTTTTATTTATTTATTTAAAAAATATATATATTCAGAATCTTGCCCTAAGCTTAACTCTATATAAAATGTTGTAAGTTTTGTCTGTTGTCTGCAAAGCTCGAGGGAGAAGCCAAACTACTTTCGAACAAACACAGACTGTGATTTCTTCAGTTTTATGTATGACAGCCAATTATTTTAGAACATGGTCAGCAGTTATTCAAACCTAAGAAGTCCCAGTAACACTTTTCAGGGATATTTAAGGAACTGTAGCTGTTCAAATCTGTAAGTCAGTTTGGAACTTTAAAGAAATACAGTTCAGGGTAGTACCACTCCTGCAGTAGTGAGAAACAGAAGAAAAGAACCACTATACATAAAAGTTATCTACAAAAGGATAGGTTAGCATTTAGATTGTTCTCCTCCTCCTTTCAAGGAGCTAGATAGAAAGAGAAATGTATCTAATATAAACACTAGCCTATATAGTCTTTCTTTCCTACATTACAATGGTGGCTACACTTCAAAAGTATTTAAGTGGCTGTAAAGTGCTGTGGAATGTCCTGAGCCCCTGAAAGATGTTCTATAAATGCAATTTCTTGTTCCTGTGCTGTTGGGAAATCAAGACCGAGTGTAGTCTTCAGGTGAAGCAGGGTTGGGGCGGGGGATATTTGGTACAGGGTGTGCAGATGCAATTCATTCATGCATTCTGTCTTTGATTTTATATTTCTAATATAGTATAATGGTACTGTATTATGTAAATATACCATGCTGTAATTACACCTTCCTGCCAGTAGTGCTGCAACAGTGCCTCCAATGGCCAGGAGAGGTGGGTGCTAATTGCAGGGTGACCGGTTTACATGGGGCATGGGTTAATAATTTTTGGAAAAGTTGTTCTGTTTGTTATCCTAGACACATTATCAAAACTTATCGAGATAGCAATGCTTGTGAAGACATAGGTAATTGATACCTCACCTCTGAGTGATCTGAGATACAGGAGCCAAAAAATAAGGGTTAAAAAGACCCAAAAATGTGACTAATATATCAGAACTTGCAGCTGGGAGGGGAAGCAGGTTATCATTTATCGGTCTTGGCTGCATTTGATCCGAATGTTTATATTTTTGTAAATAGAAATCCATCAACCAGGAAGGTTGTGTTCTTGGTGGTGACCTTGGTTTTAATTTCTCCACAAGGTAATGCATTGTATGTAGTAATTGTAAACTTTTTTCAAACATTTAATCTGTAATAGAATACAGTTGAGTTAGTGCGTAGTCCCCTTGTATCTGCTAGTTCCTAATGTCAAATCTTGAGTTTAAATGTAGCTGTGTAACTTTTTGAACAAGTAATGAAAGTTCTTATTGGTAATTACAGTCTTTCGACTTGTTGTATATTCATTTAAAAATGTTAAAGGGTAAATTCACTGATGGCACACTGCCAGTGAGGAGGCACACTTGAAGGGTAAGTCAGATAGGGCTACAACACAATAGCATCGATTCTTCAGACTTCAAGCATGACCATTGGTGAATTTACCCTTAATTATACACTGCGTTCCCAGGAATCAGTCATTTTACACTTTTGATCTCGGGATAGGAATTATACTGTAGCAAATTATTTTTGAGTCTAGATGAAGCAAAATATCTTGGAAAACTTGGTTTTGGAGCAGTAACTATATTTGTTCACTCTTGCCACCTCAAAAATGCTGCAATAAATGTACCTTTCTGCATTGTACGTAGTCATTTCCCTAGTATTAAATACTAAAGTCTGCAAATATTTATATTTTAAATGACTTTTTTTACCTCCTGGGTGTGCTTTTGTTATTTCTTCTGCTCTCATATACTGTAGTTAGTTTTGTGACACATTTCCTCCATCTTCGCAGAGTGCAGTCCTTGAAACCTTGGTGGTTGAATCGTGTGCCAAATTGAAAGACCTACATAAACAGTAAGCGGCTTTATCAAAGTGCTTTAAAATTATCTATACTTATCCCAATGTTCACGTGCTGGTAGACTGTCATCTTGTGAGTCAAGATTTTATTATAACTTTTATGTTGTAACTTTCAGAAAATGTTATGTAACTGTTTTAATTTAGCAGTGTAAACTGTGTTTGAATTGGGCATTTTAAGAGATTCTGTGCACTTCATGTTACCTGTCATATTAGGTTGAGCATAGCCAGGCAATTCAAAGTAGGACTGAGTTAATTATTTTGTAGTAGTAGTAGTAGTAGTAGTAGTTTTAAAATTCAGTTAATACACTTCATTTTCTTTTTGCAACCTAAACTTTTCCATCTATAAGTCCAGCAAAATTCTCATTCTGCTTTTTCAGCAAAAAGAGTTAAAATTACACACACAACTTTATCTCAGCATTTTATTTTTCATCTCTAGTTGAAGCAAGGTTTAAAAAAAAATCACCTGCCCTATACCTCCCCTTACATGGCTTGGTGTCAAATTTTGTTTGATAACGTTTCTGTGAAGCGCCTTAGGACGGTTTACTACGTTACAGGTGCTATATATATATGCAAGTTAATATTAGTTCTCTTGCCAATTTTCCTAAAGTTTGAGTTTTTTATAGTTCAATTTTTCATTCCACGTTCATATACAGCAAAATACAACATTTAATAAATCATTTTAGCTTTTTAGAATGATAAAATTGCCAATGCTATTCATTACTTGATAATGAATGTTCATAATAACTTCAAGCTTGGAGCGAGTAGCTATGGGTTGGAGGGCCTTCCTACAACAACAACAACGTGCATATATATAGCACCTGTAACGTAGTAAACCATCCTAAGGCGCTTCACAGAAGTGTTATCAAACAAAATTTGACACCAAGCCATGTAAGGGGAGCTATAGGGCAGGTGAGGTAGGTTTTAAGAAGTGTCTTAAAGAAGGAAAGAGAGGTAGAAAGGCGGAGAGGTTTAGGGAGGGAATTCCAGAGCAGCTACAGGCACGGCCGCCTTTGGTGGAGCGATTATAGAATAGAATCATAGAATGTTTACAGCACAGAAGGAGGCCATTTGGCCTGTCGAGGCCATGCCGGCTCTCCAAGAGCACGATTGAATCTGCCTCCACCACCCTTTTAGGCAGTGCATTCCAGATCCTAACCACCCGCTGCGTAAAAAAATCTTCCTCATGTCGCCTTTGGTTCTTCTGCCAATCACCTTGAATTGATTCTCGACCCTTCCGCCAATGGGAACAGTTTCTCTCTATCTACTCTGTCTAGACCCTTCATGATTTTGAACACCTTTATCAAATCTCCTCTCAACCTTCTCTGCTCTAAGGAGAACAACCCCAGCTTCTCCAGCCTATCCATGTAACTAAAGTCCCTTATCCCTGGAACCATTCTTGTAAATCTTTTCTGCACCCTCTCTAAGGCCTTCACATCCTTCTTAAAGTGTGGTGCCCAGAATTGGACACCATACTCCAGTTGAGGCCGAACCAGTGTTTTATAAAGGTGGTTCATAACTTCCTTGCTTTTGTACTCTATGCCACTGTTTATGAATTGGGTGGACTTATGAAGCCCAGGATCCTGTATGCTTTTTTAACCACTTTCTCAACCTGCCCTGCCATTTTCAACGATTTGTGCACATATACCCCCAGGTCTCTCTCTTTATGCACCTCCTTTTAGAATTGTACCCTTTAGTTTATATTGCCTCTCCTCGTTCTTCCTCGTTTTATTCCATGGGCTTCAATTTTGCTGGCAAGCCTATTTGACACTTTATCAAACGCCTTTTGGAAGTCCATGTACACTACATCAACCGCATTGGCCTCATCAACCCTCTGTTACCTCATCAGAAAAACTCAATCAAGTTAGTTAAACATGATTTGCCTTTAACAGATCCATGCTGGCTTTCCTTAATTAGTCCACACTTGTCCAAGTGACTGTTAATTTTGTCCCAGATTATCGTTTCTAAAAGCTTCCCCACTATCGAGGTTAAACTGACTGGCCTGTAGTTGCTGGGTTTATCCTTGCACTCTTTTTTGAACAAGGGTGTTACATTTGCAGTTCTCCGGTCCTCTGGCACCACCCCCGTATCTAAGGAGGTTTGGAAGATTATGGCCAGTACCTCTGCAATTTCCACCTTTACTTCTCTCAGCATCCTAGGATGCATCCCATCTGGTCCTGGTGACTTATCTACTTTTAAGTATAACCAGCCTATCTAGTGCCACCTCTTTATCAAATTCTATCCCATCCAGTATCTCCACTACCTCCTCTTTCACTATGACTTTGGCAGCAACTTCTTCCTTGGTAAAGATAGATGCAAAGTACTCATTTAGTACCTCAGCCATGGACTCTGCCTCCATGCGTAGGTCTCCATTTTGGTCCCGAATCGGCCCCACCCCTCCTCTTGCTATCATTTACTATTCGTATGCCTATAGAAGACTTTTGGATTGCCTTTTATGTTAGCTGCCAATCTATTCTCATACTCTCTCTTTGCCCTTATTTCATTTTTCACTTCCCCTCTGAACTTTCTATATTCAGCCTGGTTCTCACTTGTATTCTCAACCTGACATCTGGCATATGCCCCCTTTTTCTGCTTCTTCTTACTCTCTATCTCTTTCGTCATCCAGTGAGCTCTGGCTTTGGTTGCCCTACCTTTCCCCCTCGTGGGAATGTACCTCGACTGTACCCGAACCATCTCCTCTTTAAAGGCAGCCCATTGTTCAATTACAGTTTTTCCGGCCAATCTTTGATTCCAATTTACCCGGGCCAGATCCATTTTCAACCCAGTGCAATTAACCTTCCTCCAATTAAGTATTTTCCATAGCTATTGTAAACCTTATGATACTGTGGTCACTGTTCCCTAAATGTTGCCCTATTGACACTTGCTCGAGTGGAGCATGGACTGGTTGGGCCGAATGGCCTGTTTCTGTGCCGTATATCCTGTGTAATCCACGTAATACTTGACCCACCTCATTCCCCAGAACCAGATCCAGCAATGCCTCCTTCCTCGTTGGGCCGGAAACATATTGATCAAAGTTCTCCTGAGCACACTTCAGAAATTCTTCCCCCTCTCTGCCCTTTACACTATTATCCCAGTCTATATTAGAGTAGTTGAAGTCCCCCGTTATCACTACTCTATAGTTCTTGCACCTTTCTGTAATTTCCCTGCAAATTTGCTCCTCTATATCCTTCCCACTAGTTGGCAGCCTATAGAATACACCTAGTAGTGGAATGGTACCTCTATTGTTTCTCAACTCTAACCAAATAGATTCTGTCCTTGACCCCTCCAGGACATCCTCTCTCTGCAGCACTGTAATATTCTCCTTATTCAATACTGCCACCCCACCTCCTTTTCTTTCCGTCCTTATCTTTCCTGAACACCTTATATCCAGGAATATTTAAAACCCAATCTTGTCCTTTTTTGAGCCAGGTCTCTGTTATCACCACATGATATTCCCACGTGGCTATTTGCACCTGGAGCTCACCAACCTTATTTACCACACTTCATGCATTCACACACATGCACTGTAAACCTATCTTAGACCTTCTTGTATTCTTAGTCAGACCCCACCTAGTACCGTACTACTACTTTAGTGCTATCTTGTCTCCCAATCCTTTGTGCACCTTGTTTCTCCTTTATGATGCTGCATCGTGGTGCCCATCCCCCACCGAATTAGTTTAAACCCTCCCCAACAGCACTAGCAAACCCCCAGCGAGGACATTGGTCCCAGCTCTGTTGAGGTGCAACCTGCTGGCCTGTACAGGTCCCACCTCCCCTAGAACTTGTCCCAATATGCTAGTAATCTAAAGCCCTCCCTCCTGCACCATCTCTCTAGCCACGCATTCACCTGCTCTATCCTCCTATTTCTATACTCACTAGCTCGTGGTACTGGAAGTAATCCGGAGATTACTACCTTTTTTGAGGTCTTGCTTTTTAATCTCTTTCCTAGCTCCCTAAAATCTGCCTGCAGGACTTCATCCCACTTTCTACCTATGTCATTGATATCGATACGAACCACGACCTCTGGCTGTTCACCCTCCCCCCTCAATGTTCTGCAGCTGCTCGGTGACATCCTTAACCCTGGCACCAGGGAGGCAACATATCATCCTCGAATCACGTCTGCGGCTGCAGAAAATCCTGTCTGTTCCCCTAACTATTGAATCTCCTATCACTATTGCTTTCCCGATCATCTTCCTTTCCCCCCCCCCCAACCCCCGGTATAGCTGAGCCACCTGTAGTGCCGTGGACTTGGCTCTGGCTGTACTCCCCAGAGGAACCATCGCCCACACCAGTATTCTGGTCAGAGTGTGAGTTGCACTCTGGACTCCTGCACTACCTGCCTGGTCCTCCTCGTCTGTCTGGCGGCCACCCGTTCCCTCTCTGCCTGCATACTCTTACGCTGCAGGGTGACCACCTCCTGAAACGTGCTATCCACGTTGCTCTCAGCCTCACGGATGTACCGCAGTGACGCCAGCTGCTGCTCAAGCTCCGAAACCTGGAGCTTGAGCTCCTTCCGCTGACGACACTTCCTGCACATGTGGTTGTCCAGGACACGGGAAGCGTCCTGGAGTTCCCACATGGCATAAGATGTGCATTCCACTGGATTAAAATTGGGAATGCGCAAGGCGCCAGAATTGGAGGAGCGCAGATATTTCGGAGGGTTGTAGGGCTGGAGGAGCTTACAGAAATGGGATAGGGCGAGGCCATGGAGGGATTTGAAAACACGGATGAGAATTTTAAAATCGAGGCATTGCTTAACTGGGAGCCAATGTCTGTCAGCGAGCACAGGGGTTATGGGTGAATGGGACCTGGTGTGAGTTAGGATATGGGCAGCAGAGTTTTGGATGAGCTTAAGTTTATGGAGGGTGGAAGATGGGAGGCTGGCCAGGAGCACTTTTGAAATAGTTACGTCTAGAGGTAACAAAAGCATGGATGAGTGTTTCAGCAGCAGATGAGCTGAGGCAGGGGCAGATGTTACGGAGATGGAAGTAGGCGGTCTTGGTGATGGCAAGGTATGTTGTCAGAAGTTCATGTCGGGGTCAGATACGACCCCAAAGTTGCGAACAGTCTGGTTCAGCCTTTGACGGTTGCTGGGGGAGGGATGGAGTTGGTGGCTAGGGAACAGAGTTTGTGGTGGGGATTGGGCTTCCCAATATTTAGTTGGAGGAAATTTCTGCTCATCCAATACTGGATGTCAGACAAGCAGTGTGACAATTTAGAGACAGTGGTGGTTTTAAGGAGTGTCTTAAAGGAAGAAAGAGAGGTGGAGAGATTTAGGGAGGGAATTCAGCGCTTCGGGCCTTGGCAGCTGAAGACACGGCTGCCAATGGTGGCGCAGTTACATAAAGATTAAACAATAGGAGTGTGTTACAAGGTAATAGCACACTTGAGTGGTTAGGATGGAGTCCTAAACTGCAAGAGTAAGACTTAACTGATTGTGTTGCTGTATTGAAACATTTCCCAAGTGTTCTAAAATGTTATTGTACGAATCTGGAGCACTTTGCTTCATAGAAGCTGTATGGCGACATTCTGTTTGATATGTCACTTTGTGTTTACCTTCAACGTATAATTTAATGAGAAAGTGATGTTTGAAGAGCTGAGCAACTTTGATACTAGACCAGAATACAGCTGAGAGAAGAAGTTTTGAGAAATAATAGATGTAAATATTATTAAGGTGTATTACAGCAAATTGATTCAGGTACTGTAAATGACAGATTGTGAATATATTGTGAACTTCATCAATTGAGTTGAGTGTCACCATAATCTGCGGAATGAGCACATTCTCTGATGCGTAAAACATGTGCCATATTTATTTATCTCCCCACCCCTTCCTCTCCTTCACTCCCCCATCCACAAAATTACTGGCCTGTGACATTTGCATCAAATCACAATGAGCAGCGTAATATTTGCACAGTACCTCTCATTTTGATGGTCTGGTACCCTCTTCATCTCCTCACCCCAGATTTTTTTTGTTTACTCGTTGTACTTGGCCAGCTGCCAAACAGAAATATAAGCAGGGCCTGATGGAAACTCCCCTTCCAATGTATTATCACCATGGAATGTACTTTACATTGTCATTCCCACTGACTCCTAGCATAATACAATTCAATCCATTGTGTTACAGATGCAAACTGACACTTATTTTACATTAATTTTATATTCAGAACATCAAATCCTTGAGCACCCTATAACTCCCAAGCAATAATCCTTTTATTTGATCGCATCTTGGAATGTCAGTGTGTGAAATATCGCAGTGTATTGAATTATTGATATGCCCTAATTATATTGCTCTTTACTCTGATATACTCAACTAATTTTGCTGCTGCGTGCTCCTGGCCAGGTTCCACTCCGCTCTCATGATGCTACATGAGCTTGCAGTATATTTCTGAGCCTAGCCTAGCCTGGTTCACGTGGCATAAATGCCCACATAACTCAACAGCATCAGACTGGTGGCTTTTTGCTTTCTCCTCCAAGTCCCAATCAGCGCTGTTCCTATCTAAAGGTATAGTGGACTTTGAATTTAGCAGTTCTAGTAGCATAGATGGGAATCGCACTGACTGTTCCTCTCTTGACCTCTCCCTGCGTGCTGACCCAGAGTTGGAGAGATAAATGCAGCAGGTTTTGGAGAGTAAATCTGAGGTTCCCAGAGTTTTTATACCAGGTGAATTGGGCCAGGTTTAGAAATGCAGAACAGGTAAGTGTTGCAGCCTGAGAGAATGGGATACTGGCTGGAGAGTCTCAAAAGAACAAAACCTGGCCAGGTGCAGAAATCTTGATATATTGAGATATGTTGGTACACTTGGACTTCAATCTATTATGACTCCATTGTTCCTACTAGGCTTGTTTATTGGGTTTTTTAATACACAAACAAACTTCTTTTGAATAGGTTACATTTTATAAATGTATTTGACCAATGTAATGTATACAAATTGAGAAGTACATTTCAACTTCAGTATTTAGTATAGTTTTATATTTAACTCAGCAGTAATTGAATCTGGAAACTTTATGGTCTTTCTGACTCGGGAGGGGAGGCAGGGGTGCATTTACCTCTTAAGAGGAAGGGTAGCAAATAGCGATTCTT
Organism: Squalus acanthias; assembly: GCA_030390025.1. NCBI lineage: Eukaryota > Metazoa > Chordata > Chondrichthyes > Squaliformes > Squalidae > Squalus > Squalus acanthias. The sequence goes on along the minus strand of CM059427.1, from coordinate 146,872,244 downwards.
TGTGTGTAGACCTGAGCAGTGACCATTAGTAAGCTGTTTGATTATGGGATGTATCGCAACCAAAGTCTGATCCTGTTCTTATCTGACATTCATGCGTGCACTTTTAGTTGTAATTAGTGGATGGCAATCAGGAGCAGGAACACAAGCTGATTTATATTATCCCCATTTCTGGCTCCGGAACATTTAACTAATTACAGCACCTGCCTGTTCCACACTAATACCATGCAGGCTGAGGTTGGCTAAACTAGCATTAAATGGGAATCAAACGCATGGCCATCTTTTTTTTATATCACTCTGATCTGTTTCACCACTAAGCCATCTGAAGAGCTATACTAAGTTTTTGCTATGCAATTTAATATTTATTAAATGCTTATTTTTAGGTATAATAAAGCCTTTCCACGACTGACTGAGAAAATTCCTTCGCTGTCGCAAGGAAAGGCGGTTTGGGAAAATCTTGACGTGTTTCTCTAAAATAAGTTCCTGTGTAGATCGTGCACCAGAATCGAACAGCAAATCTCCAAGTTGTGCACGAGGAAGAGTCTCTATTTTCTCAGTGCCATTAAGTCCTGGTCATTTTTGCAAGGAAAAGTAAAGAAAAGAAAATGATGCACGGTATCTTGGGTTTAGAGAAAACAAAATCGATGCAGGATAATTCTGTACAAGCACCAACTCATTCGAGTTCTGTTTCCTCTGACTCCAGCGAAGCTGAAAATGACTTGTATGATAATCCTGAGGAAATTAAAACTTATAAAGTTCCACAAACCCAGTGCAAGAGATGGGTGGCGGATAGAAACCGAACACAAAAGGAGAGTCAAGTTAGAGCATCTCTATGTTCTAATGATAAACCCTCATTAAGAAAGAGTACTGGCAAAGTCGGTGGGTTGAACAAGCAACGACATAATAAAAGATGGAAGAGGTCTACAAAAGCTGGAAGTAAAAAAAATGCAGATTTGAACACTGCAACAGAGCTGAAGTTTAAAGACAATGGACAGGAGTTCAAAGAAGAACCACAGTGGTATACTGAGCCACTTTCAGACAATGTAATCTCTAATAATTTAAAAAGTAAGTTAGAAACTGCTTACAAGAGCAGTTTACCTTCATTTGATGCTGACCTATTAGAAAAATTGCCAGCATCCATTAGGGATCTGTGTATTGATGACAACTGTCCAACAGATTACCTCTGGACAGGTGCATTTGTTGATGGTCACTTTGTTGATATCCCGGCATTACTTGATAAAAGAGAGTTCACTGAGATTTTAGATTGTTCTAAAACAAATTCTGATTCACTGGATCTTCAGAAATCAGTAGACCTCTTCTGTGAAGGAGATATTAATCAATCTATGGTGGATTCTTGTGCCTTTGATTTGAAACAAGACAGTGGAATCCTTAACCTCATTGGAAGCAAAAATGAAGACTTAACTCAATTTGAAGGGGAATGTAGTGTAATATTAGATGGATTACCTTTGAATATATGGGAGGATGGCCCAACAACAGGTGGAGTAGAAGCCTTAAGTTCTCCATCAGGTACATCCTGCACAAATCAACTCCGCTCTGATCAAGTTAAACTTTGGTTGTCCTCTACTTCTGGTTCATCTTTAATTGGTAAGACAGGAACACAACCATTTTGCAAAGATCCTACTCTTTTGTCAGATAAAGATGATGGTTGGCAAGATCATTCAGAAGCCAGTGAAAAAGATGCATATTTTTCAGTTATAAAAGATCAGAATGATGCTGTATTTTCTTCTGGTGAAACAACTAATTGGAAAAGTAATCCACAAGGCGAGAGTGTTTCATTAGAGCCATCTCAATCTTCTGTGTTAATTGCTACCAAAGATGATGACTCTATTGAAAATAAATCCAGTTTTTCAAACATTTTTAGAGAAGACTGTAGTTCCTGGTCTGTCTTGTGTAAATCTGGTAATTTAATGCCCCCTTTTACTTTAAGGAATATTGACTCAGTAACCTTCCCTATTGAGCTGAATGTAAATATGGCTACAGGCATCCCAACTGCTTGCTCAGAAGATGACCTACTTAGTTTGCTACCTGGCAGTGAGTATCTCCAGTTGGATGATAGTTTTTTAATTGAACTTCCAGTCATGGCTTCAAAAGAAAAATTGGGGATAACAAAACATGGTGTTCAAGCAGACGAGATCGAAGCCGGAAAATGGAATCCAATTTTTGGAATTTGTCAAGAGAGCCTTTCTGAAAAGAAGGATGACTTAAACTCCAGAGTAATTGAAGAGATATGGAAAGCTACACCAGAAGAGGATGAAACAACGTTTTCAGAAGATGGGATAAAGAACCCCAAATGTCATAGCTGTTCCTTAGCAACAGAGATACCTATGAAACAAGCAGCTCTTGCAAAACTTCAGAACTGTCCTCTCCAAAAATCAGAAAGTAATTTCTGGGAAGACAAACTGAGAAAATCTCAAATTTTGGATTCTATGGATGTTGATATGACAAAGCATGGTAGTGAGTGGAAAACTGGTTCTGAACAGACAGATGTTTCAGTTACAGGAGGCATTGAACACTTAATGACTCGGAGTAATAAGAAAGAGAGTGAATTTTCACCTTCAAAGAATACCCTTCTGAAAACTACATCCACTCATAGTACGTTGGAATCCGGCAGCTTTATTGCTGATCCAAAGTCTTTGATAAAGGCCGGTTTGCAACAAAATGTCCATGTTGAAGGTATAGAGGAGCAAAGTATAATTGATGACATTTCTATAAACCTACCCGAAGATTTGTGGGGAAATTTAACTGATTATCTAAATGACTCCACAGAGCCTAGGGAGTGCTCCTTCCTCCCCTTTGAACTCAGTTGTCCTGTTCCACAAATGCTTACTTTAACCAGTTCATTAGATTCTAACACTGGCAAAATGAGCCAATCGCCCAAACTCAGTTCAGATTTAATAATTCCCCATGATGACAAATTACAGAGTTCAGTACATCAAGACTGTATGACAATGTCAGTACAGACCAACATTTATCCCACCTCTGAACAATTATTTACAAAAGAAGTGGTTCTTACAAGATTGCAGGACATTCCTGTCCAAAAAACAGAATGTAATTTCTGCAAGGATCAACAAGGATCATCTGAAATAACATCTGGTAGTTCAGATTCTACACCAGGTAAAGCAAAATCTGAATGCCACAGAGTTCCCAAAACCAACCTCAAGCAAGATGTGCAGATTCTTCAACGAGTGGAATTCGAATTCGAATCAAAAACCTGTAAAGAGACTGGTCTAGATAAAAGTAATTTAATATCTCCGGATGCTGATGAAGATAAATTGAGCTTTCTCCAGTCTGAATCCCAAGGTCCCTGTTCAGAGCATAATCATTCAAAGATGCCTCAGCAAACCGCAGATTGTAAGGTTTGTACTTCCAATACGAAAAAGAAAGAGGAGGAAGATGACCAACAGCAATTAGAAAAGGACAAAGCAAGTAAGGGTGCGGATGAGCTTGAACTGTGTAAGGAAAGTTGCCCTTTCTCTCTCAGACATTCAGAGGTATGTAAAATATTAGATTATTTTTGAAAAATTGCATGTTATCTAATTGGAGCTTAATACAGTGTACTCCTAATTCAAAGTTAAGTGATTAAAATTTACCTGATTAAAATGTATTTATAGCACAATTCTTGCTTTAGTGTTTACATTGCTTAATTTGAATTATCAGGAATATACTGTATCCACATGTAGTTTATACAACAGAATTAATGGAATGCACAAAAAATGAAATACAGTTTTAATTCAGATTTTAAATTTAGTTGATGAAAGTGAAGAAGACTAGTTCTGGAAAATGCAACACTTTCCATTTCGGACATTGTGTTGGCACCAATCACTCCCAAGTCAGATCTAAGCTAGTTGGATGAAGTGTAAAGCACTCTTCTTTCTGCCCCAATCATGTGCATGAGCCTCAATTTCAGAAGGGCACCCCTTACTCTGCTAGTGAGACATTTTTTCCATTTCTCAAATCAATTGTCCATTTTTTTCAGTCAGCTCGGTGTCTGACTCTCTTGGAAACCTGCCCCCATGTTTAAGTCTCCAAACTAAGCTACTGGGAAATCCACACAGGAAGTTTACCCAACATTGAGTGCACAACCTGCCCATCAGGGCACAGTCCATTTAGAACATAAACACAGGTTGACCAGAGCCAAGGTTTGGAGGCAGCTCAAGTGTGCAGAGGGGTAACAGCCAAGATATCCTACCTATCAGGCATTGGCTTTAAAGATTGTTTGCAGTTGAGTGGAAAGAATGCCATCTCTCTGGTCTACTCCACCAGATTCCATTAATGAGCCAATCTGGCTGGTCAATCAACAGTGCCCTGGAGTACTTTTGGGGCCTTGTCTGCCACAGGATTTTACTTGGTTCTGACTTCCGTTGTCAGATGATTCATCTTCAAACAACCTTAAACCCAAAAAGACCTACCTCCCCCTCTTTCCTTTCTCTTCCCCCCCCGCACCAAAGAGGACAGTCACTAATTGTGATGAGCATGAGCTTGAGCCCTCACTGTGTAGAAAATAGTGCCAGGAGCTCCTCACAAGCAGAACAACTTGCCATAAAATGTGAGTCCATTGCCAGAATTCTCCTGATTACTGCATGGATGGTGATTCCAGCAGTTGAAGGTACAGAGTTTCAGCAGCTTCTGCTTGCTTCTCTGTAATACAATCATAATTGGCACTGAACTCTGGATATGCAAGTGTTCTCATACGTAGCCTCCAAATAACACTATCCTGCAGCTGTTGTCATTTCCACTTGTTGGCTATATGAGGGGCATTTGCCATCAGTGTTGTGGATGAATTTGTGCAGGGCAGCTTGCAGTGTGCCAACAACCTTCATATTCTAGACCTCCCAAGTACATTGTCAGGCTCACTTGTCACTAACTGATTAATGCAGGTCCTCATGTAAGTGACTTTGGCGTGGCCACTAACGCTGACTCCAGTGTACTCGGTGACTGCATTATAAGCCCGGGTCTTCCCTCCCTGCAACTGTTTCTCCTTTTTGCCATAAATCCATCTCTCAGCTTGATCCTGGTTTTCACACAAGCTAGAGGAAACCCTTCAGTTGTATGCCAGGAGTTCAGAATTGTTCACCATTTCACATGTTTTATATCCCACAGGCTTGATCTACACTGGAATGAGTAAAACCAAAATAGCCTGTGATGACCTATCTGGTTATCCCAAAGACTGTCCAATCTTGAGTTTGGCATCCATCAGGTCCTTTAGATACCAATAGAATCAACAATTGGGACAGAGGTCTATTATATCTTCCAACCGATTATCTTCAGGATCCCTTCTTGAGCTGAGCAAAGTTGGGAATAGTCAAGGCAGAAACCATTGCATCTTTTCAATTAAGGATAGATAACCATTTGAAGCATAAGATGATTCAGGACTATGAGAGAAACCAGGGCATTAGTAGGATTAGTTTTGGATTGTGCTAGCAAGAGGTAGCACAGATGCGATGGGCTAAATGGCCTCCTTGTGTGGTTCTAAATGCATTGCATATTAATTAGAGTTTTTAGATTCTAAAAAAGATGAATATGTTCTATTCAGGTTCTCTTATCCAAAGCAGAAAGCCCCAAGGATTGTCCCAGAGAGACGTGTTGCCTGCTCCTTGACAGCCACCCTTCTTCAAAAAATACAGGTCAGTAAATGTTGCAGGTTGTTGGGCTTTTTCATATTTAAATGTGGAGGATTTGAGGGGTATAGATGTGGAAATTCTAGTACATCAATAATCTCCATTAAAGACACATGTTACAACTGTAATGATTTTAAATATTACTAATTATGGTGGACATTTGAACAATTGTAGGACCAAATTATATAACCGCCTGTGTGTAGCATTTGTTATACTGTAGGAACATACCTCGTGTCTTGTTACTGTACACTTCTGAAATGCCACTTTTATAGTTGCACTGTAAGATGGTTTATTTTGTGTAAATATATATATGTGACTTAAATCAAAAAAATTTATATATTTCAACCTACTCAAATATACATGACTTTTCATTTTATAAGAGGATTTATGTATGATCTGGCAGAATAATAGAAACATTTTTAATGTCACAAGGTACTTATCTACACACAGACTTGTCAAACTTCACCCACTTGCCTTAACATATTAGGGATGTTACTCGAGCATGTGTGATGAAGTTATCCAGTTAATGTATACCGTGAAATATAGTAAAACAGCTGTGATGACATTAAACTGCACAAATTAACCAAATTTGGATAGAATTTATATTATTATCCTTGCACTTAAACGTGAGTATCCAGTTACAGTTTTAAATGTGAAGCAAGGTCTGGCACATATTACTGAACAGTGTTATCTTGTCATAGCCTTTTCCTGTGGCATAGCTGTTATTGTGCATTTCAAACACATGAACTATTGTCAAATATCAAAAGCACAATTTATTTGGAGACCTCTGTATACTTCAGATTGTGTTAATGCTTATAGCAGAGTTCTGTGTACCAGAGGTTGAAACAAAACTATAAACATTTCAGTTATATTTTGAACGAACATGTCATAATTGACTCTATATACAAGAAAACTCTAAAATTTTAGGCTTTCTTTCAAATCTTTACAGTAAAATTCCATGGCAAAACTTCACAACTTTAAAGGAAACTTGTAAACTGCATTTTTATGCTCTATTCCAACCCTTCACACACCAGCTTGATAGGTTCTGGAAAAACCACATGCTCAGCATGCAGGTGAAACTGTTATGAAGTTTCAGATTATGGGTACCAGATATTGTGGTCTACTCACATGTAGTGTGAGGTCCTATGTCACCAGGTTCTTTGCTCCTCAAGTCAGGTCTCATTGCCAAAGTTTGGGACAAAATCTTTATCCTTCCTGTAGGCTGTTTTGCTATATATTAATGAACTTGGGTATACAAGACATAATTTCAAAGTTTGCTGATGACATTAAACTGAAATGTAATAAATAGTGAGGAGGATAGTAACAGACTTCAGGAGGACATAGACTGATTGGTGAAATGGGCAGACACATGGCAGACGAAATTTAATGTAGAGAAGTGTGAAGTGATTCATTTTGGTAGGAAGAATGAGGAGAGGCAATATAAACTAAATGGCACAATTTTAAAGGAGGTGCAGAAATGTAGAGGCCTTTGGGTGTACGTACACAAGTCTTTGAATGTGGCAGGTCAAGTTGCGAAGGCTGTTAAGGGATATGGGAGTCTTGGCTTTATGAATAGAGTACAAAAGCAAGGAAGTTATGCTAAATATTTAAACCATTGGTGAGGCCCCAGCTTGAGTATTGTCCAATTCTGGGCACCACACTTTAGGAAGGATATCAAGGCCTTAAAGAGGGTATAGAGGAGATTTATTAGAATGGTACCAAGCATGAAGGACTTCAGTTACATGGAGAGACTAGAGAAACTAGGGTTGTTCTCCTTAGAGCAGAGAAGGCTAAGTGGAGATTTGATAGATGTGTTCAAAATCATGAAGGGTTTTGTTTGAGTAAATAAGGAGAAACTGTTTATAGTGGTAGAAGGGTCAGTAACCAGAGGATGCAGATTTAAGGTAATTGGTAAAAGAGCCAGAGGTGACGAGGGGAAAATAAATTTACACAGTGAATTGTTATGATCTGGAATGGACTGCCTGAAAGGGTGGTGGAAGCAGAATCGATAGTAACTTTCAAAAGGAAATTGAATAAATACTTAAAGGAAAAATTTGCAGGTCTATTTGGGGGTGGGGGGAGAGCAGGTAAGTGCGGCTAATTGGAATAGCTCTTTTACAGAGCCAGCACGATGGGCCGAATGACCTCCTGTGCTGTATCATTTCTGAGTTGGTTATTTTAGACAGAGTATCAAATATTCTGTTATCTAAACCAATCTGTACAAGTTTGTTTTCTTTTCAGATTTCCCAGGAGCTGACATTGTTGGCACTGGGCAATGAACCTTCAGAAATTACTACGCTAGGTTGCTCTTTCCAGTCAAGCATACAAAATAAAGTAAAGCTTTGATCTTTGGCTGCTAGTGTTACCATGTGACCTAATTATATGCTCCTAGCGAGGCATATAGATAGTAAATAAAGCAGAGAAAAACAAAACACAGAATTAGCACACATGGGGGCAATGCTACTATTTGAAATATTGCACTGCAGACAAAGAATGTGCCCCAACTGGGCTCTGGTCATACAGTACACTATTTGTCACTGACCCATGCACTATATTGCCAGCATCAAAAACAAACTGTCAGCATGTTTGTTTCAGTGTCTGCCAAAAGCTTTAAATACTATCCAAAATGCAATAAATGTCCATCTACAATTGATGACTGCTACTATCTTTGTCTAAAATGTTTGCCACGTAAACATGATAGCAGACTTTGCCCCAGAATCACAAAAATGCATTCATAGGAGCAGTGTTTCCTGATAAGTAAGCACATTAAGCCTAAGAAATCCAACCATAGAGAGTCAGGCATCGCTGAACACCCATCAGCACTACATGGTACCAAGGACGTAACCTCTTCTGTCGATGCTGAGTCGGCATAGAATCTTACAGCACTGAAGGAGGCCATTCGGCCTGTCGTGCCTGTGCCAGCTCTTTGAAAGAGCTGTCCAATTTAGTCCCGCACCTGAGCTTTTTCCCTGTAACCCTGCAAATTAGTCCTCCAAGTATATGTCCAATTGCCTTTTGAAAGTTCCTGTGGAATCTGATTCCACCACCCTTTCAGGTAGCGCATTCCAGATCTTAACAACCCTCTGTGGAAAAAAATTCTCCTCCTTTGCCAATTATTTTAAATCTGTGACCACTGGTTGTCGACCCACTTGCCAGAGGAAACAGTTTCTCTCTACATGCTCTAGCAAAACCCTTCATAATTTTGAATACCTCTATTAGGTCTCCCCTTTACCTTCTCTGTTCTAAGCAGAACAATCTCTCCACATAACTGAAGTCCCTCATTCCTGGTATTATCCTGGCAAATCTCATCTGTATCCTCGCCAAGGTTTTGACATCCTTTCTAAAGTGTGGAGCACATAATTGCACACAATACTGAGGCCTGACCAGTGATGTGTAAAGATTTAGCATGACTGACTTGGCTTTGTAAATAGAGGCATTGAATACAAATACAAGTTTCCCATATGCTTTCTTAACTACCTTATCAACTTGCCCTGCCACCTTCAAAGATTTGTGAATATGAACCCCCAGGTCCCTATGCTCTTGCACCCCACGCAAAATAATACCGTTTAGATTATACTGCTTATCCATGTTCCTCCCAAAGTGCATCACTTCATAGTTATCCACATTAAATTGCATCTGCCATGTCTGCCCATTTCACCAGTCTGTTTATGTCCTCCTGAAGTCTGCTACTATCCTGCTCACTATTTACCATACTTCTCTCCGGTCAGAAAACTATCCGTTCACCTCTACTCTCTGCCTATCCCTTAGCCAATTATGTACCCAAGTTACCATCGTCCCTTTAATACCATGTGTTTCTATTTTCCGAATAAGTCTGTTGCGCAGTACTTTTTCAAATGCCTTTTGAAAAGTCCACATACACACACATGCCATCGAATGTCACTGAAATGGCATTAATTTCGACCAGCACTGAGAGCTTTTATACACTTCTCGGTGCTTAGAGTTCACTAACTCTGAAAGAATGCCAGCAGCAAGACATCATCAGTCTATATTGACTGGTGTCAAATTCTATGCAAATCAAGTACAGATTGTACCTAATCTCGCCAAGGAAACAACTATTGGACTTGTAACATAAGACTATCCTTACAGGGACCACTCAGCTCAGAGGTTCCAGCACTCTCTCGAGCAGTAACACTGAAGGACAAGCTTCCTTTCAGACTATACTCCTTCATGAATAATCGTAACAAAACTTAAATACCCCACTGAGGGGCACTGGTAGAACTCCCAATTCATAACCCAGGATTGTATCTCTAACCAAACCAGCTTTGTATTCCCAACAACTCTACTTGAACAACATATCTGTACAGATTTTGTCTGTGTATACCCTTTTTATTGGGAACATTTCCTCTGATGATCACAAACTATCTCTGGGCAGAGGAAACGCAGGAAAATTTGGCATTCTTCCTCCAGACAATATGCAGGGGAACCATGAAACACATTGAATCCACCAAATCACAGATGGTTTTGTTCACTCCCTGAACTAGACTGTCATCCATTGTGTGAGAGATTAGCTAACACCTACAGGTGATTGGGAACAGAGTTCTCTTGAAAGGAGGAGGGACATAGTCATGAATTGGCCACAGTTGCGTCGTTAGATCTAAGCTCAAAATACACAGGTGTTTCATGCAAGAGGTGCCCAGAGCCTCAGTTGAAAGAGAGAACTTGCATTTATGTAGCACCTAGTTACATTTTAAAGCACTTCACACCCAGTGAATTACTTTTGAAGTGTAGTCACTATTGTAATGTAGACAAACATGGTAGCCAATTTGTATACATCAAAGACCACAAACAGCAAATGAGATGAATAACGCGGTGAATCTATTCTTGAAGATATTGGTTGCAAGCGAAATATTGGCCAAGTGCCTGGGAGAATTCCCTACTGCTCTTCGAATAGTGCCATGGGATCTTTTGTATTCAAGATGGGGCCACGGTTTCATGTATCAGCCAAAAAATGGCACCTCTGCCAACACAGCACTCCCTCAGTACTGCACTGAAGTGTCCGTCTGGATTATGAGGTCAGGTACTAGAATGAGGCTTGAACCCATGCCTTCTAACTCACAGAGTGCTACCAACTGAGCCAAGCTGACAGTTACTGGCTTCAATTTTTTATTCATTACTTTGTAGTCCATAGTTTCCTCCATTGGCTTAGTGAGTGATTGCATTGAGTGGTGTGGTGCTGTGTTATACAGACCAAGTCTCTGATTCAATTCCCAGTTTGTGCTGAATTAGCTGAGCTCAGCCAGGAAGAAGTTGGGATGCTGCTCCTGATTGGAGAAAAATGCACAAGATTGCTTCTGCGCCCTGCTAGAAAGTGAGTGAGTACAAGTATGGTTCAGGCTCAACTGCAGTGCTGTCAATACTCGGAGTCTGCTGGCACTCGCTGTCTAGGTTCATGCCAGAAAAATAGCTACTTAAGTGAGATACCAGAGGTTTGAACTGGACAGTTCTCGTACCCATGAGACTGTATTGCAGCAAAAGTCCGCATCTTCAGGAGGAGAAGGTTGGAGGGTGGGGGTAAGAGGGAAGACAATGCAGTACTTTTAAACTGAATTTGTTTTTCTTCAATGTAGATTGCTTATGCTGCAGAAATTCCAGTATTACAGTAACCTCCATAGATGCCAACCCCTCTCTACCTGAAGAACAACGAATGGTAAGTCTGAAGGCTTTTGAAAATATTTTTGTCTGTGATCCTGTGCCTAAAATGTAGATACCCGAGGTTGGATTATAGGTCAGATTTTTGATTTTTTTTTTAAACATTTTATTTAACACTTTTAAAAATGCATAAATGCAAGTAAGAATACAAATACAACATTGGCTTTGAAACCAGTCACATAGATAAGGCATTAAAATTAACAATGGCACTCCGAGCAACAACAAAAAAATGGGGAATTGGGTGCAGTGTTAGCCACTTACTTAACTAAGTATAACTATGAATCTCTGAAATGTATACTCAAACTGTTTGCTGTAGTGTTTAATAATTAGTCATCATCTAGGATGATTCAAAAGAAAGCTCAATAAAAATACCTATTCATAGAAATTTACGACACAGAAGGAGGCCATTTGGCCCATCGTGTCTGTGCCAGTCGAAAAAGAGCTAACCAACCTAATCCCACTTTCCAGCTCTTGGTCTGTAGCCCTGTAGGTTACGGCACTTCAGGTGCTTATCCAAGTACTTTTTAAATGCGATGAGGGTTTCTGCCTCTACCACTCTTTCAGGCAGTGAGTTCCAGACTCCCATCACCCTCTGGGTGAAAAAAGTTCTCCTCAACTCTCCTCTAATCCTTCTACCAATTACTTTAAAGCTATGCCCTCTGGTTATTGACCTCTCTGCTAAGGGAAATAAGTCCTTCCTAAACACTCTATCTAGGTCCCTCCTAATTTTATACACCTCAATTAGGTCTCCCCTCTGTTCCAAAGAAAACAACCCCAGCCTATCCAATCTTTCCTCATAGCTAAAATTCTCCAGTCTTGACAACGTTCTCCTAAATCTCTTCCATACCCTCTCTAGGGTAATCACATCTTTCCTGTAATGTGGTGACCAGAACTGGATGGAGTACTCTAGCTGTGGCCTAACTAGTGTTTTATACACTTCAAGCATAACCTCCCTGCTCATATATTCTATGCCTCGGCAAATAAAGGAAAGTAGCCCGTATGCCTTCTTAACCACCTTATCTACCGGTCCTGCTACTTTCAGGGATCTGTGGACATGCACTCCAAGGTCCCTCTGTTCCTCTACACTTCTCAGTATCATACCATTTATTGTGTATTCCCTTACCTTGTTAGCTCTCCCCAAATGCATTGCCTCACACTTCTCGGGATTGAATTCCATTTGCCACTTTTTTGCCCACCTGACCCATCCATTGATATCTTCCTGCAGTCTACAACTTTCTTCCTCGCTATCAGCCACACGGCCAATTTTTGTATCATCTGTAAACTTCTTGATCATGCCCCCTACATTGAAATCTAAATCATTGGTATATATCAAAAAGCAAGGGACCTAGCACTGAGCCCTGCGGAACCCCACTGGAAACAGCCTTGCAGTCACAAAAACACCCGTCGACTATTACCCTTTGTTTCCTGCTACCGAGCCAATTTTGGATCCAACTTGCCACTTTCCCTTGGATCCCATGGGCTTTTACTTTACTGACCAGTCTGCCATGTGGGACCTTGCCAAATGCCTTGCAAAACTCCATGTAGACTACATCAAACTCGTTACCCTCATTGACCCTCCTTGTTACCACCTCAAAATTCAGTCAAGTTAGTCAGACATGACCTTCCCTTAACAAATCCATGCTGACTGTCCTTGATTAATCCATGCCTTTCTAAATGATGATTAATACTGTCCCTCAGAATTTTTTCCAACAGTTTGCCCACCACCAAGGTTGGCTGACTGGCCAGTAATTACTCGGTCTATCCCCTTTCTCCACTTAACCAACGGTATAACGTTAGTAGTCCTCCAGCACCACACCTGTAGCCAGAGAGGATTGGAAAATAATGGTCAGAGCCTCTGCTATTTCCTCCCTTGCTTCTCTTAACAGCCTGGGATACATTTCATCTGGGCCTGGCGATTTTATCTACTTTCAAAGATGCTAAACCCCTTAATATATCCTCTCTTACTATGTTTATCTCCCCTAATATTTCACACTCCTCCTCCTTAACCACAATGTCTGCATCATCCCTCTCTTTTGTGAAGACAGACGCAAAGTATTCATTAAGAACCATACCCATGTCTTCTGCATCAGCACAAGATTACCTTTTTGGTCTCTAATAGGCCCTACTCTTACTTTAGTTATCCTCTTGCTCTTTATGTATTTATAAAACATCTTTGGGTTTTCCTTGATTTTATTTGCCAATATTTTTTCATGCCCTCTTTCTGATTTCCTTTTTTTAATTTCATCCCTGTACTTTCTATACTCCAAGCTTTCTGCAGATTAATTACTATTAACTCACTGATGGCTCTGTTGGTAAATGCATCAGATGATGTAATGCTGACAACACGAGCAAGTAATCTCTCATTCGATTCCTGGTTAGTGCTGTTAGCGTATCTCAGCTGGGAGAAAATTGAGATGCTGCTATTGGGTCTGTGTTCCTGGGGTATGGAGAAGTAGTCTCTCTCTTCATAGCTGTCACGTAACTCCTGCTGGGAATTCTGTACGTGCAGATGTTAAATGCGAATAGGATTAGAGCATAGCTGTTAAGCACTCTGTAGTGAAATGACCCTGGTGTTTAGGCACAAACATGAAGATGATTTGTTGAGGATTTGGTCCAGGCACGATGGGCTGAATGGTCTCCTTCTGTGCTGTAAAATTCTATGATTTGAGGGCTTGACCTCTAAAACTGGTACTTTTTTACCATATTTTGAAACTATGAAAATGTTGAGAAATTGGGAATTAATATTGTTTTAATTACCACTGTTTCAATGGAACGTTTACTAACTTCTATTTTCTTCCAGCTTTCAGAGCCGGATGAAACCGATGTTGGGCCAGAGGACCCAAGAACAGATCAAAAAATGTGCAAAGGTGTGAAAGATTGTAAAACATAGGGCTAAAAAGAAGAAACCCTGGTTGTATAAAGTTACAATTTGGTTTACCCTTTACCCCACCAGAAAGAACAGCTTCCAATTTTCGGTTCAAGAAAACTCCTTGTATTGTACAGGGTTACTTTGGTTTCTTCAATCTTTAAATGATGCAGTTCTGAACAATGTGATATGTATCAGTGAAAGAAAAAAAACTGAGTTCACTTTGCTGCATACTGAGGCATTTGTGCTGGAGTTGGTGGGTCCAGAACAATTTATCTATTCGAAAAGGTTTCTCCCCTTTTAAAGTAGAATATGTGCTGCAATTTATAAAATCTGTGTCAACTTCTTACAAATCTCCTTTAGGAGCTGAGGTTTTGACACAATATGATTTTATTTATTAGTGCCTCTCTAAGGACTTAAAGTTTAAATTGACTGGCACTATTAGCTATATTTATGGGAAGTAGATTCATTGAGCTTCATGATATGGGTGTTCGTGATAATTCCACAGTCCAAGAATTTGATTATTAACTGCAGTGAAAATAAATCTGATGGTTAATTAATTACTTAACAGTTGCACCACAAGATGCTTCAAATGTATTTAAAAACAAACCCACAGAATATCGCATGATTCTAAGTGCATTACAAGTGTTCTCAGTTGTGTAAAAGACATTTGTAATTACTCTGGCTTGTTGTGATTATGATTTATGAATCTTTCACACTCTTGCAAAAGCTTTCATGTTGCAATGTCACAAGTATATTATCCTTTTATACATTTCTAAAAGTACTAAATAAAGAGATAGTGAATTAATAAAATGCTTACTTTAATCCTTTAGTCATTTGCTGGCTCTAAAGTGTAAACCCAAAAATAATTTACTTTGTATTAGTATTTTTAAGTATGTGTTGTGACACATTTTGTCATTTTCATCTAGGTTACATTTGAGTAATATATTTTTATATTTGTGTTTCAGTAGCTGACAAACATTCTGTATGACTGGATAAAAATACTTGATAATGTAGTATCGCATCTGTTTAGTTTTATTGTAGCTATTTTTAAACTTAGTTAAGCCATGAGCCTAACTGTAGACTGGACTCCGAAGTTTCACAGCACCCTATCTTTGTGACGTTCTTAATACATTGGCATTAAATGTTCGACGGGAAGAGTTGGGAATTTTATAACTGGGGTACCTGAAACCCAGACCAGTTATATCTAATTTTGCAATGTAGTCACACAGTGAGTTGTCAATTAAGTTTGTAGCATAATCTTAAACTGCTTAAATTATTTGGCATAAGTAATCATACCCCACAAATATACGATAATATCTTCCTATTTAAGTCAAAAACTTGGGTCATTGTAATTTGTTAACTTGACATGGGGTGTGTGTGTGTGTGTGTGTCTCGAAATGACAAGTGCCCATACTTGTTTTATTTAACATACTTATAATGGTGCTTATTTGTCTTCCATCAGGGAAGATAACGTAGGCTATAGCTTCATGCCTGAGGACCATTTTCAAGCACGTGTAAACCAGTAATTCTGTGTGGTTCAAGTTTATAAAAGTTCTTTTCTCTTTTTCATTGGTTTACTTGAACCATATTCAGTGACGATTTCTTAGTGCCTTTTTTTATTTTTTAAATTTTTCTTAAATACTTTGTATTTAGTCTGCAAATAAATGCTACATGTTCCTTATTGCTAATGTGTCGGGAAACCTATGGGGCGGGGTGGGGAGGGGGGAATCCATTTTCTTTTCCTTCTCCTGCTAATGGTGGTAATTCACGTTTATGTACAGTTCCATGAGTACTAGCACTTCACACACGTAGCAGCTCTTCATGTGCCAGTCTTGATAATGAGTGTCAGCTGGCCATTTGACCATGGAGGACATTGCAGCTGAATCCAATGCTGCCCTAACCTAACATGCACACACATGCACTTTCCAGCGTCGGTCACTGGATAGCGATCTGACTTTTTTTTTCCTCCCCCTCCCTAGACCTGGGGTGCTGAGTCCAATTGTAGCACCCGTACTGCCACCTCCGAGGTCAGGTAATTCAGCACAACCCCAGGATTGAACGTGGGGCCTTCCTGATCTGTATGGTTAGGGTCAATTTCTATTTAACAGAGCTAGTATTTTACTGTAATATTTCCAGCTGTTATTTATTTACACATTGGGGCTGTGCTAAAATTAAGTAGCGAAGAATTCAGATGTTTTCAATAATAAAACGTGGTAAACAAGGTACTTGAGTACTTTATGAAATGACATGGTGAAAGTTGAGAGATTTGCATTTCTATTTATATTAGGTTTCATCACTGACCAATTTTTTGATTAAATTGGCTATAAGACACCTGGATGCAGGTTTTCTCTAAAGATCCCTATTGAATGAAATCTTAACGGACCTTTTTATCTTTTAAGGAAAATCAGGAAGTCTGTATTTACTAATGCTGCATACGTGCGATGTTGAGAGGACTGTGGAGAAAGAGGTTGTATATAGATGGTAAATATAGCCCAAAATACAGTATAATTGCAGAATGTTTTAGTCCACCTAGAGCTGATCCTGCATTTTCTTAGCTGAGAAGAGAAGCATAAGGAAGCATATAGTAATAGTCTTCGTAAAACAGTTACTTATAAAAGAGCGCAGAGAAAATACCTTAATTTGTAGCTGCTTTTGAATGCTCCGACTAAAGAAACTTGTTTGCCAAAAGAGTTATTTTCTGAATTTAGTTTTGTAACTTAGTGCCACAGAGTATAATCAAAACATGCATTATGCATTAAAATAGCAGTTATTCTGCACACTCTGTGCAATATCTGTTTGATTTTATATCTTTATAAGGGATGTGCTGATTGTATTCTGTGGAATTTTGATTTTAAATGCATTTTTACTGGATACTGTTTCATTGTCGAACTTTTTGCATAACCAAATAAAATCAGTGTTAAATAACGTACAATAGATCTTGTTTTTATTTATTGCATTTAAAGAACTAAATTGGACCACTCATTTAAAAATAGAATCAATGTATTGGTGACCAATTTCATTATAGTTGATGTCATTAGGCATGTTAGTATCAATGTGGTTAAGCAGAAGTCGCACTTAAGCCAGTACACATTAATGATCATCATTTCACAATACTCCCATTACTACCACCAGTGACAGACTGTAACCATCAGTACTTCACCCTAATTTTATATGGCTGAAAATACTCTAAACACAACCAAAATCTGGACAGCATAATCGATAATTGTACAAGTTATTTACAGTTCAAATGGACATAGCATAAACTTTGCACTGAAGTCCTGATGACAACACTGATAAATAGACATACTCTGTCAAATTTACACATTAACAATTCTCAGCATTCATTACGTATATGCTTTTGAACATGTGCTTGATTTCCTGAGGAAGCCAAAGCAGTCAATGCAACCTTGCTGGCACAATGAAAACACATTAAAGAATTGTTGGGGCCGGTAAGTGGATTGCAAAGCAAGTCATCACAGGAATTGGCACTTGGATCACAAGGTAATTGAAATGACAGTTTGATGCAACAGTACCTGTCTTAAAGGAGCTTCATGCGCACTTGCTTTATTACAATGTATATAATTACCCAGTTTGGAATCGCTAATTTTGATCTCGCTAAATATTTAGAATATCCAACTGCAGGGCACAGTGAAAGGATTAGAAATCTTCAAGCAACCATGATGCCACTATTTCAGGCCATCAGTTAAAGCTTTTTGTGTAAAGAAATGTACAATTTTTTGCACATTTCTTTAAAATGTCCCATTGAACATCTTAAACTCAGATCTCCCATTGCGTTACTTTCAGGAAGTTTCAGGTGTGGGGCACAATAGTGATAGGCCAGTATTCTAAATAGACGAATTTAAATTGTAGCTACTTAAAACTGCTGGCAAATATTCAGGCACCAGATCAGATACTTTTTTTCTTTTTTTAAAAAACGATTGTTCTGCTTACAACGTGTAATTCTCCTGCATTCTTGAAATTAATGCTTGGTTTAATTAAAGATTGCTGTACTTTTTTTAAACTAATTATTAAACACAGGTTCACAGAGTTTCTTATTTTAATTGTTTGATCAGGGAACAGTAGAGACTGGAAGATGTCCAGTAAAATTTGCAGTTTAGAAGCGCACACCATTTTATTTTGCATCTCAAAGTTTTATGTCTGGGGTAAAGGGAGAAGTCCACTCCAGAGACTTGAGCACAAAAATCTAGGCTGACACTCCAGTGCAGTGCTGAGGGAGTGCTGCACTGTTGGAGGTGCCATCTTTCGGATGAGACGTTAAAACGAGGCCCCGTCTGCCCCCTCAGGTGGACGTAAAAGATCCCATGGCACTATTTTGAAGATGAGCAGAGGAGTTATCCCCGGTGTCCTGGCCAATATTTATCCCTCAATCAACGTCACTAAAACAGATTATCTGGTCATTATCACATTGCTGTTTGTGGGAGCTTGCTGTGTGCAAATTGGCTGCTGCATTTCCTACATTACAACAGTGACTATCCTGCAAAAAAAAAAGTACTTCATTGTCTGTAAAGCGCTTTGGGACGTCCAGTGGTCGTGAAAGGCGCTATATAAATGCCAGTCTTTAGTAGGAGCAGTGTGAGATACTGGAAATATTTCCACTGGATCAGAGAGTGCAAAAGTTTTTATAATGTGGATTGATTTGATAGTGAATAAGGAAAAACTGTTTTCCCTGATTGGGGCTTTAATGACAAAGGGTCATCAATTTAAAATCTTCAGATAACCAATAAGCAGTAACTAAGGAAGAAAAGCGCGCACAATGTTCAAAAAACACTTGCATATTCTGCTTTTTGTCTTGCCGTTTTATCAACAAATGCACAAATAAAGTGCACATGCATACGCCATGTGAATATTGAAATCACAAGCTCACGACCGTGTCTACTCAACAACAACTTGTATTTATATAGCGCCTTTTACATAGTAAAACGTCCCAAGGCACTTCACAGGAGTATTGTAAGACAAATTGACACCGAGCCACGTAAGGAGAAATTAGGGCAGGTTACCACAAGCTTGGTCAAAGAGGTAGGTTTTAAGGAGCGTCTTAAAGGAGGAAAGAGGTAGAGGCGGAGGGGTTTAGGCAGGGAATTCCAGAGCTTAGGGCCTAGGCAACAGAAGGCACAGCCACCAATGGCTGCGTGATTAAAAATCCGGGATGCTCGAGGGCAGAGTTAGAGGAGTGCAGATATCACGGAGGGTTGTAGGGATGGAGGAGATTACAGAGATAGGGAGGGGTGAGGCCATGGAGGGATTTGAAAACAGATGAGAATTTTAAAATCGAGGCATTGATTAACCGGGAGCTAATGTAGGTCAGCGAGGACAGGGGTGATGGGAAAACGGGACTTGGTGCGAGTTAGGACACGGGCAGCCAATTTTTTGGATGAGCTCAAGTTTACGTAAGGTAGACCATGGGAGGTCAGCCTGGAGTGCGTTGGAATAGTCAAGTCTAGAGGTAACCGGCATAGATGAGGGTTTCAGCAGCAGATGAGCTGAGGCAGGGGTGGAGATGGCAATGTTAAGGAGGTGGAAATAGGCAGTCTTAGTTATGCCATTTGAGTCAAATATGACACCAAGGTTATGAACAGTCTGGTTCAGCCTTACAGATGCTAGGGAGAGAGATGGAGTCAGTGACGGGGACCGAAGACCATGATTTCTGTCTTCCCAATATTTAATTGGAGAAAATTTCTACTCATCTGCTGGACGTCAGACAATTTAGAGACCGTGGCGGGGTCAAGAGAAGTGGTGATGAGATAGAGCTGAGTGTCATCAGCGTACATGTGGAAACTGAGTTTTCAGATGATGTCGCCAAGGGGTAGCATGTAGATGAGAAATAGGAGGTGACCAAGGATAGTTCCTTGGGGAACACCAGAGGTAACGATGTGGGAGTAGGAAGAGAAGCCATTGCAGGTGATTCTCTGACTACGATTAGATAAATAAGAATGGAACCAGGTGAGTGAAGTCCCACCCAGCTGGACAACAGTGGAGAGGCGTTGGAGGAGGATGGAGTGGTCAACCGGGTCAAAGGCTGCAGACAGGTCGAGAAGGACAACGAGGGATAGTTTACCTTTGCCACAGTTACAAAGGAAGTCGTGTGACTTTGATGAGAGCCGTTTCAGTACTGTGATGGGGTGGAAACCTGATTCGAGGGATTCAAACATGGAGTTCCGGGAAAGATGGGCATGGATTTGGGAGACAACAACACGTTCAAGGACTTTGGAGAGGAAAGGGAGATTGGAGATGGGGCGGTAGTTTACAAGGACGGAGGGGTCAAGGGTTGGTTTTTTGAGAGGGGTGATGATGGCAGCTTTGAAGGAGAGGGGGGCAATACTTGAGAGAGAACCATTAATAATGTCAGCTAACATGGGAGCCAGAAAAGGAATTGGGTGGTCAGCAGTTTAGTGGGAATAGGGTTGAGGGAGCAGGAAGTGGGTCTCGTGGACAAGATGAGCGCAGGGAGGTCACAAGGGGAGATCGGAGAGAAGCTGAAGAAAGATGCGTGTTCAGAGCTTGGGGGGGGGGACCTTAGAAGTTTGGGCTAGAGGAAGGAAGGGAAGTGACCGAGGCAGCTGATCGTATGGTCTCAATCTTAGAGACAATGAAGTCCATGAGCTCCTTGCACTTGTTGGAGGTGAGAGGGGTTTAAGAAGATGGTTAGCAATAGAGAATAGAAGCCGGGGGTTATTTTTGCATTCCAAAATGATCCTGAAATAGTGAGCAATTTTGGCAGACGAGAGCAGGACCCGATAATGCTTTATGTGGTCCAGCCAGATCTGGTGGTGAATGACTCAACCAGTTGTTCGACATATCCGTTCAAGTCTGCGTCCCTTGGACTTAAGGGAGCAAAGATGAGGGCTGTACCGGGGGAGCGGCAAAGATGAGGGCTGTACCGGGGGAGCGGCCAGGGTGAGCGAGAATAATGGTTTTAATAGGGATTAGGGCATCAAAGGTGGTGGTGAGGGTGTGGTTGAGCAGATCGGTAGCTGCAGAAATATCGAGTTGAATGGAGGGCCAAAGGCTGAACAGTTGGACATGGAAAAACTCAAGTTACATAGGCCTGGTTATGTAGCAATTATTGGGATACATATTTCCTGATAGTTCCAGGGAATAGGTTGGAGACATAGAAACATAGAATCTAGGAGCAGGAGTAGGCCATTCGGCCCGTCGAGCCTGCTCCGCCATTCAATACGATCATGGCTGATCATCCAAATCCAGTACCCTGTCCCTGCTTTAATCCCCACAGTACACATATCCCACCCTACCCCCGTAACCCCACGTATTTAATTCCCCCTAACATATCCCATCCTATCCCCATAACCCCACATATTTAATCCCCCCTAACACTAAGGGTCAATTTATCATAGCCAAATCAACCTAACCCACACATTTTTGGACTGTGGGAGGAAACCGGAGCACCCGGAGGAAACCCACGCAGACACGGGGAGAATGTGCAAACTCCACACAGACAGTCACCCGAGGTCAGATTCGAACCCGGGTCTCTGGCGCTGTGAGGCACCAGTGCTAACCACTATGCCACCGTGTTGCCCTATAGTAGGGAGTCCAGAGTTAAAGTCAGAGGTCCCGTGGAGGGAAAGCATTGACGTATGTAGAATGGAGTCAGCATGGAGCATCGACAAATTGTTGTCCCAGTTCAGAGACAGGTTTAGCGGGCGAATGAAATCCAGAAGCTATTTGAAGGGTAGAGAATTGGAGGATGGAGGTTATTTCCGTGGGAATGAGAATTGGTTGCAGTGCAGAAAGATGATGGCGAAGTTGGAGGTCACCATAGATCAGAAGCGGCGGAAAAAATGTAAAACCACTAGTCAGTTGGCTAGTCACATAGAAGGCTGGTTAACAAAATTGAGGCTCGTGGAATAGGTGGGTCAGTGGCAGCTTGGATAAGGAATTGGCTTAAGGACAGGAAACAGTGAGTTGTGGTAAATGGCTGTTTTTCAGACTGGAGGATGGTAGACAGTGGTGTTCCCCAAGCTCAGTGCTGAGGCTACTGCTTATTTTGGTATATATAAATGACCTGGATATTGGAATACAGAGTAGAATTTCTAAATTTGCCGATGACACCAAACTTGGGCGTGTTGCAAACAGTGAGAATGATACCAATCGACTGCAACAGGACATAGAAAGGCTAGCAGAATGGGCAGACAAGTGGCAGATGGAATTTAATACAGAGAAGTGTGAGGTGATGCAGTTTGGCAGAAGGAACAGGGAGAGGCAATATACACTTAATGGCACAGTTTTAAAGAGTGTACAGGGACAGAGGGACCTGGGAGTTAATGTGCATAGGTCCCTGAAGGTGGCAGGACATATTGAGAGAGTGGTTAGCAAAGCAAATGGGATCTTGGGCTTCATAAATAGAGGTATTGAGTACAAAAGTAGAGAAGTTATGCTGAACCTTTATAAAGCGCTGGTTAGGCCACAACTGGAGTATTGCATCCAGTTCTGGTCACCACACTTTAGGAAGGATGTGAAGGCCCTTGAGAGGGTGCAGAGGAGATTTACCAGAATGGTTCCGTGGATGGGGGATCTTAGTTACAAGGACAGGTTGGAGAAGCTGGATTTGTTTTCATTAGAGCAAAGGAGGTTGAGGGGTGATTTGATAGAGGTGTACAAGATTATGACGGGTTTGGATAGGCTAGATGGGGAAAGGCTGTTCCCATTAGTTGATGGTACAAGGACTAGGGGACACAGATTGAAGGTTTTGGGCAAGAGATACAGGGGTGACGTGAGGGAAAACTTCTTTACGCAGCGAGTGGTGAGGACCTGGAACTCGCTGCCGACGGAATCATAGAAAGTTACAGCATGGAAGGAGGCCATTTTGGCCCATCGTGTCCGCACCGGCCAACAAAGAGCAATCCAGCCTAATCCCACTTCCCAGCTCTTGGTCTGTAGCCCTGCAGGTTACAGCATCCCAAGTGCACATTCAAGTACTTTTTAAACGTAGTTAGGGTTTCTGCCTCTACCACCCTTTCAGGCAGTGAGTTCCAGACCCCCACAACCCTCTGGGTGAAGAAATTTCCCCTCAAATCCCCTCTAAACCTTCCACCAATTACTTTAAATCTGTGCCCCCTGGTTTTTGACCCCTCTGCTAAGGGAAATAGACCTTTCTGTAGGGGGTGGTGTGGTAGGGTCAGCTTCACCTCTGACTCAGTGAGCGGTTCGAATTGCTCCCACGCCCCTAGTTCTAGACCTTGGACTTATTTAGGGGTTGTGAACAAAGATGCAGTAGACAACAGGTTCTGATGAAAGAATTTTGACTTTATTAAAAGAAAAAGGTAACAAACTTAAAACACACTTAATGCTTAAACACAGGTTGGGGAACACATGGTACAGGTGAGGGAGAATTACAATATACAAAAACTTATCCCTCCCAATCCCACTTCACTAGCTAGGTTGGACTCTGGAGAACCAGGGATAATGCTCACCAAACGACTCCTTGGCAGTTGAGAGTTAGGGTTTAGAGTCTTTTGAGTAAAAGGTTTCGTAAGGCCCTTGTTGCCGCGAGGTGTCCGATGGTCACTGATGCAGTCGCTCTGGTCTCTTGAACTGCTGGCCTTCTTTGTTGTACTTCTTTCTGTTGAACTCTGCCTCTGTTTAAACTGTCTTCTTCCGAGCTGTGGAACTGCCTTCTTGCAGAACTGTGGAACTCCTTGCTGCTTCTCTCCTCCTCCTGCTCGTGTCATGTGGCTCCTGTAGCGGTGAGTAACTTGCTGTGTCTTGCTGGGGGAATAGGTCCTCAATTATACTATTTAGGCCCATTGTATTTTTCGCGCCAAAACCGCTTTACTAAATCGGTTTCGTGTTGAAGTGATTTAGGTTTCAGTTGAGGCCATTGTCTTAGGTTCTGGCAGGCTTGTTAAGTTTTGATGATTTTAACTTGGTGTTAATTTGTTCTGATGTCTCCCATTTAGGCAGGGCCTTTATCTACGCGCCAAATCTCGTCCCTTTTGACTTAGGTTTTTGGCGGGCTTGTTAATCTGTCCCTGTAGATACTTGGCTGATTGGTTTTTGATGGGGTGATGGGTGTACTGGATGTTTTATTGTTTTCAGGCTTCTAGCATCCTGTTTGGGCCTGGGGATTTCAAAAGGGGTCTTGGATTATTCATTTTTGGATGTGTATGTGAGGTCTTGGGTGAGGCTCTTCCTCCTTGGTTGGATTGCAGTGCAAACATCTCCCAGACAGCTTGGCTCGGTCCCAATACCCAAAAGCTGTCCACTGCCTCACCACACCCTTTCCTGCAGCCTGTGGAGTTTCTGTGACTGCAGGTTTTCCCAATGGCCCTTTTTAAAAAGGTGTCTTATCCAAAGTCTTTTTTTTTCCCTCAGGGTTTTCTTCCCCTGATCCTTAAAAATGTCCAAAACTGAGGTTTTGACCTCAAATTCCTTCATTTAGGTCCCATCATTCCAAATTTGTATAAAAATCCAAAAATCACCCCCTTTAGGGTTCTGTTCGAGTTTCTGGGGATTTTGCGAAGCCTACATTTCTATCCACTTTATCTAGGCCCCTCATAATTTTATACACCTCAATAAGGTCTCCCCTCAGCCTCCTCTGTTCCAAGGAAAACAAACCCAGCCGATCCAGTCTCTCCTCATAGCTAAGATTCTCTACTCCCGGCAACATCCTTGTAAATCTCCTCTGTACCCTCTCTAGTGCAATCACATCTTTCCTATAATGTGGTGACCAGAACTGCACGCAGTACTCCAGCTGAGGCCTAACTAGTGTTTTATACAGTTGAAGCATAACCCCCCTGCTCTTGTATTCTATGCCACGGCTAATAAAGGCAAGCATTCCGTATGCCTTCTTAACCACCTTATCTACCTGGCCTGCTACCTTCAGGGATCTGTGGACATGCACTCCAAGGTCCCTTTGTTCCTCTACACTACTCAGTGTCCTACCATTTAATGTGTATTCCCTTTCCTTGTTAGCCCTCCCCAAATGCATTACCTCACACTTCTCCAGATTGAATTCCATTTGTCACTGTTCTGCCCACCTGACCAATTTATTGATATTTTCCTGCAGCCTACAGCTTCCTCCTTCAGTATCAACCACACAGCCGATTTTAGTATCATCTGCAAACTTCTTAATCATACCCCCTATATTCAAGTCTAGATCATTGATATATACCACAAAAAGCAAGGGACCTAGTACTGAGCCCTGCAGAACCCCACTGGAAACAGCCTTCCAGTCACAAAAACACCCATCAACCATTACCCTCTGCTTCCTGCCTCCGAGCCAGTTTTGAATCCAACTTGACACTTTGCCCTGGATCCCATGGGCTTTTAACTTCGTGACCAGTCTGCCATGTGGAACCTTATCAAAAGCCTTGCTAAAGTCCATATGCACTACATCAAACGCACTACCCTCATCTACCCTCCTTGTTACTTCCTCAAAAAATTCAATCAAGTTTGTCAGACACGACCTTCCCATAACAAATCCGTGCTGACTATCTTTGATTAATCTGTGTCTCTCTAAATGAAGATTTATCCTGTCCTTCAGAATTCTTTCCAATAATTTTTCCACCACCGAGGTTAGGCTGACTGGCCTGTAATTACTCGGTCTATCATTTTCTCCCTTTTTAAACAAGGGTACCACATTAGCAGTCCTCCAGTCCTCCGGCACCACACCTGAAGCCAGAGAGGATTGAAAAATGATGGTCAGGGCCTCTGCTATTTCCTCTTTTGCTTTGTTTAACAGCCTGTGATACATTTCATCTGGGCCTGGGGATTTATCCACTTTTAAAGCTGCTAAACCCCTTAAATCTTCCTCTCTCACTGTGTTTATTTCATCTAACATTTCACACTCCTCCTCCCTGATAGCAATGTCTGCTTTGCCCCTCTCCTTTGTGAAAACAGACGCAAAGTATTCATTAAGAACCCTACCGATGTCTCCCGCCTCCACACACACATTACCCTCATGATCTCTAACAGGCCCTACGCTTTCTTTAGTTATCCTTTTACTCTTAATATATTTATAAAACATCTTTGGGTTTTCCTTGATTTTACTTGCCAAAATGTTTTCATGCTCTCTCTTTGCTTTCCTAATATCCTTTTTAATTGCACCACTGCACTTTCTGTACTCCTCTAAAGATTCTGGAGTATTTAGCCCTCGGTATCTGTCATACGCCTCCCTTTTTTTCTTTATCCTACCCTGTATGTCCCGAGACATCCAGGGGGCTCTAGATTTGTTAGTCCCACCTTTTTTCTTTAAGGGCACATATTTGGTCTGAACCCTCCGGATCTCCTCCTTGAATGCCTCCCACTGCTCTGACACTGATTTACCTTCAAGTAGCTATTTCCAGTCCACTATGGCTAAATCCCCTCTGAGCTTAGCAAAATTTGCTTTTCCCCAATTTAGAATTTTTATTCCTGGTCTATCCTTGTCCTTTTCCATGACTACTGTAGAATTCGCAATATATCGCGATTTTATAAATAAGGAGAAAACACATAGTTTCGTTCAAACAGCTTTTATTTCAGCAGAATGCTGTCAGGTTTTCAAAGTGGACACAAGCAGCTTGTAAAATGGCCGCCACGCCTCGTGGCAGAACAGTCTAGACTTTTCGACAGGCAGACAAGATGGCGTTCCAATAAACATTTGTGCAAGATCGATCAAGACTAAGCACATTTAAGATAATACACGAGACATCATGGGTTTGCAGTATACACATAAATACTGAAATCGGTCTCCCAGGTGCGAATAAGGGCTATTGTACCAAGTAATCAAGAACCCATCCAAAGACATTAATATGCAAAATCCCAACGACTCTACGATGAGAGAGCCGTTAGCGGGTAGTTACAGAAAACATTTGGGAGCCCCAAAACCCCTCCAGGGAGAACACCGACCGATTAAACAATGGGAGAAATATTAACAGGTACTCAGACAGTTACGAGTATCCCCGAAACCCATTAAAACGGAGATCACCCTATACAAGAAATTTGAGCGCCAAACCCTAACAAAAGAAAAGACATTAAGGTTGGGCGGGAAAAGGAAGAGTTTTGCACTATAACTGCAAGCTCCAACCGTCCATCTTTCTCTTATTCGGTTGACTCTTATCCTGCTGGCGTTTATCCTCGTGGCTGCTTTTGACTCGCCGTCTTGTTCCTGCTTGCCTCGTGTCTCTTTTCAAAAGATTGTTGAACTTTACGATCCGCCCGGATCTGCCTCGTGGCGTGCCGCGAAGATCTGTGTGGAACTGGGCTGTGAAGCCTTGAAACGGGCGCACCATCCCGAGAAGTCGGTAAACGGTGTTGGAACCGAAGGCCCGAGATGAGATGAGATGAGATGAGATGAGAAGAGAAGAAGACCATACGTATCGCCACGGTCAGTAAGCTCCGACCGCGCCTGTAGGTCGAATAGACACTTTCCTTGCCCAGGAAGACCATCTTTGAATTTTACAGAACAGCCAGGAAGACTATTCTTCGAATTTTATCGCATCAGTGCGAGGGCACAGGAAGACTCTTTTTTGAGTAGAGTCGGAACTCCGAGGACAACACAGATCTTCATGACAGCAGACGTTCCAGCCTGCTAGCCGGAGCAGAAACGAGTAAACAAGTGGGGTACAGAGACCCCTGACCAACACGTGGGTGATCAGGTGCTGCGGTGGAAAAACATCCGATCAGAGTTTTCGGAATTCTCCGAGTTATCACGAGTGGTGAGCATGAGTCTCGATCCTACAAATCTAGTTTAGAGCAGGTATTGATAGGGGAGGGTTTAAGTTTTAAGGATAACTGTAATGTGTGCCCCCATTTACGATGTGTCGTTCGTTCCTCGTTTCCCTGAAATTAGTTACATAACTGCGTGTAAGATTGTACTGTCATTAATCTGTGCTTATGACATGTATTTCGTAATCTTGAATAATATGCAATAAAGATTTTCCATTTCGTACCATTCAACCGGGTCTACCTGAGTTTTCTCTCCATTACTGCTCTCGCATCTAAGTCCAGTGTCAGAACCGTAAGGGCGAGTGGGTCGAACCACTCACAGGTGTCTAGTGCTCCCAGACTGGCTGGAGACCAGAACAGGCAACAAGGCCTAAACTCGCACTAGCATCCAGGCTGCACAGAGCCACACGAATCTCACAGGTTCAGAGAAAACCCTTACAGAAAATGGCGACTGCGGCAGGACACTGGCAGCGAGAGGGTAGTGTGTTAGACTTTGGTGTGAATGTACGAAATGTCATGTAAGAAAAAATAGCAGATTATGTGTTCGGAAAGGTAAATTTAACTAAGAAATGGATAAGTGACCTGTTAGCGGATAAGTGTCGACTAGAGGCAGCCGAGAGGTGGACAGATAGTAAGGAACATAAAAAGACAGTCGAGAAAGCGGTCTGGTTAATGTGTTATAAAAGACAAGTCCAGATTTCAAACCAGGTCATTACAGCGCAAGCAGCTCGGATCAGGCATTTAGAGGAGGAAATGGACGAGAAGGTCTCTGGGGGGGAGTTGCTCATTAGGAATTTAAATGCGTTGCACCAAGAACGCCAGGTAGTCACCAGGCACCATAAAGCAAAAATAGATTACCTCGAGTGCCAAGTCACTGAGGCAAAGTTAAGTGAATGCAGACTAAAGGAACGATGTGCCCGCCAAGCTGCCCAAATAAAAGCCCAGGAAGAGAGCTTAACGGGGGTTAGGGCGGCATATAAGATGTCCCTTGAGGATAAGTATCAGGGGGCCGATCATAGCGTCTGCCAAAAGGAGATAGAGCACCTTAAAAGGGCCGTGAACAAAGCACACGGCATGGTGTGCCTTATCAGTCCGTCAGCACACCAGCCGTTAGTGGATGAGGAGTTTCAGAAATTCCCACCTAGCAAAGCAGAGGAAGTATTAGCCACTACGCCCTCCGCGCCACCCAGCTATTCAGAAACCTGGGTAAGGGAGAAAGGGGTAGAAGAAACGAAAGAGCCCACTGAGGTAGAAGTGGAAAAGGGACCGTTGTGTCCGGTCACGGGCATCAAAAGAGGCCCGAACGGAGCAGGTGGGGAACAAGGGAATCTCCTCAACCAGCTTGTGTTGCCTCACAGCTCACACCAGCTGAGGGTTATGATCAGTCACGTACGGAAGCTGACCGAGTCAGACGACCCTTCCGTGCATTTTAGGGAGATAGAGCAAACCGCAGCCATTAACGGCTGCGACGATGGGGAAACAGCAAAGATGCTGCTATTCTCATTGGGTAGTTCGATCCTTCAGTGTCTCTCGGACGAGAGCAAGAGGGGAACCAAGACCTATGAGGCACTAAGAAATGAGGTCCTAGAAGTATTGGGGACGGACGATGAAGGTCCGTTTGTTAGAGTGGGACAGACAGTGCAAATGGAGGGAGAACCCCCGAAGGTTTTCGCCGACAGGCTGTGGCCAGTATACCAGCGCAGCTGCCCAGGTGCGCCAGAGCGCGACGATGTGGAAGGCATCGGTTTAACTCATTGGCTCAGGTGTATAGTAGCCAACAGTTTGCCAGCCGTCAGAGAGCAGGCAAAAGCGTGGTTTGATCCCACTGACCCCGCCATTACAGAGGAGTCGGTCCTAAATCGACTCACGGTAGGGTACCGTAATATCGGGGGTATGGGAACACGTCCCCTTAAAGGAAAAGTACATGAGGTACGACCCGCAGCCCCAGCTCAAAAGGAGTCGCATCAGGAGGGTAACCGCGCCCCGCAGGCAAGTAATGCTTGTTACGGATGTCGGAAGACAGGGCACTGGCGCAAGAACTGCAGGAACCCTTGGAAGGATTCCAGGGATAAAAATCCCGCAGCCCGAGCCCAGATGCCTGTCTCTGTTAGGGAAGCTAGTGCACCCACCCCTCCCGACGACATCGAAACAGTG
Organism: Squalus acanthias; assembly: GCA_030390025.1. NCBI lineage: Eukaryota > Metazoa > Chordata > Chondrichthyes > Squaliformes > Squalidae > Squalus > Squalus acanthias. Next base: position 146,842,232 of record CM059427.1, on the reverse strand, counting down.
TTGGGAGCCATGCGTAACCTCATGAGTGCGCATGGAAAAGTGGCGGTTGCTACCGGCCCCGCAGGTGCCACAGGCCCGTCTAACAATACCCAATGATTAGAGCCCGCGCAGCCCGTCTACCTGTGTCCGCTCAGCTATGATGCGTGGAAGCAACCCCTGGTGGAAATGGAGGTAGAGAAACAAAGGGGTAGTTATTTGTTGGACACGGGAGCTTCTTGCACCGTGATTCATACAGATAGCCCTTTTGACTCACCGCTATCTACCAAGGTCTCATTCACATTAGCGGGGTTCACAGGAAAAGAACAGGCTGGCGCGTTCTCCCTTCCGCTATCCATTCGTTTAGGATCACTCCACATTAAGTGGAAGTGCATACTGATGGGATGGCAGGAGGGGGGTGGGAGAGGTATCCTCGGGTCCGATCTCCTATCAGGACACGGGATCCTCGTGGACCTCAGAAATCACTGTCTCTGGGGGGCTAAGAGTGAAGAAGGCGAGGTAGTGGTAATTCCGGGGGAGGAAGAAACAGGGGTCCTGTGTACCATGCAGCCATCCGGAGGCTACGACCTCGGGCTCATGGTCGCGGATGTCCCAACGGACATGCAAACGTACGTGTCAGATAATATGCACGCGTTTGCAACCCACAAGCACGATTGTGGGAGGGTTACCGGGTTTGAGGTCAGCGTAGATGGGGACCCCATGACCCGGCCCCAAAAGCAGTATAACTTCCCCAAAGAAGCAGAACCCGATATGGAGACAGCAATGTCCTCCTTGGTGCAGCAGGGCGTGTTAAGGCCGATAGCCACACACGTGAACTCCCCATTATGGCCGGTTAGGAAGCCGGATAATTCGTGGAGGGCCACGGTGGACTACAGAGTCCTTAACAGTAACATTCCCGCCTGCGCGCCCACGGTAGCAGCAGTTGCTGACCTAATAGGGAGTATCCCAGCGTCCGCGACCACGTTCACGGTGCTGGATATCTCGAACGGTTTTTGGTCCATCCCGCTGCGGCGAGAGGACCAGTACAAGTTTGCCTTTACTTTCAAAGGACAACAGTACACATGGAACTGTCTGCCACAGGGTTTCCACAATAGCCCCAGTATTTTCCATCAGTGTATGGCAGGAAGTTTAAAGGAGTTTAGTCAGCCCAATCAGATAGTGCAGTACGTGGATGATTTGCTCCTATTTACGGACTCAAGGGAGGAGCATGGACCACTGCTGGCCGAGTTATTGGAGCTGCTAGCGAGAAAGGGTTTTAAAGTGAACCCTAAGAAAGCACGTATCGGTCAGCAGGAAGTAAAATTCCTGGGGCTGACCATTCGCGCTGGGGAAAGAGCCATAGATAAAGCTAGGAGGGAGTCGGTGCAAGAGTTACCGATTCCCAACACTATAAGGGGTGTGAGGTCCTTCTTGGGACTGACCGGTTACTGCAGGGATTTTATCGAAGACTATGCGGCCACAGCGGCGCCGCTGCTCCGACTCCTCCATAAGGGAGTGGAGTGGTCTTGGGACGAGGGCTGCCAAGCAGCCTTCGAGAAGTTAAAAAGGGATCTGCAGACCGCGCCAGCCTTAGGGGCCATAGATGGGGGGAAGGAGTTTTTCCTGGAGGTAGCTGCTAGCGGGGACAGCTTGAGCGCTGTGCTGCTCCAAGAGCGCCACGGCAAGCTGAGGCCGGTTGTCTATTCGTCCAGGGTGTTAACGGATGTGGAGAGGAGTTTCTCCAATTGCGAAAGGCACCTTTTAGCCACGCATTGGGCTGTGAAAAGATCAGCGATCTTCACAGGGCTCTCTCCCATCACTCTCCTCACCCATCACACACCAACTAAGATGCTTCTAGATGGGAGGATTAAAGATGGGACCGTAAGCAGCGTGCGTATTGCGCGCTGGACCCTTCTTCTTTCCCAGATGGATCTTAGAGTTAAAGGTCTTTGCGAGCCCAGGCTTGCGGCCAATTTGGTATACCCCGGTACAGCCCACCGGTGTTCGGTGGAAGGGGTGTGGGAAGTCAACATAGGTTTGCGGGCCGGGATACATCCCACTGGGTGCGAGATTTATGTTGATGGTTCCAGCACAGTATCTGCTGGCGAACGACTCACAGGGTGTGGAGTTTATGACCCTGCGGCAAACCTTGCCCTGGCGATCAAGCTCCCCAGCACCATGAGCGCGCAGCAGGCTGAGCTGTCTGCAGTGGTGTACGTCGTTACCCACCCAGACATTTTCCCAACCCCATACACGATTTGCTCGGACAGTATGTTCACATGCAATTCGTGTACGGAATACCTGGCCATTTGGTCCCGCCGTGGATACACCTCCGCGGACGGGCGACCTTTAACGGTGAAGCCCTTGCTGGAAAAGATCCTAGCAGCAGTAGGGGAGGAAGGGGAGATTTTCATCCATAAGGTGAAGGCTCACTCCTCCACAGAGCCCCGTGGGGAGGGCAACCAGCAGGCGGATGCGCTAGCCAGGGAAGGTGCCCGCAACGGCATTTTCTGGGACCCCTATGGGCCCAGACCCATGGCAGCGATCCAAGGCAGGGACGGGAATCCCGGGAACACCAGGGTAGCATTGCCCCTAGACCTTAAGACCGTCCAGAACCAGGATCCCGCCCTAAAAGCAGTCCTCAAAACCCTTGCGGAGGGGAAGCAGGTAGAGGGTCCGTACAGTACGGCAACCCTCTCTGTTAAGGAAGGCATGCTGTTCCGCGAAGAGCAGTGGGTTGTGCCGCAGCAGCACAGGAGGGAATTCCTCCAGTTGGCTCACGAGTGACCAGGGGCAGGGCACCCCGGGCCCGAGGTTACCTGGCAACGGGTAGAGCAAGCGGGATGGTGGCCGGGGCTCAGGGAACAGGTCCGCGAGTTCTGTGCAAGCTGTCTCGTGTGCGCTGCAAAAAACCCAGACCCCCAGAAAAGGAAAGTGCCCATGGGGCACGTAAGAAGGGTAGAGGGACCATGGCAGTCGATACAGATCGACTATATAGGGCCCCTGCCCACCACCCAGGGAGGCTATAAATACTGCCTCGTCTTGGTGGATGTGTTTTCCAAATGGGTGGAAGCCTTCCCCTGTCGAACAGCTACGGCACTGGGTACTGCAAAAATCTTGGTCCGGGAAGTGTTCTCGCGGTGGGGACTTCCCCGTTTTGTGGAGTCAGACCAAGGGAGTCATTTTACCGGCCAGGTGATGCAGAACACCCTCATGCTTTTGGGCATTGAAGGGAAATGGCACGTAGCACACAATCCCCAGTCATCCGGGATTGTTGAACGCATGAACCGGACCCTGAAGGAGAAATTGAGGAAAGAGACTAGGAACTCGCCCCAAAAATGGGCGGAAGTTCTGCCTTTAGTCCTCATGGGGGTCCGGGCCAGTCAGTCGAAAAGTACGGGGTATTCCCCGCACGAGGTGATGACTGGGAGGATCATGCGAACCCCCACCCATGTGTTAGCGCCGGTGCTCACTGAGGGTCAGCTCCAAGAGATAAGCAGGGACAAGTTCGCCCAGACCCTCTTGGAGCGCCTGAAGCAGGTGTATGAGCAGGCGGCTGGGAACATGGGAAGGCAGCATCAGGGCAATCGCCTGTTGCTGGAACCCCGCAAAACGCGGGAGTGGGAAGTAGGAGACCAGGTCATGGTCAGAAACTACGCCAGAGTAGGGAGTCTGGAACCACTGTATATGGGACCCTACAACATTGTAGATAAGGCGAGTCCCATGGTATACGCCGTAAAGGTACCTCGGCGCACTAAGTGGTTCCACGTAAACCAGTGCAAACTGTACAAGCCAGGTGCACAAGGGAAAACCACAGGGGCAAAACCTGCGAGTGGGGACTCGCAGCCCCAGGTAGGACCACAGGGCACACAGGCAGGCAAAGCAGCTTGCATCAGGGAAGGAGACATCCTGGAAAATTGTGAAACATTTTTGTGGGGTTGGGAGTCAGATGAGGGAGAGTTCCAGGAACTCGACGAAGATGAGGATAGTGAAGGTAGTGCAGAGTGGGAATCGGAGGACGAAAGAGTCGCCCCCGATTCAGGTATAGGGGGGACAGGGGCTGCAGATAGAGATCCACACAGGGTGGACACCGAAGCTGCAGGTCCCGAACACAGGAGGGAGGAGCTAGGGGAGGCGGAGCCAGCCGCTGTGGGACCACAGGGCGTGACGGTGGAAACCTCAGAGCCCGAGCCGCCCACCTTGAACGTCCTGCCCTCGGGGGAGGTAGGGACTGCGAGTGAAGGGCCGCCTGCTGGGCCGAGCAGGGCGGTGCCACAAGCTGCAAGTCCCGAGGTCAGGGAGGCGGAGTCAGGGGAGGCGGAGCCAGCGACTGTGGTGGGACCGCAGGTCGCCACGGTGGAAGTCTCGGAACCCGGTCCGTCGGTCCTGGGATTCCTGCCCCCGGCAACTCTCCGTAGGTCAAGTCGGATACCCCAGCCCAGGAAGGTATGGTCAAGTCCCCAGACTGTCCCAAGGCGTAGGCTCAAGGTTAAGGCAGCCCAGGAAGAGCCCAGTCCCAGCGCAGCAGCAACAGGCTGCGGCAGATCAAAGGGAGGAGTCAATGCCCTCCCACCGTTGGGAAGAGCTCGCGGCAGCCTTTTCAGAATTTAAAGGGGCCGCCCTGGGAACGGGCAGCGCTGTACAGTAATAAGTTTAGGATAAGTTTCTAAGTTTATAAGATTAAGGTTAAGAATAAGTTTATAGTTTTAGATAAGGTTATAAGTTTATAGTTTTAAATCGGTTTAAGTCGGTAGTTTAATTTTGTTTAATAAAAAGAGGTAAAATGATGGGAGTTTTAGAGATAGGATTAGTTAAAGTTTATCCAGTGAACATTCAAGTTTACGTGAGGCGAGGTCAGGGGACCCGCTCACCCTTCACAAAAGCCAGAGACTCTTGCGAGGCTGGCTACCTCATTCTATCTGATCACAGGAACCAAGGAAGGATGGAACGAATTCTAGTATTGCTCGCGGCAATCGGATGTGGATTGGCCTATCGAGGCCGCACCAAGGATGTCGTGGTGTTTGGATGTTCCGGGGACACGGCCCCCATCGCGGTGGATGGGACCGGAAGACGGGAGGCTGAGGAGACCACCACCTATTTCCACAAGGGAAGGTGGCCAGGATGGCTGGGAACGAACTCAACGGAGTATTCCAGCACATCGGGGTTTGCCTACCAAGAGACTTCTTTACTGTGCCCCAAAGCAAGGATCATCGCACCCAGGATCAGCGTCACCGTCGGCAAACGGATTTGTTTGACTTGTAGTGGGAATGTCCCATTGAGCCGATGGTGGTGGCTGCGAAAGCTGAGCCAAAACATGAGGAACTCTTCGGTCGAGTGGGAACGACTGGGTAATAATACCCATCGGACAATTACGGGGACAAACGGACAAGTGAGAGTCTGTTGGGACAAATGGTGGGAACCGGATGAGGGAATCTATGTGTGTATGTGGGGGTCAAAGTACGTTTGCCCCAAAGGCATCTCCATATTTTTCATTAATCAATGGCAGGATAACGGACAGGGGATGAGGTGGGATGCGAGCACCAGGGGGTGCGGGGCCCCATTCTCCCCGATCCCAGTAAATGCCACTGAACTCATTACGCGCCCACGCAAAGCCCCGCCCACGATTCCGGTGGTTCTATCTAAGGAAGAAGGGTGCCCTAAAACCAGTAAGGGACCCGGGAATGGTTTGGTACTGGTCCCCACAGACCAGATACTATTTCAGGGGGTACATTACGCGGTGGCCTCGGTGATTTTAAATCTCACCGAGGTACGGTTACCAGAGTGGTGCCCCAAAAAGACGGAACAGTTGTATCAGGTCCTGTTGACCAAGATGTTCAGACAATTTTATGAATTCGATTTCGCGGAAATAGATAAAACAAGTTTGTACACCGCACCACATGAAGTCTTTGATCAGGTGGGGAGGCAAAGAAGGGGTGTTGTGAACGACGCGTTCACTGCTTTCAACACAGGTACATCTGTGGTCAACGCTCTAGACAGCGTGGAGCTGCAGACCCAGATTAATGGCTTAAAAACGCAATAAAAAGACATTCTCACAGATGAAAATAAAGTGGTTGGGTCGGGTTTACACGAGGACCAAGCCATGACTCTCCATTTAAAGGAAATTATAGCAGAGCTGGAGAAACACGCGAGAACGGTAAATGCCCTGATTAGGGAAGATCGGAATGCATCCGATCAAGCTGCGCAGAATGAGGTGTGCGTGCTTTACGGGGCGTGGTTACTGGGCGAGGGCCGCAGTAATTTGGAGGATTTAAAACAAGGTTTGGTCCCGTCCTGGATAAGTAATAAACACCTGCGGGCGCTCCACCCTTTTCAGAACGCATTAAGCCCGTGCCAGCTCAGGCTAGCTTCAGAAGCATACCCAGTCCCCGTGGACTGCGGACGGTCAAATCATACCATCATGGGTATAGTATTACGTATGCCGGTTTTGGGCGACACAGCAAAGCCCGCCCCGGTGTATCGGGTAGAGAACATTGGTGTCATTCAGGGGGGAGCCCACATTCGCTATGCAGCGGTTCCACCCTACGTCATCCGCTGGGAGCAAACGATGACAGGTACAGATCTCTCTGGTTGTCGTGGCAGGGGAGCACACATAATACTGTGTCCCCAGCACTTGAATGCCTTTTTAACACCACAGTGCGGGTTCAGAACGGCTGGCGCCAAGTCCATGAATTGCACCATGGAGGCAATGGCACAAGATCATGTGCCTCCGCAGGTAGCATACATCAGGGGTGGAACATATTGTGTTACCACTGCAGCGCAACACTACCAGCATGGAAACCGTAGCCGGTGTCCGGTGAGTGACAGCAGTTTCTGTTTCAAACCCAGGGCGGAAGTTCAAGTAGCACAACAGCGAATTGTCCCAATCCCTGAACCATCCACGGTTCATCTCACCGTAAAAGAGAACTTCACCGACCTGCAGCGATTCGTCGCGCATTTCGGATACCTCATTCCCCCTCTCCCTGAACACCTCACCAAGCTTTTAAAAGCCGTCACGGTGTCACAAAAACATTTTTACACACTAGAGCAGAAAACTGTCGAAATAGGGACAGACATTCTGGACATAGTAATTCCACCGTGGTGGAATCTGTTCACCAACATTGAAGTGCCGTCCTGGATTAGAATAGCCTCCCACATTTTAGTTGTATGCCAAGTGTTTATTGTGGTATACCTATTGGTCGTACATTGTAAGAGAGGCAAACGCCTCACCAAGCACGAAAACACGGGAGAGTGGCGAGAACGTTACGTGCGCGTGCACGACGAAAGCACCGTGTAGTCGGAAAATGGCGTCACTCCCGCTTGCCACATGCGTCTCGGAAGTGTTGTAATCGATCGTGATTTTTCAGAAACTGTAAATACGTTTGGAACTCGACATGTTTAAGAGTTGGTTTTGGTTATTTTGGTGATGGTGTTGTTGTTGAATATGATTGTTTGGTTTTGTTTTGTTTTTCCTTTCCCTAAATAAAAAATGTGAATATACAGGTGATACGAGAGGCATCGGCCTGGTTACGCCTGGAAGGAAAACAAGTGGTGTAAGTTTAAAGGCAAATAATGCCTGCGGTGTTATAAGAATGGAATTTCCTTGGGAAATAAGGACGACGCAAAGACCCTAGATAGTTTAAGTTATGGGGATTAAATTTTCTGGATCTGGAGAAATCGAGATAATATTGCTCACCACAATATTTTTGATACGATAAGCGGAGTTATTCGCATCAACAGGAGGGACTGTAGAATTCGCAATATATCGCGATTTTATAAATAAGGAGAAAACACATAGTTTCGTTCAAACAGCTTTTATTTCAGCAGAATGCTGTCAGGTTTTCAAAGTGGACACAAGCAGCTTGTAAAATGGCCGCCACGCCTCGTGGCAGAACATTCTAGACTTTTCGACAGGCAGACAAGATGGCGTTCCAATAAACATTTGTGCAAGATCGATCAAGACTAAGCACATTTAAGATAATACACGAGACATCATGGGTTTGCAGTATACACATAAATACTGAAATCGGTCTCCCAGGTGCGAATAAGGGCTATTGTACCAAGTAATCAAGAACCCATCCAAAGACATTAATATGCAAAATCCCAACGACTCTACGATGAGAGAGCCGTTAGCAGGTAGTTACAGAAAACATTTGGGAGCCCCAAAACCCCTCCAGGGAGAACACCGACCGATTAAACAATGGGAGAAATATTAACAGGTACTCGGACAGTTACGAGTATCCCCGAAACCCATTAAAACGGAGATCACCCTATACAAGAAATTTGAGCGCCAAACCCTAACAAAAGAAAAGACATTAAGGTTGGGCGGGAAAAGGAAGAGTTTTGCACTATAACTGCAAGCTCCAACCGTCCATCTTTCTCTTATTCGGTTGACTCTTATCCTGCTGGCGTTTATCCTCGTGGCTGCTCTTGACTCGCCGTCTTGTTCCTGCTTGCCTCGTGTCTCTTTTCAAAAGACTGTTGAACTTTACGATCCGCCCGGATCTGCCTCGTGGCGTGCCGCGAAGATCTGTGTGGAACTGGGCTGTGAAGCCTTGAAACGGGCGCACCATCCCGAGAAGTCGGTAAACGGTGTTGGAACCGAAGGCCCGAGATGAGATGAGATGAGATGAGAAGAGAAGAAGACCATACGTATCGCCACGGTCAGTAAGCTCCGACCGCGCCTGTAGGTCGAATAGACACTTTCCTTGCCCAGGAAGACCATCTTTGAATTTTACAGAACAGCCAGGAAGACTATTCTTCGAATTTTATCGCATCAGTGCGAGGGCACAGGAAGACTCTTTTTTGAGTAGAGTCGGAACTCCGAGGACAACACAGATCTTCATGACAGCAGACGTTCCAGCCTGCTAGCCGGAGCAGAAACGAGTAAACAAGTGGGGTACAGAGACCCCTGACCAACACGTGGGTGATCAGGTGCTGCGGTGGAAAAACATCCGATCAGAGTTTTCGGAATTCTCCGAGTTATCACGAGTGGTGAGCATGAGTCTCGATCCTACAAATCTAGTTTAGAGCAGGTATTGATAGGGGAGGGTTTAAGTTTTAAGGATAACTGTAATGTGTGCCCCCATTTACGATGTGTCGTTCGTTCCTCGTTTCCCTGAAATTAGTTACATAACTGCGTGTAAGATTGTACTGTCATTAATCTGTGCTTATGACATGTATTTCGTAATCTTGAATAATATGCAATAAAGATTTTCCATTTCGTACCATTCAACCGGGTCTACCTGAGTTTTCTCTCCATTACTGCTCTCGCATCTAAGTCCAGCGTCAGAACCGTAAGGGCGAGTGGGTCGAACCACTCACAGGTGTCTAGTGCTCCCAGACTGGCTGGAGACCAGAACAGGCAACAAGGCCTAAACTCGCACTAGCATCCAGGCTGCACAGAGCCACACGAATCTCACAGGTTCAGAGAAAACCCTTACACTACCTTAAATCTAACTGAATTATGGTCACTAGCACCAAAAATGCTCCCTCACTGATACGCCTTCTACCTACCCAGCTTCATTCCCTAAAACTAAGTCCAGAACCACCCCCTCCCTTGTTGAGCTTGCTACATACTGGCTAAAAAAGTTCTCCTGGATGCATTTTAGGAATTCCGCATCCTCTGTACCCTTCACCTAATTTTATCCCAGTTAATATTGGGGTAGTTGAAATCCCCTACTATTACTGCCCTATAGTTTTTGCACTTCTCAGAAATTTGTCTACATATTTGCTCTTCTATCTCCCTCTCACTGTTTGGGGGTCTGTAGTACACTCCCAGCAGTGTGATCGCCCCTTTTTTGTTTTTCAATTCGACCCATATGGCTTCGTTTGATGATCCCTCCAACATATCATCCCTCCTCACAGCTGTAATAGTTTATTTAATCAATACCGCAACCCCCCTTCCCTTTTTACCTCGCTCTCTATCCCGTCTGAAAATCCTGTAACCAGGAATGTTGAGCTGCCATACCTGCCCCTCTTTCAGCCACGTCTCTGTAATAGCTATAATATCATAGTCCCAAGTATCTACCTGTGCCCTCAGCTCATCTGCCTTGTTCGCTGTACTCCTTGCATTGAAGTATATACCATTTAGTACAGGCAAACCTCCTTGTTGACTACTATCTAGCCCTTGATTCCTCTGTCCTTCCAATTTACTTTCTACATTTTTGTTTTCCAATTTCAGTTTTTCTTCCCTCCCTACTGACTCTACTCTTAGGTTCCCATCCCCTTGCCAAGCTAGTTTAAACCCACCCCAACAGCACTAGCAAACCCTCCCGCGAGGATATTGGTCCCGTTCCCGTTGAGGTGCAACCCATCTGGCTTGTAGAGGTCCCACCTCCCCCAGAAACGGTTCCAATTCCTCAGGAATCTAAAGCCCTCCCTCCTACACCATCTCTCCAGCCATGCATTCATCTGCTCTATTTTCCTATTTCTGTACTCACTAGCACGTGGCACTGGTAGTAATCTGGAGATCACTACCTTTGAGGTCCTGCTTTTTAATGTCTTTCCTAGCTCCCTAAACTCTGCCTGCAGGACCTCATCCCTCTTTCTACCTATGTGATGGAAGCGGAGACACTCAATGTTTTCAAGGGGAGACTGGATAGGCACTTGAGGGAAGTAAACTTGCATGGCTACAAGGATAGAGCGGGGTAATGGGACTGACTCTACAGAGAGCCGGCACAGACTCGATGGGCCAAATGGCCTCCTTCTGTGCTTCTATGACTCTATGACAGTGACCAACAAAGCTGAAAAACCGGTAGAACGAGTTACCTAGCTTAGCAGCGAAACAGCAGCTAGCCAGAAACCAACAAAGCTGAAACAAACAGTGGAACAAGTCACCCAGCTCAGCAGAGAAATACGGTGGCATAGTGGTTAGCACTGGTGCCTCACAGCGCCAGAGACTGACCTGTGTGGTCAGTCGAATCTGACCTCGGGTGACTGTCTGTGTGGAGTTTGCACATTCTCCCCGTGTCTACGTGGGTTTCCTCCGGGTGCTCCGGTTTCCTCCCACAGTCCAAAAATGTGTGGGTTAGGTTGATTTGGCTATGATAAATTGACCCTTAGTGTTAGGGGGAATTAAATATGTGGGGTTATGGGGATAGGATGGGATATGTTAGGGGGAATTAAATACGTGGGGTTACAGGGGTAGGGTGGGATATGTGTACTGTGGGGATTAAAGCAGCGACAGGGTACTGGATTTGGATGATCAGCCATGATCGTATTGAATGGCGGAGCAGGCTCGAAGGGCCGAATGGCCTACTCCTGCTCCTAGATTCTATGTTTCTATGTAATGGGGGAAAATGGCTAAAAGTTATTTTAAAAGTTTTAGCAGCACAATCAGAGACACAGCAGATGAGTCTTAAGGTGTAATCCAGTGTAGTCCAGTGCAGAAATGTAGTCTTGCTGTCCAGAGAAATCCAGGAATTCGGAAACCAAATTTGATAAGAGAATTCAGCAGCTCAGTGAGAAGCAGAGCAGGGGTGGGGGATTAGTAATGGTGGTTTACAACAGTTAACTATTAGTTAACTTGTAGTTAGGGCTAAAATGCACCAACTGATGGAGCCAGGGGAACTTGAACAGTGGAAGCGAGGAGATTTGGGAGAGAAAGGGCAAAGGATGGCAGCAGATTCCCATGGATAGAGGTGAAGTAATGAAGAGCTCCTTATGGAACTGCCAGCCTAGGTCCATCAAACATGCAATTAGCCACATCTGGATTCCCAATCAGCCATGGACTTAACCAGATGAAATAACCTAACCATATCACTCCCGGATCAATGAACGCAAAGACCTTCACCTCCACCTATTTCAGATGCTGCCTGACGGATCTCCAAATTAACTGATTGTAGCCTAGTCTCTAGCCACCCAGCAAAACCTGTGGCTCGGAATGAAAGACAACACCTCCCTCTGAATCCGTTTGCAGAGTTTACCGTTCATACATTCTCAAAAGATATCAAGAGTGAGACGGGCGCTCCCCGTTGTGACTGCAACCCACCCACTGGCCATGAAGGGCAACAACCCCAACTGGCATAACCACCAGTACACAGATCATGTGCTCAAGTCTCTGGAGTGCGACTTGTATCCACAACCTTCTGACTCCGAAGCGGGAGTGCTACCACTGAGCCACGGCTGACACATTTGCGCTGCTATGGATTCTCTGTTTATTTAATCTTCTGAGTGATTTGAATAATTGCAGATAAAACTGAAATTTTGTCTTGAACACAAATTAATTCAACAACAAAAATTCAGGATGTCAATTAAATATACCATGCAACCCTGACTGGCTGCATTCCACAAAATACATTTTTGTGGTTTCAGCAAGACTGAAACAACAGCATTTATAGTATTTAATCATTGATGCCCATAAAACTTATAGCTTTCACATCCTTTCTTAAGTAGATATTCATTCAGCTCTTAGCCACTAAAGCCACCTTCACCGAAGCGTACGAGAGCATAGGCCTTACACTAAACATCTGGAAGAGAAAGGTCCTCTACCAACCTGCCCCCACCACACAGTACTGCCCCCCGATTATCAAAATCCACGACAAGGCCTTGGACAACGTGGACCACTTTCCATACCTCGGGAGCCTACTGTCAACAAGGGCAGACGTCGATGACAAAGTCCAACACCACCTTCAGTGTGCCAGTGCAGCCTTCGGTCGCCTGAGGAAGAGAGTGTTTGAAGACCAGGACCTCAAACCCGGCACTAAGCTCATGGTCTACAGAGCAGCAGTGATACCCGCCCTGCTGTATGCCTCAGAGACATGGACCATGTACAGCAGGCACCTCAAAGCACTGGAGAGGTACCACCAACGCTGCCTCCGCAAGGTCCTGCAAATCCATTGGCAGGATAGGCGCACCAACGTCAGTGTTCTTGCTCAGGCCAACATCCCCAGCATCAAAGCTTTGACCACGCTCGATCAACTCCGATGGACAGGTCACATTGTCCGCATGCCCAATACGAGACTCCCAAAACAAGCGCTCTACTCGGCGCTCCGGCACGGCAAGAGAGCCCGAGGTGGGCAGAGGAAATGCTTCAAGGACACCCTCAAAGCCTCCTTGAAAAAGTGTAACATCCCCACCGACACCTGGGAATCCCTGGCCCAAGACCGCACAAAGTGGAGGAGAAGCATCCGGGAAGGCGCCTAACACATCGGGCTGGATTTTCATTGACCTGTGGAGGCGGGTTTGGAGGCGTGTGGGGGGTTAAAATTGCGAAAACTGGCGGGCGGGCACAAGTCCGCCTCCATCCCGCCTCCACGCAATTTTCATGAAATCGTGTCTGCTGGTCCCGACTGCGTCCCGCCTTTAAGAGACGGGAAAGGCTGTTAAGGCCCTTAACAAGCACTAAATTGGCTCTATAATGCCATTTTGAAAGGCCTTTGTGATTTTAACCCTTGTTCTACGTGAAGCACGCCTGTTCTGAACCACGAATGTGAAACCTGGCGGGAGCACATTTCTCTCTCTCTCTCTCTCTGTGGTGGTGTAAAAATATCTGGGAGCAGACTAGGGCTGCTGCTGCTCATTTTGCATCCAGGTCCTCTCACAGCAAAGGCCAGGCAGTCTCTGAAGACCTTCAATGCAGCAGCAATGATGACATCATCAGAGGCGACTTTCAGACTGAAAACGCTAATTGGTTCATCGGTTCCCACATGCTGGAACTCAATTGCCCAATTAGGTGAAAATTGCATCAATCTCCCACATCCAATTGCAGTCGGGTGGATAACACGAAAAGTGGATGACACGACCCCAACCCACCCCAGTATCAAAATCCAGCCCCTCGAGTCTCTTCGCCAGGAGCAAGCGGAAGCCAAGCGCAGGCAGCGCAAGGAGTGCATGTCAACCCAAGCACCCCACCCACCCGCCCCTTCAATCACCGTCTGCCCCACCTGTGACAGAGACTGTAGGTCCCGCATTGGACTCAGTCACCTGAGAACTCATTTTTAATGTGGAAGCAAGTCATCCTCGGTTCCGAGGGACTGCCTAGGAAGAAGAGAAGCCACTAAAGACAAAAAGAAAGAAAGAAAGACTTTATAGCGCTTTTCACGACCACCGGACGTCTCAAAGCGCTTTACAGCCAATGAAGTACTTTTGGAGTGTAGTCGCTGTTGTAATGTGGGAAACGCGGCAGCCAATTTGCACACAGCAAGCTCCCACAAACAGCAAATGTGATAATAACCAGATAATCTGTTTTTGTTATGTTGATTGAGGGATAAATATTGAGGGCAAAGGAGCCAAAAACCCGTAGGCCGTGATCCCAGTTCCATCAGGGTTGCACCTCCCACATTATGCGGGATCAGTGGAAGACCACCTCGTTTGCAGACACCCACACCACTAAGGCACTTGTCGAGCTCACGCCTGCCTATGCTATAACAAACTTTGACACCCTCCACCTATCCAGGATAGGATGTCCATGCTTCCCCTGCCCCCTACTGTGGAGACCACATTCTGTTCCCCCTTCAGCTGATACTAAAAAAAATTTTTTTTTAAATTATCCCTGTCTCCTGGGGTCCAAATAGTTTCCTGCTCTGACTTGATGTACTGGCCTGCAGCTGTTACACCAGGTCCCCTATGGGTCGGGAAGCAGAAACTCCCTTTTGAATGTGTCTGGCCTTGTAAGGGATGGGCTAAGGCCCCGTTCCTCACAATGCAGAGGGAATCACCCAGACAAGGCCAGGAGTTACAGCACAAATCTGCTGGAACGGCCAAGGAGATTCAGCTCCAAAATCTTAAAATATTGGAAAATTGAAATAAACAGAAAATGCTGGAAGCTGGCAGCCAGTCCGTCGTATCTAAAGTAGGAAATAGATTGTTTTAGGTGATGCCCTGCATCAGAATTGACTGATGAAGAGTCCCGCCAAAAACTTGAACCTATCTTCCTCTTCTAAACAATGACTGGCCTACTGTGCATTTCCTGTTTCCCCTGTTTTTATCATTGCCTTAACCACTTTCTATTGGGGGTCTGTTCCATATATTTACTAAATGTAGGGAGAAAGGTTCTTTTACTTTCTAGTCTTAAGTTTTGTACTTGTTTTCTGGTTCTATGAACAATTTTAATTTAAAAAAAAAAAACACATCATTGCCTTTCAGCATTGTAAAGATTTAGGCCAAGTCCCCTCTAAATCTGTTCTGCATTGAAAACAAGTCCACTTCTATATGCTCTTCTCATAATTTAAAAGCTTTAACTCCCGAGATCAACACAAGAGCTCAACTCTTCTAACCATGTCAGAAATCATGTCCAGTGGCTCAGAGGCTGTAAAATGGAACCTGCTGGAAACTGGTAAGGATCAACATTCCAGTATTATTTTAAAATGCTTTAGATTGAATTAAAAGAGAACAAATCCTGGTAAAAATGTTCGCATTGTAGTAAGTAAAACAAGCCGAAGGAGCTCTCCTACAAAAGATAACTAATGTTTTGCAATTCCTCTTTTGCCCAGATGATGGGGATTGTGGCCAATGGTTGCCATTATTTAGAATTTAAAACTATTTCAAAGCTCCTGAAGAAAAGTAGATAAACATTTGATTTAGTTTTCAGGATACATGACTTGAAAATAATAAAACTTGTATTTGAATTAATTGATTGTATCCTAACAAAGAGGCCAAAACCTTGGTAGGATCGTCTTTGTAGAGAGAATCTGACCGTGACAACCTGTGTACCTCCTCGTGGTTGATTACAAATTGGCTTTCACAGATGTCTGATAACAATTCATCTGCCTCCTCTTGGATTGGGGAGGAAACAACCTGGAGTTGAGACACTGATTTGAAACAAATATTTTCATTGGTTTGAAACAAGATTATTTTATCTTTGATTCATTTTTTTCCAGTTTAGTGTTTATTATAGTTAGTGATGACAGGATTGGGAAGCTGGTGCTTTCAACAAGAGAAAAACAATCTTGGTATACCTACAACATAAATGACATGGATTAGATAATGTATCTATTGCATTACTCCCAAAATGACGCTTAAACACTAACTGTCAAAGAGCACTTCCCCTGTCAACCGTGTGAGACATCGGGGGAAATGTTAACACCTCACGACAGGCGGGAGAAGGTCGGTGGGGGGAGGGGGGTGCGGATAAATCAGTAAGTATGTGAAGCCTGACCCCAACCCCTGCGAATGCACCTACTTTCGGTTTAATCGCGGAGGGTTTGGGGGCGGCCGAGTTACCCGCTGTGGAATGAGGCTCCGTTCCTCAGACATTGGTAGCCATTTAAATTTAACGTTGGCCATCCGGGTTTCCCAGGGCTCGGCAGCTAAAGGGAGGCAGGAGCAGCCAGATCCAGCAGGTAAGTGCTCTGCACTGCTTGTGGGGCAGGCAGAGCAGGAGTGCTTTCCCCGGCCCCTCAAGCAAATCTTCTGCCACGATCAGCCAACCCACTCCCTCCACGATCTGCCGACACCCCCCACGATCTGCCAACCCTCCTGCAATCTTCGAACACCCCCACAATCAGCCAACCCTCCCGCAATCTTCCAACTCCCCCCACGATCAGCCAACCCTCCTGCAATCTTCCAACACCCCCCACGATCTGCCAACCCTCCTGCAATCTTCCAACTCCCCCCACAATCAGCCAACCCTCCCGCAATCTTCCAACTCCCCCCACGATCAGCCAACACCCACTCCTCTCCCCCCCCCCCCCCCCACTGTGCCCCGATTTTTCCTTCCCTCCTTGCAGCCGGACTCCGAACCCACCCCCCTCCCCCTCCCCCAATGATTCCCAGGAACAGTCCCAGCCTGCCAATCTGGCCAGCTGTCAGGGGTGGGGAGGGAAGCAGAGTAAAAAAATTCGACAGGACCTCCGTGTTCCCGGTTTTTCCAGGTTCCACCACCACAACCCCCCACAAAAACACGCCCCCTCTCCCTCCCCACCGCCCCTTAAATAACGGGGTGTATGGCTGCAATTTTGCTGACCTCGGTGGGTCCATGGCGGGCGACGTCAGTGGCGGGTCCCAACCGCGCTGCTGGCTCCATCCCGCTGTCTGAAATTAATTTCCCATGATTGGGCTTGTTAAGCCCGCCCAGCACGTTTCCCGGCCAATTAGAGGAAGCGGGTCTGGTGACATCATTTGATGATGCGTCATCAGCCGGTTTCCTTAAAGGGACTATGGCCAAATTTATTTTGACAATTGTGCTGTCAGTGTTCTACAGCATTGAGGTGCTGCAAACACTGACAAGCACTGCACAGAGGTGCACGGCTGCACCCAGGCTCTCCCATGACTCCCTCCATATGCTTATGGAGGGAGTCAAAGCACGCAGGGAGGTCCTATTTCCTTCCCATGGGCGGAAGAGACCTCTCCAGGAGATCAACACAGCCTGGTTGCACATTGCAGAGGAGGGCACAAGCAGGGATGTGGTCAGGAGGACCTGGGTGCAGTGCCGCAAACCTTTCAATGATCTCAGTAGATCACGAAACGTTAGTACAAAGCCACACTCAACCTCATCCTGCTGTGCCTCTCATCACATCCCCATCACTCTGCCTTCCATACCCTACTCCTGCATATTCTTACTCACACCAACTTACCTTGCACCTCCACCCATCCCTCTCTATCTATATTATCACATCCCTATCTCACTAACCACCCCTTACACTCACCCTCATCCTAGTCCAATCATACCAACTAACAACACACAAGGGTAGGCACTTGGGTGTTTTATGCAACGTTCATGTAATGTTTCTGTTAACGTGGTGCCAAACATTGAAACCTTTATTTTCAACACGTTGCATTCTTTACGGTAGCATTATAATCCATTGTGCTTTATATTCATATTACATGTCTGAATTACAGGTTCTAGTAAGAAATGGTGATCCACTGCAAAAAGTGTTAGAAAGTGAACACAAAGGAGCAGATTTCTGTTTTACAATTTGATATTTTAAGAAACATACAGAAATGTGCACTTGGTGTCCTGGTAGCAGACATATGAGGCTTTGATGATTGCTACTGCTCTCGTCTCCTGGAGAAAACACATTTTCTGCACATGTCTACTGCAATCTTAGCTTTTTCCCCCCACATTTTTTATATGTTGTCCCATTTTCAAATTCTGCAGCTTTGCCTTTTGGTTTTGTGAACAGTTATCAATCTCTCCAGCCATTACTCCACTACAGTTTGGAGCTTACAATCAAAATATTGTTAGAACCAATGTTGGCTCCTTTAAAGAACAAATGGAGAGTTCGGGGCCATCGACGGTGTCTCTCTAATGTGTTTTCACTGGCTGACAGTTATCACCTTTGTATATTATTCGGCACTTTTTCACCTCTTCACAGCTTTTTGCAAAACCCTATTCCTGACTGAAACATATTAACTGAAGCAAAAGCAAAATACTGCAGATACTGGAAATCTGAAATTAAAGCAGAAATTGCTGTGAAACACTCAGCCGGTCAAGCAGTATCTATTGTTTATTATTATACATATTGGGGGAGAAATTGGGCACCTTAGCACCTCCCGTTAGCGTCTCCAGGGGGCGCTAACGGGGCGCTACCGGCTTAGCGACTGGGTGCGGTGATAATACCGACGCCCACGAAATTGAAGTGGAGGTTTGTGGCGGCGGTAACCACTAGCACCACGTTCTCCTGCAGCCGGAGATCGTGACGTCATCCAAGTGCGCAGCACCCCAGCTCTGAAATTCACTCTCGCCCCCTGCTTGAGCGCCTGCCAATAGCAACGACAGGTACAGGAGGCGGAATGCAGTCGGAGGAGCATTGGAGGAGCGCTATATAAATATGTCAACTTCCGATTTTTTAAGTCGGCAAAGAATGCTGCTTTGTCAGTTTGACAAAAGCAAAACAGGCGTTTTGAGTGATTTGAGCGTTCTCAACTTGGAAGGAATCTTCTGGCTGAGAAAAATGTATCACTTTCATTTCGGTTACAATTGATACTGCAACATTTCCATCATTTAATGGGGGCTGTATTGGCACTGGAGCTCGCCCTCCAGCGTCACCATCGGTGGCAGTGGAGTCAGAGAGAAGGATTGCAAAATGTGGCCAGAGGCAGGAGAGCCAACAGGGCTCTCAACAGGAGGCTTTACCCTCCCAGGGTATTCCGGCAGCATTTCTCCTACATCAATCTCACTGAGGAGCAGTATCTTAGAAGGCTCTGCTTCACCAAGGATGTGGTCACAGATCTCTGCCACCTCCTGTAACCAAAATGAGAAGTCGCACAACACCAGGTTATAGTCCAACAGATTTATTTAATTTTACAAGCTTTCGGAGCTGTCGCTCCTTCGTCAGGTAAGTTAGCAATGAGAGAATCTCCCAGAATTCACAATTTAAACCCAGACAAAATCTATTCACATTATTCGCTACAACAAAGAGCGCAGCCAAGACAATGAGATGTGTCCCAGGGGGTCCAACGTGTCAAACCACCTGCTGGCTGCATATCCTGTCAATTTGTGTTCTTGTGTTAGCCTTTTTAAAAAAAAAACAAAAAAAGAAAAACAAAAAAAAACACCTGGGAAGACCGGCCATGATGTCAAGTCACGTTCTGTATCGTGACATGAACCCGATATCGCGATTGAGGCCATCCTCATGAGTGCGGAACTTGGCTATCAGTTTCTGCTCTATGATTTTGCGCTGTCGTGTATCTCGAAGGCCGCCTTGGAGAACGCTTACCCGCAGATCCGAGGCTGAATGCCCCTGGCTGCTGAAGTGTTCCCCGACTGGGAGGCAAAAAAGGTTTTTTTTGGTTTTTCTTTTTTTGGTTTTTTTTTTTAAAAAGGCTAACACAAGAACACAAATTGACAGGATATGCAGCCAGCAGGTGGTTTGACACGTTGGACCCCCTGGGACACATCTCATTGTCTTGGCTGTGCTCTTTGTTGTAGCGAATAATGTGAATAGATTTTGTCTGGGTTTAAATTGTGAATTCTGGGAGATTCTCTCATTGCTAACTTACCTGACGAAGGAGTGACAGCTCCGAAAGCTTGTAAAATTAAATAAATCTGTTGGACTATAACCTGGTGTTGTGCGACTTCTCATTTTTGTACACCCCAGTCCAACGCCGGCATCTCCACATCATGACCTCCTGTAACCAGACCTCGAGCCTCACATCAGGAGCACCACGTCTCTCTCAGTGGCAGTCAAGATCACCGTCGCCCTCAATTTCTACGTCAGCGGATCCTTCCAGTCTGCAACAGGAGATATAGCGAACATCTCGCAGTTTGCTGTTCATTGCTGCATCCACAAGGTCACAGATGCTCTCTACAGAAGGAGAAGGGACTACATTTCCTTCCCCACAACCAGAGAGAAGCAGCGCGAGCGTACATGTGGCTTTGCCAGGATAGCAGGCTTCCCCATGGTGCAGGGCGCCATTGACTGCACCCACGTCGCTTTGCGGGCATTGCAGAATAATCCTGAGATCTTCCGTAACCGCAAAGGCTATCATTCACTTAATGTGCAGTTGGTGAGCGACCACACACAGCGCATCCTCACCGTCAATGCCCACTATCCTGGCAGCAGCCACGATGCCTTCATCCTGCGGCAGACTGGTGTGCCAGCACTCTTCCAACCACCACATCAAGCTAGCGGGTGGCTGCTGGGAGACAAGGGCTATCCGCTCTCCACCTGGCTCCTGATTCCCCTCCACAACCCCAGGACTTGTACCCAACACTCATACAATGAGAGACATGCTGCCACCAGGAACATCATTGTGCACCATCGGAATGCTCAAGCAAAAGTTCCGCTGCCTTGACCGCTCGGGAGGAGCCCTCCAGTACTCGGCTGAGCGGGAGTCCCATTTTGTCGCCGTCTGATGCATGCTGCACAACTTGACCATCATGAGGGTGCAACCATTGCCACCAGACATAGCCGTACCACCTCAGGAGGAGGAGGACGAGGACGAGGACGAGGAACAGGAGCACGAACATCAGCGACGGAGGAAGCCGCCACTCAATCGGCCTTGTGGAAGGGTGGTCCGTGACCGCCTCATCAGACTTCGGTTCCAATGAATTCGAGGCCAATTCCCGGTTGCTCAGCACGTCCCCATCATTCCATCAATTTCTCATTCCATATCACACCCCAAAACTGAAATGAGACACAGCCCCAAATCTGCAACACTCCAATAATAACTGTATCCAAATTCAGCAACCACATATTTACAGCAACAATATGAACTATATGCACCCTTGTGCAAACCCTTACTTCCCCTCTTTACAGTGCCTTTCCCTAATATACTGCTCCTACGTAGTGTCTCCCCAGTGGCTGCAGCAGGGCTAGTGGAAGGCTGCTGAGTGTCTGATGCCAGAGACTACAGATGGCCTTGCAGGACGCCCTCGACCAGCTCTGGGCCTGGAAGGCCCGGCTGTAAACTGCACCACCTCAGGATGGGCGGCGGCAGTCTGGACTGGCTGGATGACAGGCAGCAACAAGTGCAATGGCAGAGTGGCAGTGGTGAGAGCAGGAATGCTGTCATCCTGAGAGAGGACAGCAGGCTCCTGCTCCACTGACCCACTGCCACTCACCCGGGGCAGCACCTCAGCATCCCTACCAACCTGCTGAAGCACAGATTGGTGGCCTGCTGCGACACCGTGAGATCCCCAGTGAGCTATGGTGGACCCAGTGACGATGGCAGCAGTCAGAGCTTGCGTGGCATCAAGCTGAGACTGTATGAGAGCAGTCTGAGACTCAATGCCACCAACCATTGCCTGCATTACAGCACTAAGATGTTGTGTCGCTTCCGCCTGTGCTACAATGGAAGCTGCTACATCGTCCATGACAAGCGTCATGAGGTCTGGATCCCCACAGTTTCTCTGGGAGTCCACCATCCTCTGCAGAGTGGAAATGATGGGCTCCATGGTGTGCGCAGAGCTCTGTGCAATGTTGGAGGTGGACTCCTCCACGTCCCTTACCATTGCCGAAAGGCTCTCGGGTACACCTTGCCATAGCACCTATCATCTCGGAGTGCATGGTCATCGCCCTTCTTGTGAACGCCTCCCCATCGAGGTCCTCATCTGAGTCCTGTGCAGCAAAACTCGCGCACGAACTCGCCCTCCGGGAAGCTGGCTCCTGAGCTACTCTTTCCCCCGGCCTTGCTGCAGCCCGCTCGTCCCTGGCACATCATCCAGTGCAGATCCCTCTATTAAACTTGCCTCTAAAGATCGCGTAGTGCCAGTATCTGAGGTGGTGCCTGCGGGTGAGCGATGCAGTGACGTGGTGCTTTGCTCCTCCTCCCCTTCTCCTTCCTTACTCTCAATGGGAGGCTCAGGGACAGGCTGGTCATCTAGTTGCTGATTTTCTGAAAGCATAAAGACACAAGACTCGCATCAAGGTGAAGGAAGAGGGGGCAGGAAGGAAGCAAGGAATGCAGACAGTATCAGGAGCTGAAATTGGGAAAGGCTTGTGGTGTGAGGGGGAAGTGGGATGAGAGAAGGAGAGGGGATGAAGATACTGTTGTTGTCCCCAAGGGGGTCGACGTTGCCAATGGCCACGCCGCCCACCACCTGCTGCCGAATGAGTCACAGCTCTCACTCCTCCAGGTCTGAAAGCTGCTGGAGCTGTGCATCACCCCCACCTGCTCTCTGCTGCTCCCTCCTATTGTGAGCCATCTTGGCCTGCAAGAGAAACGAATGTGTGTGAGTCAGAGTCCAGGTTTGTGTTTGGGAGATATGCCTGCCGTAGTTGAATAGCTGTGATTGTAGGCAAGGCGTGAGATGTGGATGTGAGTTTAAGTAGGTGCAGCTGCTTGGTGGGTGAGTGGTGGGGGTGTTGTGGTTTGTGCAGTGTGTACAGATGCTGGTATGTAGGACCTGTTGAAGCATGTACTCACTTTGACTACCCGAGTGAGGTCGTTGAATTTCTTCCGGCAGGCTGCGTATGACCATACTACTGGCCGAGACCTCCTGGGCCACTTCCCTCCACATTGCCCTGAATACCTGGGGCAATGGCCTTCTTCCAGTGTCCAGGAACAGCACTGCCCTCCTTCGCTCCACTCCCGCGACCAATGCCTCCAATGCCTCATCCGTGAAACAACGAGATCTCTCGCAGGGAGTGGGATCAGCCATCATGTGTGAAGGAATAAGCCATATAACCTATTCAGGAAAAAAACACTATCTTTTGAAAGAATTCTGGCCTTATTAAAACATGACAAACTGGGTTTGGAAATCTAGAAACCTAACTATGAAAAAGCTGTGAAAGCATTCTGGCTATAGAGATAAGATAGTTGTTGAGAAGGTTGGATCTCAAACAAGCGTGCTAAGCTTGAATAAAGGAGACTATGAAGGTATGCGAGCGGAATTGAGTAGAGTGGATTGGGAAAATAGATTAAAGGGTAAGACGACACATGATCAGTGGTGTACATTCAAGGAGTTATTTTACAACTTCCAAAAAAAATATATTCCACTGAAAAGAAAAGGGTGTAAAAGAAAGGACAGTCATCCGTGGCTAAGTAAAGAAATTAAGGATAGTATTCGACTAAAAACAAGGGCATATAAGGTAGCGAAATCTAGTGGGAGGACAGAGGATTGGGAAAACTTTAAAAGGCAGCAAAAAATAACAAAAAGATTGATTAAGAAAGGGAAGATAGATTATGAAAGTAAATTAGCAAAAAATATAAAAACAGATAGTAAGAGTTTTTATAGTTATATAAAAAGAAAAAGGGTGGCTAAAGTAAATGTTGGTCCCTTAGAGGATGAGACCGGGAAATTAATGGTGGGAAATATGGAGATGGCAAAAACACTGAATGAATATTTTGTATCAGTCTTTACAGTAGAGGACACTAAGAATATCCCAACACTGGACAAACAGGGGGCTATAGGGGGAGAGGAGCTAAACACGATCAAAATCACTAAGGAAGTGGTACTCGGTAAAATAATGGGACTCAAGGCGGATAAATCACCTGGACCTGATGGCTTACATCCTAGAGTCTTGAAGGAAGTGGCGGTAGGGATTGTAGATGCATTGGTAATAATTTTTCAAAACTCCCTGGATTCCGCTAAGGTCCCGGCAGACTGGAAAACTGCTAATGTAACACCCTTATTTAAAAAGGGCAGTAGACAGAAGGCTGGTAACTATAGACCGGTTAGCCTAACATCTGTGGTAGGTAAAATTTTGGAGTCCATTATTAAGGAAACAGTAACAGGACATTTGGATAATCATAATTTAATAGGACAAAGTCAGCATGGTTTTACGAAGGGGAAGTCATGTTTGACAAATTTGCTGGAGTTCTTTGAGGAAGTAACATATAGAGTGGATAAAGGGGAACCAGTGGACGTAGTGTATTTAGACTTCCAAAAGGCATTTGACAAGGTGCCACACAAAAGATTATTGCTTAAGGTAAAAAATCACGGGATTGGGGGTAATATTCTGGCATGGATAGAGGATTGGCTATCTAACAGAAAGCAAAGAGTTGGGATAAATGGTTCATTCTCAGACTGGCAATCAGTAACTAGTGGTGTTCCACAGGGGTCAGTGCTGGGTCCCCAACTCTTCACAATCTATATTAACGATTTGGAGGAAGGGACCAAGTGTAACATATCAAAATTTGCAGATGATACAAAGATGGGAGGGAAAGTAGTGAGTGAGGAGGACATAAAAAACCTGCAAGGGGACATAGACAGGCTAAGTAAGTGGGCAGAGATTTGGCAGATGGAATACAACACTGGAAAGTGTGAGGTGATGCACTTTGGCAGGAAAAATCCTAGAGCAATTTATTATCTTAATGGCAAGAAACTGGAGAGTACTGAAGTGCAAAGGGATCTGGGGGTCCTGGTGCACGAAACTCAAAAGGTTAGTATGCAGGTGCAGCAAGTGATTAAGAAGGCAAATGGAATGTTGGCTTTCATTGCTAGGGGGATAGAATATAAAAATAGGGAGGTATTGCTTCAGTTGTACAAGGTATTGGTGAGACCGCACCTGGAATACTGCATACAGTTTTGGTGTCCTTACTTAAGGAAAGACATCCTTGCTCTCGAGGCAGTGCAAAAAAGGTTCACTCGGTTAATCCCGGGGATGAGGGGGTGGTCATATGAGGAGAGGTTGGGTAGATTGGGACTCTACTCATTGGAGTTCAGAAGAATGAGAGGCGATCTTATTGAAACATATAAGATTGTGAAGGGGTTGGATCGGGTGGATGCGGGGAGGATGTTCCCGATGACGGGTGAGACGAGAACTAGGGGACATAGTCTTAGAATAAGGGGCTGCTCTTTCAAAACTGAGATGAGGAGGAACTACTTCACTCAGAGGGTGGTAGGTCCATGGAATATGCTGCCACAAAAAGCTGTAGAAGCTACAACATTAATTAAATTTAAAACAGAAATAGACAGTTTCCTAGAAGTAAAGGGCATTAAGGGTTACGGGGAGCGGGCAGGAATTTGGACATGAGTCTAGGTTCGGATCGGTCATGGCCCTGTGGGTAGTGGAGTGGGCCCAGGGACTGTGTAGCCTGATTCTGCTCCTATTTACTGTGTGCAATTCTGTTAGATGCAGGAGATGGTTCTGTGATAGATAGTAGATTGGCGGTTAGGATCAGATCAGCCATGATCTTATTGAATGGCGGAGCAGGCTCGAGGGGCCGATTGGCCTACTCCTGCTCCTATTTCTTATGTTCTTATGTTCTTATGACACTGAATCAATAACCTTATTGAAACAGAAGGTTAAAGGCTCTGGCAGGCTGAACCTTTCGGAATGAAACAATGGTTCACCCTGGACATCTGCCTTCATAAAAATGACATCAAGTAAAAAACACACCTGCCGTAACACCGTTTTTTATGGTAAACTTAGAACACCTAGAGAAGAGACATAATTCTGTAATGCTACCAGCTGAGGTGACTGTAAGAATTGCAGGGGTCAGCAGAAAAATGACTAGAGATAATTAGCTTACATCAGCAGAAAACCTTAAAGGAAATACCACTGGAAAATGGTATAAATATTGAACTCTCAAATGGGATAACAGACTCGCTGTAATCGGGCAAAGCGATTCTCGGCTTCAGAGGCGGCTCTGTAAGTCTCCAACTCTTTGTACCTCAGGGATCAAAGGTATTTGATTTTGGTGGATATCCTGAATAGAACTTTAAGAACTGTAAAACTGTAGCGAAGTTAAGATTTGAGAGTAAGGTTCTCTGATAATAAGATTGTAAGCTTTCTCTTTTTGGAACAGTAATGTTGCGATTGACTCACCAACTGTAAATTATATGTCGGTTCTTTAATAAATCTATATATTTTTAGAATTGTCTCACATAAGACTTCTGTATCAAAAACTCGCGAACTCAATCTCTGTACACTCTTTGGTGAGGAGTTGCAGAATTCTGGGGGAGTTTTCCGGACCCTCATAATATCTGGAACGTTACAGTCTAGCTAAGCTTATTAAAAGTGCTATCTGGAGGACGGTAACATTTTCAGGTTGTTCCTTTCCTTTAGGGAGAAATAGTCCGGACCTTTAGACCCAATTAAGCGTCTTTAGGATTCGGCTACCTCAAACTTTAGTTGAAAGTGAACGTCTGAGAAATACGCCTGATCCGGGGTACCCCTAAAGGGGCTAGGACTAGTAATTATCCCTTCACATGATCAGGGGATTGAGTTCCTTGCAGATCGCCTTCACAGCCAGCAATGCTAATAATGAGGACCTGCACAATGATGCAACCTCCCATTTAAGAGCTGGAAGGGGCCAGTGTGAAGGATCATTCCCGATTGCACAGCACCTGAAATTCATTATTGCTCTGCTGGTAGTGCCCCTGTAGCGCCCTACTGAGATCATTAGTGCTTGATTTAGCGCTCCAGCTCTTCCAGGAGCGCCAACAGTCAATTTAGGGAAACCTCAGACTCATTAGCACCAAACAGGGCGATACCGAATTTCTCCCCTATTAACTGCTACTTTGTGATGTGTGTCAGCATACACATATGTGTTTTGGCTTTTACCCCTTTTAGTTCTCGCCTGCTATATTTTGTTCAGTCCTAAAATGGGTCTTCCACATCACCCATTTTCTTGTTCTGACAAGAGGACTAAACTGAAAATATTAATCTATCTTTTCCCTTAATAGATACTGTTGTATTTCTCCTTTTGTTGCAAATTATTTTGATCATGAAGTTTGAGAATCTGAACAAATGGTCATGCTATGGAATTTTCCCATTTTCTCTGCTTGCTTAGGTTTCAGCTCAGCCAGCAAGGCAGAATTAGAATTATTTAACTGGATTGCGGAGCAGGTCGGGCCTATTGTCAATGCCACTCTAATAAGATGAATTGGACTATACGATCATACCCCTTCTTTCCTGAAGGCATTAACTCCTCACTGTGATGGAATATGTTCAGCAGAGTGAACTAGCTTTACACAGACAGATATGTTGACAGCGTATAAAAGCCTCATAGTTTTCACTGAAATCACTTTGTTGCTGAACCTGATCTAACTGTAACTTTAAAGGTAAGTACAAATTCCTTTACTTTGGTTTTGTGTCATATTAAACAAGCACAGATACAATGGCCTCAATAATAACCCCACGATGGCAGGAGAGAGTTGGGGGTGTTAAAAAATGAAATCCGTGCACTCATTTGGTGCACACAAAAAACAAATAAACTGTAACTAAAAAACCATTAAAGAAAACTTAACAAATTAAATTAAAATTTGGTTTCCGGGGAGTGATGATGCACTTCAGTCCCTGCGGTGCCCACCGGTCGCGGAAGGCCTCAAGTGTGCCGGCGGACACCGCATGCTCCATCTCCAGGGCCACCCGGGCGTGAACATGGCCATGGAAGAGAGGCAGGCAGTCAGGCCGAACGACCCCCTCGACCGCCCGCTGCCTGGACCAGTTGATGGCCACTAATTTCCGATAGGAGGCCTCCTATCGGGAAAAAATCTACGCCCTTACCTGAGGGCTCCAGAGCTCCGGCCATTTCCGATCCTGGGCCTCTCCACGACGAAATGCGCAGGCGGTTCGCAAGCGGCCCTGGGATCACGTGGGCCAGGCGAGCCAATGGGAGAAGGGAATCCTCCTTCATACTTTTGACAGGTAGACCTGTCAAAAATATGAATGGGGATCACTGAAAAAAGACATCAAAACATTAAATAATTTTTTTAAAAACCATCACGTTTTTAAAATGAGTTAAAATTAAATTAAATATTTTAAACAAAAATTAAATTTTTTGAAAAAAATAAATTAAAGTTTTTTACAGTGCTAAAAATAAACTTACCTTTTTTAGGAGTATTTTTAAATTATAAATGAGTGGAAATTTTTTTATTTTTTTTTACTTTTTTTTTTAAACTTCCAGTATAATGCACTATTTCAGTATGATTCACTTTTCCAGTATAATACACTTTTTCAGTATGATTCACTATTTCAGGATGATGCACTACACACCCGTAGGGACATTGGAAATGTGAAGCGCATGCGCTGAAAACCGGCATTTCCGATCTGTCAAGAATCCTGGTAAAAGCAGGCATAAGGCTTGCTTTTACCAGCATAAGAGTTAAAAAAAGGTTAAAAAAATGTTTTTTTCACTCATTTATAATTTAAAAATTACAGGTCATTTTTTAATTGCATTAACACGTGGAGACTTAGAAAGGGAATAATATTGGACTCATCACATTCATTATCTAGACACTTTGGCAAAACAATTAAAAAAGTAAACAGAATGTTGGATATATAGACAAAACAATAGATAATGCTAAAGATTTACGTGCCATAGTTGAAGTACTGTGTGCAATACTGGTCATCACATTACAAAAGAAGGCATTGGAGAGGGTACAGAGAAGAATGATATGACTTATCCCAAGTGTAAAGGGTCTGAGCTTTGAGGAAATGTTAGAAAATCTCAAGCTGTACAGCATGGAAAGAAATCCGATAAAGGAGAAATTCAAGGTTTATAAAACATTAAATGAGATAGATACCATATGTACAGAATAATACTGAAAAGTAAGTCAAGAAAGTAGACCAGAGAACATAAATTTAAATTAGGAAAGACATATTTACTCAGAATACTAAATGTTTGGAATAATCTGTTAGATAGGGTAGTGGAGACAAAAAAAAGTCCGATGTTTAAAATGAAGCTGGGTGCTGTTAAAGTTAGATACTGGGAGAGTTAAGGTGCTAGAGAGATGATCTTTGATGGATTGAATGGCCTTTTCTCATCTTTAACGTGTTTGTGTTCAATAAGGGAACGTGGTATGTGGCTGTTTTCTCAAAGGTATTTGCCAGGAAGCTAGAAATTTGGTATTGCCCCGGTTGGGGAGCTAACTTTTGAGAAGTTGGAAGTTTAGCGCCAGGCGCTAATCAATCTTGCTGCCCGCTAAATTCAGTCTCAGCGCTCAAAGAATTCAGGGGAGTGCTAAATCAGACGCTAATGGCATAGGTGAGTGGCGTTAGGCTCTAAGCGATAAC
This sequence comes from Squalus acanthias, assembly GCA_030390025.1. Taxonomy (NCBI): domain Eukaryota; kingdom Metazoa; phylum Chordata; class Chondrichthyes; order Squaliformes; family Squalidae; genus Squalus; species Squalus acanthias. Next base: position 146,812,968 of record CM059427.1, on the reverse strand, counting down.
GAATATGAGGTGTTGTGTAACCGGGAGTGAGCATTGGCGAAGGCACCTTCCAGCCATTAAAGGGGAGGGTCACTGGAGTCTGCACACCAGCCCCCAATGATTCAGGGAGTGCAGAATGGCGATATGCTGTGGGATGAAATGCAAAGTCCTTTGACGGCCCGCAACACTCTGGGGACTAAGCAGCCTTTATTTGGCTGCAGATACATCCTGCGCTCTCTCCCACTCATAACTGACCTTTGGAAGGGAAGGTTCCTTGACAGCTGGGGCGCATCCCTTTAAGTAGCACCCCGCCAGCCGCCTGGTTCACGCCTCCGCTCCCTGGCGCTGTCAGCACGAGGCAGTAAGGCGGGGGGGGGGGCGTTACTGAGGTTTGCAGATCGGGCGCCCAGCGAGCATAGCACACTCACTGACGTCATGATCTGCATGGCGAAAGATGCCGAGGCGCTAACTATTATCATTGGCGCTACGGGGCTGGCGAATTTGCCGTGCAGCACGGGATTTGTCCCACCGCGGCGCTACTACCTGAGCACCCTGTTAGCGACCCTGCCAGGCGCTAACTGGGGATGCTAACATTCCGAATTTCTCCTCCAAGGAGTCTTGACAAGTCCATTGAGCTGTGATTTACCTGACCCTGTAGTTTGATTATCTGCAATAAGCACATGTTTAATGCTGAGAAATTACCCCTGGAACTGTTATCTGCCAGTTAATCAATAAGTGTCTTGTTTTATCTTTCTTATCTGTGGATCTTTTTTTAAAAAAAATTTGCTTGTATCAATCTTCAGTAGACAAGCAACATCTGTTCTATAATAAACAATAGAATTATAGTTCAGAAATCACCCTATTTTCCATGTTAATTACTTTCAGATCTAAAGTATAACACCTGTTTGTAACTGTTATATAGCAATATAAAACACAAAATGATTGCACGCCGTATGAAAGGCCGTGTTAGACATTTTAAAGAAATGGATGTTACACAAAGGTGGCAATAATCCAGAAAGCTGCAGTACTTCAGCACCAGATCACTAAGAGTTTAAAAATTAAATTTCAATTGAATATCACATTGCTGCTCCAAGACAAGGGTGAAAGGATGTAGATTTATACCGGCACTTCCCCATATGCTGACTTCTGAATTTCAGCTATGCCATTGTTGAAAATGGCAAGCAGTGAGACTATGTACTTTCCACCAGAAAGGAAGGGAAAATCAAACAGAGTGACACCCCAGGCTGCACAGAATCCAGAATGCCACAGCCAACATCCAAAAAAAAATTGGTTATTTAGCTTATTATTGTTTGTGGGACTTGCTGTCTGCATCTTAAGGACCTGCAATCTGCTTTATAAATGCAAATTTGTTCTTTCTTACCAGGGACATACGTGAGAATATGTATTGCTGAAAAGTATTCATTTAGTTCTATGAATTTAAATAGTCTCCATCTTTCATATCAAGTGTTGCATTATTAATTGAAATCCCAAATGGACTGTAACAGGTTTAGATGGAAGGCTTTAACCAGCTTGCAATAGTTATGTGAGTGACTGAATCCACCTTAGAGATTAGCGAGCAAATTTACACATATGAAAGTCATGCACAAACATGCAAACAGGTCAGAATATTCACCAGTAACGTTCAAATTATACTTGGCCGGAATTTGCTGAAAAATAACGGAATGTGAACAACCCACGCGTTATGTGCAAATCGGCCAGCAACTTGTGGCGTGGAAGAGATACCCCGTCAACTGCAAATTGCCACAAGTTGCTGGACCATTTACACTGCTCAGCTGAAAATGGCCTCTCGCCCTGTGGGCTTCATGAAGTTGCTGCATTTGCACATTAATTGCCCATTAAGCTCGCCACAGAAAGTTAAATCTAGTAATTAATAGTGTAAGTACCCTTTTAACAATGTGATAATTGCTAATGGCTGCCAATCAACCTCTCTGGCTCAGAAAGTGAACAAATAGAAGTGTGGCGTCCCATTCCTTCAGGTAGTGAATTGTTGTTGGAGATTTTAAAAATAGCAAATTAAAAATAAATTCTTACTTTTCCTTTCTGTCTCTTTTTTTCTCTATCTTAATCCAATCTTTATTTCCCTCTCTTTCTGTACCTGATATGACATTGAATTCACTCACTAAATTTCCCTGTTGCCCTCCCCATCCCATTATCAGTGCACACTTCCAACAACTTACAGGGCAAACAAATTTTGATCTGAAGTGCGCAGGAAAATGTCTGACCGGGCACGCTGCGAGATGCTCTGCTGCAGCAAATTTCATCCCATTGTTAAAATATCCAGAAGAGGGAATATCCTCTGCCAGCTGGGTATGTACCCGTCAATAACTGGAATTGACAGCAACCAACTGGGTACTGGAGAAGTTATACCTTAACATATTTTAAAACATTTATAAACATTGCATTTACAGCTCATTTCTTTTGGGCAGCCTATGTTCTCCATCCTGTAAAAGTTGATCCACCTTAAAAAAGTGCACCGCCATCGCAATGTCACTTGCTGGACATTTCCTGTACCTTGGACACTTTGTACCAGATATGAATTCAGGATCATAAGAACATAAGAAATAGGAGCAGGAGTAGGCCATTCGGCCCTTCGAGCCTGCTCCGCCATTCAATGAGATCATGGCTGATCTTCTGCCTCAATTCCATTCACTGGCCCTATCGCCATATGCCTTGATGCCCTTACTAGTCAGAAATCTATCGACTTCTGTTTTGAATATACCCAATGACTGAGCCTCCACAGCCCTCTGGGGTAGAGAATTCCAAAGATTCACCACCCTCTGTGTGAAGAAATTTCTTCTCATCTCAGTCCTGAATGGCCTACCCTTTATCCTGAGGCTGTGGCCCCTGGTTCTAGACTCCCCAGCCAATGGAAACATTCCCCCAGCAACCAATACAGGTCAGCTAACAATTGCTGGTAAAAGTACAAACAACGCGGTAAACTTCTGTTGCTATCTCCAATTTATCTCTCTCTGGCTGCCGCAGGGTCTGGTATGTTGAACGAAAGCCTATTTGCTGCAATTGTATTCTGTGCTCTATCAGTGTGGGAAAAGAAAGACCAGATTGCTGGCCCAGAATTAAAGGATGTTGGTTTACGGAAATCCACCTCCTCACTCTGATGTAGTTTATATTTGTTGAGGAAATATCTTGTATGGAATATTCAAATGATATCAGTCTGGTGCTTATAAAGTAAATGTAGCAACACTCTACAGAAAGCATGTGCTGATGTAAGGATCTTTAATACTTTGGCTCCTCCGGTCACATTGCAGTATATTCTCCAGATCCACAATGCTACAATCTAATCCAATGTTACGCTGTTTCGGTGTACTGGTTCTCTCCCGTCGAAAAACAGTAAGTACACTTTGAAAATAAATTTCCATCATTTCAGAAACTTCTACCTAACTTTAGATAATTGTCTTTCATGTGAAAATTGTCTGTGTGTTTTAAAAACAATCCAGACATTTATACACGGTGCAATTCTGTGAATTTTTTAATTGTTTTTGTTATGCTTAAGAAGTGCAAGTGTGCATGTGTACGAGTTTTGTATGATCTGTAAGTAAATGGATACTTGGCACACTTAGATTATCTAGCCTAACTAGTGGCTGCATCGCCCCTGCTTCTTTGAAGTACCTAAATCAATGCAAAAAGCAAATGGACATATGCTTGGGGTTATTAACCGTGAAATGTTTTGTTGAGTTGTTTTGATCGTTCATATACATTATACCTCAATTATTTGTTTTCTGTGATCTAAAAGCTACTCTGGCAAGCCTTAACAATTTGATATATTTCGTTTGTTGAGTGTGCAAACATGGGCTAGAACACGACACAGTGAGGCACCTGTTAGCTATAATAGAACAGGCTTTGGTCAAATCGTAGTTGTCTTGAGGGGAATAAAAATATTTCTGCTAACCACTCGTATGAAAGGTTTTTCTCCAGGCAATTGTATGCAGCTGGTGAATTTCATCTGTTTATTTTTCTGAATTATAAGTGAGTTTTCAGTCTGTAATGGAGTTTAAATGGGGCAGGTAATGTACTGCATGAAGTGCCCAGAGCAGCATATTCCACAGTTAAATTGAACAACTCCTGCTATAGTGATAACACTTATTGCAGAATTTAGCACCCTCCATATATATTGCTGCTGGTGCATCCCATATATGACGGGTTCAATCCAAATAGATTAGATTAACTTTAACTTGAGCATGTGTGCATAGGAAATCAGCTTTTATGGACAATTAAACTAAACTAATCATTACCAGGTCCTAGTTAAAATAACTCCACCTTGGATCAAGAGTAGAAAATTGGTCATTGGCTCGATTTCTGTAGTTATACTTTTTATCTGTTTAATTAGCTCCAATAGACTGCTTTGCTATACAAGTGTGACTGGAATAACTGCCAGACCTGCTGAGTATTTCCAGCATTTTCTGTTTTTATTTAATACCTTAAACCTGTTTGTGTTGGATGTTATAGCTGTTCCAAATCAAAACACACTCTTAATGGTGAAAATTTACTTTGGTACCAGTAAGAGATAAAATTCTGATCCTGATGCCAGATTAATCTGCTCCGGTGCAAACTTGTTCACATCTTAACAGTTTCATTTGTGTTTCTAACCACCTCCTGCTTTTAATACATGCTGCTATTTGTGCCAGAATTGTAATGTGATACTGTCCAAAACATACCCTGCTTTGAAACAAGTTTTATAAACAGTGAATGCTTTGACCAGCGGTTATCATGCTGCAAAACAAATTTTCCAATCAATATAATCTCACTATACTTTTACACACAAGCAAACACTTTTCAAAATTTGAACTGATTGATTGGAACAAGCTCAATCACTGTCTTAAACAGTAACTGGGCACATACTCAGTCACCTAAGAACATCACAGTCTCAGAAACCAATTTCAGATCTTTCTTCTTCATTTGCAGATTATTCTTTCTTCTTAGACTAAACTTTTAGAAAGTTTGCATGAAAGTATCACTGGAGCATGGATAAGTCCAGACAAAAGGTAGTGATGTTAAGTCACAGAGCTGCCTGTCTATTTGAACTCACTATTAGGGTAATTGAGATGCCGCAGCATGACAGTTCCCACAAATTTCTCCACTCACTGCATGTAGGACAACTTGCAATTTTGAAAAACAATTGCTGGGGGTATTGGAATTGGCAGTATCTGGGCAATCACAAACCAGTTGCTGCAATATTCTGTGTTCATTCGGCCATTTCTCATATGGACTGCTAGGTTGAGCACCAAGCAATGGGGAACTATCATCTTAAAGACAGGGTCAATCTAGAAAAATAACAAGGCTGCAGCCATTCATTAGGATCCATTGAATACTTGCAGTACTTTGAACTTTATGGGAAGTGCCACTCTAGACAACCAGCTTAATTAGTGGAAGCAACAGAAGTTTGGAGAAATGCTTTCATGAAATTAATCAGAATGGGATACAATATCCTATTAATTTGAACCCTGTAAACAAGGTTGTGCTTTTCATTATTATTTTCAACCTGCTGACAAAATTGCAGGAGTACACCATCTTGTAACATGGACTTTCTGGGCAGGTGATTTCAACAGTGGGAACAAGTAAAATAGTCAATTACAAAGCAGCTACAATAATGATCCTTTAATACTTCTTAATGAGCCATTTAATTGGCATCACTGTTGGAAAGTTTGTTAATGTAGTTATGAAGCACGCTTTATTTTTCCAAAATTACCCTGATCGCTCAGAAAAGCCAGATTTAGCAACCAGCCTCTGGATGAGCTTGTGAACTATATAGTGGTGAAATAGAACATTTTCAGTACAAGAGGACACCCCAAAATGTGATAGGAGAGCAGCAAATGTGACTGTGGCAATACATCAGACAATGTAAACTCTGGGATCTCAATCCAGTAATAACAGTCGCTGCAGTCCTTGATCCTAAGTTCTTGATCGCAGCTCTGGATCGCTCATAGTCTGTTGTCCACTGATGCTCTCGGGCGGCAGTAGCAAACTGCTTGAAAGGTGTTGGTTCAAGATTCCTGGCCATCAAGCTGCCAATGCCAAACATAAAGTAACAATGCACTTTTAAGTAAATGTTTCTTTAAATTGCTCTGTCACCTCTACTCTTTAAAAAAAATGGTGTTTCTTGGATTTCTTTCCAGCTCATTGTGTTAACAATCTCCGTCCTTCTTGCATCAGTAATGGTAGCAGGTTCAAAAACCAAAAACAAGGCGCCAAATGGAAAAAGAAACGGCCATGCCAGGACAAGATCTTCAGATCCTGCTGTGGGACCCACTGCTTTCAGCAGAAGCAACCATAAGTTTTCTCCAGACCCTGTGCACATAGTAAATTCACTTCCAGGCAGAGATTTTATGCTGGAAGAGGACTACGAACAAAGCATAAGCGACATGGTTAATCAGTTAAAGAACAACTCAGCACTGACCGGCACTAAATGTGAAGTAAATCTGCAATTCTGGATGTCTAATACGAGAAGCCTATCTCCATGGTCGTACAGGTAGAGTCAACTGTTTGGTTGCCTTTTTTTTAAATGACATAAAAAGCGCGGTTCTCCTGATGGCTCCGCAGGTTTATCCAGTGAGTAGCTGAAAAATGCAGAGCAGGTCCCAGGATGAACCCAGTCTGTGTTGAGATAACTGATCGTAGCAATAGCAATGGTTGGAGTGTTAGAATTGATTTCAGCAAAAGGGAAAAATTGGCCAGGGTTTCTGCTGTGGATTGCTATCCAGTGACCCCTGCTTGAAAGTGTGAGAGGACAGGATCATGCTTGGCTATGAGGCTTCATCCCACGGTTGTATAGTTGTCTGGCATTCACTATCATAGAATTATATAGAAATTGCAGCATACAAACAAACTGTTTGGTCCAACCAGTCCATGTTGGTGTTTATCCTCCACACGAGCAGTAATCCTTGTTCCCATATCCCTTATATCCCTTTTTATTCAACCACCTATCTAACCTATTCTTAAATGTTGACATGGTCTCTGCTTCAGTCACTAACTCTTAGTGCATTCAACAGCCTCGCAACTGCCTGAGTACAAAAACTTCTCCTGCTCTCTGTCCTAAATCTCTTGCATTTAATCGTATATCTATGTCCCCTTGTTCTAAACTCCTCAACGTCTGGAAAAAGCCTGTTTCTATATACCCTGTCCATCTAGCCTATATCCAAATTATTGACGTACAGAGTGGACAGAAAAGACCCCAGAACAGAACACTATGGAACACCACTATCTATTTCCAATCACTTTGAAGACTGCCCTTAATACGACTCTGTTTCCTTTTTTTCACCTCTTCCACCATATTTGTCACCTCAAAGAACTCCATCAGGTTTCTCAAGCATAATCATCCTTTCTGAAATCCACGCTGGCTGCTTCTAATTATTTCTCATTATTTAGCAGGGCTCACAAATGGCCACTTGGATTAGATACTGCACCATACCCCAGCAAAGAATCAGGGCTGGATTTTCATTGACCCATGGAGGCGGGTTTGGAGGCGTGTGGGGGGTTAAAATTGCAAAAACTGGCGGGCGGGCGGGCACAAGTCTGCCTCCATCCCGCCTCCACGCAATTTTCATTAAATCGTGTCTGCTGGTCCTGACTCCATCCCGCCTCTAAGAGACGGGATAGGCTGTTAAGGCCCTTAACAAGCACTAAATTGGCTCTATAATGCCATTTTGAAAGGCCTTTGTGATTTTAACCCTTGTTCTACGTGAAGCATGCCTGTTCTGAACCACAATTGTGAAACCTGGCGGGAGCACATTTGGATAGCTGACTATCAGCTGCAGGTCCACTATTACAACGGAGATGTGATGAAGGTAGTAGTATTAGGAGGTCTGTCTGTCTCTCTCTCTGTGGTGTAAAAATATCTGGGAGCAGACTTAGGGCCGCTGCTGCTCATTTTGCATCCAGGTCCTCTCACAGCAAAGGCCAGGCAGTCTCTGAAGACCTTCAATGTAGCAGCAATGATGATATCATCAGAGGCAACTTTCAGACTGAAAACACTAATTGGTTCATGGGTTCCCACATGCTGGAACTCAATTGCCCAATTAGGTGAAAATTGCATCAATCTCCCACATCCAATTGCAGTCGGGTGGATAACATGAAAAGTAGATAAAACGACCCCAACCCACCCCAGTATCAAAATCCAGCCCTCAACATCTACAGGAGAAGGGAGGGAGGTGCAATTGAACAAAAAAATCCGTAAATATAGATCTCTTAAATAGTTTCTGAACTCCCATATAGTATAGTAATATTACTAATGAAATTGAATATTGATGTGTAATTTCAAAAGTTATGACTTAATGTAATTTGTTTATAATTAGCACTTTTATATATGGAGGATCCCCGATAACACAGCTACTCAGAAGACACACTCGCTGCGCCCCGCACACACTCACTGAGCCCCGCACACACTCGCTGAGCCCCGCACACACTCGCTGAGCCCCGCACACACTCGCTGCGCCCCGCACACACTCACTGAGCCCCGCACACACTCGCTGCGCCCCGCGCACACTCGCTGAGCCCCGCACACACTCACTGCGCCCCGCACACACTCGCTGCGCCCCGCACACACTCGCTGAGCCCCCCGCACACACTCGCTGAGCCCCGCGCACACTCGCTGCGCCCCGCGCACACTCGCTGAGCCCCGCACACACTCACTGAGCCCCGCACACACTCGCTGCGCCCCGCACACACTCGCTGAGCCCCGCACACACTCGCTGCGACCCCGCGACACTCGCTGAGCCCCGCACACACTCACTGAGCCCCGCACACACTCGCTGCGCCCCGCACACACTCGCTGAGCCCCCCGCACACACTCGCTGAGCCCCGCGCACTCTCGCTGCGCCCCGCGCACACTCGCTGAGCCCCGCACACACTCACTGAGCCCCGCACACACTCGCTGCGCCTCGCACACACTCGCTTGACCCCTGTACACACTCGCTGAGGCCCCGCACACATCTCGCTGCAACCCGCACACACCGCTGATCCCCGTACACCACTCGCTGAGCCCCGCGTACACACTCACTGAGCCCCGCACACACTCGCTGAGCCCCGCACACACTCGCTGAGCCCCGCACACACTCGCTGAGCCCCGCACACACTCGCTGAGCCCCGCACACACTCGCTGAGCCCCGCACACACTCGCTGAGCCCTGCACACACTCGCTGCACCCCGCACACACTCGCTGAGCCCCGTACACACTCGCTGAGCCCCGTACACACTCGCTGAGCCCTGCACACACTCGCTGAGCCCCGTACACACTCGCTGAGCCCCGCACACACTCGCTGAGCCCCGCACACACTCGCTGAGCCCCGTACGCACTCGCTGAGCCCTGCACACACTCGCTGAGCCCTGTACACACTCACTGAGCCATACAGATCAGGAAAGTCCCAGGTTCAATCCCCAGCCTGTGCTGAGTCAGCTGATTTCAGCTATGGTGCTACATTTGGCTTCAGCCCTCATGGGTTAGGGGGTTGGAAATTGGCATGGGGATTCGCTCCTGATCACTATCCAGCAACCCCTACTGGAAGTGTATGGTGCACAAGGATAGGATCAGGTTTATCTGTGAAGTCCCTTGCAGTCAGATTACACCCTAACTCTCACTGTCGAGGGTCATGCATGAATAATTGTACTTGGACAAACATCATAGGACATCAAGTACCCGTTGAACTGTACAAGGAGAAAATGAAATGGGAGCAATTTGGGCAAAAACAGAAACTTTCATTTAGTTTGAAAACTGTATTAATTGAAGAGAAACATGAAAAGGAACAATTCTCATTAATAAATTTGGAAAATACCTCCTTAAAGACTTCGCCACTGTAGCAATAATCGTATTCAAACAATGAATGGGAGCAGGTATTGTTTTAGTGAATTCAGAATGCTCGAACTTTTTAAATATATAAACGCAAGTTCTTCCTGTGAAAAAAAATGTCTTCACCTGTGTGTTCTTTTAAACAGCATTAATCATGATGAAGAACGAATACCAATTGATATCCCGGAGGCCAAGTGTCTTTGCAAAGGGTGCATCAATCCTTTTACTATGCAAGAAGACACAACAATGTCTAGCATTCTCATCTACAGCAAAATCCCAGTGAAAAGACAAATGTGTGAAAGTTCAAAAGCCAATAAAAAATACAGGAGAAAAAAGAAGAAATGTATCCTGCAATATAAAGCAGTGATCGAAAACATTGCTGTTGGATGCACATGTATCTTTTAGCTCACTATTTGGAAAGCTGAATGTGTTGTATTAAGACATGCAGATTTCTAGAGGTGTACCCTGGATCTGTCGGGGAGGTTCTAGGGGGGGAAGTAACATTGCCAGTATAGACATAAAATAATTTGAAGTATGGACCAGTGTTAGGGATGAGGACCAAATCGGAAATTCAGGCCGATCCAAACCTTTGCAGTTTGGTTGAACTGGACCGCAAGTAATGTTTTTTTCAGATTCAGGCTCACAATCAGAATTGCCCTTTCAATGGCAAAGTGGGGATCTGGCAAAAAGTCAGGTTTTCAGTTTGTCAGTACACTGAAGGAGGGGACGGCTCCCCCAATGCCTCAGTGGTCCCAGGTCTTTGCTGATCTCATGTGGGCAGCAGGAGATGCCCTACAGTTGGGTGCAATGCTCCTGGGTTAGAGAGGGGGAGAATATGCCAACGTTCTCAATCCTGATTGCTATCTCGTGACTTTTGCTGAAAGTTGCACACGTATGGATATTGGTGAAGTCGGATTTCCAACCTGCATCACTGCGGCCTGATGCTGTTCTTGTGCCACGTTTACACACACACTTCCAGCAGGTAGCACCGGATACAATCAGGATTTTGCAGCCTAATCTGGGGCACTGAGGCCAATTGTAGCATCATGGCTGAGATCAGCTGACTCAGTTCAGACCAGGCATCAAAACTAGATCTTTCTTTTCACTGGGCAAATTCGCTGAGCTATTGGGGAGTGTTATTTTTGATTGTATTAGTTAATGTAATAAAAGTGTATTGGAATTTGGAATGAGTTGTTGTATAGGCGGGTGTACATGCATAAGTACCTCTTAATATCAAAGTACCTGTGGATGTGTATACCAATATATACATGTGACATTCTCATTCCCTTGTGGTTCCTAAAATATTAATCCTATTCCTTATTGCAAAGTTTTTCCTTTTCTATTGTAAATTTAAAACAAATCGAGACCAGAAAAAAAGAAAGCATTAAACATTGATGATTATTCAACCAGATTATGTTAAAAAGATGCATCTGACATTCACAAATTCTTTTGAATTTTGATATGTGCTTCCAAAACAGCCTCATTATTGAATGATTAATATCTTCTAAACATTAACACAAAAATACTTACACTTTGAATCATGGAATGATTTATGTGAAATGAAAACAGATATTTTTGAAAACAGAAATTATATACGGATATTCTGTTTGAGAATGTAAACATGATTAATTGCTACCACTGGAGTCAAGACACAAGTGGTGATCCCATAGTCCCAGCATGAGTTGGGTTGGAGAATCAGGGCTACATAGTGTGAGTGGAGAGTGTGAAATCATTCATATAATCTTTAGAATTTCAGCCATCGTCGCACTACTAATGATTTGATTTGAAAATTGTCTTCCAGTTTAAGTAATATTCTGATGCAATTTTAATTTCATAAAATTCTGAAATCAGAAATTACAGTAAACTAGTTTTTTCTGTTCATCTCAGTGTAGGTAGCTTAGCATACAACTTAACATATAAAGAGAACCTTGCAGGGAACTGAATCTTTTATATCTTAAACTTTAAATGTTTCCCTGTGACGCAGCAAACCTGAGGATTGGGAGCAGTTTAGGATTCAGCAAAGGAGGACAAAGGGATTAATTAAGAGGGGGAAAATAGATTATGAGAGTAAGCTTTCAGGGAATATAAAATCTGACTGTAAAAGCTTCTATAGATATGTGAAGAGAAAAAGATTGGAGAAGTCAAGCGTAGGTCCCTTGCAGTCAGAATCAAGGGAATTTATAATGGGGAACAAAGAAATGGCAGACCAATTAAATACATACTTTGGTTCTGTCTTCACAAAGGAGGACACAAATAACCTCCCAGAGATGTCGGGGAACATAGGGTCTAATGAGAGGGAGGAATTGAATGAAATCAGTATTTGTAGGGAAATGGTGTTAGGGAAATTGACGGGATTGAAGGCCGATAAATCCCCAGGGCCTGATAATCTACATCCTAGGGTACTTAAGGAAGTGGCCCTAGAAATAGTAGATGCATTGCTGGTCATCTTCCAAAATTCTATAGACTCTGGAACAGTTCCCATGGATTGGAGGATAGCTAATGTAACCCCACTATTTAAAAAAGGTGGTAGAGAGAAAACGGGGAATTATAGACCGGTAAGTCTGACATCGGTAGTGGGGAAAATGCTCGATGTAATAGCAGAGCACTTGGAAAACAGTGACAGGATCGGACAGAGTCAACATGAATTTACAAAAGGTAAATCATGCTTGACTAATCTACTGGAATTTTTTGAGGATGCAACTGGTAGAATAGATAAGGGAGAACCAGTGGATGTGGTGTATTTGGACTTTCAGAAGGCTTTCGATAAGGTCCCGCATAAGAGATTAGCGAGCAAAATTAAAGCACACGAGATTGGGGGTAAGGTACTGTCTTGGATAGAGAACTGGTTGGCAGACAGGAAGCAAAGAGTTGGAATAAACGGGTATTTTTCAGAGTGGCAGGCAGTGACTAGTGGGGTACCGCAGGGATCGGTGCTAGGACCCCAGCTATTCACAATATATATTAATGATATAGACGAGAGAACTAGATGTAATATCTCCAAGTTTGCAGATGACACAAAGCTGGGTGGGCGTGTGTGCTGTGAGGAGGATGCAGAGAAACTCCAGTATGATTTGGACAGGTTGGGTGATTGGGCAGATGTATGGCAAATGCAGTATAATGTGGATAAATGCGAGGTTATCCACTTCGGTGGCAAAAACAGGAAGACAGATTATTATCTGAACGGCAATAGATTGGGAGAAGGGGAAGTGCAACGAGACCTGGGTGTCCTTGTGCACCAGTCGCTGAAGGTAAGCATGCAGGTGCAGCAGACGGTTAAGAAGGCAAATGGTATGTTAGATTAGGAACGGCACAGATCAGGATTTGTCACTTTAATTCTCCGCTCCACTCCCACTCTGACCTCCCCATCCTCGGCTTCTTACACTGTTCCAATGAAGCTCAATGTAAGCTCGAGGAACAGCACCTCATCTTTCAATTAGGCACTTTACAGCCTTCTGGACTCAACATCGAGTTCAACAATTTCAGACCATAACCTCTACCCCTATCCTTTTTTTTTCTCTCACATGGCAGCTGTCGATCATTCTGCCATTGCCATTTACACTTCATCCAGAGTCATCTTTTGTTTCTTTCCTTGTTCCATTACCATCTCCTTTTGCCTTGCACCATCATGCCTTTTGTCTCTTAATCTCTCCTGCCTTCCATCCTATCACAGACCTTCCCTTTTGTTCTTTCCTCCCCTCCCCCCTTTCCCTGCCCCTACACTTGCTTAAAAACATGTTCCATCTCCAACTTTTTCCAGTTCTGACGAAGGGTTTTTATTTCAGGATTTGAACCTGCATCAATCCCTGCTCCATTGTAGTGACACAGAAAACCATTGCAATTTCCCTCCCCACCAGCAAACTTTTCAGATGGGAATTTATGTTTTCTAAAACAAACTGAGGTACTGAGGCTAACTGTACTGTCACTACCTCTACCCAGCCTGAGATCAACTAATTCAGCACAGATTGGGGATCGAATCTGGGACCTGACTGCCCATTAAGAACATAAGAAATAGGAGCAGGAGTAGGCCATTTGGCCCTTCGAGCCTGCTCCACCATTCAATAAGATCATGGCTGATCTTCTACCTCATCTCCACTTTCCTGCACTATCCCCATATCCCTTGATTACCTTAATATTCAAAAATCTATTGATCTCTGTCTTGAATATACTCAGCAACTGAGCCTCCACAGCCCTCTGAGGTACAGAATTCCAAAGATTCACCACCCTCTGAGTGAAGAAATTTCTCCTCATCTCAGTCCTAAATCGCCGACCCCTTATTTTGAGACTGTGACCCCTGGTTCTAGACTCCCCAGCCAGGGTAAACATCCTCCCTGCATCTACCCTGTCAAGACCTGTAAGAATTTTGTATGTTTCAATGAGATCACCTCTCATTCTTCTAAACTCTATAGAGAATATAGGCCTAGTCTACTCAATCTCTCCTCATAGGACAATCCCCCCATCCCAGGAATCAGTCTGGTGAACCTTTGTTGCACTCCCTCTATGGCAAGTATATCCTTCCTTAGGTAAGGAGACCAAAACTGTACACAATACTCCAGGTGTGGTCTCACCAGGGCCCTATATAATTGCAGTAAGACGTCTTTACTCTTATACTCAAATCCTCTTGTAATAAAGGCCAACATACCATTTGCTTTCCTAATTGCTTGCTGTAGCTGCATGTTAACTTTCAGTGATTCGTGTATAAGGACACCTGGGTACCTCTGAACACCAACATTTCCCAATCTCTCACCATTTAAAAAATACTCTGCTTTTCTATTTTTCCTACCAAAGTGGATAACTTCACATTTTTCCACATATTCCATTTGCCAGGTTCTTGCCCATTCACTTAGCCTGTCTATATCCCTTTGCATCCTCCTCACAACTTACATTCCCATCTAGCTTTGTATTATCAGCAAACTTAGATATATTACATTTGGGTCCCTCATCCAAATCATTGATATAGATTGTAAATAGCTGAAGCCCAAACAGTGATCCCACTAGTTACAGCCTGCCAACCCGACAATGACCTATTGGCTCGGATTTTACGGTCAGCAGCAAACAAATGACGCTTGCCGTTCATTGCACTTCCACTTGCTGCACTGTGACTTGCGGCAATTCGAGAGGCAAAACAGCACAGCGCCCTCTACAGGGGGTCTGGATCCAATGTGAACAGGAAAAGCAATGGTGTATCTCCTTAACCAATCAGATTGAAGATTCCTTACTGAGACACAGAGCCTAAACCAGGAAGTGTCAGTTAGAGTATTTAATTCAATGCCAAATCATGTACAGAAAACAAAATAAAAAGAGGGCAAGAAAGATGAGCTTAAGGGAGAGAGATAAAATAGAAAGAAAAAGTTTAAACAAATTAATTTTTTTTAAATTCCAACAATAATTAAAATCTGATGGAATGAGACTCCACACTTGTAAAAGTAAATTTTCAATGCCACAGAGGTTGTTTGGCAGTAATTAAGACTTATCACGGCATTAAAAATGTACTTACACTTGATTGGACAAGCCCTAACTTTCTCTGGTGCGTTTAGTGTGTATCCAGTGGGTAAGTACCACAACTTCACGCCTTTCTTGTATTTGAATGCCGAGTCTCTTGGCGGGATACTGTTAGAGCAAAACTTCTGGAGGAGCAGGGCAACTCAGACAGCAACTTCCAGATTTCCACGTTTAACTGCGCATGTGCAGACGCCGGAAGTTGCTGTCTGATTTACTTCTTAATAACAGTGAGCACTGATAGCCTCATCCTTATTACCGCAAAATCTGGGCCATTGGAATTAAAATAGTATATTCTTTTAATACTCGGATGCAAAGATTGATGTCAGCCAGCATGATGAATCAATTCAGCTGTCTTTCTTATTTAACCTTTCATTTATTTTTATATTTCTAACAACTGATTTACAAACTGATATGTAATGTCAAAGACCTAGGTCATGAGTTTGATGTGTTACCTGCGGGCCATTCATTTGCTGCCTCCACCTAGTGGCCATGAATGAGATAGCAAATTATATTATTTTCATAGATTCACAACATAAACTGAAATTCTGTTTTGGCGCGATGATCTTTTTTCGTAATTGGCTATACTGTTTCTGATTTAAAAATATTATATATCTGAAATTCTGTGTTTTATTTCAGTCTGCAGCAATGCAGCGGTCAGTGGCTCTTCCTGAATGAACACACAACTTAAAAAAAAGTTTCAAACAGAATAAAATTCTTACTGTTTCAGAGCAAAGTTCTAAACTACAATTATCTCAGAACAGAATGTAGACTAAAATATTTACAGTAGATGATCTTATTTTGTCAGTAAGATGTTCAGAGGAAAGAAACAAAGTACAAGTAAAAAGGGGAAACTCCACTTGTGATAGATGTATTTTTAATTCTTTGTGTATCAGACTACATTAACACTTTAAAAAATTTTTTAATTATTGTCATTTTTTTTTCATTTTTCCCCAATATTCTTTGCCTGAGGGCAGTGACTCCCTCACAAGGATGTAGTTCCATGGGTGGTCAACGCCTTCCAGTACCACACCCAACTGGCCATTATTTGGCAGCCTATTTGATTGCAGGGACATCACAGTTGAGCCCAATCCTATTTTCATCCACATACAGACACTTGGTATCATCACATAGCAATCAGCAACAAGAACCCGACTGTGCTGAGGCCAATTGTAGCACCCAACGCTGCACTAACTGAGCTTAGCTAACTCAGCACAGACTGGGGATCAAACCTGGGACATTCCTGATATGCACAGCTCAGCGACAAGAGACTTTACCTCTGATCCTTTTGCTTTAAATTTTTTAAATAACATCTTGCAACTTGTGATATGAACTACAGTACTGCTAGGATACAATTAAGTCAGGAGTAAGAGACTTTTAACTCATCAGTCTGAACTGGACTCATAACCTGATGTGAAAGAACACTGACTGTCAGCGGTGATTCGGTAAATTATTAAACATAAGAAGGTAACAGACTACAGCAAGTTTCTTCTTTGGACGTTGCTCCACTGCTGAAACCTGCTCCATAAACAAGCCCAAGACAAACTCTTGTAGAAGTTACATAATGTAATTTGCTAATGTGGGCATACACAGGGAAAGGCGAGACTTATTAATCAGCTAGACACATTGGTATGGAATTAAGACAAACTGCGATATAAGAGAAACAATCTGCAGTGTAGTCTTGGCCACCTAATGTGAAAAAGAGAGGCAGCTGTACACTGTTCTACTGGGTTAAAGTTTAAGGACAAGATTTTGGAGAGCATTCAAAACATTTTAGAAATATTCTTAAACAATTTTGATCCAAGGTTATATTATTCATAAGGAGGTTAAATGGAGCTGCTGATATGACATTAATTTGATATGAAGTTATATTGGATAATAGGTACTGCAGTTGCAAGCTGCTATTTTACTCTCTCTCCCTTTTTGACTCTCACTATCATTCTCTTGCAATTAATTACTATTATCCTCACCTGAGGGCGGATTCCCTGATTGGACGCTCCCGGTGAGGAACTCTGATCACAGGGAGCCTCATCGAAAAATTATGGACCTAGAGGCCCTGATCTTCTGTCCATTTAAATTAGTGGATGGAGAGTCAAGGCTTGGGGTCCACAATTTCTCAACCATTGCTGCCTGCACCGACAGTCTTCACTGGGAACACCGATTAGGGAAATCAGCCCTGTTGTCTTCTCTTTAACGCTCTTCAGCCTTGGCGGTGTCCTATACTATGGTGTGCCTTGGCCTTTCTTTGTGATCTCTCATTTTAAAAGAAACTGCTGGGTCTATGATGTAAAGATAAACAGGAAAAAAATAACTACAAATACTAAAAGTCTGAAACAGAAACAGAAGTCCTGCTGTGTATTTTTTAACATTTTCTGTTTGTATTCCTGCTCCAGAATGCCAGAACTGGTGATGTAAGAGGAAGAGCTCCACAAACTTTGTTTGATTTTTAATTTTAAACAAAATGAACAGCTGCCCACATGACATTTGACACCACTGAGCTATTGTACTTCCAAATCCTTACAATAAGGTCTACTAGTCTGGGGGCCTAGTGGTGAAGAAATGCTGTATCATAATCACCCTTCTATCTGAAAAAGAAGTGGCGACTGAATCACTACAGGCAGGTATAGACAGAATGGGATTGTAAATTGACCTAGGATGTGTTATCTTCAGTGCTGAAAAGACCACGGTAATCTCCTGAGATACTTTAAATGTGTTTGTCTGATGAGCAGCTGGTCCATACAGACAAAGAAACGTTAGCTGATCTCCGCTGGGGCAGTGGTAGTAATGCTGCAGTTAGCCTCAGTGCCCGGAGTAAAGGACAGGCAAATTAACCAGGGTTACAGTTTCTGATCGCTATCCAGTCACCCCTACTGGATGAGTATGCGTGAATGTTAGATAGGAAGATATGATTGAGTTCAGCTGTGATACCCCCATACAGTCAAATGGTCTGCTGACACGGTTAAGAATCTCCCGTGAATAACTGGCTCCTCGGTCAGGTATTGGAGAATGACTGGCATTTATGGTACCATACCCCAGCATGGAGACATTCCCAGAGGAAAGGTGGGGAGAAGTGAAAAGCTTGCAGAGAAAATTGGAAAGTTACAAAAAAGGCAAAACTTGTGTTGAGAAAGGCATTCCGTACTGTTGTCCACCAACCACTGTGAAAGTTGTAAACTCACTTTAATTGCAAACAAACATTCAACCCTTTCATCAGGTGCCCGAAATGCTCATAGTCATGTGGGAATTCTCAAGAATGCTCTATTTACAATTGGTAACTTTAGTGTTCCACAAAACAAACACATTTGTTTTGTTTGGTAGAATATTGACACAGCCCACCTCTTACTCCTGAACTAAATAGAGTTCAAAGTCATGCAGACCAATGAATTTGATGAGAATTGTTTACTCCATGCCAGAATCTATTCTTCACAACATCAGAGAAATGTAACATGTAGGAGGTTATCAGAGATGCCAGTGTTAAAAATGTTCAAATACTGAGATTTACATCCCTGGGGCAATATTCCAAGGAATCCATAAATCCAGTACTGCCACCTTGTAATGGACTCAAAGAAGCCAGTTCAATGGCTAGGAAACCAGCAAGGAAAAATTACAAAAGCAGCAAAAGAGATCATAAAAAAAATGTGGAAAGATGAAGGAGTTTAGAGGAAGACCACAAAAACAAGACAAAGAATCCATGTAGTACAGAAGAAAGTCAGTTGGTCTACATAAGAACATAAGAAATAGGAGCAGGAGTAGGCCATTCAGCCCTTCGAGCATGCTCTGCCATTCAATAAGATCATGGCTGACCTTCTACCTCAACTCCACTTTCCTGCACTATCCCCATATCCCTTGATTCCCTTAATATTCAAAAATCTATTGATCTCTGTCTTGAATATACTCAATGACTGAGCCTTCACAGCCCTCTGTGGTAGAGAATTCCAAAGATTCACTACCCTCTGAGTGAAGAAATTTCTCCTCATCTCAGTCCTAAATAGCCGACCCCTTATTCTGAGACTGTGACCCCGTGTTCTAGACTCCCCAGCCAGGGGAAACATCCTCCCTGCATCTACCCTGTCAAGCCTTGTAAGAATTTTGTATGTTTCAATGAGATCACCTCTCATTCTTCTAAACTCTAGAGGATATAGGCCTAGTCTACTCAATCTCTCCTCATAGGACAATCCCCCCATCCCAGGAATCAGTCTGGTGAACCTTTGTTGCACTCCCTCTATAGCAAGTATATCCCTCTATAGCAAGTAAGGAGACCAAAACTGTACACAATACTCCAGGTGTGGTCTCACCAGGGCCCTATATAATTGCAGTAAGACGTCTTTACTCTTATACTCAAATCCTCTTGTAATAAAGGCCAACATACCATTTGCTTTCCTAATTGCTTGCTGTACCTGCATGTTAACTTTCAGTGATTCATGTACAAGGACACCCAAGGTCTCTGAACACCAACATTTCCCAATCTCTCACCATTTAAAAAATACTCTGCTTTTCTATTTTTCCTACCAAAGTGGATAACTTCACATTTCTCCACATTATATTCCATTTGCCATGTTCTTGCCCACTCACTTAGCCTGTCTAAATCCCCTTGAAGCCTCCTTGCATCCTCCTCACAACTTACATTCCCACCCAGCTTTGTATCATCAGCAAACTTGGATATATTACATTTGGTCCCCTCATCCAAATCATTGATATAGATTGTGAATAGCTGAAGCCCAAGCACTGATCCTTGCGGTACCCCACTAGTTACAGCCTGCCAACCCGAAAATGACCCGTTTATTCCTGCTCTCTATTTTCTGTCAGTTAACCAATCCTTAATCCATGCAAGTATATAACCCCCAATCCCATGAGCCCTAATTTTGTTCAATAACCTTTTGTGTGCCACCGTATCGAATGCCTTCTGAAAATCCAAATACACCACATCCACTAGTTCCCCCTCATCTATCCTGCTAGTTACAACCTCAAAAAACAGATTTGTCAAACACAATTTCCCTTTCATAAATCCATGTTGACTCTGCCCAATCCTATTATTATTTTCTAAGTGCCCTGTTACCACGTCCTTAATAATAGACTCAAGCATTATCCCTACTACTGATGTCAGGCTAACTAGTCTATAATTTTCTCTCCCCCTCCTTTCTTAAATAGTGGGGTTACATTTGCTACCTTCCAATCCACCGGAATCGTTCCAGAATCTATGGAATTTTGGAAGATGACAACCAATGCATCCACTATCTCTATAGCCACCTCTTTTAAAACCCTAGGATGTAGGCCATCAAGTCCAGGGGATTTATTGGCTTTCAGTCCCATTAATTTCTCCAGTACTATTTCCTTACTAATACTAATTTCTTTCAGTTCCTCATTCGCACTAGACCCTTGGTTCTCCACTATTTCTGGAATGTTTTTGCATCTTCTTCCATGAAGACAGACATAAAGGTCTGTGCCAATTCTTTGCTAGATCAATCTAAAACTAACCCCACTACCCTGCTCTTTCTCTATAGTGTTGTAGCTTTCTCTGCTTCAAATGACACAAAACTTGGAAGTATAGTGAACAGTGAGGAGGAGAGTGATCGACTTCAGGAAGACATAGACAGGCTGGTGAAATGGGCGGACACGTAGCAGATGAAATTTAATGCAGAAAAGTGTGAAGTGATACATTTTTGTAGAAAGAATGAGGAGAGGAAATATAAACTAAATGGTACAATCCTAAAGGGGGTGCACGAACAGAAAGGCCTGGGGGTATGTGTGCACAAATCGTTGAAAGTGGCAGGGCAGGTTGAGAAAGCAGTTAAAAAGGCTTACGGGATCCTGGGCTTCATAAATAGAGGAATAGAGTACAAATGTGTGGAAATTATGATGAACCTGTATAAAACACTGGTTCGACCCCAACTGGAGTACTGTACCAATTCTGGGCACCACACTTTAGGGGGGATGTGAAGGCCTTAGAGAGCGTGCAGAAAAGATTTATGAGAATGCTTCCAGGAATGAGTGACTTCAGTTACGTTGATAGACTGGAGAAGCTGGGGTTGTTTTCCTTGGAGCAGAGAAGATTGAGAGGAGATTTGATAGAGGTGTTCAAAATCATGAGGGGTCTGGACAGAGTAGATAGAGGGAAACTGTTCCCATTGGCAGAAGGGTCGAGAACCAGAGGACACAGATTTAAGGTGATTGGCAAAAGAACCAAAGGCGACATAAGAAAAAACTTTTTTTCGCAGCGAGTGGTTAAGATCTGGAATGCACTTCCTGAAAGGGTGGTGGAGGCAGATTCAATCGTGGCTTTTAAAAGGGAATTGGATAAGTATCTGAAGGAAAGAAATTTGCAGGCTACGGGGAAAGGGCGGGGGAGTGGGACTAGCTGATGTGCTCTTGCAGAGAGCCGGCACGGGCTCGACAGGCCGAATGGCCTTCTTCCATGCTGTAACCATTCTATGATTCTAAATATTTATCGAATTTTCCCTTAAAAGATGCAATGTTTTCTGCCTCAACTATTCCCTGTGGTAAAACATTCCAAGCTCCAACAATCCTCCAAGTAAAGACATTTCTCCCATCCTCTTAGCGACCATTTTAAATTGACGACCCCTCATTGATTCCCCAACAACCGCCTAACAAGAGGAAATAGTTTTTCCTATTAACTCTATCAAAAATCCCCATGATTTTTTTAAAATGTATTAAATCTCCTCTTAACCTTTTCTGCTCCAATGGAAATAGTCCCAGTCTCTCTGCAACTATAGGTTCCCTTCCTGGCATCACCCCAATGAATCTACAGCCAAGCCCAATGCTATTCTCATCAGACATGTGCTTCCAGCATCGGCTACTGATAATGAGCAGAAAACCTGACTAACTTTCCCCTCCATAATGCAAGGCTGAGATCAATTATAATACCCTCACTGCTGCCCCAATTGAAAGGAACTAATTCAGTCCAGACCAGGGATTGAATCTGGGACCTTTAGGTCTGTGCACCTCAGGCATTCATTGGATGAACTCACAGCCATTAGGGGAGCAATTGTCTAATTATATGTAGTAGCTTGTGAGATTCGAACTCAAAGCTCAGAAAATGAGTGATACTCTCACGGTCTGGAATAAAACACAAACAGCAGTTCTTGATGTAATGATTAAACGCATGAAGCAGCCGGTGCAAACTGAATTGTTAAATAATTGGCTGCACATTTTCTGTGGCGTATATAAGAACACATTGTTAAACCAGTCTGTGGACAACGGTTGAATGGTTTGGGCCAGCATTCTGAATTGTGCAGTCATAAATGTGTGGTGTCAGCAGTGTTACAGAGTGTTAATGAGAATGCAGCGAGGTCAGAGATCTTGTTAACCCCTCAGTCTGAGTCATTCTCTAAGTAGAAAAGATACTGGCAGAACTTGGTGACACTTAATGGAATATTCAAAGGAGAAAGCTCTGATTTAGTTCCATCAAGAATCCTTAAAATCTGAGAAAGTTAAAGACAAAATGACAAAAGAGAAGTAATTAATATTTTTGAGTGGACCGAGAAAGAAAAATAACCATAAGAAGGGAGGAAATTAAAGCTTACAGATCTGAACGGGAATTGTACGTGTAGAAAAAGGCTTGATTTTCAGATAGACAATAGAAGGAAAACCAGAAGGAAAGTGAGAAAATCCCCAAACTAAAGAGAGCAATAAAAAAGCTGAGCGAGAAACTTTCTGGTGGAGAGAACAAAACAGTTACAGAAAGAAATCTGTGCTCCATGGAAAGTCACTGGAAGAAACACTTTATAAGTTACAGGACAGCATAGAAAATGAATTTTTAGTCACTTTTAACTGCACTCCAAAAACTGAAAAACCTGAATTAATGCAACAGCATTCTGGATGTAATGGAAGGTGCAGTGATGAAATCAAATGAACGGCCCTGGCAGATTCTTACAAGTTAGAGAGTATAAAAGTGAGGAGTGCCTCTTCACAAACAAAACTCTGATTGGAATCATGCATAATACAGCACAGAAGGAGGCCATTCGGCCCATTGAAAGAGCTCTCCAATTAGTCCCACTCCCCTGCTCTTTTCCCCATAGCCCTGCAAATTTGTCCTTTTCAAGTATTTATCCAATTCCCTTTTGAAGTTCGTATTGAATCTGATTCCACCACCCTTTCAGGCAGTGCATTCCAGATCAGATCAACTTACTGCAAACTTTTTTCCTCATCTCCCCTCTGGTTCTTTTGACAATTATCTTAAATCTGTGTCCTTCGGTTACCAACCCTCCTGCCAGTGGAAACAGTTATATGGAACAAAAATAGAAAATGTGGGAAACACTCGGGTACAGCATCTGGGGAGAGGAATGACAAGTTGCTTCAGGCATAACTCTGCATCAGAACTGGTTATATTAAACCGAGGTTCCACTTGATCTACTGCAGAGAAGTAAAACATGACAGTGCTGCAGGGCACAAAATTAATAAATGTCAAAAATGATTTGTCTAAGATGAATTTTAGGCATTTTTAAGGTCATAAATTTTAAATGGCGCAATATGGAACAATGTTGGACTGAGCAAAACAGCAATGTACTGAATCACTGAAAAGCAAATCAAGTAGTTCCGGCCTGTAAACAGAATAAAGGATGACTAGTTGGTGAAGATAATATTACACTCTTGTGTAGAAGGGAAGAGGATTAAAAATGGTAATTAGACTGCATTAAGGACAAGTGTGCACATGTGAATGAAAGGGATGGTGTTTTCATTTATGATCCATTCATTAGTTTGATAGTAAGAACCATGTGGCCTCATTATCTATTTCTTCTTTTCTGACAACTGATGAAAAAAAAATTAAGAAATTTCCAAGGAATATAGTTTTACAAGTGACAAAAACTTGTTCAGAAGGAAGAAAAAGGAAATCAAAAGACCAAGGGGGAAAAATTCAGTTGGTTGCGCCTCCCGTTAGCGCCTTAAGAGGGCGCTAATGGGGCGCAAAGCATCTAGCGCCCAGGCGCGGCGAAGTTTGCGCCGCTCGCGAAATTAACTAGACATTTTGCGGCGGCGCTAAACACTACCGCCACGATCTCCTGCGCCGGCAGATCATGACGTCACTCGAGGGCGCAATGCCCCGGTATCGCCCCGGAGCGGATATTGAGTGGCGCCCCCTGCCTTACCGCCTGACGCTAGCAACGACAGGTTGAGGGGAGCGTTCTGCAGTCATGAAGGGAAAGGGGGAGTGCTATTTAAAGGTATCCGCTTCCTGCCTTTTATTGTTGGTGCCATTTTTGAACTACGCATTCTGAGAGAGAGAGGGAGAGACTTCTGGAGAGATTCAACGTTGTGTGAAGGAGTTTTGGGTACTGAGCAGCACTTTGCAGGTTCATTTTGATTTGCCATTCCTTGTATCGATTTAGCAGAGACTGTGGGGGCTGCACTCTGAGCTCTTTGCCTGGTACTCTCCATTGTTCTTTCCAGCACATTTGATGTGCAGGTCTCTCCAGGCCGAGATTCAAGGCTGCAATGAGCAGGATGTGGATGGAAAACAAGATTAACCATCCCCTTTAAGAACTGGCCCGTGCCATTGTGTGTGTGTTCCATTGCTGACTGACATTACATGAGCTTCGCCAGCGCTCTGAGGTAGCGCCTCGCTCCTCGGCCTTTGCGCCTTAAGACAGGTGTGAAGCGCCTGATATAGCGCTGCAATCACCTCCAGGGGCGATAAAAGTCAAGTTTGCAGTCGGTGGCGATAATTAACGCCAGGCGCTAATCTTTGCGCCCGGCCGATAATTGCGCCCCAAATGGGGCGATACTGAATTTCTCCCCCCAAATGTTTGAGAAATGATTTGTTTAGAGATAGTTTATTACATTTTAGGACTGTGGATTTTTTTAAAGGGGTAAATGTACTAATGTGATCTCCATTGCATTGCTTACAAAAATCTAATTTTCTCTATGCCTTATTCACTTGTGGACTCCCCTCCCCCACAGGCATGGATGAAGAATTAACATCTCAGCCTGGGGTTGCTACTTTTTCCCAAATCCAAACCTGGGCAGATATTGGATGAGTTAGTTTGAGGAAACCCAATATCATAAATGTCGCTGCTTGACACCCATTACATTTAGGACGTTTTCAATAAAGTACATTGACCAGACAAATTGGATGCAACCATGAAACTATCTTAAACTATTTACAAGTAATTTTACATACAAACAGATCCATAAGCAACAAGTACAGCAAATCTTCACCCACTTGCGCTTGAATTCATGCTTGAGGTTTAACCTTGCTGCTGCAAGAATGCCCTTGTTTCTTCAGATATGTTTATAAAACCCAGAGCACAACAATGAGAAATGTCTTTATAGTCTCAGCTTTTGCAAGTTCCATATTTATTTGTTTCTGCAGTCTGTCTATAAATTTGTAACACTGAAAATATATTCCTGACTGGTATGGCCAAAACTGTTCCAACCATTCTCAGAAGACAGAGGAAATTCCCATTGTGTAAGGAGAACAGTTTGACACATCTCTTATCAACAGGAATTTGATAGTTTTCAAAGAGTTTTGGCAGAAGATCTATAATAGCATTCATTTCCATGGAGTGCTGGCCCATTATATTCTACTTTTGCAATGGCTTTGAGCTGTTGCTTCAATATTTTTTTTTATCTCGTCAAATATGTACACGTGCTCAGAAACGCTACTTTACCTGATGGCAATCCTGGTTATTTTCTCAAGTAGTCGTGCTGGGTAGTTTGTTGTATTTCATTTCGCTTTTCTGTGGCAGGGTGGAGGTATGAAGGTAAAGCTGAAAAATGAACCTCCCACCCTGCAGCATTCCAATTCTCCGTTCGATTTAAATTACCGACACAGAGTTCTGAAAAAGGGATTGTGCCAGATTGGTCGCATCAGAGCAATTGATTGACAGAAAAGAGTGGGGCAGGAAAATAAACAAAGGCAAAGACAGAAGTAGTGAGAATGGATGGAAAATACAGGTAATGTGAGGGGGAAACGGGGAATGCCAGTGGAAGGTTCTGTCTTGGTAAAGAGGTTCAGCAGTAACCCAAAAATAGCTCAGGAAATGGGTTAACCAGGCTTGCCTTGATTTATAAATTATCTTGCAATTCATGTCACTGAAATCTTTGTATTTGACAAAAAAAGACTGAAATATTTTATTTGGCCCTTGGTGATAATGAGACACTCAAGCGTGGATTGAGGATTGGTTAACAGACAGAAAACAGAGAGTAGGAATAAACAGGTCATTTTCGGGTTGGCAGGCTGTAACTAGTGGGGTACCGCAAGGATCAGTGCTTCGGCCTCAGCTATTCACAATCTACACCAATGATTTGGATGAGGGGACCAAATGTAATATATCCAAGTTTGCTGATGATACAAAGCTGGGTGGGAATGTGAGGAGGATGCATGGAGGCTTCAAGAGGATATAGACAGGCTAAGGGAATGGGCAAGAACATGGCAAATGGAATATAATGAGGAGAAATGTGAAGTTATCCACTTTGGTAGGAAAAATAGAAAAGCAGAGTATTTTTTAAATGGTGAGAGATTGGGAAGTGTTGGTGTTCAGAGGGACCTGGGTGTCCTTGTACACAAATCACTGAATGTTAACATGCAAGTACAGCAAGCAATTAGGAAAGCAAATGGTATGTTGGCCTTTATTACAAGATGATTTGAGTATAAGAGTAAAGACATCTTACTGCAATTATATAGGGCCCTGGTGAGACCACACCTGGAGTATTGTGTACAGTTTTGGTCTCCTTACCTAAGGAAGGATATACTTGCCATAGAGGGAGTGCAACAAAGGTTAACCAGACTGGTTCCTCGGATGGGGGGATTGTCCTATGAGGACAGATTGAGTACACTAGGCCTATATTCTCTAGAGTTTAGAAGAATGAGAGCTGATCCCATTGAAACATACAAAATCTTTACAGGGCTTGACAGGGTAGATGCAGGGAGGATGTTTCCCCTGGCCAGGGAATCTAGAACCAGGGGTCACAGTCTCAGAATAAGGGATCGGCCATTTACGACTGAGATGAGGAGAAATTTCTTCACTCAGAGGGTGGTGAATCTTTGGAATTCTCTACCACAGAGGGCTGTGAAGACTCAGTCGTTGAGTATATTCAAGACAGAGATTAATAGATTTTTGAATATTAAGGGAATCAAAGGATATGGGGATATTGCAGGAATGTGGAGATGAGGTAGAAGATCAGCCATGATCTTATTGAATGGCGGAGCAGGCTCGAAGGGCCAAATGGCCTACTCCTGCTCCTATTTCTTATGTTCTTATGTGCAACTGAGGTAAATGCAATAACATTTGCAAACACCACGTGATCATGTGATTAAACCTCTAGGAATACTTCCAACCAGATTTAGCAACTCTGGCTTCACCCTGAGCTATTTCAACAGCATTCATCAACTACTTGTATCGCCTATTTGTCTGTCCTATGTGCAGCACTTTACACTTGTCTGCATTATATTTTATTTAAATTGTTATGCACACTTATACATTTTGTCCACTTCAGCTTGGCTCAGTGGTAGCAGTCTTCAAGGTCATGAGTTCAAGCTGTACAACAGACTTGAGCACATATTCTACGCTGATTCCTCAGTTCAATACTGAGGGAAAATTGCATTGTTGTGTTCTGGATGAGGTGTTTTAACTGAGACATCATCTGCCCTCTCAGGTTAATGTAAACGATCCCATGGCACTTTTCAAAGGAAAGCCTGGGCGTCTCCCAATGTCCTTGCTAACATTTATCGCTCGATCAACACTACCAAAAAACAGATTAGCTGATCTTGTGTATATATATATCATTACTGTTTGTGGGACCTTGCTGTGCGTGAAATGGTTGCTGTATAACAAAAGTAATTAATTGGCTGTGAAGCACTTTGGGACATCCTAAGGACATGAAAGATGCTATTACTTTTAAATACAAATAATTTCTTTCTTTAAGTTATTTCGTCATTTCTATACTGCCTCTTCTGATCCATTGCCTGTCTACTTTGTACACTTCTTTTCATTCAGCATCACAGCAGTAATGATTGAGGCTTGGGAAAAAGTCTCCAGCCTTTCCTCCATCATGGAAAGCTGCCTGGGACAAGAAGAGTTCAACAAGGGGGGTGGACGGGGATGGAAAGAGGGAATAAGATAAGCGAGCTGTATAGTAGGAGAGATGTTGGGCCACTTGTAAACCTCCTGATGGCCTATTATAGTGGCATTGTCAACGGACTGCCAGTGTCATTGGCAGCTGTATTTCTCACTTTTTTTAGTACTTGCATCCCCCATGTGAGAGTTTGGGAATGCAGTGTACGATCGAAAGAAGTGAGAAAACTAACTGGGTATTTATCCACATCTATGATGCTTAAATAGAACATGCAGATGGTAGATGCATGTGTGGGTGGAGGAAGCATAACTAATGAAATCTTTTGTGACCTAATCCTGCTGAAGCCTTTCAAGGCTAATTTCAATCCACCTCCAGAGATTTACAAAAATAATTAGGTACTGAAAGAACAAGCACTTTTATTCATAAATGAAGCCATTGTGCATTCTGTCAGAGTGTTTGGAGAATTCAAATTCAGTTTTAAGATTTATGTTCGGTTAAGCCAGAAAATAGATAACCAGTAGAAACCTTCAAATTTATTGACATAATTATCAATCCAGAGTATTAATAAACATCTGAAACCACATAACACTGTTGTCCCTTCATGGGTTTGTAGAGGCTTGGCATCTGATGTCCTCAAAAATGGATGTCAACTTAACACCTTCAATTCCAGGTTAACAGATCTCAGCCAGGGCAGTAGTTGGTCTGCTCCAATTGACCTAAGCATCCCTGGACTAGCAGTGGTGTGGACAAACTCAGCTCGGTTTCCATTTCTGATCACTATCCTGCAACTCTTCTGGGAAAGGAATGTCCGCGCAGTCATCAAACGAGGACAGGATCTGGATCAGTTATGAAGGCATTCACTTAGCCTAGTAGTATTAAAAATGAAACCATTTCCTTTTGCAACATGCAAAGTAAACCCATTGATGGAATATCACCAGAAAACACTGGAAAAACTCAGCAGGCCAGGCAGCATCCGTGGAGAGAGAAACAGAGTTAACGTTTCAGGTCGACCTGAAACGTTAACTGTTTCTCTCTCCACGGATGCTGCCTGGCCTGCTGAGTTTTTCCAGCATTTTCTGTTATTTCGGATTTCCAGCATCCGCAGTATTTTGCTATCGATGGAATATCACCGCTCATTTTCTACAAAGGCACCTTTAGCCAGATGTACGTTTCACTGTATTCGCAATGTCATTGCAAGGCTATTGAGAGAATTGCAAAGCACATAACATTAGGGTCCCAGTGAGCCAAAATAACTGAAAATTATGACATCCCAACCTACTTTAAGAGCAAATGTCATAGGAGGTAGAGGATCAACCAATGATAAAAGGATATTTGGTCGACAGGCTGGGGCCCCTCCCCTTCTGAATAATATGTTCATCACGGAGTCCTTCATAAACTACTGAAATAGGACTGATTAAATGAGTACATTTTAATGCTGCATTACACATGTACACAAGTACATTAACACACCCATGCAACATTTGTATCTAAGCACGGTGTTTATATCAAAAAAGACGTGGGCCAAGGTGTAAAATAAAAACAACACTGTTCAATAAGAAATATCAAATAATACTGAGCTTAGGTCACTCTTTCAGTATTGGTAATGAATTGCTATTCTTTGCTAAAATTAATGAATGACTATGGTCAAGACATTCTCCGCAATAGGCAAGCTTTATTTGAATGGCAGTTTTAGAATACAAGAAGCAACCCCTTCAAAGACAAATCCCCATTCCCCTTAGTAAAGTCAGTCTTTGAAGCTCAGATTTGGTCACATTCACATACTATTACACAATGGTGAAAAGAACAGAGCACACTCACAAGCAGGAAAGAATATTCTGTAGCTCTCAATAGAGTTTGCAAGAGATTAAAAATAAACCTTTGGGATGTTCACCTCAGCAATGGTGTCTTATTCACCAATACCTTGTGATAAATAATGCTGTCATCAATATCTGATTTTCTTCTCTTGCAACAATCTATTTTGATTATCAGAAAAATGATTAAAATATTCCTGGTTCTTTCCTAGAACAAAACAATAAGATTTATTATAATACATCACACAATCATATCTCCAATTCATTAACACAGCTTCATGACCACAGTTAGAAATTTGTCACTCTGGAGAAATCTTTACTGAAACACAAATTGCATTGTGTGGTGAAGATCTTCCTCCAATACTAGCTATCCTTCCTGTCTTCCCCCTAGCCATAGATACATTTTATTGTCAGCATTGGTGTTACTTCACTAAACAATAGCAGCACTGTTGTGAACAGTGTACCAGTGTTTAGGAACTTTGTAAACATGCCAACACCATACTGGTGCATTGTTCCTTCCCAATCTTCAATTGTCTAAAATTAGAAAAATATAATAGCAGGTTTGACTATCAAAATTCCCAGAGTATGTGTGTAAATGTACAGGTGTACCAACAGTGAAAAATCAATGTATGACTATGTCGGTTTTTGATCAAAAGTGCTTTCAAAGTGAAATCTTACCCATGTGCCTTTTTAACGCATTTGTAATTTTTACTCATGTCAAAAAGCCTTTTTAACGCCTATTGTAGAGGTTGACCAATTTCTGCAGTTACAGTAGCCATTTTCTGTAAAATAGATTCTTTTTTGTGATTCAGATTTGTGGGTGATTTCTCTCCTTTCCCCCACCCCTGAAAAACCCTTCAATTTGCTAATTAATCTTTTAGTAAAGGATTTTTTTCTCCCCTCCTTTTACAATACCGAGGTATTATTCCACACATACTGGGAGTCCTCTATTGCCTTCTTTATGCATTATCCTAGACAGATTATCATTATGGAAGCCATTTGACCACTAGTGCATCACAGCCAAGTCGGATCCTGCACTCGCTTAGTATCTACACATTTCATTCCAACAGTAGTCAGTGGAATATAATGATTCTTTCCCCTTCTCCCCAGCATGACAGATCCCACAGATCAAGCCAACTGTACCACTCCCACTGCCAACCCAGCTAAGATCCCAAGATTGGCATAGATTAGGATGGACATTTGGCCTATCCTAGGT
Organism: Squalus acanthias; assembly: GCA_030390025.1. Lineage (NCBI taxonomy): Eukaryota > Metazoa > Chordata > Chondrichthyes > Squaliformes > Squalidae > Squalus > Squalus acanthias. The sequence goes on along the minus strand of CM059427.1, from coordinate 146,781,617 downwards.
AATCCAGAAAAAAGCCTTCCACCACCGCCCCCCACCCACAAAAACATCACGGCATCCTGCTAATGTGGGACAGAAAGGAATACCATCTGGGACCTTGTTACTCTGTATGGCTCAGGACCACACCAAATATTATGGTGCAGAACCTTTCAGAAACAAAACTGCCAGCTATGTTTAATTACCTCTCTCCTACTGCCCAGATTTAAACAAAGCTTCCCCCATCACCACAAAGATTGTTCAAAGTTAAGTATATTTACATCTTATGGAAATTTATTGGCAAATCAGATGTGATAAAGTAATGTTGTTTGCAGGATTAAGCAATTGAGAAAAAAAAATAAAACTACTATTGCTGTAGAGTTGCAAATTGTGCTTCTTCCGCATTCTATTACAACATTTATTCTCATTTTAAACAGTGATGTTGCAACTACTATCTGAAATCTTGAGCACTACTGCAAAGTGTTAACGCACAGGAGGTGTGCTTTTAGGATCTTGGGAGAGCCAAACACTTCAATTAACCTGTGAGTTATAAATGTCTAGAGATATAACTGAGTAAATTAATAGAAAGCACAGGCTGGCTGCACTTTAAAACAAAATGCACTGGCCAGCACCTTGAAGAGGCATCTTCATATTGATCAATAGTCCAATTAGAAATGAGTGTACCATTTCCTCGTGTGCCTTGTAACTGTGACATAAGATGAGCACTTCAAACAACATTATCTACTTGTTTTTGTTAAATATTTTTCTCCCCATTTAAGGTCCCTTCACGACCTACACCTTCAGGTGACCTTTCCTTTTAACATTCAAATGCATAAAAGACCAGGGGAAAATAGATTACCCCTCTTTTGCAGGGGAAGTACTTTACCTAGATTGGGACCTGAATATTGAAGGATACATGACATTTAGGAAGGACAGGGAGCTAGGAAAAGGTGGAGGAGTGGCTCTGTTAATTAATGATGGTATTAGCACAATAGAGAGGGATGACCTAAGTTCAGGAAACCAGGATGTAGAAGCGGTTTGGGTAGAGATGAGAAATGATAAAGGCAAGAAGTCACTTGTGGGACTGGTGTACAGGCCCCCTAACAGTAACCACACAGTAGGATGAAGTATAAAGGAAGAAATAATGGGAGCTTGTCAGAAAGGTACGGCAATAATTATGGGGGATTTTAAGCTACATATAGACTGGAAAAATCAGATGGGCAAAGGTAGCCCAGATGAGGAGTTCATAGAATGTTTTCGGGATAGTTTCTAAGAGCAGCATGTTCTGGAGCCAACCAGAGAACAGGCTAAACTAGACCTGGTATTGTGCAACGAGATAGGATTAATTAATGACCTCATAGTGAAGGCACCCCTAGGTAGCAGCGATGATATGATTGAATTTTACATTCAGTTTGAGGGAGAGAAGAGTGGGTCCAAGACTAGTATTTTAAACTTAAATAAGGGCAATTATGAGGGCATGAAAGCAGAGCTAGCTAAATTGAACTGGCAAATTAGGTTAAGGAATAGGTCAATAGGGTTGCAGTGGCAGACAGTTAAGGGGATATTTCAGAATACACAGAATATATACATTCCAACGAGAAATAAAAATTCCAAGGGGAGGACCCACCATCCGTGGTTAACTAAGAAAGTTAAAGATAGTATCAAACTTAAAGAAAAAGCATATAATTGTGCAAAGATGGGTGGCAGGTCAGAAGATTGGACTGAATATAAAAAACAGCAAAGAATGACTAAAAGATAAATAAGGAGAGAAAAATTAGAGTACGAGAGAAAGCTAGCTAGAAATATAAAAACGGATAGTAAGAGTTTCTATAGATATTTTAAAAAGAGTTAACAAAGTGAGCGTTGGTCCTATAAAAAGTGAGTCTGGGGAATCAATAATGGAAAATAAGGAGATGGCAGTTGAATTGAACAGGTATTTTGCATCGGTCTTCACTATAGAGGATACAAGTAACATCCCAGAAATAGCTGTAAATCAGGAAATGGAAGGGAGGGAGGAACTCAAGAAAATTACAATCACCAGGGAAGTGGTACTGAGCAAATTGTTGGAGCTGCGGGCTGACAAGTCCCCAGGGTCCTGATGGACTTCATCCTAGGGTCTTGAAAGAAATGGCTAGTGAGATAGTTGATGCGTTGGTTTTAATTTTCCAAAATTCCCTAGATTCAGGGAAGGTTCCATTAGATTGGAAAATAGCGAATGTAACTCCTTTATTCAAAAAGGGAAGGAGACAGAAAGCAGGAAACTACAGGCGAGTTAGCTTAACATCTGTCATAGGGAAGATGTTAGAAGCTATTATTAAAGACGTTATAGCAGGGCACTTAGAAAAGTTCAAAGTAATCAGGCAGAGTCAACATGGTTTTGTGAAAGGGAAATCATGTTTAACCAATTTATTGGAGTTCTTTGAGGAAGTAACATGTGCTGTGGATAAAGGGGAACTGGTGGATGTACTGTACTTAGATTTCCAGAAGGCATTTGATAAGGTGCCACATCAAAGGTTATTGCGGAAAATAAAAGCTCATGGTGTAAGGGATAGCATGGGTAGAAGATTAGCTAGCTAACAGGAAACAGAGAGTAGGCATAAATGGGTCATTTTCTGGTTGGCAAGATGTAATGAGTGGTGTGCCACAGGGATCAGTGCTGGGGCCTCAACTTTTTACAATTTATATAAATGACTTGGATGAAGGGACCAAAGGTATGGTTGCTAAATTTGATGATGACACAAAGATAGGTAGGAAAGTAAATTGTGAAGAGGACATAAGGAGGCTACAAAGGGATATAGATAGGTTAAGTGAGTGGGCAAAGATCTGGCAAATGGAGTATAATGTGGGAAAATGTGAAATTGTCCATTTTGGCAGGAAGAATAAAAAAGCATATTATCTAAATGGTGAGAGATTGCAGAGCTCTGAGATGCAGAGAGATCTGGGTGTCCTAGTGCATGAATCGCAAAAGGTTAGTATGCAGGTACAGCAAGTAATTAGGAAAGCTAATAGAATGTTATCGTTTATTGCGAGGGGAATTGAATACAAAAGTAGGGAGGTTATGCTTCAGTTATACAGGGCATTGGTGAGACCACATCTGGAGTACTTTGTACAGTATTAGTCTCCTTATTTAAGGAAGGATGTAAATGCGTTGGAAGCAGTTCAGAGAAGGTTTACTAGACTAATACCTGGAATGGGCGGGTTGCCTTATGAGGAAAGATTGGACAGGCTAGGCTTGTATCCGCTGGAGTTTAGAAGAGTAAGAGGTGACTTGATTGAAACATATAAGATCCTAAGGGGTCCTGACAGGGGGGATGTGGAGAGGATGTTTCCTCTTGTGGGAGAATCTAGAACTAGGGGTCACTGTTTAAAAATAAGGGGTCGCCCATTTAAGACAGAGATGAGGAGAAATTTTTTCTCACAGAGGGTCATGAGTCTTTGAAACTCTCTTCCTCAGAGGGCAGTGGAAGCAGAGTCTTTGAATATTTTTAAGGCAGAGGTAGATAGATTCTTGATAAGCAAGGGGGTGAAAGGTTATCGGGGGTAGGCAGGAATGTGGAGTAATCAGATCAGCCATGATCTTATTGAATGGCAGAGCAGGCTCGAGGGGCCGAGTGGCCTACTCCTGCTCCTAATTCGTATGTTCCTCCATTGGCATCTCTCAGATTGCATATATAAAATTGTAACTTAATGTGTGGGGGGAATCCCAGGTATCGAACCTCTGTGGAGGGGCTGGGGGGGGGGGTGGGGAAGAGGGGGAATCCCAAGGATAGAACCTCTGTCCCATCATTGTACATAGTGCACTGGGCCACAAAGCATGTGTGTTTATAGGTTGAATTAATACATTTCCACATGGACTAACAATGGCAATAAAGTAGGTTCAAGGTGACAGCCAGGACATTTGATTTCTCTGAGGTAGGTAAACCCTCTTTTCATGATACAAAATCAGAAAACTGCAAATGCTAGAAATCTGAAATAAAGAGAGAAAATGCTGGAAGTACTCAGCAGGTCAGGCAGCATCTGTGGAGAGAAACAAAGTTAATGTTTCAGGTCGATGAATTTCAACGACCTGTAATGTTAACTCTGTTTCTCTCTCCCCAGATGCTGCCTGACCTGCTGAGTATTCCCAGCATTTTCTCTTTTTACCTCTATTCATGATATTGTTCATCTAAATGCTCTTCTATCGTTCCCAAACAATACATTTAGCATTGTGACCTCCCACTTTGTGAAGCACAAAACAGAACTTAAGACAGTACTTTTTTAAAAAACAAAATAAAACCTGAACATTTTACACAACTTTCATTCATAGTAATAGGTTAGCAACAGGGTCTGTTTAATTCAATATTTCTTTACAATCAGATTAAAATGACAGGAGCTGTAACTGTTGCATTCAAAGTTCAAATTCGCAGCTTCAAGTACAGTATATGTTTGTTCATTCAACATTAACTTGACTGTGCCCTTGCTCACAGTTCAGTTTTGATTTTATGTACCAAATCTTTCTGATCAATCTTATCCAGTTGTTGGTTCCACCGATTATACACCAACAGAGCCATATTTTTGGCAGCAATGGCACTCATTTCCATGGCACTCGCTGTCCACTCTATACCATTCAAATAGTACAGGTTGTCATGTAGAATTATGGGAGGGATTTCTTTCATGGAGTTGTACTGAGGATATGCCAGCCAATCAGTGACTTGGACAGAGTAGTATGAACGAAAGAGTGTCTTCAGTTGTTCTTTGCTGAGGGGAGAGGGGGAGAAGACCTTCCATACAGCAGCCTCCTGTGGTTGCTTTCTTCTGTAATTACCGGTGATATTCACTGGGCAAATACTGGCTGTGCTAAACATGAAAAGCTTTGGACTTTCTATTGTTAGAATTGCTGCAAATGGGAAGAGTTTAGGATCTGGGAACCCAAAATATGAGGAATTGAGGTAACCATGAACTACAGAAACAACCATCTGTTGGTAGTGACCAGGAAACTCTGTGACTGGTGGTGTAAGACCACTGAAGGTGATATTTGTAGTTTTATGATGTAAAGGAGTTGCAATGACTACAATGTCATAGAAATCATAACCGCCTTCATCTTCATTTTCATACTTCACTTGGTAAAGGGATTTATCTGCTACAGAAAGAAAATGTTAAAATTATTTGTAGAAATAGACTGAATTTTGCAAACAATCTTTCCTTAATCAGTCCTGTAAATGGCCAAATCTGCCTTCTCTTTTTGTTTAAGCATAAAATGTACCAATGGTACATTTCAATAATACAAAGAATGGAGTGAGAAAGGGTCATTTAACCCATCAATCCTGCTTGCTGCTTCTGCTGCCCTGTTATCTGCTCGTGCCACTGTCTGTCAACACACAGGTCTTGCACAGCTAGAGGCAGCCAAAAGCAAATTGCACGGAATTATTTTTTAAAGATTGGAGGTCTGGCAGACCGGTTTGTTTTTTTAAAAATAGGGTTTACCAAACTGCCACTGGCTCTTCTAGAACCAGTAATCATGCTAGTTAAGCAGCTTAATCCTGGTTAATGACATTAAAATGCCAACACGTACACTTGTATGGAGATTTTGCTTCAGTCACATCATCAGTACTTTGTGCATGTGGACAGGCTAAACTATCACTGCCAGTCTGTGCACATGCAAAATACCACCGCCCCCTTTGTGGTGTTTTTGGAGACTGACTGCATTATTAGAACATAAATGTGGGAGTGTGGCACACTTAGATCACTCTCCTAAGATCCCAAAGCAGCTTTTCTTGGGATGCTGCTCTACTCTAAGGGAGAAAATAGTTTCTTCCACTTTCGAGTCCTCTAATTCTATGTTCACAGTCCAAGTCAAATAACCTGCTTACATCTACATAATGTTTGCTTCTCAGGGACATAACCCAAGACTTTACAAAATGTTATTAATCTTCTTTATGCCAAAGAAAATGAGTTCAGCCCTGTCGCTCTCCTCTGAAACCTCTCCAAAAATTAATGTGCTATTGAAGTGAAGATGTCCAAGCTGGCATTCAATATTCTGAATGTGGTCTCAATAGTGAGCTATACAAGGTTAGAAGCAATTATTTCAATCATACTTAAATGACCTCAAAATGGATAAAGTATTTGATTAGTCTTGATATCAGTTTCATATTGACTGGAATATTTCAGTAACGTAACAAAATATTATAAAAACTTTTTTTTCTGAAAGCTGCATTTTCCTACAACACTATTTAAGCTTGATTTGCAACAAGATTTAACGCCATGAGAATGTGGTTTGTTTATAAGTGTTGCACATATCTTTCCTGGCTTTGTGACTGAAGGCATATATAATTAGAAAGTGAGTAGCAGTACCTTTAATATGCAAGCTGCATGTCTCCAAATATAATTATAATGGGACATTATGGTTTTGATCCAGTACTTCCTCCCTCTCATTTTGGTACATTTTAGCTTAGACAAAAATTCCTCCCCCCCTCCCAACCAGGAAGAAAGCTTGCATTTATATAGCACCTTATCATGTCCCTCTGAAACATTCCAAAGCACTTCACCTACAATTAATCCCTTTGACTGTTGTTGGGAAACACAGCAACCATTTTGCATACAGCAGGATTCCATAAAAAGCATGCCTGGGTTTCTTTTTGGTGGTGATTGAAGGAGGAATGTTGGCCAGAACAATGGTAGAACTCCCTGTTCTTCTTTTAATAGTGCCATGGGATCTTTAGCATTCACAAGAACAGGCAGTTGGGGCCTTGGTTTAATATCTCATCCAAAGATGGTACATCAACAATGCAGCACTCAGTACTGTTTAGGAATGCCAGCCTTGCTTAATGTGTTCAAGACCTGGAATGCAAGTTGAATCATAACCACCTGACTCAAGAAACAAGAATGTTAATAACTGAGCCAAGCTGACATACAAGTACATACTTACTCAGGTCCCCTCCCTCACCTCTTTTTCCAGTACATTGGTGCCGTTTCCTGCTCTCGCCCTGAACTAGAAAGTGTCATACACTTTGCTTCCAATTTCCACCCTTCCCTCACCTTCACATGGTCCATCTCCGACTCTTCGCTTCCCTTCTTCGACTTCTGTCTCCATTTCTGGGGATAGGCTATCAACAAACATCCACTATAAGCCCACTGACTTCCACAGCTACAGGAGTACAATTCCTCCCCACTTCCTGCAAGTACTATTCCATTCTCCCAGTTTCTCCGTCTCCGTCGCATCTGCTCTGACGATGCCACCTTCCATACTAGTGCTTCCGATATGCCTTCCTTTTTTCTCAACCTAGGATTCCCCTCTACCATGGTTGATACGGCCCTCGACCGTGTCCGTTCCATTTCCTGCACTTCTGCTCTCACTCCTTCCCCTCCCTCCCAGAACCACGATAGGGTTCCCCTTGTCCTCACCTTTCACCTCACCAGCCTCCACATTCAACGGATCACCGTCCGCCATTTCCACCACCTCCAGCGTGATCCCACCACCAAACACATCTTCCCCTCCCCTTTCAGCATTCTGAAGGGACTGCTCCCTCCGCGACACCCTGGTCCACTCCTCAATCATCCCCAACACCCCTTCCCCTCCCACGGCACCTTCCCGTGCAAGCGCAGGAGATGCAACACCTGCCCTTTTACCTCCTCCCTTCCCATTGTCCAGGGCCCCAAACACTCCTTCCAGATGAAACAGCGATTTACTTGTACTTCTTGCAATTTGGTATACTGTATTCGCTGCTCACGATGCGGTCTCCTCTACATTGGGGAGACCAAACGCAGATTGGGTGACCGCTTTGCAGAACACCTCTGTTCAGTCTGTAAGCGTGACCTGAGCTTCCGGTCGCCTGTCACTTTAATTCTCCGCTTCACTCCCAACTCTGACCTCTCAGTTTTCGGCCTCTTGCACTGTTCCAATGGAGCTCAATGTAAGCTTGAGGAACAGCACATCATCTTTTGATTAGGCACTTTACAGCCTTCTGGACTCAACATCGAGTTCAACAATTTCAGACCATAACCTCTGCCCCTATTTTTTCACATGGCAGCTGTTGATGATTCTGCCATTCCCATTTGCACCTCTTCTAGACTCATCTTTTGTTTCTTAACTTGTCCCATTACCATCTCCTTTTGCCTTGTACAGTCGCACCTTTTGTCATTTAATCTCTCCTGCCTTCCACCCTATCACATACCTTCCCTTTTGTTCTTTCATCCCCTCCCCCCTTTCCCTGCCCCTGCACTTACTTAAAATTTGTTACATCTCTAACTTTTTTCAGTTCAGACGAAAGATCATCGACCTGCAACGTTAACTCTGTTTCTCTCTCCACAGATGCTGCCTGACCTGCTGAGTATTTCCAGCATTTTCTGTTTTTATTTCAGAGTTCCAGCATCCGCAGTATTTTGCTTTTGACATAGAAGTTTCCCTGCTGCACTGTTGACAAATGCTTCTGGATCTCTTCCAAGTCTGCCATAAATTAATTAACCTAGGGATTCTGGGGTTAATTCTAACACCCCTAACAAGACCACAAAATGAACCTTAACCTTCTGTTTTCTATGGTTCAGTTCCACAGTGGGGAACATACATTTTTTTTAAAAAATAAAAGCTCTCCCTTTCTCTATGTTAAGGTACACTTCACACTCCCTGGCTGAGGTGATAAGCAGAAGAGTGCTCGGGTTCCTACAGTAATACCACTGGTTCTTCAGCCAGCTGCTTAAATGTGCGTGAGAATGTCCCTGGATGACTCCATCTTGTGAAAAAGCAATTGAACCTTCAGTTAACACCTCTTCCTGATAATGTGGTGAACAAGGGGAATTTGCAGTGTGGAAATATCCAGGGTGAACAAACATTCTACCACCCAGTGCTATGGTGCCTTTGTACCAATGTGCTGTTTCAACTTCCCGCTCCATTAAGCAAGATACTGAATAGAGCCAAAAATGTAGAGCCAGATAGAGCACGTATGTAAATAGGGTGGGGAGGGGAGAAATCTTAGAAACAGTACCAGTCTTTGAAAACAATGCAGGTCTGTTAAATGGAGCCAAGAATAGTATTTAAAATAGTTTGTCTTTAAAATATAGCTGGTGACAATTAATATATCCGTGCAGGTAAAGCATCTCTCTCTCCTTTCTGTTATTTCTCTAGGTCTATGAATCCCATACATCCACTGAAAGGCCTAGACACATGACCTGCTTTCAGACCATTGCCATTACATGGTTCTCATCCCCTCTCTCTCCCCTTAGTCCGCTGACACTATGTCACAAACTAACTAACTGAGGGAGACGGTGGGCATTGTTTGCCAATGCTAGTCTTGACTGGTTAGATGTTAGTAATTCTTTCATCGTTTCCCTGGCCCGGCCACCCCGCCTCAATGGAGAAGAGTAGACATCCACTGAGCCCCACCCCCAACAGCACGCTGAGATGAGGACGTTGTCTTGTAGGAATTGGAAGTGTGAATCCAAATCCTTCCAGTCAGCAGTACTATGCATTGAGGTTATCAGTGTGCCTGTACTTGAGCCACGATACTGCACAACTTCCTTTAATTTTAACTGCTCTAGCACTAGAGGCCGTGCCTTCAGCTGCTAAGCCCTAAGCTCTGGAATTCCCTCCCTAAACCTCTCTTGCCTCCTTTAAGACCCTCCTTAAAACTTACTTCTTTGACCATCTGCCCTAATATCTCATGTGGCTCGGTGTCAAATTTTGTTTGATAAGACTCCTGTCAAGCACTTTGTGACACTTTACTATGTTAAAGGCGCTATATAAATACAAGTTGTTGTTGTTGTAAGGCTGTTCATTAGCTCCCCTGAAGGCTCCACTGAGCTTATCCAGTGAATCAATGACCCACAGAGAGCAAGAAGGTTGGTCTCAGATTTGGTCTCGTCTGTTAAAGAGGTAGGTTTTAAAAGGAAGAAATAAAAACGTGCATTTCTATAGCGCCTTTCATGACCACTGAACGTCCCAAAGCGCTTTACAGCCAATTAAGTACTTTTTCAAGCGCAGTCACTTCAAGGAGCATCTTAAAAGGAGGAATGAGAGGTGGATAGGTTTTGGAGGGAATGAGAGGTGGATAGGTTTTGGAGGGAATTCCAGAGCTTAGGGCCTTGGCAGCTGAAGGCACGGCCCCCAAAGGTGGAGCAATTAAAATCGGGGAATGTACAAAAGGCCAGAATTGGAGGAGCGCAGATATCTCTGAGGGTTTTAGGACTGGAGGAGGCTACAGAGATAGGGAGGAACAAGGCCATGGTGGGATTTGAAAACAAAGATGAGAATTTTAAAATCAAGGCGTTGTTCAACCGGGAGCCAATGTAGGTCAGTGAGCACAGGGGTGATGGGTGAATTGATGGTGGGTGGAGAAAGCGCAGGAGATCCAGCAGTTAGCCGACAACCACGATGTGCGTGGATTCTTTAGCGCAGTCAAGGCCACCTACGGCCCAAGCACCCAAGATCCTACCCCACTGCGGGCCAAGAACGGAGAGGTACTCATCAAGGACAGAGAGGCAGTCATCAAGGACAGAGAGGCAGTCAGCGCCCGCTGGAAGGAGCACTTCGAAGATCTCCTTAACCGAGACTCTGTCTTCGACGCGGGTGTTTCAACTCCATCCCGCAGCATGCTACCCGCCATCACCTCAGCACAACCCCAGCCCGGCATGAGGTTGAAAAGGCCATCCAACAACTGAAGAACAACAAGGCCTCAGGAGCAGATGGAATCCCCGCTGAGGCGCTAAAACATGGCGGAGAAGCACTCTTGGCGCAAATACATGAACTCATTTCTCTTATTTGGAAGGAGGCGAGCATGCCAGGGGATCTCAGACACCGTAATCGTGATCATCTTCAAGAAAGGTGACAAATCCGATTGTGGTAATTACAGAGGAGTTTCCCTGCTGTCTGCCACAGGGAAAGTTATCACAAGAATCCTCCTCAATCGCCTTCTCCCAGTGGCTGAAGAGCTCCTCCCAGAGTCGCAATGCGGATTCCGCCCACTATGGGACACAATGGACATGATCTTCAGCGCGCGTCAACTACAAGAGAAATGCAGGGAACAGCACCAACCGCTGTACATGGCCTTCTTTGACCTCACAAAGGCCTTCGACACCGTCAACTGTGAGGGATTATGGAGTGTCCTCCTCAAATTCGGCTGCCCTCAAAAGTTTGTCACCATCCTCCGCCTGCTTCACGACGACATGCAAGCCGTGATCCTGACCAACAGATCCACCACAGACCCAATTCACATACGGACCGGGGTCAAGCAAGGCTGTGTCATCGCACCAACGCTCTTCTCGATTTTCCTAGCTGCAATGCTCCATCTCACCCTCAGTAAGCTCCCTGCTGAAGTGGAGCTAATCTACAGAACAAACGGGAAACTGTTCAACCTCCGTCGCCTCCAGTCCAGATCCAAGGTCGTCCCATCCTCTGTCATCGAATTACAGTATGCAGACGACCCTTGCGTCTGCGCACACTCGGAGGCCGAACTCCAAACCATCGTCAACACCTTCACCGAAGCGTACGAGAGCATGGGCCTTACACTAAACATCCGTAAGATAAAGGCCCTCTACCAACCTACCCCCGCCACACAGTACTGCTCCCCGATTATCAAAATCCATGACGAGGCCTTGGACAACGTGGACCACTTTCCATGCCTCGGGAGCCTACTGTCAACAAGGGCAGACGTCAATGACGAAGTCCAACGCCGCCTTCAGTGTGCCAGTGCAGCCTTCGGTCGCCTGAGGAAGAGTGTTTGAAGACCAGGACCTCAAACCCAGCACCAAGCTCATGGTCTGCAGAGCAGTAGTGATACCTGCCCTCCTGTATGCTTCAGAGACATGGACCATGTACAGCAGGCACCTCAAAGCACTGGAGAGGTACCACCAACGCTGCCTTCGCAAGATCCTGCAAATCCATTGGCAGGATAGGTGCACCAACGTCAGTGTTCTCGCTCAGGCCAACATCCCCAGCATTGAAACTTTGACCACGCTCAATCAGCTCCAATGGACGGGCCACATTGTCCGCATGCCCGATTCGAGACTCCCAAAACAAGCGCTCTACTCGGAGCTCCGACATGGCAAGAGAGCCCCAGGTGGGCAGAGGAAACGCTTCAAGGACACCCTCAAAGCCTCCTTGAAAAAGTGCAACATCCCCACCGACACTTGGGAATCCCTGGCCCAAGACCGCACAAAGTGGAGGAGAAGCATCTGGGAAGGCGCCAAACACCTCCAGTCTCTTCGCCGGGAGCAAGCGGAAGCCAAGCGCAAACAGCGGAAGGAGCGCACGTCAACCCAAGCACTTCACCCACCCGCCCCTTCAACCACCATCTGCCCCACATGTGACAGAGACTGTAGGACCCACATTGGACTCAGTCATCTGAGAACTCATTTTTAGTGTGGAAGCAAGTCATCCTCGGTTCCGAGGGACTGCCTAAGAAGATGAGTGAATGGGACTTCAGTGGCTACTGTAATAATTTAGGCGGAGGAGTCCATTAACTATAGTATAGAAAGATAACAGTTAATAAACCTACTCTTCAAAAGATTCAAGAACAGTTATGTGATAAGACTTGTTTGAGAAAAGTAGCTTTGAATTAAACAACTACAACTATTTAAGCAAATATATAGTTTTCCAAGGGTTCAGGAACAGATACTTCTGGACGTCTTATCCATGACATGTACTTTGATGTCGGCAAAATATGGTGTATGAGGAAGCATGGTTTTCAACAGAAATTCGGAGGGCTTGAAAGATAGAACTAGAAACCGAAAGCCACTCTGTGTACAGTATAGACCGATCACCTATGCTGGATATCAATAAAGTCTGTTCCGTCTCCTCCACCATCAAGTGTCTCGTGCTTACTTGAAGCATGTTTTTGTGAACCAACAGAGGAAGGAAGGTGACCAACAGGTGAATGTCAATAGCAGCCAAGACTCCTTTTCCCCTTTGATCCAGGGCCTTGTCTTATTTTGGAGGAGTCAGTGCAGGATGGGCTGGCCGAGCAGATCACGAGTGAGCCTAGCCGCAAATGCCGGCAAAGATACATCACTGAAATCGTGCCATTTATTTTTTTTAAACTGGTGCAGTAGCAATTATCTGGCAGCAGATGGCCTTGGCATTTGCAAATACGCTGTGGTATAGTTATTTATGATGTACCCTGGCAATATGGCAGTGCAAACATGGAGCACCAGCCTTCTCTTTTCATTATTAGAGTAAAACCAAAGGGAACTATATTAACACCAGATCCCTCAAATAAACGTTTTTTTCCCCCAACAAGACTCCACTGTTAGTCCTGGATGAATAAAATTGATCTGAAATTGACCTCCACAGTTAGAAATCAGTACTGGAATAAAGCTTTAAACTTATGAGTCTAGAAATTGGTTTGCGCCAGCCTACCATGCAGGGAACGGTAGGTCCAAGGCACTCCCAATAATGGGCCTCGTGCCCCATTTACACGAGACCGGCGAGTTGCACACACCTACTCGGCGACCCAGGCAGCTCACCGGTGAAGAGGATTTCAATTTCGGGCCACTGTATCACCGGCAGCAGCCCTCAGGTTGGTCCTGGGAGAGGGGTGAACGCGATCGGGGTAGGTGCAATCGGGAGAGGGAGGGGTGCTAAAGTGATCAAGAGGGAAGGGTCCCGGGCAGGGCCAGCAATGGTCTTCAGCGTTCCAGTGGAACAGGGAGGAGTATTCCTGCTTCTCCCGGCTCCACATTCAGCTAATTATTATTATTTTTTTTTTAAAAAGACTTGCCTGTTGTGGTGACAGCCTCCAGCAGTCTCTAAGTACCACTGATTAGGCCGTATGTAGACCATGTTTGCAGGGCAGCCTAATTTTGCAAAGTGGGCCTCAGACAAGCATTACTTGCATATGCAAAGGTGCAGCGGCTGGTTCTGGCGCGGGCACTGGATGCCTCTTTTTCTGCCTTTACCAATATAGGGGGTGACATGCTTCCGCTGTAATGAGCGCCTGTGATATTGGATGCTTAGGCGTTCGTTTTGCACCATCGAATTTCTAAACGATGGAATCTGGTTAAAAAATTCATTTTTAGCCTTTGGACCTTTTATGGTGTCTTTATCAGAAGAGTTAACATCCTCACGTATTGGCTGATTATGTTGTGTTTTTAAGATATATCTTCTGTCAAAACAAGCTGTCTGTTGGAATTACCATTTCTATCTGTACATGGGACACAGCTGCTACAGGATTTTTTTTTAAATGTAGAATTTTTGTAATGCATCAATTTTGTGCACCTTTTCCCTTACCCCTGCACCAGTGTGATAAGGCACAATGTTAAGCTCCTGGTACTCCCCATATGAAAACAGGCCTGCAGGTTAAAGGTCAACTTCATTCCAGTCAGAAGATGGAGGACACATGTAGCAGTTTGTACATGATAAATGTGAGAAGTCGCACAACATCAGGTTATAGTCCAACAGCTTTATTTGAAATCACAAGCTTTCGGAGCGCTGCTCCTTCATCAGGTGAAGTCACCTGACGAAGGAGCAGCGCTCCGAAAGCTTGTGATTTAAAATAAAGCTGTTGGACTATAACCTGGTGTTGTGCGACTTCTCACATTTGTCCACCCCAGTCCAACACCGGCATCTCCACATCATGGCTACATGATGATAGATAGCTTACCAAAAGCCCAGTTAACATTGTAACAGCAGAGCTTGTGTTGATAATATATTAGAAAAATAGAATAACTGTACTCTTGCAGCTGGGTCCTCACTGATGTCATTTGATGTTTGAATAATTATTTTCACACAATTGCTGAGCAACCCAAATGTCTGCACCAAGTATATGGTCTTCCTTTTTACCTGATTTCTGCAGAGAGATTGAAGTCACTGTGGTGTGGATAACATGGGCTTTTGCTGAATCAAGCAAATGGGAACAAACCACTTTATTCCCTCCTTCCACAGCCCAAAGGCCAGCCTGGACCCCTGCCATTGATACTGCTCCTGCATAGAGAAAATAAAAATCATAAGAATATCCCATTCAACGACAATTTACCTCTCAGAAAGGCAAAGCAGTTTTACCAGATGTCCAATGAAGGAAGAGTTGCTTTGAAAACTGAAAATGATTCTTCTTATAGTGAAAAGAATCAGAATGCCAACTTTACAAGATTTTCAACTGCCAAATATTTGCAGAATAACCTGCTATCTGCTGGATACATGAAGTCATCTCCTGGAGTCCACCCTCCCCTTTCTGATGAAGGTGACTCATGCTTGATTGAGTGTGGACAGAGAGAGTCAGTCAAGCCTGATCCAGTTCCGCAGCCAACAACCACAAATGCACAGCTTCGGTAGTAGTCACTGGACAACAATCAGGAAGATATAAACAGCATGGGCCTCAGGTGAGTAGGCATGGCTAAATGTGTTCCCATACAATTAGCTCACTCCATGTAATGGGAATAACTCTCTGGCCCAATTAAATCCATTTGTCTAGCTTAGTGCCCATTTTTGCACAGGGTTGCCTAATTTTTTTGAGAGAGATTTTAATCCTGCTTGTTCCATTGCGTCACAAAAAAAACCCACCAGCTGTTTACCTACTATAGAATTTTTACAGCAAGATAAGCATAGATAAAATTCAAGCAAGAGATTGCAAATGAATTTTTTTTCAAAATTCTGTATTTTGTTTTTAAATTCAGTTCCATTATATTTATTTGAGACTATATGGGACAGGCTGGTCTTTTCCTGTCTGACATTTTCTTATGCTGGACAGCTGAAGCAAAGTCTTTCTTTTAAAACTCTAGTAGGACAATTATGTAATTCTAAAGTATTTCCCAAAGGAGCACTAACTTGAAAGTGCCTTAAATTCCTTTAATTACAGAGCTTTAATAAAACCTGCCGTAAAGTGTGACCAATGTGAAGGACCACCTGCCTGTAGTGAAAGACCCAATAATATATTAATGATCAACAGTCTCAAAGGAGAAAGGCTTTATTGTACTTAACGCTCACTCTGTTTGCTCACTTTGTGTCTCTCAGGCACACTTAATTCTAAAGATAAAGTTCAACATTTGCATTATTATATCTCCACAACTAAAAAAGGAATTAGAAGTTAGTGATCTTTTGGAAATGAATTTAAACTGAAGTAAATTATATAACTGTAATACTGGAGCTTTTTAATGAGTTGAACGCATGGAAGATTCGACTACTCGGGGAAATTTGAACCGAATCCATCCTTCGGTAAACTGATGGGATCGGGTGCAACGCTGCTTTTACACCCCGCCCAATGGAGAGTAATATGGGACGAGGTGTTAAATCAGCATTCCATCCGATCCCATCAGGTTAGGTTAAAATTACAGGATATCCCGCTTTAAAAAACGATGAGCCGTAGATGCTAACTGTACAAAATATCACAACTGGATACAAAAAAAAACTCAGAAAAAAAACTGAGGTTAAATGTAGTTGTGTGCTTTTTATTAACTACAAGTAATAACACTGACAGGTGATTTACTTGATTGGAGTCACTTGATCGGTCTGGTGCCCTCCAGACAGATCAGCTTTTGTCCTGACAGCGGGGAAGGGGAGGAAGTGAGTTCATGTAGAATTAGCATTTTACATGAAGATAACAAACATTTAGCCTCCGTTTTGCTGAGTGTTTAACTCTCTACTTAAATCCAAGATTAAAAGTTTACTCCACCCTAGTACAGTCCTTCAGCAAAATGTACTTTACATGTTGTAACAGATGTGTGGGTAATGTCTTCTTATTAATACAGCTTTAAATGAGAGGATGGCGTCAAGGTCTCATGACAGAGTGTTGTAAGCAGAGGCCCTCCCTTTTCTACTAATGGTGCAATCTTACTGCAGTACCGCCTGACTCACACTGTAATTTCCTGCCCACAAAGAGAGCACTGATTATATGCACCAACATGCATGTGCAGAAATCATCGCAGAAGCTAAAATTTAAGGGAGAAAAATTCGGCTGCTTTGCACCTCCCATTAACGCCCCAAGAGTGCCGGGCTCTTTTGCCGGCACTCCAATCCCTGGTGGCCCAGCTGGACCCGGGTCGCGCTGCGCAAGGCCCCTCCCCTTTAAGGGGAGGAAGGCCTGCAGTACCGCGTTGCGGCACGTAACGCTGCGATATTCCCTCGCAGCGCCCCAAGAGGGAGGCGGGGCGCTTCCAGTAGCGCCCCGTTTCCCTCTTGGGGGCATTACCGATGAATTTTGGCTGCGGGGGTTTTTAATTTTTTCGGGGTGCTAAAAGTAGCGAAGTTAGCGCCCCAAAGTGGGCGCGGCTCAATTTTTCCCCCTAAATGTTTAAAGGCAGGCACATGTGCACTCTTTAAACATCTCCACTCCTGGTAGGTTTTAAAGGGCTGATACCACATTGCATTTATACTCAATGCTGGAAATCTGAAACACAAACAGAAAATGCTTCAAATGCACAACAGATCAATCAGCATCTAGACAGAGAAAAGAGAAGTTAACACTTCAGGCAAAACCCTTTTGTCAGAACTTGAAGTGCAATGCTGCTTTTATGTTAATGTGGTTTCATTTTGGAAATTGGGAAACTGGCATCTGTGAGCTGGCATGCTGAGTTTCTAAAACAACATTTGCATTTATTTAGTGCCTTTAACGTAGTAAAACGTCCCATGGCGCTTCACAGGAGCGTAAATTAGACAAAAATTGACATGGAGCCAAATAAGGAGACATTAGGACAGGTGATCAAACACTTGATCAAAGAAGTAGGTTTAAAGAAGTCTTAAAGGAGGAGAGGGAGGGAATTTTAGAGCTTAGGACCTAGATGGCTGAAAGCACAGCCGCCAATGGCAGAACGAAGGATGTGGGGGATGTACAAGAGGCCAGCGTTGGAGGAATGTGGAGTTCTTGGGAGGATTCGAGGGCTGGACTAAATACAGTTCTCGTATCCCAGTGGAAAAGTCCTGAACAAAGGTTTGTGTGGGTCTATGATTCTATCGCTTTGATAAGGTGAGCTGGATTTAAAGTAAGCTTGGGAGCTGACCTCTCAGAATCTGAACTAAAATGATGGCAGTGGAAAAGCAGCTTGCAATGCCTCCACCAGGAACCTCACATCATTTCTCGAACTCGAGTTACATATTACAACCAAATGCAAAAGACTCCAGAGTCATTTTTAAATTATTGCAAGGAAAATCAGGTGGATTCCTTTACAGCCTTGTGAGCTTTGATCTGCTTTAACTTTACAAATATTCACTGTGCCCAGGCGATCCAGTGTGCCTCAGTGCAAACCCGGGAAAATCCTCCCTATAATGCAACTTCAAATCCACAGTTCTACTGCAGGAAACCGCTTTGCAATGATGCTAAAGTTGTACTATAAATGCATCCTAAGTAAAAAGATAGGTGGGTTTGTTCAAACTCAAGCCACCTGTTACGAGGTGCACAAAAAAAAATTCTGAGGTAATTTCTACATTTTCCTAACCTTCCTGTGAGGGAAGCAGATATTCCTTAGCGCCAGCTCCAAGATAGAACATTCCATGTGGAGAATCATGGGAGACAATTGTAGAATTTAAACAAAGGCTATAAAAAAAAATTCAAGCTTTAAACCTTCATTTATTTTTTGCACCACTTCAAATGTGAGAATTTAACTTTGGAGGCACATTATGGGAGGGAGGAGGAGAAGGACTCCGGATCATGAGATAGAGACTAATATTGCAAAAAGGAAAAGCTCCCCCGACAGCCTTGTGTGGAACAGAGGCAAAATGACCGAGGAGTTGGTTGATCTCAGGAGAACTACAAATGGGCCCTGCTACTTGTTCTAGGGAGCTGGTCTAAATGGGGCGGGGAGAGAGAGAATCTACCAGGGTTCCAGCTCCTGATCATTATCCAGTGAGCCCCACTGGAAGGTGAACAGTGTGGACATGGGGTGAGTACAGGACTGAGCTTGATTTAGACAGGAAGAACAGCTCCTTAGACAAGATAGTGGAAGGTGCTTGTAGAACTGCACCTCACCAAGTCAACATCTTCGGGGTGGTGGGAAGATACTGCATAAAAATAGCGAAAGATGGAAAGCACTCATTTTTTCTTGGACACTGTACATCTCACAATTCTAATTTACTTGCTCAATCCCCCATGCGAAGTCCATGCCAGGGTGGCTCTATTTTGTTTCCCCGACAACTACCATTGTCATTGTAACTTTAGGCTTCAGTGTTCAGTGGTGATAAAGTGTCAAAGCTTAAAAAGCTCCCAGTTCCATTTCACTCCTCACTTGAACTTTACTCCAGTAATTACAGCGGCAGCATTTTTTGTAAGATAACAGAGGAAGCTCCACAGTGGGTGTCACCAACTTCCAGGAAAGTGGCTGGCTGAACCCTGTGCTGAACTTTAACTGTGCTGACCTTCGACTGCAATGTTATCTCTGCAGCCAGAATGAGTAACAAAATTGCAATTCTCTTTTTGCTAATTCAGAGAACAATTTATGTAGGAATGTCTATTTCTCCAACACAGAAAAAAAGTACAAAAATAACTAATTTAATATTTTGTATTTGAAAGTTACAACATATAGATTAATAAATATAAGGAGTAAGTTACAAGATGATTGGATGCAAGGCTCCACCCTGCATCTGATCATAATATATTACTGGAGTTTATCTTTATATATAAATTAGTTTGCAAGACACTGGGAAGCTAAATGGAGTTAACTCAGCCAACTGAAACCAATTACTTCTCTAAATTCAGATGGTGTCTGTACAAAGTTTATTCAGAAACTGTGGAATTGGCCTGCTGGAAGGAATCCTCAGACCAAGTTGCAGCTTCGATATATATTGAAATCTCTTCCACAACCCAAACCCTGCCAAATCTCCCAGCTGGTCCCAGCCATATATTTGCAAATAACTATTATTGGCGGTGAGATGGTTGTCGTGAGACAGCTCCTCTTACTTTCAGTTGGTCATCACAGAAAGCACTAGCAGCAGGAACACACAAAGTAAGCAATGTTAAGAACCCAGTTCAGCTTGGTCAGCCAGTCAAGTTGGAGCTTTCTCAGGATCAGTCTTATCTGTGACCTGGGGGATGATTGGATGGGATTGAACTCTAACTTTTGGTATGCAGTGTTGTCTATTGGAAAGAAGCTTGAGGTACTGAGTAAATAACTCCTGGAGTTACAGCTGGATATCCAGATTTAAACACTAAGGGCTGGATTTTGAATGACCCATAGAGTCGGGTTTGGAGGCGTGTGGGGGGTTAAATTTGCGGGGTCGGGGTTTCCGACCCCATCCCGCCTCCACGCAATTTTGACATAATCAGTCACGGGGTTCCCGACTCCGTCCCACCTCCAAGAGGCGGGAGAGGTCATTAAAGCCCTTAACAAGCTCTAAATTGGGTCTGTAATGCCATTTTGAAACGCTGTAGCTAGTTTAACCCTCTTCTGACGTGAAGCACGCCTGGTGTGAAACACTCCAGTGAAACTTGGCGGGAGCACAAGTGGATACGTCGCCTCTGATGCTGCTGCATTCAATGTCTTCAGAGACTGCCTGGGAGGACTTGCTTGACTTGACAAAACATCTCTCTCTCTCTCTTCATCCACATTAATCTGGAGTCGGGGGGGGAAACACGAAATGCGGATTACACGACCCCAAGACAAAATCCAGCCCATAATGTGTCAATTGTGGGACTGACGGGCTCCTCTTCTCACGTAAACTTGTTCAGTAAATGTTCTTAATAATAATAAAGAGAGACTATAAAACTGTCTGCATTGTGAATCTAATCTCATATGGTCAGGCTCATTGCTTGATGATTTTCATATTTGTGAGTTTCTTTTTCTCTGTTTTGTCACTGCAGGAGGTAATGCGAAGTGGAATAGTTTGATTAATTGTGAAGGATAACTTTTTATTTCCATTGTGCCAGATGGGGAAAATGAAAGAAGAGAGCCATACAACCAGTCTATGCTCCATGTTCCTCAGCTTCCTATTGTGGTGCAGCAAATAGTGGCTCAATGAGGGATTTTTCTCTCAAGTAAAACTTTATCAAAAGTTACTGAAGGAAACTGCTAAAACATTGGAATGTTATTGTTTTGAAACAGTTAAGTGTAAAGATAAGTACTGTATTTCTGTGTAATCATAGAATGGTTACAGCATGGAAGAAAGCCATTCGGCCTGTCGAGCCCGTGCTGACTCTCAGCTAGTCCCACTCCCCTGCCCCTTTCCCCGTAACCCTGCAAATTTTTTTCCCTTCAGATACTTATCCAACTCCCTTTTGAAAGATAAGATGGAGTCTGCCCCCACCACCCTTTCAGCCATTGCATTCCAAATCTTAACCACTTGCTGCATAAAAAAGTTTTTTCTTACGTCGCCTTTGGTTCTTTTGCCAATCACCTTAAATCTGTGTCCTCTGGTTCTCGACCCTTCTGCCAATGGGAACAGTTTCTCTCTATCTACTCTGTCCAGACCCCTCATGATTTTGAACACCTCTATCAAATCTCCTCTCAATCTTCTCTGCTCCAAGAACAACCACCCCAGCTTCTCCAGTCTATCAACGTAACTGAAGTCACTCATTCCTGGAATCATTATCATAAATCTTTTCTGCACCCTCTCTAAGGCCTTCACATCCTTCCTAAAGTGCGGTGCCCAGAATTGGACACAGTACTCCAGTTGGGGCTGAACTAGTTTTTTTATACAGGTTCATCATAATTTCCACACTTCTGTACTCTATACCTCGATTTATGAAGCCCACGATCCCGTAAGCCCTTTTAACTGCTTTCTCAACCTGCCCTACTACCTTCAACGATTTGTGCACACATACCCCTAGGTCTCTCCGTTTGTGCACCCCCTTTAGGATTGTACCATTTAATTTATATGTCCTCTCCCCATTCTTTCTTCCAAAATGTATCACTTCACACTTTTCTGCGTTAAATTTCATCTACCACGCATCCGCCCATTTCATCAGCCTGTCTATGTCTTCCTGAAGTCTATCACTCTCCTCCTCTCTGTTCACTATACTTCCAAGTTTATTTCCACATCAAAAACAATTTTGTAGTTTAACCTGAAATATATGTTCTGTCAGCATGGAGTTTTTCCACCTAACAGAGAAATTGGGAGTGTTCAGTGGTGAACCCATATTATATCAGGTATAACTCAGTGGTAAAATGCTTGCTTGAAATGAGGAACATGTCATTCATTACAGACATTAGATAAATTTTGGTTAATAAGAGACATGTGCCTGGCAGGAAATTAATTCTTAACTTTTAGCTTCTGCCTGTTAAGAAAGTTTCTGTTAGGAGGACAGTTTAAATTAAAAGGAATTCCAGTCAGAGAGCTTCAGCTGATAAGTTACTCCACATACAGAACAAGCAGGGACAGTCTTTGCTGATAAGAGATTCAGCAAGGCAACAAATTTTGTTAGCTCTAGCCTTGAAAAGGTAGCTACCATAGATCTGGAAAATTAGGGAGTATGTCACATTATGGGGAGTTATTCTTGTTAAAACTGAAGTCTAGCTAATTTAATGAGGTAATATTTCAAAACATGCAAATTCTCAGAGTGAAAGAAAGGTATAAAAGGAGGGATGTTTATAGATACTTCAGAATTCGACAAGGCTTGGCCAGCTGTTAAACATTCAAGCTGAAAACCTGTGATTCAGTAAATTCTCCAGTCTTGTATCGTAAGTGTGACACTAAGTATATGTGTAATTATTAATAGTCATCATTGTATGCTTAATTCCTATGAAAGCCAATAAATGCCTTTGAACTCCATTATCTTGTGAAATAATTTAAGAACATCCATTGCCCAACAGGCTTACTTTTGCAAGTTTCCTTTTGCAGTGATCATGAACAAGGAGCGTTGGGAGATGGCCTGAATAGAATCATTGAACCATAGAACAGTACAGCACAGAAGGAGGCCATTCAATTCATCAAGTCTGCACCAGCTCTTTCGAAGAGCAATCCAGTTAGTTCCACTCCCTGCTCCTTCCCCATATCCCTGCAATTTTTTCTCCTTCAAGTATTTATCCAGTTCCCGTTTGAAGGCTACTATTGAATCTGTGTCCACCTCCCCATCAGACAGTGCATTCCAAATCCTAACCACTCATTGTGTAAAAAGGTTTTTCCTCATGTCGCTTCTGGTTCTTTTGCCAATCACCTTAAATCTGACCTTTAGGTTAAGTAGTACTTTAGAGTTGGTCAGTGATCAGAGACAGGAGGGTGTGACTGCGAGTCAGGAAGGTATGGGGACCCAGGATGTAGTGATGGAGGAGCCTCAGCCCTTGACTTGCTACCTGTATGAATGAGGAAAAGGACTGCAGGGAGGATGGGCAAACTGACCACAGCACCATGGTACAGGGGGCCATCCAAGTGGGGGGGGGGGGGGGTGGAGAAGGAAGGAATGTGGTAGTGGTAGGGGACAGTATAGTCATGGGGATAGATACGGTTCTCTGCAGCCGCGAAAGAGAGAG
Organism: Squalus acanthias; assembly: GCA_030390025.1. NCBI lineage: Eukaryota > Metazoa > Chordata > Chondrichthyes > Squaliformes > Squalidae > Squalus > Squalus acanthias. The sequence goes on along the minus strand of CM059427.1, from coordinate 146,758,352 downwards.
TCCAAAGGCTGTGTTGCCTGCCCGGTGCCAGGGTTAAGGATATCTCTTCGCGGCTGGAGAAGCACTTGGAGTGGGAGGGGGAGGATCCAGTTGTCGTGGTTCATGTAGGAACCAATGACATAGGTAGAACCAAGAATGAGGTTCTGCTGAGGGAGTTTGAGAATCTAGGGTCTAAATTAATAAGCAGAACCTCAAGGGTAATAATCTCTGGATTACTACCCAAGCCACGCACAAATTGGCATAGGGTCAAGCAGACCAGAGAGTTAAATGTGTGGCTCAAAGAGTGGAGTGGGAAGAAGGGGTTTCAATTCATGGGGCACTGGCACCAGTACTGGGGAAAGAGGGAGCTGTTCCGTCGAGACGGGCTCCACTTAAACCGGGCTGGGACCAGCGTCCAGACGAATCGAATAACTAGGGCTGTAGATAGGGCTTTAAACTAAAAAAAGCGAGGGGAGGGGTCAGGTGAGGGGAAATTTAGAAATCTAAAGAGAAAGGTCAAGGCAATAGAGTAGTGTAGCGATTTGGGTAAAAATAAGCAGAGTGTGACAGGAAGGGACAGAGAGTTTAATGGTAGCAGTGCAGCAAGGAATAAGGTCAAAGCAGGGAATAATGGTAAGAAATTTAAATTAAAGGCTCTTTATTTGAATGCACAAAGCATTTGTAACAAGGTAGACAAACTAGTGGCACAAATAGAGATAAATGGGTTTGATCTAATAGCCATTACAGAGATGTGGTTGCAAGGTGACCAAGGTTGGGAACTAAATGTTCCAGGGTACTTGACGTTTCAAAAAGACAGGCAGAATGGAAAAGGAGGGAGATAGCCCTGATAATAAAGGATGACATAAGGATAGTAGAGAGAAAGGATCTCGGCTCAGAAGATCAGGAAGTAGAATCAGTATGGGTGGAAGTAGAATCAGTATGGGTGGAGATAAGGAATAACAAGGGGCAGAAAACACTGGTGGGAGTAGTATATAGGCCCCCCTAACAGTAGCTATACTGTTGGACAGACTATTAATCAAGAAATAGTAGGAGCTTGTAACAAAGGTAATGCAATAATCGTGGAGGACTTTAATCTTCATAGTCAGGACAAACCCTTGGAGGATGAGTTCATGGAATGCATTCGGGACAGTTTCCTAGAACAATAAGTCATGGAACCAACCATGGAACAGGCTATGTTAGATCTGGTATTGTGTAATGAGACTGGGTTAATTAGCAATCTCATAGTAAAGGATCCTCTGGGGCAGAGTGATCATAATGTAATAGAATTTCACATTAAGTTTGAGAGTGACTTGCCTCAGTCTGAAACTAGAGTCTTAAACTTCAATAAAGCCAATTACATCGGTATGAGGGGCAAGTTGGCTAAGGTAGATTGGAAAAATAGATTAAAAGGTATGGCAGTAGATAAGCAGTGACGAGCATTTAAAGAAATATTTCATAATTCGCTACAAAAATACATTCCATCGAGAAACAAAAACTCCACGAGAAAAGTGATCCATCCGTAGCTAACTAAAGAAGTTAAGGATAGTATTAGATTGAAAGAAGCTTATAATGTTGCGAAGAATAGTAGTAAGCCTGAGGATTGGGAGAGTTTCAGAAACCAGCAAAGGATGACCAAAAAAATTGATAAAAAAGGGAAAAAATAGGAGAGAAATATAAAAACAGATTGTAAGAGTTTCTACAAGTATGTAAAAAGGAAGAGAGTAGCAAAAGTAAACGGTGGTTCCTTAGAGGCTGAGACAGGAGAAATTATTATGGGGAATAAGTAAATGGCAGAAACGTTAAACAAATATTTTGTATCTGTCTTCACAGTAGAAGACACAAAAAATGGTGGGGAACCAAGGGTCTAATGAGGGTGAGGAACTTAACGTAATTAATATAAGTAGAGAAAAAGTACTCGAGAAACCAATGGGACTAAAAGCCGACAAATCCCCTGGACGGCCTACATCCTAGGGTTATAAGAGGTGGCTGCAGAGATAGTGGATGCATTGGTTTTGATCATCCAAAATTCCCTAGATTCTAGAATGGTCCCAGCCGATTGGAAGGTAGCAAATGTAACACCGCTATTCAAGAAAGGAGGGAGAGAGAAAACAGGAAACTACAGGCCAGTTAGCCTGACATCAGTTGTTGGGAAAATGCTGGAATCCATTGTTAAGGAAGTGGTATCAGGGCACTTAGAAAATCATAACATGGTTAGGCAGAGTCAACATGGTTTTATGAAAGGGAAATCGTGTTTGACAAATTTAAGAGAGTTTTTTGAGGATGTAACTAGCAGGGTAGATAAAGGGGAACCAGTAGATGTAGCATACTTGGATTTCCAAAAGGCATTCGATAAGGTGCCACATAAAAGGTTATTACACAAGATAAGGTCTCATGGGGTTGGGGGTAATATAGTAGCATGGATAGAGGATTGGTTAACGGACAGAAAACAGAGAGTAGGGATAAACGGGTCTTTTTCAGGTTGGCAAACTGTAACTAGTGGGGTGCCACGGGGATCAGTGTTGGGCCCTCAGCTATTTACAATCTATATTAATGACCTAGATGAAGAGCCCGAGTGTAATGTATCCAAGTTTGCTGACGATACAAAGCTAGGTGGGACAGTAAGCTGTGAGGAGGACACAAAGAGTCTGCAAAGGGCTATAGACAGACTAAGTGAGTGGGCAGTAAGGTGGCAGATGGAGTATAATATAGGGAAATATTATGAGGTTATTCACTTTGGTAGGAAGAATAGAGAAACAGAACAGGTTTTTTTTTTTAAATGGTGAGAAACTTTTAATTGTTGGTGTTCAGAGAGATTTCGGTGTCCTCATGCAAGAAACACAGAAAGCTAGCATGCAGGTACAGCAAGCAATAAGGAAGGCAAATGGCATGTTGGCCTTTATTGCAAGAGGGCTGGAGTATAAGAGTAATGAAGTCTTGCTACAATTGTACAGGGCCTTGGTGAGACCACACCTGGAGTACTGTGCACAGTTTTGGTCTCCTTATCCAACCAAGGATTGGTTGGGCCTATACTCATTGGAGTTTAGAAGAATGAGAGGTGATCTTATTGAAACATATAGGGGGGAAAATTCGGTTGCTTTACGCCTCCCGTTAGCGCCCTAAGAGGGACTTGAGCACATAAAGCTAGGCTGACACTCCAGTGCAGTGCTGAGGGAGTGCTGCACTGTTGGAGGTGCTGTCTTTCAGATGAGACATTAAACCGAGGCCCCTTCTGCTCTCAGGTGGACGTAAAAGATCCCATGGCACTATTTCGATGAAGAGCAGGGGAGTTATCCCCGGTGTCCTGGCCAATACTTATCCCTCAACCAACATAACAAAATCAGATTATCTGGTCATTATCACATTGCTGTTTGTGGGAGCTTGCTGTGCGCAAATTGGCTGCCGCGTTTCCCACATTACAAAAGTGACTCCACTTCAAAAGTACTTAATTGGCTGTAAAGCGCTTTGAGACGTCCGGTGGTCGTGAAAGGTGCTATATAAATGCAAGTCTTTCTTTTTCTTTCATGGCTTCAGGTCAAGCATAGGCAAGGAAACCTCCCGCTGATTACCACCTACTGCCCTCACTCAGCTGATGAATCAGTACTCCTCCATGTTCTCCACTTGGAAGAAGCACTGAGGGTAGCAAGGGCACAGTATGTACTCTCGGTGGGGGACTTCAATGTCCATCACCAAGAGTGGCTCGGTAGCACCACTACTGACCAAGCTGGCCGAGTCCTGAAGGACATAGCTGCCAGACTAGGACTGCGGCAGATGGTGAGAGAACCAACACGAGGGAAAAACCTACTTGATCTCGTCCTCACCAATCTATCGGTCACAGATGCATCTGTCCATGACAGCATTGGTGGCAGTGACCGCCACACAATCCTTGTAGAGGTGAAATCCCGTCTTCACACTGAGGACAACCTCCATCGTGTTGTGTGGCACTACCACCGTGCTAAATGGGACAGATTCAGAACAGAGTTTGCAACCATCTTCAGCCAGAAGTGCCAAGTGGATGATCCACATCAACCTCCTCCGGAGGTCCCCACCATCACAGAAGCCAGTCTTCAGCCAATTCAATTCACTCCACGTGATATCAAGAAATGGCTGAGCGCACTGGATGCAGCAAAAGCTATGGGCCCTGACAACATCCCGGCTATTGTGCTGTAGACAGTTTGGGTTCCGTCAGGACCACTTGGCTCCAAACCTCATTTCAGCCTTGGTCCAAACATGGACAAAAGGGCTGAATTCCACAGGTGAGGGAAGAGTGACTGCCCTTGACATCAAGACAGCATTTGACCGAGTGTGGCATCAAGGAGCCCTAGTAAAATTGAAGTCAATGGAAATCAGGGAGAAAACTCTCCACTGGCTGGAGTCATACCTAGCACAAAGGAAGATGGTTGTAGTTGTTGGAGGTCAATCATCTCAGCCCCAGGACATCGCTGCAGGAGATCCTCAGTGCAGTGTCCTAGGCCCAAACATCTTCAGCTGCTTCATCATAAGGTGTGAAGTGGGATGTTCGCTGATGATTGCACAGTGTGGCTTGGGCTGATAAGTGGCAAGTAACATTCATGCCACACAAGTGCCAGGCAATGACTATCTCCAACAAGTGAGAGTCTAACCATCGCCCCTTGAAATTCAACGGCATTACCATCGCCAAATCCCTAATCAGCATCCTAGGGGTCACCATTGACCAGAAACTTAACTGGACCAGCCACATAAATACTGTGGCTACAAGAGCAGGTCAGAGGCTGGGTATTCTGAGTGAGTGTCTCACCTCCTGACTCCACAAAACCTTTCCACCATCTACAAGGCACAAGTCAGGAGTGTGATGGAATACTCTCCACTTGCCTGGATGAGTGCAGCTCCAACAACACTCAAGAAGCTTGACACCATCCAGGACAAAGCAGCCTGCTTGATTGGCACCCCATCCATCACCTTAAACATTCACATCCGCCACCACCAGCGCACCATGGCTGCATTGTGTACCATCATGGGAACGGCATCACCTGCAAGGTCCACTCCAAGTTACACACCATCCTGACTTGGAAATATATTGCCGTTCTTTCATCGTCGCTGGGTCAAAGTCCTAGAACTCCCTCCCTAACAGCACTGTGGGAGTACCTTCACGACACCGACTGCAGCGGTTCAAGGCGGCGGCTCACCACCACCTTCTCAAGGGCAATTAGGGATGGGCAATAAATGCTGGCTTTGTCAGCGACGCCCACATCTCAGGAACAAATATTTTAAAAATTGTAATATTCTCCAAATAAAAGAAAGACTTACATTTATATAGCGCCTTTCACGACCACCTGACGTCTCAAAGCGCTTTACAGCCAATGAAGTACTTTTGGAGTGTAGTCACTGTTGTAATGTGGGAAACGCGGCAGCCAATTTGCGCACAGCAAGCTTCCACAAACAGCAATGTGATAATGACCAGAAACTTGTTATGTTGATTGAGGGTTAAGAGAAAATAAAGACCTGTAGCAATAAAGTGCTTGCTGCTTTCAGGCTACCTGTGATCTGTCAGACTGTCATCCCCTCAAAACACACTTGGTATCGTACTTTGTAAAACTGTTCGGAATCAGAGGCCTTCACGGGTGTCGTGCGCATGTTTGTGCTGATTCAATTTTTTAGAATTTTACTCCTCCTCTTAAGAAAATATCTGAGCAAAGTGCAAGAAAACATTTCCAGTGAAGTACAGCGAAAGAGAACTAACACACATTTTCCAATGGACTAAAACCAGAGTTCACACAAATTTGGATTTGATAGGATCACATGACTTCCCTCTCCCTGAACAGATCACATGACTTCCCTCTCCCTGAACAGATCACATGACTTCCCTCTCCCTGAACAGACCTTCCTGCTTCTATAGGGGTGGGGGGCGGGAAACAAAGGAAGAGGAGTTAAATTTCAGCAAGTTAATACCGCAACAGGATGTATCACCATAAAATGGACTTCTGCTTAATCAGTTCATTCCTTTTTTGACTTCACTTTCCTGCCACAGTAAAGCTCCAGCAGTAGCTTTTCCCCGATGTGGTGCCGAGGAGTACTAATGTGTGGTGCTGTGGAATTTGGGAAACACACACACAAAGTTCCTTTTGCTGAGGCACCACAGAGGAGGAAAATGGAAAACATCTGAACAATAGCTGACCCGGTGCTGCTGTTCTGCATCTTCTGGCAGCTGGTTCATCGTGACACTGGCAGAAACCTGGGAGCAGATTGGCTGTCTGCCTGGTTAGCCACAGGGCATGCACGCTTGGCCTGGGAAGACCAGAGGGATGGGAAGAGGAGAATCACTGGTTGTGATATTTGGGAACCGGCCAGGAAAGATGGATTTTTGTTTAATTTAAAAAAAAATCCTGCTGCTCAAGAGCAGCAAATGGGAGCTAAATCACATTCATTCAACTCCGATTGGTTAGCACAAATGAAGTACTAGATAAGCTTGATTGACAGGTCAGTGTGACCCACATCTGACCCTGAGAGGGCGAGACAGGCAGACCATGAAGACATTTTTTTTTTATTTTCCCAGTTTACTGACAGATATATATTACTAGGTGGACAAAGGCTGGCTAGACGGAAGATCAGCCAGCGCTGACCCTTTCCATTCCACATTTGTTCTTGTGCAGGAGGCAGGACCAAAAATCTGGAGAGTTTCCCCTCAGTTCTAGTGAAGGGGCAAAAACAATGAAAGTACTGAGAAGAATTGGAAAGGGTTGCACATCCAGGAAAAAAAGAGAATTAGACAGGAGTTCCTTCTGTTTTAAAATGATTCTGCAGGAAGAACATGCAGTTCACAAAATAAAAATGTGACAATACACAAGATTCCCCTCCCACCCCAGTTGCTCAACAGTATTTTACCCATACATGCCTGCACACTTTCAGACATCTCCTTGTGGACTGCTCCTAAACTAAACTTAACCAAGTCAGAATTAAGTATGGGAACATTAGTTTGCTAAATAAATACTGCCTGTTCAATATTCCATAAGTAGTTGGCCATAGTTTACTCCAAAGACCATATTAAAAGCAGGCAAGGACAAAAGACCAAACAAAAAGGGAAAATTCATGGTCTGCGGAGCACCAAAAAGTGGTGGAATGGAGCACCTTTCCCAGAGTTTCCAATTTCAGTTCTATCATGCAGGGAAGCAGAGTGGGACTGAGGCCAGCCATGGGGAGGAGGAGGAGGGGAGGCTAAATTTATGCTCTGGCCATTCGGTAGAGTTGCTTAGTATTATTGGCAGAAGCCTGGGAACAGCTTGCTTATGAGCCATTTGAGACAGAGAATGGTGTTTACTACAAGATTTGAGCACAAACAAGTTTTAGAATTAATTTCACTAAAAATACATATTTTGTTAATAAATTCGTGAGATTATGAACTTGGCAACATGGGAGTGAGGGAGAGGATAAAGAACCGAATCGGTATCTCCCACTTCCATGGTGCCACTTTCAAACTAAATGCATGAACAGATCATTAGAAATTGAAAACTGTAGCAATCGTGCGAGGCAGGAGTCTCCTGTTGCAGCACTGAGCCCATTTGATAGCAAATTACAATCACGAGTGGTCAGTACTGAATGTGCAAAGGCCGACATAGAAATGTTACCTCGTGGGATTTGCATCTGTTGACCACCATTTCTTTCACTGCATTAATATCTGCTGATTTAGCACCCGTTAACCATAGAATTAAATGGCAAAAACAAACCATTTATTTGCCTCAAAACATTTGAGCTAAGAAATTGCGAAATTATATATATGAAATGGTTCATTGTCCATTTGAAGTAAATTTAAAATCATTTTCCAACATTGCTGGCCATTCTATCATGCATTTTGGTTCACAAGTATTCCTTGTTAAAAATACCTTACTTGTGTCAACTGCCTCAAGAAAGCTGAGCCAACTAGCACAATAATGCAAGCTTGGTATGCCACCAAGATGTGTTATTTTTATCAGCACTGATAAATTGCAGTTCATCCGTGCAAAGATGAAACATTGTTAGTTACCGTAACCATAGTTACCTGGAAGCAATTCTCAAATTCAAAGTAGTTTTACATTATATACTGTTGCTTGGCGTATGCGTTACACAAACACAGATGGCAACGGTCTTAAAAATGTTCTTGAACTGCAACATTTCACACCCATGTAAATGTGCAGCTTTCTTTTTGTTTTAAGAAAAAGCTATTTCCTGCATATACACACACACAAGAGAGCCATACAACAGGTACATGATGTAAAATTTACTTCAGTTGTGGGATGGACCGAAAGAGATGGGATTGATGTTGGTGGAAGGTGGTAATGTGTTTTTCTGGGGCACTACATTTCATCCTTTTCTTCTTTCAGTTTAATCTGTAGTAAGGAGAAACTCTAAATGCAGACACAACTTGGAGAGTGGCTGTATAAACATAAACCATGCTGAACTCAGCAAACCTGCCAATATTATCTTTCTGGCAGAAGGTGTGAATATTATAGGAAACAACTGCTTATCTCACAGAGAACAAGCATGAACTGCATCCAGCTGTACCAAACTCAGTTTGTAAAGAAGAAACTTGCAGGAAAATGTTGGTGTTGATTGTTACAGGCATAAATCCAAAGTCCTAAATGCAAATAGTATGTGTATTATAAAACAGGCAAGGTACCAGAAAGCTGCCAATACTATGTCAAAATTAAACACAAATTTTATCATATCTTCTCTGGCAGTACAGCACATCATAGACTAGTAGATCCTGTCATACAATTGTACCAGAGTTAAACACCTCTCCTTTTATGGAAGCCCAACTGTGAAATGGATGCATTCTCTCTTAGCAAGAAATCTAATGTACAGTAACTATTGATTTACCAGGCAATCAGATTATTAAAGCAGCCAATAGTTTTTATTTTTAATTACCAGTGTTTATTCCCTTGCAATTGTGCATCTTTTATACATATTAATTCTTACCAAATTATTATATGTTGATTAACCAGGCACAAAGGGATACATACCAACAAATGCAGGAATGGTTGCTGACTGGCCGTAGTTCGTTCTCATAACAGCAGTGACTATCTCATCAATGAAGCGTTGCGAGACTCCCAGTTCCTGCAGGGTCTCTGCCACAGACCGTCGTGTCATGTTAATGAAACGCTCCCCACCCATTGACTGCAGCATCTCCTCCACTGTACTGAACGCGTAGCCATGGGCCTGGTACTTGTAGATCCTGTCCCACAATGATACCATAGGGTTAAACACTTCTTGTAAGCACCACTCCTTTTTTTTAAATCGAGATAATTGTGACTTATTGATTGTACATTAGTTCCTTTAATGCCGGACAATCATTTAAAATAAATCACTACAAGTTTTGTTCATCAGCTGTCCAGAGATGCCCGAACAATCGATGTTTTTAAAATGCACTTACAACAATTATTTCAGTAGATGCTATTGACCAGATTTCCCCACGCCAATGAGAAAGAAGCTATTTTGGTATCAAGTGTCTAAACAGTACTGAGCTCAATTGTGATACCTCCCACTGTTCAACAGCATGCCAACACAAACTAATCAGCTTACAAATGAAGAATGGCCTTTTGAGTGAGGAACTGAGGGAAGCAGCCAGCATCCATTGCCTTCAGGACAGCAAGGGTAACGGAAGAAAGTTAGGTGGAGGAAGGAGGGGAAAGAAATAGCCATGGTGAGATGCCGAGGTTACTTCCCCTACCACACCCATGCTCACATGATAAAAGAACAACGGTCACTTCACATAAGAACATAAGAAATAGGAGCAGGAGTCGGCCATTTGGCCCCTCGAGCCTGCTCTGCCATTCAATGAGATCATGGCTGATCTGATCTTGGCCTCAACTCCACTTTCCCGCCCGCTCCCCATAACCCTCGACTCCCCTGTAGATCAAATGTCTGTCTATCACCGCCTTGAATATATTCAGTGACTCCGCTCCACAGCTCTCTGGGGTAGAGAATTCCAAAGATTCACGACCCTCAGAGAAGAAATTCCTTCTCATCTCCGTTTTAAATGGGCAACACCTTATTCTGAAACTATGCCCCCTAGTTCTAGATTCCCCCCCCCACCCCGAGGGGAAACATCCTCCCTGTCAAGCCCCCTCAGAATCTTATGGGGGAAAAATTCGGTTGGTTTGCGCCTCCCATTAGCGTCTTAAGAGGGTGCTAATGGGGCGGAAAGCAACTAGCGCTCGTGCGTGGCGATGTTTGCGCCGCTCACGAAATTAACTAGACATTTTGCGGCAGCGCTAAACACTACTGCCACGATCTCCTGCGCCAGCAGATCGTGACGTCAGTCGAGAGTGCAACGCCCCGGACCGGATATTGAGTGGCGCCCCCTGTCTTACCACCTGCCGCTAGCAACGACAGGTTGAGGGGAGCGTTTTGCAGTCGGGAAGGGACTGGGGGAGCGCTATTTAAAGGCGAACGCTTCCTGCCTTTTTTTGTCGGCGAAATTTTTGCACCACGCATTCTGAGAGAGAGAGAGAGAGAGAGACTGCAGGAGATATTCAAAGCTGTGTTGAGGAGTTTTGGGTACTGAACAGCACTTTGCAGGTTCTTTCCGATTTGATCTTCCTTGCATCGATTTAGAAGAGAATATCGGGGCTGCACTCTGAGCTCTTTCCCTGGGCCTCTCCATTGTTCTTTCCAACAGATTTGATGTACAGGTCTCTCCAGGCCAAGATTCAAGGCTGCAATGAGCAGGGTGTGGATGGAGAGCAAGATCGACCCTCCCCTTTAAAAACTGGCCGGCGCCAGTGTGTCTGTGTTCCATTGCTGACTGACATCACATGAGCTTCGCCAGCGCTCTGAGGTAGCACCTCGCTCCTCGGCCTTTGCGCCTTAAGACAGGTGTGTAGCGCCTGATTTAGCGCTCCAATCACCTCCAGGGGCGATAAAAGCCAAGTTTGCAGTCAGAGGCGATAATTAGCGCCAGGCGCTAATCTTTGCGCCCGGCCGATAATTGCGCCCCAAATGGGGCGATATTGAAACATATAGGGGGAGAAATTCAGTAAGATCCCCTCTCATTCTTCTAAACTCCAATGAGTATAGGCCCAACCTACTCAACTTTTCTTCATAAGACAACCCCTTCATCTCAGGAATCAACCTAGTGAACCTTCTCTGAACTGCCTCCAATGCAAGTATATCCCTCCTTAAATAAAGAGACCAAAACTGCACGCAGTACTCCAGATGTGGTCTCACCAGCGCCCTGTACAGTTGTAGCAAGACTTTCCTACATTTATACTCTATCCCCCTTGCAATAAGGGCCAACATTCCATTTGCCTTCCTAATTACTTGCTGTACCTGCATGCTAACTTTGTGTTTCATGTACGAGGACCCTCAGATCCCTCTGTACCACAGCATTTTGTAGTCTCTCTTCATTTAAATAATAATTTGCTTTTTTATTCTTCCTACCAAAGTGGATAACCTCACATTTTCCCACATTATACTCCATCTGCCAATTTTTTGCCCACTCACTTAACCTATCTATATCCCTTTGCAGCTTTGTGTCCTCCTCACAACTTGCTTTCCCACCTATCTTTGTATCATCAGCAAATTTGGCTACAGAACACTCGGTCCCTTCATCCAAGTCATTAATATAGATTGTAAATAGTTGAGACCCCAGCACTGATCCCTGTGGCACCCTACTAGGTACTGATTGGCAACCAGAAAATGACCCATTTATTCCGACTCTCTGTTTTCTGTTAGTTAGCCAATCTTCTATCCATGCTAATATATTACCCCCAACCCCGTGAGCTCTTATCTTGTCCAGTAACCTTTTATGTGGCACCTTATCGAATGCCTTCTGGAAATCCAAATACACTACATCTACTGGTTCTCCTTTATCCACCCTGCTCGTTACCTCCTCAAAGAACTCTAGTAAATTTGTCAAACACGATTTCCCTTTCATAAAACCATATTGACTCTGCTTGATTGTATTATGATTTTCTAAATGTCCTGCTTTTACTTCCTTAATAATGGATTCCAGCATTTTCCCAATGACAGACGTTAGGCTAACTGGCCTATAGTTTCCTGCTTTCTGTCTCCCTCCTTTCTTGAATCGGGGCGTTACATTTGTGGTTTTCCAATCCACTGGGACCTCTCCAGAATCCAGGGAATTTTGGTAGATTACAACCAACGCATCCACTATCTCTGCAGCCACTTCTTTTAAGACCCTAGGATGCAGGCCATCGGGTCCAGGGGACTTGTCAGCCTTTAGTCCCATTAGTGATTTGACAGTTTTGACTAATCCTTGGATAACTAATTCCTCTTTCATCACTCTGAGGAAGTACCTAGTCTCCATTTGGCACCTCCCTCACATAGGCGAGTTCAGGATCTCACCAAGTTGAGTAATTGTGGGTTGAGGGACGATGCAGACATTGCAATCAGGGAGGAGGAGTGTGAAAAATTAGATGAAATAAACATAGTGAAAGAGGAAGTATTAAGGGGTTTAGCATCTTTGAAAGTGGATAAATCCCCAGGCCCGGATGAAATGTATCCCAAACTGTTAAGAGAAGTAAGAGAGGAAATAGCAGAGGTTCTGACCATCATTTTCCAATCCTCTCTGGCTACAGGTGAAGTGCCGGAGGACTGCTAACAGGGTACCGTTGTTTAAAAAGGGAGAAAGGGATAGACCAAGTAATTGCAGGCCAGTCAGCCTAACCTCAGTAGTGGGAAAATTATTGGAAAAAATTCTGCGGGACAGGATAAATCTTCATTTAGAAAGACACGGATTAATCAGGGACAGTCAGCATGGATTTGTTAAGGGAAGGTTGTGTCTGACTAACTTGATTGAATTTTTTGAGGAGGTAACAAGGAGGGTGAATGAGGGTAGTGCGTTTGATGTAGTCTATATGGATTTTAGCAAGGCTTTTGATAAGGTCCCGCATGGCAGACTGATTACAAAAGTAAAAGCCCATGGGATCCAAGGCAAAGTGGCAAGTTGGATCCAAAATTGGCTCAGAGGCAGGAAACAAAGGGTAATGGTCGAAGGGAGTTTTTGGGATTGGAAGACCGTTTCCAGTGGGGTTCCGCAGGGCTCAGTACTGGGTCCTTTGCTTTTTGTGGTATATATCAATGATTTGGACTTGAATGTAGAAAGTATGATTAAGAAGTTTGCAGATGATACAAAAATTGGTCGTGTGGTTGATAATGAAGAAGAAAGCTGTAGACTGCAGGAAGATATCAATGGACTGGTCAGGTGGGCAGAAGAGTGGCAAATGGAATTCAATCCGAAGAAGTGTGAGGTAATGCATTTGGGGAGGGCTAACAAGGCAAGGGAATATACAATAAATGGTAGGACACTGAAAGTGCAGAGGATCAGAGGGACCTTGGAGTGCATGTCCACAGATTCCTGAAGGTAGCAGGACAGATAGATAAAGTGGTTAAGAAGGCATACGGGATACCTGCCTTTATTAGCCGAGGCATAGAATACAAGAGTAGGGAGGTTATGCTTGAACTGTATAAAACACTAGTTAGGCCGCAGCAAGAATACTGCATGCAGTTCTGGTCACCACATTACAGGAAGGATGTGATTGCACCAGAGACGTTGCAAAGGAGATTTACGAGTATGTTGCATGGGCAGGGGAATTTTATCTATGAGGAAAGATTGGATAGGCTGGGGTTGTTTTCGTTGGAACAGAGGAGGCTGAGGGGAGACCTAATTGAGATGTATAAAATTATGAGGGGCCTAGATAAAGCGGATAAGAAGGACCTATTTCCCTTAGCAGAAGGGTCAATAACCAGGGGGCATAGATTTAAAGTAATCGGTAGGAGGTTTAGAGGGGATTTGAGGAGAAATGTTTTCACCCAGAGGGTGGTGGGGGTCTGGAACTCACTGCCTGAAAGGGTGGTAGAGGCAGAAACCCTCATCACATTTTAAAAGTTCTTGGATATGCACTTGAAGTGCAGTCACCTACAGGGCTACGGACAAAGTGCTGGAAAGTGGGGTTAGGGTGGATAGCTCTTTGTTGGCCAGCTTCTGTGCTGTAAATTTCTATGATTCTATTCTGTCCTGTGGCTCAGTGTGACAGAACAATGAGCTGACTTAAACTGTGCTTTAAAAGTCAATTTTAGCAAGGCACCAAAAATAACATCTCAAACATGTTCAGGAAATAGTTTTCTTAATATAAAGATGACAACCACTTAGAAAATAACCCAATCCTGGCAGTTCTGCTGGGATCGTGACCACCTCGGAACTTCATCACCGACTCTGCTGACGTTTGTGAAGTGCCTACAGGAACAGGGTTAACAGACACACCTGCATCCCGCCCCCTACATCGCTCGTGGTAGTTGGCCTGCCTGGGAGTGGGGGGGGGGGGGGCTGGTGATGGGGAGCATTCTGCCCTAAACAACCCCTTACAAAGGAGACCTCATAAAACCTGTGTCAAACGTTTCTTGCCCCTCCTGGACCCTCAAATGGGCTCCACTTTTGTTCCAGCCAGATATGTCTGATGAGACCAGGTGTGCCTGCACTGATCATACAACAGGCTTTGACTAAGGGCCTAGCAGTGGGAACTCCCAACCTATGGAGCCCCGCTCCTGGTCCCTCTTTAAGTCAATGGCCTTGTTGAGGCAGGTGAAGGCTTCGCCACCACAAGGCCATACAGGAAAATTTGCCACAAGGCTAGGTCTTGGCATATTTGAGACCTGGCTGAGTTTGGGGCCATTCTGGCAGATTGCTGCCAAACTTACGGTGGGAGTTCACCAGAACAACTGTGAATTTTTGGGGCCAACATGTTTTGCTTACAAATAACCTGTCCTGCATCACTATATCTTGGCAACTGCAAAGCCAAGAACCAGCAGTACAGAATGAAAGTCAATGGCATTCGTATGGAAAATGTAAAAATCTTGATTCCCTGATGATTAGTGAACTGCAAAGGTATCATACCACGAGTGTTACAAGTTTGAACACTTGAGGAAGTTAGCTGATCTTAGTGACAACAGCAGTGAGAGCATTATATAATTGGCTTTAGCATCCCTGAGCTGCAATAGGCAAATAAAATTACCCATGGTTTGCACTTAGAAACATAGAAACATAGAAAATAGGTACAGGAGTAGACCATTCGGTCCTTCGAGCCTGCACCGCCATTCAATGCGTTCATGGCTGAACATGCTACCTCAGTACCCCATTCCTGCTTTCTCGCCATACCCCTTGATCCTCTTAGTTGTGAGTGTTATATCTAACTCCCTTTTGAATATATTTAGCGAACTGGCCTCAACAACCTTCTGTGGAAGAGAATTCCATAGATTCACCACTCTCTGGGTGAAGAAGTTCCTCCTCAGCTCAGTCCTAAATGGCTTCCCCTTAATCCTTAGACTGTGACCCCTGGTTCTAGTTTTCCCTACCATTGGGAACATTCTGCCTGCATCTAATTTGTCTAAACCAGTCAGGATTTTAAATGTCTCTATAAGATCCCCCCTCATTCTTCTGAACTCCAGAGGATACAAGTTCAGTTGACCCAATCTTTCTTGATATGTCAGTCCGGCCATCCCAGGAATCAATCTAGTGAACCTTCGCTGCACTCCCTCAATAGCAAGAATGTCCTTCCTTAAGTTAGGAGACCAAAACTGCGCACAATACTCCAGGTGTGGCCTCACCAAGGCCCTGTACAACTGTAGCATCACCTCCCTACTCCTGTACTCAAATCCCCTTGCTATGAAGGCCATCATTCCGTTTGCTTTCTTGACTGCCTGCTGCACTTGCATTCCCACCTTCAGTGACTGATGTACCATGACGCCCAGGTCTCGTTGCACGTCCCCTTTCCCTAATCTGCCACCATTCAGGTAATAGTCCGCCTCTCTATTTTTACCACCAAAGTGGATAACCTCACATTTATCCACATTGTACTTCATCTGCCATACATTTGCCCATTCACCCAACCTGTCCAAGTCACTCTCTAGCCTCCTAGCATCCTCCTCATTGTTCACACTGCCTCCCAATTTAGTGTCATCCGCAAATTTGGAGATATTACATTTAATCCCTTCGTCCAAATCATTAATATATAATGTAAACAGCTGGGGTCCCAGCACCGAACCCTGCGGTACCCCGCTGGTCACTGCCTGCCATTCTGAAAAGTACCCATTTACTCCTACTCTTTGTTTCCTGTGTGCCAACCAGTTCTCAATCCACGTCAACACATTACCCCCAATCCCATGTGCTTTAACTTTGCACACCAATCTCTTGTGTGGGACCATTTATTGTATATTCCCTTGCCTTGTTAGCCCTCCTCAAATGCATTACCTCACACTTCTTGTGCAACAGAGGGATCAGATTCCATGCTGATCCAGGACAATATTCTGCTGTTAAAAATGGTTTGGTCATATTCTTGTATTGAGAATTTTTCGGCATTCATTACAATGGGTGTCAGCCTTAGCTGTGGTAGAACTTTTGTCCGAGTCAGAAGGCTGTGGGTTCAAGACCCACTCCAGAGATTTCATAGAATCATAGAAGTTTATGGCACAGAAGGAGGCCATTTGGCCCATCATGTGCGCGCCGATCGAAAAAGAGCGATCCAGCCTAATCGTACTTTCCAGCTCTTGGTCTGTAGCCCTGTAGGTTACGGCACTTCAAGTGCATATCCAAGTACTTTTTAAATGAGATGAGGGTTTCTGCCTCTACCTACCCTTGCAGGCAGTGAGTTCCAGACCCCCACCACCCACTGGGTGAAAAAAATTCTAAACTCATAATCTAGGCTGACACTTCAGTGCAGTACTGAGGGAGTGCTGCACTGTCCAAGCTGCCGTCTATCAGATAGGACGTTAAACTGAGCTCCCATCTGCTCTCTCAGATGGACGTGAAAGTTCCCAAGGCACCATCTGAAGAGCAGGGGCGTGCTTCTGATGTTCTAGCCAACAGTTATCGCTCAACCTACACCTAAAACAGATGATTTGGACATTTATTTCACCGCTGTTTGTGGGATATTGCTATATTGGCTGCTGGGTTTCACACATTACAACAGTCTCTACACTTCAAAAGTACTTTGGGACATCCTGAGGTTGTGAAAGGCACTATATAAATGAAAGTTCTTTCTTTACTTTTACAGTAACAATGGGAGGGGTGGATCATGCTTCAAAGTGCCCCTTGACTGAGGATCTGTTGGTTTTTAAGTAATGTTACACTGAAGCAACAATTTGTAAAATATATGAATTGCACAATATGCAGTACCTCATGAACTTCTCCAGTATCTCCTCCACCCACATCTGCAGGCGTAGTAAACCAAAGCCATACCGCCACCACATTTTAAACAGATCCTGAAGGTACCAGTCAGTCTCTTCAAACACAAACTGCTCCCCATTGAAGATTGCCACTTTCTCTGGGACACCTTTTCTGTGCTTCAGACCTTGAACAGAGATAAAGAGAGGGGAAGACTAATAAATTACAAATTGCTACAGTTACAATAACTTATTTTTTTTTAAATCAACCTTGTTGAATCATACAAGCTACTTTTGAACCTCCAGCAAAGTACATCCTATGATAAAAGGGCTTCCTAATGGCTCAGCTGGTTAAGGCAGTGAGTAGCTGAGCCATACAGGCCAAAAAAGTCCCAGGGTTAATCCCTGGCTTGTGTGCTCAGTTAGCTGATCTTAGCAGGGGTGGCAGCAGAGGTTCTACAATTGGCTTCGGCATCATGGATTAGGGTTGAAAGTGGGGAGGAGAGGTAAATCAGCCACGGTTTCTGGTTCTCATTTCTATTCAGCGACCCCTGTTGGAAATCATGTGTGGACATCCAGTTACAGCAAGACTGGGCTTGGATGGAAGGCTCACGGTCTAGGCCCGCGCATAATAATCGGCACTTAAACAAGGTCCCGAAGGGCAACTGGCACCTGTGAAATTAAACCCGAGCAAGGAGTCAAGGTTTCCAGGAGAGGAAATAGGGAAGGGGAGAGAAATTGATGGAAAAAATGTAAGCCTCACATCTTCTGGGGGAAGGGGGGGGGGTGGGGGGAGTACATTGTGTTTAACAATCTTCGCTGACAGGCTTTATTGGTTAGAGAAAGAAAAGTAATTTATAAAGTACTGCCTCCATCACCAAAACTCCTTATTAAAACGGTATGCACCAGAGTTGTCCCTTGATCGCAACAAAGTATTTCCTGTAAAAATCTGTTATTGCGTAGTGGGTGATTTGTATATGAAAAAGGTTTGGTGTGTGGAACAAACAGTTTAAACAAAACATGCTCCAGCTTTATATTATTCTCCAGTTCTGATGAAAGGTCACCGACCTGAAACATTAACTCTGTTTCTCTCTCCACAGATGCTGCCTGACCTGCTGAGTATTTCCAGCATTTTCTGTTTTTATTTCAAAATTCCAGCATCCATTGTATTTTGCTTTTGTAAGTTGGGAATGATGGTGGTGGTACTTGGTATTCCCACATCCGTCCTATGTCTTTACTAGTGGCAGCAATTAAAATCGAGAAGAGGAGGCTGAAAATTGTTTTTATAAAGAAACATATCTCCTGGTTTAAGGACAGGTGCATTTTACTACGTAACACAGCCTATTATTCTGATGCTAAGGTGGAGAGTGTTATCTGGCTGTGTGTCCCATTAAAGCCAACAGGTCCAATTGCTGCACGTCATGTTTGTGGATATTTTTGACCATTTTGCCACAAAAAGTGGTTAGGGAAAAAAAAGATACTTTTAATGCTGGGTATTTAAAAACAATTTGTTTTCACGCAAGTGTAAAAAAAAGGCACCTGAAGAAAAGGGGGTTTGTATGCTAATCGAAGTTGCTTCTTCCAGAGACTAAATTTAAGTAAGACAACCACCACAGTTGTGTGGTACACATGTTCTTTATTTGTGGCATTACATGAATATAGGTTGTACTAACTAAACTAAGCATCTCTTATCATACCTATTTTTTATTTTTTTTAAGTTTATTGGATGTGGGCATCGCTGGCAAGGCCAGTATTTATTGCCCATCCCTAATTGCCCTCGAGAAGGTGGTGGTGATCCACCTTCTTGAACTGCTGCAGTCCGTGTGGTGAAGGTTCTCCCACAGTGCTGTTAGGTAGGGAGTTCCAGGATTTTGATCCAGCGACGATAAAGGATCGGCGATATACTTCTAAGTCAGGATGGTGTGTGACTTGGAGGGGAACTTGGAGGTGGTGGTGTTCCCATGCACCTGCTGCCCTTGTCCTTCTAGGTGGAAGAGGTCACGGGTTTGGGAGGTACTGCCGAAGAAGCCTTGGCGAGTTGCTGCAGTGCATCTTGTCGATGGTACACACTGCAGCCACGGTACACCGGTGGTGGAGGGAGTGAATGTTTAAGGTGGTGGATGGGGTGCCAATCAAGCGGGCTGCTTTGTCCTGGATGGTGTCGAGCTTCCTGAGTGTTGTTGGTCTGTACATTTCACCTTACTGTGGAATAAAACAGCTTACAATTTGAACCAAATTCAACTCGTGTAGCGTTAAATTTGGTTAGCCTTCAGATAGATTCAAAAGTTACACCTGCAAAAAGACATGGATATCCAGTTCAGATGACAAGGGGGTCCTGTTGTTACTCCCCCAGGTCCTGCTAACATACAAATCCATATAGGACAATGGGAGTTGACTCCCATAAGCTTAACACAAAAGCAAAATACTGTGGATGCTGGAAATCTGAAATAAAGAGAGAAAATGCTGGAAATACTCAGCTGTCCCATTACCACCTCCTTTTGCTTGCATCATCATCCCTTTTGTCATTTAATCAGTCCTGCCTTCCACCCTATCACAGACCTCCCCCCCTTTCCCTGCCTCTGCACTTGCTTAAAAACTGGTATATCTCCAACCTTTCCCAGTTCTGACAAAAGGTCAGTGGCCTGAAACGTTAACTGTGTTTCTCTCTCCACAGATGCTACCTGACCTGCTGAGTATTTATTTGCTTCCCTACTACCCTCCCAATAAGACTTCCTCAACTTCTTGTCCCAATTTATTGGCTTCCCCTGACCACATGCCAACTGCAGATTTTCAGTCCTCCATCAGTGCCACTCTATACTAGATCAGTAGAAAGGTGGCAAACTGCTCCTCTGCTTTCCACCTCCCCCCCCCACCCCAGCCCAGCAATCATCCGGCTTCCACTTGCCATTCTTGCACAGCAACAGAGCCGAGATCAGAAAATTAAGTGGCGTGTGGGATTGCAGGAATGCGCACATCCAACGTGCCATCTTGTCTACATTACTAAAAAGAACTGATATCGCAGAGCAAAGATAGAAGCTCACCAGCAGGAAAGTCTCAGTTGGCAAGAGCAGCTGGGCAAACAAGAAGGAAAAAAACTGGGAGGAGATCAGCTGTGATATGCATGAGAAAATCAGGTACACATGAATGGCCTAGTAATGAACTACATGTATACCTTTGGTGCACTACGACTACTCGCATTTGTAAACAAGGTGTTTAGGAATTTGCTAACCTAACGCACAGAGAAAACGCTCTCTCATTGATGTCACTTGTTGCGGAGATGCTGTGCGACCCAGAATGGTTTGATCATAAAAGCTGCAGCGACAGGTCCAAATCTGAACAGTAAAACACATCCACAGTAGCAAAGGAAATATGTGTACTGTATATATTCTAAAAACAGAACAACTAGCATGGATCGTGACAGCTGGCTGGCAGAGCGGATTAGAACACTGTACTTTTACTAACAAGATCTGTGGTACTGATGGTACGGAGTCTTCTTTTCTTGATGGCTGTATAAGTTTGAAATGAAATGATTTGAGGAAGATCAGCCTAGAGGAGAGGCGAGAATAACTACCCTCGACATCCGCTTGATTGAGTATGGCAGCAAGGAGCCTAGCAATAATGATGTCACTGGGGGTCATATCTGACACACAGGAAGATTCTCTTGCTTGTCAGAAGCCAATTATTGCCCCAAGCCCCAAAACATCACTACAAGATCCTGAGTGCAGTATTCCCCAACCAACCCTCTTCAGCGACTTCATCAATAACTTTCCCTCCATCATAAACTCGGAAGTGGGACTGTCTACTGACGATTCCACAGTATTCAGCTCCATTCATAGCTCATTTAATGAAGCAGCCCATGCCAGCCTACAACACATAAGTAGTGAATACTCCCGTGGTTGGCAAAACAGCATTACTGGGAAAAACTGATGGAACTTAACCCAGCATCTAACCTGTGCTAAACTTGACCTTGAAATACTGACAACACAGTGCTGCAAGTGGTTAAGTATTTCAGTCCCAACATTAACACGTCATACTCCTATCACAATATTATTTTACCTCAAAGAAAACTATTTTATACTGAATTCTGGGTTTATGCAGTCCTCAGATTTGCTATTTATTATAAAACATTTTTTAAATCAACCTGCTGAAAACTTTGGAAACTGAATTATTAAACATAACCTTACCTAACTGTTTAACAAAGTCTTGCATGTGAAGATTGAGTGGGTGAATGACAGAGCCACCAGTCTCATACTGCTGTCCATTTACAGTAACTGTAGCCAGTCGACCTCCGACAGTGCCCTTCTCATAGACATCGATTTTAACATTGTGACCAAACTCCCGTCTAAGGAAATAAGCAGCTGAAGATCCTCCGATTCCTGCACCTACTATAGCTGTGGTAGACAAAAAAAAGACATCAATAAAAGATTCCAGTATACAGTATCTAGCTTCTTATTTTGGTTAGAGGATGTGAAGAGGCTTCAAGGGGATCTCGACAGGCTCAGTGAGTAGGTGAGAACATGGCAGATGGAATATAATGTGGATAAATGTGAAGTTATCCACTTTGGTAGAAAAAACAGAAAGGCAGAGTATTTCCTAAATGGTGAAAGATTGGGGAATGCAGATGCTCAAAGGGATCTGGGTGTCCTTGTACATGAGTCACTGAATGTGAATGTGCAGGTGCAGCAAGCCATTAGGAAAGCAAATGGTATGCTGGCCTTCATTACAAGAGGATTTGAGTACAGGAGTAAAGAAGTCTTACTCCAATTATACAGGGCCTTGGTGAGACCACACCTGGAATATTGTGCACAGTTTTGGTCTCCTTATCTAAGGAAGGATATACTTGCCTTGGAGGCGGTGCAACAAAGGTTCACTAGATTGATTCCTCGGATGAGAAGGTTGTCCTATGATGAGAGATTGAGGAGAATGGGCCTATACTCTCTGGAGTTTAGAAGAATGAGAGGTGATCTCATTGAAACATACAAGATTCTGAGGGGGATTGACAGGGTAGATGCTGAGAGGTTGTTTCCCCTGGCTGGAGAGTCTAGAACTAGGGGCATAGTCTCAGGATAAGGGGGCGGCCATTTAAGACTGAGATGAGGAGAAATTTCTTCACTCAGAGGGTTGTGAATATTTGGAATTCTTTACCCCAGAGGGCTGTGGATGCTCAGTCGTCGAGTATATTCAAGGCTGAGATAGATGATTTCTGGACTCGAGGAATCAAGGGATATGGGGATCGGGCGAGAAAGTGGGGTTGAGGTCAAAGATCAGTCATGATCTTATTGAATGACAGAGCAGGCTCGAGGGACCATATGGCCTACACCTGCTCCTATTTCTTATGTTCTCCAATATTTGTACGATCACCATATCAACATCACCCACATACAACTGAAAACAACTCCAATGCAGCACATAGAATCAGAGAGTCATAACGGCACAGAAGGAGGCCATTCGGCACATCGAGTCCATGCCAGCTCTTTGTAGAGCAATCCAGTCAGTCCCATTCCCCCGCTCTATCCCCGTAGCCCTGCAAGTTTATTTCCCTCAAGTGCCTATCCAGTCTCCCCTTGAAAGCATTGACTGTCTCTGCTTCCACCACTTCAGTCGGCAGCGAGTTCCAGATCCTCACCACTCACTGCGTAAAAAAGTTTTTCCTCACATCACCTCTGTATCTCTTGCCCAAAACCTTAAATCTGTGTTCCCTAGTCCTTGTACCATCAACTAGTGGGAACAGCCTTTCCCCGTCTAGCCTATCCAAAGCCGTCATAATCTTGTACACCTCTATCAAATCACCCCTCAACCTCCTTTGCTCTAATGAAAACAAATCCAGCTTCTCCAATACAAAAAGAAAATACTGCAGATGTTGGAAATCTGAAATAAAAACAGAAAATGCTGGAAATACTCAGCAGGTCAGGCAGCATCTGTGAAGCGAGAAACAGAGTTAACGTTTCAGGTCGATGACTCTGTGCCATTAAGTGTATATTGCCTCTCCCTGTTCCTTCTGCCAAACTGCATCACCTCACACTTCTCTGTATTAAATTTCGTCTGCCACTTGTCTGCCCATTCTGCTAGTCTTTCTATGTCCTGTTGCAGTCAATTGGTATCATCCTCACTGTTTGCCACACCCCCAAATTTGGTGTCATCAGCAAATTTAGAAATTCTACTCTGTATTCCAATATCCAGGTCATTTATATACATCAAAAAAAGCAGTGGCCGCAGCACTGACCCTTGGGGAACACCACTGTCTACCATCCTCCAGTCTGAAAAACAGCCATTTACCATAACTCGCTGTTTTCTGTCCTTAAGGCAATTCCTTGCCAAGCTGCCAATGACCCACCTATTCCATGAGCCTCAATTTTGTTAACCAGCCTTCTATGTGGTACTTTGTCAAACGCCTTCGTAATATCCATGTAGACAACATCCATTGCATTCCCTACATCAATCCTCCCTGTTACTTCATCAAAAAATTCAATTAGATTAGTCATCTGGACCATGCGACCTATCCACTCTAAGCATACCCAGCCTTTCTAGTACATCCTGTCTATCAATTTTCACCTCTTCCATTGCTTCTAACTTTTCCACTTCTACCGACATTTTGTCAGCATCCACCTCCTTAGCAAGCACCGATACAAAGTACTCATTGAGTATTCTAGCCTTGCCTTGCGCCTCTAAGCATATATCACCTTCTTTGTCCCTAATAGGCCCCACCCTACCTCTTACTACCCACTTACTGTTTATATGCCGGTAGAAGATTTTTGGGTTCCCTTTTATGTTAACTGCCATTCTACTCTCATATTCTCTCTGTCAAGCTTATTTTCATCTTCACTTCCCCTCTCAACTTATTGTATTTGGTCTGGTTCTCCCTTGAAGAATTCACCTGACATGCATGATACACCCTCTTGTTTTGTTTCATCATCTTCTCTATCTCCTTCGTCATCCAAGGAGCCCTTGCTTTGGTTGCCTTACCCTTCCCTCTTGTTGGAATGTACCTATCCTGTACTTGGAACATCTCCTCCTTAAAGATCACCCACTGTTCCATTACAGTTTTTCCTGTCAGTCTTTGGTTCCATTTTACCCTGGCTAGATCCTTTCGCATCCCACTGAAGTTACCCCTATTCCAGTTTAGAAGTTCCACTCTAGATTGTTCCTTGCTCCTCTCCATTGCTAATCTAAATCTTATGATACGATGATCACTCGTACCCAAGTGTTCTCCCACAGACACTTGGTCGACCTGGCCCACCTCATTCCCCAGCACCAGATCCACCAATGCCTCCTTCCTAGTTGGGCCAAGAACATACTGGTCAAGGAAATTCTCCTGAACACATTTCAGAAATTCCTCCCCCTCCTTTCCCTTTACCCTAGCATTATCCCAATCGATATTTGAGTAATTAAAATCCCCCAATACCACTCTATAGCTCTTGCATATCTCTGCAACTTCCCTGCAGATTTGCTCCTCTACCTCCCTTTCACTATTTGGAGGCCTGTAGAATACCCCCAATAGCATGATCATACCCATTTTGCTCCTCAACTCTAACCAAATGGATTCTGTCCTTGTCTCCTCAAGAACATCCTCCCTTTCTAACACTACAAGGTCTTCCTTAAATCAGCACTGCCACTCCACCTCCCTTTTTTCCTTCCCTATCTTTTCTGAACACCTTGTACCCTTGAATATTAAGTGCCCAGTCCTCACCGTTTTTAAGACACGTTTCCGTTATTGCAACATCATATTGCCACGCAACTAATTATGCTTGTAGCTCACCAACCTCATTCACCACACTTTGTGCGTTTACGTACATGCATTCTAAACCCATTTTTGAATTTTTCATAGTCTTTCTTAGTCTGCTCCTATCTAATATGGTACTACTTCCACCTCTAGTACTACTTTCTTCTCTCGTCCTATCCAACACACTCACTCTTTTATGCACTAACTCCTATATGCTGGTGCCCATCCCCCCTCATAGAATCATTTTAGATACATGTTATTCTTTCAAACCTTTCTTGTAGCCTCAAAGTCCCACTTGGAAATTTCTCTACACTACTTTAATTGTTTTTATGTAGGGGGCAAAGGTGATGACACTTTTATTGCATAATCAACTGACTGCAGCAGGAACCAAAGACACAGCCACTAGTCAGGTCTGGGAATCATGAGCTAATTCAAATTATACCAAAGAGCAACTTTGAAAACACTATTAAATCAGAGACTTTGATCAATCCCATATGATGTATTCTCCATCTCCTACTCCAAAAATACATTACAGTATGCGTTATGTCAAGCCATCTAACTCACGTACAGTGATGCATGATACCCATTTCCTAATGATTTTGTAAATCGATAGGACCAGTTTTCATTTTCTAGGATTCATGAAAGTGCAATTTTTTTTCCAGAGGAACGTTATTTGGATACTAATGGATAGCAGGTTTAGCAACAGATATCATTAGAACTAAAGATTACAGAAATTGTCTTTGCCTTATAGAATACCATCAATACAAGCTGGAATAAGACGCAGCATTAAACATTTTGCAGCTTCTACAATAAAACCACTTTGCAGGCACAAATCTTACCTATTTTTTTAGGAGGCGCTTCTTCCTGATGACACAAGGTGACTCCGATGCTGATTAAAAATGCAAGTGTCAGCCCAGCACCAACAGCCATACTGCACAAAGCCGAAGCCCAGCAGCCAGTGCAAGGTGACAGAAAGGACGAAGAGCGGCCAAAGCTCGCCGACGGTAAGGAGCCCCGGCAATGGAGAGGTTTGCGGGGCTGAGTCGCCAGCAGCTAGTGTGAATGCGGCGTCTGTTTCAACACAGCTCCGCCATGGGCTGCCCGTCCCGGCTCTGTTCTTCAAAAACCCAGGAGCCGGAGCACAATCCCAACCTTTCAAGGCTGGGGCTCCCGCCTGCCACTCGTTACTTTGTGGGGGGGGAGATTTTCAGAAGAGAAAAATATAATCTCTCCCTAATTGTCAGAATTGCCGGTATTCCTTTTTTTAAAAAAAAAAATCACCTCACACTCTCTCAGTCCAGTTTATGAGGGCGCTCCCCTTGCCGGGTTTTGCAGAATCCCTCACCATTGATTCGCTGACAAGTGCGCAGGCTCAGGCCTGTGGCAGGAAATCCAGGGGTCTGCTTCACTGTGCAAGGAGTTGAGTCATGCATTTGAAATGAATGGTGAAGCTGTTACATGGCCCGACAGCGTTGCAATTGTCCAACTTCCCCATTCAGTTTTGGGGGAAGTTGCAAAAATAAAACTTAAAGAGAAGATTTTAATGCGTCCAGGTCCACAGAAGAGAATCATATAAATGTTTATGTATGTACAAATTCCTAATGCAAGGCTTGACATAATATTCGTGCACATCTGTCCCTTAAGTTACCAATTGTAGAACAAAAAGATTATAGAAGTTTCTTCACAACAGCTTTGAAGGGCTTTTGTCACTACAACAACAACAACAACAACTTGTATTTATATAGCGCCTTTAACGTTGTAAAACGTCCCAAGGTGCTTCACAGGAGTATTAAAAGACAAAAAATTTGACACCGAGCCACATAAGCAGAAATTAGGGCAGGTGACCAAAAGCTTGGTCAAAGAGGTAGGTTTTAAGCAGCGTCTTAAAGGAGGAAAGAGAGATAACGAGGCAGAGAGGTTTAGGCAGGGAATTCCAGAGTTTAGGGCCTAGACAACAGAAAGCACGGCCACCAATGGTTGAGCAATTATAATCAGGGATGCTCAAGAGGGCAGAATTAGAGGAGTGCCGATATCTCGGGGGGTTGTGGGGTTGAAGGAGATTAGAGAGATAGGGAGGGGCGAGGCCATGGAGGGATTTGAAAACAAGGATGAGAATTTTGAAATCAAGCCTTGCACTAGTGATGAAGAATTGGGAAGAGCAAAGACTTCAGGGCAACCCAATTTTGCACACGGGACCTCAAACAGGTGTTAGGCCTCTTATTTGCATATGCAAAGGCTCAAACACTTGTTTTCTATGCTTATGCCAGTGTGGCACTTCCAACTTGTAATGAGCTTCCCTGCCTGCCTGCCAAATTGGAGACTTGAGTGCCAATTTAGCGCCTGAAAAATTCACCAAGTCCAAATTCAGCTTCTGGAAGTGACTGAAGCCTTGAAATAAAATTATTCTTTAATATAAACAGAGTGGGAAGTTGAGAATTTGGTGAGAGTGGAAATTCGGTGCAGAGAGGGAAAGAGGTGCTCCTTTTTGCCTTTTAACCCTTGTAGTGGTTTGTATAAGCTTGAGGCAGTAAGTATTTAAAACTAGGAACCTATAACTAATGCTTTATTAAATTAATAATTTAAACTAGTTAAATTAATCAGTTTAAAAAAAACTAAAAACCAAGTGAATTAATTCCATAAAAAATTAATTAATTAAATATATAAAACAAGATTAGGTAAAGACAGGAGGTGTGCCACACATGGGAGTTTGTGGAGAGCAGCGTGAACCCAGGCAACCACATCTGCAGTAAGTGGCTCCAGATCCACATCTGCAGTAAGTGACTCCAGACCCACAGCAATATGGTTGACACTTAACTGCCCTCTGAAATGGCCTAGCAAGCCACTGAGTTGTATCCAACCACTACGAAAAACAATAATAAGAATAAAACTGGACGGACCCCCCGGGATCGACATATGCACCAGATTCGGACATGACAAAGATACACCCAGCCCAGTTGACTCTGCAAAGTCCTCCTCACTAACATCTGGGGACTTGTGCCAAAATTAGGAGAGTTGTCCCACAGACTAGTCAAGCAACAGCCTGACATCGTCATACTCACAGAATCATACCTTTCAGCCAATGTTTCAGACTCCTCCATCACCATCCCTGGGTATGTCCTGTCCCACCAGCAGGACAGACCCACCAAAGCTGGCAACACAGTGGTATACAGTCGGGAGGGAGTGGCCCTGGGAGTCCTCAACGTTGACTCCAGATTCCACGACGTCTCATGGCTTCAGCTCAAGCATGGACAAGGAAACCTACTGCTGATTACCACCTACCGCCCTCTCTCAGCTGATGAATCAGCACTTCTCCACATTGAACACAACTTGAAAGAAACACTGAGGGTAGCAAGGGCATAGAATATACTCTGGGTGGGGACTTCAATGTCCATCACCAACAGTGGCTCAGTAGCACCAATACCGACCAAGCTGGCCGAGTCCTGAAGGATATAGCTGCCAGACTGGGCCTGCGGCAGCTGGTAAAAGAACCAACACAAGGGAAAAACCTACTTGACCTTGTCCTCACCAATTTACCTGTCACAGATGCATCTGTCCATGACAGTATTGGTAGCAGTGACCACCGCACAGTCCTTGTGGAGACAAAGTCCTGTCTTCACACTGATTACACCCGCGAACGTGTTGTGTGGCACTACCACCGTGCTAAATGGGATAGATTCAGAACAGATCTAACAGCTCAGAGCTGGGCATCCATGAGGCAGTGTGGGCCATCAGCAGCTTCAGAATTGTATTCCACCACAATCTGTAACCTCATAGCCCCCGGCACATCCTTCACTCTACTATTACCATCAAGCAAGGGGACCAACCCTGGTTCAATGAGGAGTGTAGAAGAGCATGCCAGGAGCAGCACCAGGCGTACCTAAAAATGAGGTGCCAAACTGGTGAAGCTACAACACAGGACTACGTGGATGCTAAACAGCGGAAGCAGCAAGCTATAGACAGAGCTAAGTTGTAAGGGTAAACCGGGGAGCTTCTTCCCGAGACGGACCCTCTGATATAAAGGGTCGACGTCCGCCTTATTCCCAATCAATCGCTCGGAGTCCGGAGGTTCGTTCAGTAAATCAACTTTATTACAAGTCGACAGGGGAGACACCCATCCGAGGACGAATGCTCCCCGATCGTTAAAACTCCTCTACCTTATATACAGTTTCTGCTCTAAAGTCGTGGCTATTGTCCCACAATTATTTACATTACATATGTACATTTCTTGCATCCCCCAGGTGGTTTCGGGTGCAAAATAGTTGGTTTCGGGTGCAAAATAGTTGGTCTCGGATGCAACTTCTTGCAGTTCGTGTGCACATTAATCTGACGACTCCAAGGTTAAATTCAAGTAAATCCAATTAAAACTGCTTTGAAAGATTTCACCATAGCAACCGGGACTCCAAGGTTATTTCTAATATTTTACTCAATTGGTGATTTGTAGTGTGTAGTCTTGACCACGTTACATCATACTTCCCTCTTTTAAACTTGTTCATAACCACTCTTTATATTTTAGCTCTTATAACCCTTTCATAAGTGATCCCACAAGCAACTGATCAGATCAAAGCTCTCCAGTCCTGCTACATCCAGTCATAAATGGTGGTGGAAAATTAAACAGCTAACGGGAGGAGGCGGCTCCGTGAACATCCCCATCCTCAATAATGGTGGAGCCCAGCATGAGTGCAAAAGACAAGGTTAAAACGTTTGCGACCATCTTCAGCCAGAAGTGCCAAGTGGAAGATCCATCTCGGCCTCCTCCTGAGGTCCCCACCATCACAGAAGCCAGTCTTCAGCCAATTTGATTCATACCACATGATATCAAGAAACGGCTGAGCGCACTGGATAGAAAGAAAGAAAGACTTGCATTTCTATACCGATCTTTCATGACCGCTGGATGTCCCAAAGCAATTTACAACCAATGAAGTACTTTTAAAGTGTAGTCACTGTTGTAATGTAGGATACAGCAAACGCTATGGGCCCCAACAACATCCTGGCTGTAGTGATGAAGACTTGTGCTCCAGAACTAGCCACGCTGACAACTACCCGACAAAGTGGAAAATTGCCCAGGTATGTCCTGTCCACAAAAAGCAGGACAAATCCAATCCAGCCAATTACCGCCCCATCAGTCTACTCTCAATCATCAGCAAAGTGATGGAAGGTGTTGTCGACAGTGCTATCAAGCGGCACTTACTCACTAATAACCTGCTCACCGATGCTCAGTTTGGGTTCCGCCAGGACCACTCGGCTCCAGACCTCATTACAGCCTTGGTCCAAGCATGTGAAAAAGATCTGAATTCCAGAGGTGAGGTGAGAATGACTGCCCTTGACATCAAGGCAGCATTTGACCGAGTGTGCTCTTTTGGTGCGATCAATAAACAAAAACTGTAACTTAACAAAAATACATCAAATGAAACTTAACAAATTAAATTAAAATTTGGTTTCCGGGGGTGATGATGCACTCCAGTCCCTGCGGTGCCCACCGGTCGCAGAAGGCCTCGAGCGTGCCGGCGGACACCGCGTACTCCATCTCCAGGGCTACCCGGGCACAAACATGGCCATGGAAGAGAGGCAGGCAGTTGGGCTGAACGACCCCCTCGACCGCCCGCTGCCTGGACCAGTTAATGGCCACTTTGGCCAGGCCCAGGAGCAGTCCTACGAGGATTGATCGAGTATGGTATCAAGGAGCCCTAGTAAAATTGAAGTCAATGGGAATCAGGGGGAAAACTCTCCACTGGCTGGAGTCATACCTAGTACAAAGGAAGATGGTTATGGTTGTTGGAGGTCAATTATCTCAGCCCCAGGATATCGCTGCAGGAGTTCCTCAGGGCAGTGTCCTAGGCCCAACCATCTTCAGCTGCTTCACCAATGACTTTCCCTCCATCATAAGATCAGAAGTGGGGATGTTGCATCCAGGACAAAGCAGCCCACTTGATTGGCACCCCATCCACCACCTTAAACATTCACTCCCTCCACCATTGGCACACCGTGTCTGCAGTGTGTACCATCTACAAGATGCACTGCAGCAACTCACCAAGGTTTCTTTGACAGCACCTCCCAAACCCGCGACTTCTAACACCTAGAGGACAAAGGCAGTAGGCGCATGGCACATCACCACCTCCAAGTTCCCCTCCAAGTCACACACCATCCTGGCTTGGAAATATATCGCAGTTCCTTCATTGTAGCAGGGTCAAAATCCTGGAACTCCCTACTTAACAGCACTGTGGGAGTACCTTCACCACACATACTGCAGCGGTTTAAGAAGGCAGCTCACCACCACATTCTCTCAAGGGCAATTAGGGAAGGGCTATAAATGCTGGCCTTGCCAGTAATGCCCACATCCCATGAGTTGTTGAACTGGAGTCTGCAGTGCAGACATTGCGATGCATCAGAGAGGGGGAGAGTTACCTGGACATTTTGAGGTTAGGTAGTGATTTAGATTTGGTTAGTGGTCAGGGACAGGAGGATGTGACTGCAACTCAGTGGTGGAGGAGTCTCATCCTTTACTATTATCCAACAGGTACGAGGTACTTGCTACTGGTGTGGATGAGAACAAAAACTGCAGGGAGGATGGGCAAATGGACCACGGCAACGTGGTACAGGAAGCCATTCAAGTGGGCGAGCAAAAATGAATGTGACAGTGGTAGGGGATAGTATAGTCAGGGGGATAGATACTGTTCTCTGCAGCCACGACCGGGAGTCCCGAAGACTGTGTTGCCTGCCTGAGATGCCAGAGTTAAGGACATCTCCTCGCGGCTGCAGAAGAACTTGGAGAAGGAGGAGCAGGATCCAGTTGTTGTGGTCCATGTCGTTCTACCAATGACTTAGGTAGAACTAGGAATGAAGTTCTGCTGAGGGAGTTTGAGGAGCTAGGGTACAAATTAAAAAGCAAACCTCAAAAGTAATAATCTCTGGATTACTACCTGAGCCACGCGCAAATTGGCATAGAAAGAAAGAAAAAAAAGAAAGACTTGCATTTACTAACACCTTTCACAACCACCAGACGTCCCAAAGCGCTTTATAGCCAATGAAGTGATGTCACAACCAGGGAAGGAGCTAATTGGTAAGTAGGACCTGGTGAGTATTTCTACAGTCCAGTTGTTAAAGTAAAAGTAAGATCTCTAGTTTAGAGTAAGTAGTGTTTAAAGGGAAGTAAGGTCCCTAGTGTATTTAATATTCTTTAATTTAAAGGAAGTAAAGGGAGTAAATTAAGGGTAGGACATGGCAGGGCAGCTCGGCAGCGTGGAGTGCTCCTCCTGTGTTATGTGGGAAGTCAGGGACACTTTCGGTGTCCAGGGCGAACACATGTGCAGGAAGTGTCTCCAGCTGCAGCTACTCGAAATCCGTGTTTCGGAGCTGGAGCTGCGGCTGGAGTCACTGTGGAGCATACGCAAAGCTGAGATCTTCGTGGATAGCACATTTAACGAGGTGGTCACACCGCAGGTAAAGAGTGCACAGGCAGACAGGGAATTGGTGACCGCCAGACAGAGTAAAAGAACTAGGAAGGTAGTGCAGGAGACCGCTTGGATCCATCTCCTTCTCCAACAGATTTTCCGTTTTGGATACTGCTGGGGGAGATGGTTTCTCAGGGGAATGCAGCAAGAGCCAAGTCCGTGGCACTACGAGTGGCTCAGCTGCACAGGAGGGGAGGAAAAAGAATGAGAGAGCAATAGTGATAGGGGATTCTATCGTAAGGGGAACAGATAGATGTTTCTGTGGCCGCAGACATGACTCCAGGATGGTATGTTGCCTCTCTGGTGCCAGGGTCAAGGATGTCACTGAACGGCTGCAGGGCATTCTGAAGGGGGAGGGTGAACAGTCAGAGATCGTGGTTCACATTGGTACCAACGACATAGGTAGAAAGAGGGATGAGGTCCTGCAACAAGAATTTAGGGAGCTCGGTAGCAGATTGAAAAGCAGGGCCTCAAAGGTTGTAATCTCTGGATTACTCCCGGTGCCACGTGCTAGTGAGTATAGGAATAGGAGGATAGAGGAGATCAATGCGTGGCTAAAGAGTTGGTGCAGGAGGGAGGGCTTTAGTTTCCTGGATCACTGGGTCTGCTTCTGGGGAAGGTGGGACCTGTACAAGTCGAACGGGTTGCACCTGAACCGGAACGGGACCAACATCCTTGCGGGGAGGTTTGCTAGTACTGTTGGGGGGGGGTTTAAACTAACTTGGCAGGGGAATGGGATACGGAGTGGAGCTATAGTAGAGGGCGATGCACAGCCAAATATAGAGGAAAAAACACGTCAGCCTGGAAGGCAGAGCAAATATGTAACGGCACAAAGGAGTATGGCAAGGCTGGATGGCATTTATTTTAATGCAAGGAGTCTTGCGAGTAAGGCAGATGAATTGAAGGTGTTGATGAACACATGGGAGTATGATATTGTTGCTATCACAGAGACATGGTTGAGGGAGGGGCAGGACTGGCAGCTCAATATTCCGGGGTATAGAATCTTCGGGTGAGACAGAGGGGGGAGTAAAAGAGGAGGGGGCGTCGCAATATTAATCAAGGAATCAATTACTGCTGTAAAGAGGGATGATATCTTAGCAGGTTCCTCTAATGAGGCCATATGGATAGAACTTAAGAAAAAAAGGGGGCAAGCACTTTGCTGGAAGTGTACTATAGGCCCCCAAACAGTCAGGGGGAGATAAAGGAACAGATATGTGGGCAAATCTCAGAGAAGTGTAGAAATAAATGGGTAATAATAGTAGGGGATTTCAACTTCCCCAATATTAACTGGGATAGTCAGAGTGTGAAAGGCTTAGAGGGTGCAGAATTCTTAAAGTGCATCCAGGAGAGCTTTTTGAGCCAGCATGTAGAAAGTCCTACAAGAGAGGGGTCGGTACCATACCTAATTCTAGGGAATGTAGCCAGGCAAGTGATAGAAGTGACAGTAGGAGAGCATTTTGGTGACAGTGACCATAATTCGGTGAGAGTTAAGGTAGTCATGGAAAAGGACAAAGATGGACCGGAAATAAAGGTTCTAAATTGGGGGAGGCTGATTTTAATATGATAAGGCAGGATCTGGCCAAAGTGGACTGGGATCAGCTACTTGTGGGAAAATCCACATCAGAGCAGTGGGAGTCTTTCAGAAAGGAAATAGAGAGAGTATAACGCCAACATATTCCTGTAAAAGTCAAGGGTGGGGCCAACAAGCTCAGGGAACCCTGGATGTCAAGGGATATACAAGAATGAATTAGGAAAAAAAGGGAGGCTTTTGGCAGATACAAAGGACTAAAAACAGTGGAAGCCCTAGAGGAGTATAGAAAGTGCAGGAGGGTACTTAAAAAAGAAATTAGGAGAGCGAAGAGGGGGCATGAAAAAACACTGGCGGGCAAAATAAAGGAAAATCCCAAGGTGTTTTATAAGTATATTAAGAGCAAGAGGATAACCAGGGAAAGAGTAGGGCCCATTAGGGACCAAAGTGGCAATCTGTGTGTAGAGCCGGAAGATGTAGGTGAGGTTTTAAATGAATATTTTGCATCTGTGTTCACTATGGGGAAGGACGATGTAGGCATGGAAATCAGGCAGGGGGATTGTGATATACTTGAACAAATTAGTATTGAGAGGGAGGAGGTACTAGCGGTTTTAGCGGGCTTAAAAGTGGATAAATCCCCAGGCCCAGACGAGATGTATCCCAGGCTGCTGTGTGAGGCAAGGGAGGAGATTGCAGGGGCTCTGACACAAATTTTCAGAACCTCTCTGGTCACAGGGGAGGTGCCAGAGGACTGGAGGACAGCCAATGTAGTACCATTATTCCAGAAGGGTAGTAGCGATAAACCAGGGAATTACAGGCCAGTGAGCCTAACATCAGTGGTAGGGAAATTATTGGAAAAATTTCTGAGGGACAGAATTAGTCTCCACTTGGAGAGGCAAGGATTAATCAAGGATAGTCAGCATGGCTTTGTCAGGGGGAGATCATGTCTAACCAATTTGATTGAATTTTTCGAGGGGGTGACTAGGTGTGTGGATGAGGGTAGTGCAGTTGATGTAGTCTACATGGACTTCAGTAAGGCTTTTGACAAAGTCCCGCATGGGAGACTGGTCAAGAAGATAAGAGCCCATGGGATCCAGGGCAATTTGGCACATTGGATCCAAAATTGGCTTAGTGGCAGGAGGCAGAGTGTGATGGTCGAAGGTTGTTTTTGTGACTGGAAGCCTGTGTCCAGTGGTGTACCACAGGGATCAGTGCTGGGTCCTTTGCTGTTTGTATTGTACATTAATGATTTAGATATGAATGTAGGAGGTATGATCACTAAGTTCGCAGATGACACGAAAATTGGTGGAGTGGTAAATAGCGAGGAGGGAAGCCTCAGGCTACAGGACGATATAGACGGGTTGGTCAGATGGACAGAACAGTGGCAAATGGAATTTAACCCTGAAAAGTGTGAGGTGATTCATTTTGGGAGAACGAACAAGACAAGGGAATACACAATGAATGGTAGGACCCTAGGAAGGACAGAGGATCAGAGAGACCTTGGTGTGCATGTACATAGATCCCTGAAGGCAGCAGGACAGGTAGATAAGGTGGTTAAAAAGGCATATGGGATACTTGCCTTCATTAGCCGAGGCATAGAATATAAGAGCAGGGAGGTTATGATGGAGCTGTACAAAACGCTAGTTAGGCCACAGCTGGAATACTGTGTGCAGTTCTGGTCACCACACTATAGGAAGGATGTGATTGCATTGAAGAGGGTGCAGAGGAGATTCACCAGGATGTTACCTGGGCTGGAGCGCTTCAGCTATGAAGAGAGACTGGACAGGCTGGGGTTGT
This sequence comes from Squalus acanthias, assembly GCA_030390025.1. Classification (NCBI taxonomy): domain Eukaryota; kingdom Metazoa; phylum Chordata; class Chondrichthyes; order Squaliformes; family Squalidae; genus Squalus; species Squalus acanthias. The sequence continues at coordinate 146,722,753 of CM059427.1, read as the reverse complement.
TTTCCTTAGAGCAGGGAAGGCTGAGGGGGGACCTGATTGAGGTGTACAAAATTATGAGGGGCATAGATAGGGTAGATAGAAAGGAACTTTTCCCCTTAATAGAGGGGTCAATAACCAGGGGGCATAGTTTCAAGGTAAGAGGCAGAAGGTTTAGAGGGGATTTGAGGAAAAACTGTTTCACCCAGAGGGTGGTTGGAATCCTGGAACTCACTGCCTGAAAGGGTGGTAGAGGCAGGAACCCTCACAACATTCAAGAAGCATTTAGATGAGCACTTGAAACGCCATAGCATACAAGGCTACGGACCAAGTGCTGGAAAATGGGATTAGAATAGACAGGGCTTGATGGCTGACGTGGACACGATGGGCCGAAGGGCCTCTTTCTGTGCTGTAAAACTCCAGGACTCTATGAGTCTATGACTCTATGAAGTACTTTTTGAAATGTAGTCACTGCTGTAATGTAGGAAACGCGGCAGCCAATTTGTGCACAGCAAGCTCTCACAAACAGCAATGTGATAATGACGAGATAACTTGTTTTGTTGATGTTTGTTGGGAGATAAATATTGGCCAGGATACTGGGGATAACTCCCCTGCTCTTCTTCAAAATAGTGCCATGGGATCTTTTATGTCCACTTGAGAGAGCATTGGTTTAAAAGTTCATCCGAAAGATGGCACCTCCGACAGTGCAGCACTTGCGTGTCAGCCTAGATTTTTGTGCTCAAGTCTCAGGAGTGGGACTTGAACCCACACCTTCTGACTCAGAGATGAGGGTGCTACCAACTCAGCCACTGGCTGACACACTGGGACAAATAGATTAGAGGTTTAAATGTGTGGCTGAAAGAATGGTTTGGGAGGCAGGGGTTTCAATTCATGGGGCACTGGCACCAGTACTGGGGAAAGAGGGAGCTGTCCCGTTGGGACAGACTCCACTTAAACTAAGCTGCAACCAATGTTCTGGCGAATTGAATAACTAGGGTGATAGATAGGGCTTTAAACTAATAAAGGGGAGGGAGGGTTCAGGAAAGGGTAAATTTATAAGTCCGAAGAGAAAGGTCAAGGCTGTAGAGCAGAGTAGTGATTTGGGTAAATCACGTAGATTGTGTCACAAAGAGCATGAATTAATGGCACAAATAGAGATAAATGGGTTTGATCTAGTAGCCATTACCGAGACGTGGTTGCAGGGTGACCAAGTTGGGAACTAAATATTCCAGGGTATGTAACTTATAGAAAAGATAGGAAAAGGAGGTAGGGGTAGCCCTGATGAGATGAAGATAAAGGATGAGGTAAAGGCAGTAGGGAGAAAGGATCTTAGCCTGGAAAATCAGTATGGATGGAGCTAAGAAATAACAAAGGGCAGAAAAGACTGGTGGGAGTAGTTTATAGCCCCCCTAACAGTAATCATACTGTTGGACAGAGTATAAATCAGGAAATTAGAGGAGCACGTAACAAGGTTAATGCAAAAATTTGGGGGACTATATTCTTCATTTCGACTGGGCAAACCAAATGAGGAAAAATAGCTTGGAGGACGAGTTCATGGAATGCACTCGAGATAGTTTTCTAGAACAATATGTCGAGGAACCAACTAGGGAACAAGCTATTTTAGATCTAGTATTGTGTAATGAGACAGGGTTAATCAGTAATCTTATAGTAAAGGATCATCTGGGGAAGAGTGATCATAATATGATGGAATTTCATATTAAGTTTGAGAGTGATGTGGTTAAGTCTGAAACTAGGCTCTTAAATTTAAACAAAGCCATTTACGGAAGCATAAGGGGTGAGATGTCTGAGGTAGATTGGGAAATTAGATTAAAAGATATAACAGTAGATAAGCAATGGCAAACATTTAAAGAAATAATTCATAATTCTCAACAAAAATATATTCCCTTGAGGAATAAAAACTCCACTGGAAAAGTGGTACAGCCGTGGTTAACTAGAGAAGTTAAGGATAGTATTAGATTAAAAGAAGAGGCTTACAATGTTTTGCCAAAAATAATATTAAGCCTGAGGATTGGGAGGGTTTTAAAAATCAGCAAAGGGTGACCAAGAAATTGATGAAGAAGGAGATAATAGAATGAGAGTAAACTAGCAAGAAATATAAAACAGATTGTCAGAGCTTTTACAAGTATGTAAAAAGGAAGAGATTAGCAAACGTAAACGTGGGTCTCTTAGAGGCAGAGACAGGAGAAATTATAATGGGAAATAAGGAAATGACAGATGTTAAATAAATATTTTGTGGCTGTCTTCACAGTAGAAGACACAAAGAACATATTGGAAATTGTTGGGAACCAAGGGTCTAATGAGAGTGAGGAACTTAAAGTAATTAATATTAGTAAAGAAAATGTACCTGAGAAACTAATGGGACTAAAAGCCAACAAATCCCCTGGACCTGATGGCCTACACCCTCGGGTTTTAAAAGAGGTGGCTGCAGAGATAATATCTGCATTGGTTTTGATCTTCCAGAATTCTCTAGATTCTAGAACGGTCCCTGTGGATTGGAAGGTAGCAAATGTAACCCCACTGTTCAAGAAAGGAGGGAGAGAGGAAACAGGGAACTATAGGCCAATAAGCCGGACACCAATATTAGGGAAAATGCTAGAATCTAATATTACGGACATGGTAATAGGGCACTTTGAAAATCACAATATGATTAGGCAGAGTCAACATGGTTTTATGAAAGGGAAATCGTGTTTGACAAATTGATTAGAGTTCTTTGAGGGTGTAACTAGCAGGGTAGATAAGGGGGAATCAGTGGATGTAGTATATTTGGAATTTTCAGAAGACATTCGATAAGGTGCCACACAAGAGGTTGTTACACAAGATTAGGGCTCCTGGGATTGAGGGTAATATATTAGCATGGATTGAGGATTGGTTAACGGACAGAAAACAGAGTAGGAATAAACAAATCATTTTCGGGATGGCAGGGTGTAACTATTAGCATGTCGCAAGGATCAGTGCTTGGGCCTCAGCTATTTACAATCTATATCAATGACTTAGATGAGGGAACCGAGTGTAATGTATCCAATTTTGCTGACGATAAAAAGCTAGGAGGGAAAGTAAACTGTGAGTAGGACGCAAAGAGACTGCAGAGGCCATAGTCTCAGGATAAGGTGTCGGCCATTTAGAACTGAGATGAGGAGAAATTTCTTTACTCAGAGGGTTATGAATCTTTGGAATTCTTTACCCCAGAGGGCTGTGGATGTTCAGTCGTTGAGTATATTCAAGACTGAGATCGATAGATTTTTGGGCACTAAGGGAATCAAGGGATATGGGAATAGGGCGGGAAAGTGGAGTTGATGTAGAAGTTCAGCCATGATCTTATTGAATGGCGGAGGAGGCTCGAGGGGCTGTAAGGCCTACTCCTGCTCCTATTTCTTATGTTCTTAAACAAACACTGGATGGGTGCATAGAGACTCCGTATGTGGTAGCGCCATTGTTTTGAGAACTCCTTTACATGTCTTTGGAAGCGAGGTAAAGTTCTGACAGATTAAGTGCGAGACAGGTAATGCACACCAGACATATTATTTTCGTACTATTACTATGTTGAATCAGAGAGTGCACTGTTTTATAACTATGCAGGTGTCATGTTGTGATTCACTGAATATGTCAAGTTGTATTCTATTATATGGGATTCTGGTATTCTCTGCCAAACTGGACATCAGTGGCTTTGATGATTATTATCGGTCACATTACATATGTACTCCATTTTATCTCTTACCCTTACATGTATGAGGCTACAAGTAGTATCTCAAATTTAGTAGCACTGGGGAGGGAAAGGGGTAGACTATCAAGCCTGTTCTGCCATTCAATGATATCATGGCTGCTCTGTATCTTAACTCCACCCACTTGCCTTCATATCCTTTATACCCTTGTCTATCGATCTCAGATTTAAAATTAATAATTGAGCTAGCATCTATTGCTTTTTGTGGGCGTTCCACACTTTGGGTGAAGGAGTGTTTCCTAACTTCTCTCCTGAATGGCCTAGCTCTGATTTTAAAATTATGTCCCCTTGTCCTAGACTCCCCCACCAGCGGAAAAAAATTCTCTCTATCTACCCTATCAATTCCTTTCAAAATCCTAAAAACCTCAATCAAATCACCCCTTAACCTTATTTATTCCAGGGAATACAAGCTTAGTTTATGTTATCTCTCATAATCTAATCATTGGAGCCTTGGTAACATTCTGGTGAATCTGCTCTGCACTCTTTTTAGGATATATCCTTTCTAAAGTGCGATGCCCAGAACTGCACACAGTACTCCAGATGTGATCTAACCAGGGCTTTGTATAGCTGCAGCAAAACTTCCTCCCCTTTATATTCTAGCCCTCTAGTTATAAAGGCTAACATTCCATTAGCCTTTTTGATTATTTTTTGTATATTGGCTCCCGGTTAAGCAGAGCCTCGATTTCAAAATTCTCATTATTGTTTTCAAATCCCTTCATTGCCTCGCCCCTTCCTATCTCTGTAATCTCCTTCAGCCCCCCCCCCCCCCCGCCCGAGATATCTGCGCTCCTCTAATTCTGCCCTCTTGAGGATCCCTGATTATAATCCCTCAACCTTTGGTGGCTATGCCTTCTGTTGCCTAGGCCCTATGCTCTGGAATTCCCTGCCTAAACCTCTCCGCCTCGCTACCTCTCTTTCCTCCTTTAAGATGCTCCTTAAAACCTACCTCTTTGACCAAGCTTTTGGTCACCTGCCCTAATTTATCCATACGTGGATCGGTGTCAAATGTTTTGTCTTAAAATACTCCTGTGCAGCGCCTTGGGACGTTTTACTATGTTAAAGGCGCTATATAAATACAAGTTGTTGTTGTTGTTGTTCACTACATTTTAGTGATTTGTGTACATGACCCCTAAATCTCTTTGGACCTTCACTGTGCCTAGATTTCACCATTTAAATACTCAGAACTGTCCTTTTATGTTCCAAAATGGATGACCTCATACTTACCTGTGTTGAAATCCATCTGCCAGTTTTGCGCACTCATTTAATCCGTCAATGTCTTTGTAATTTTATGCTCCCATCTATACTACTTACTATGCCACCAATCTTTGTCATCGGCAAACTTGGATATATGGCTCTCTATTGTGTTATCTAAGTCATTAACAAATATAGTGAATAGTTGAAGCCCTAGCACAGATCCTTGTAGGACACTACTAGTCACTTCCTTCCAATTCAAGTGCATACCTATTATCCCTTCTGTTTTCTACCGCCTAACCAGTCACTTAACCAGGTCACTAATTTGTCTTCAATTCTGAGTTTTAATTTTAGCTAACAGCCTCTTATAAGTAACCTTATCAAATGCCTTCTGGAGTCTGTATAAACGACATCCATAGGCATTCCCCTGTCCACTACCCTAGTTACTTTCCCAAAAAATTCAACCAGGTTCATTAGACATGACCTGCCCTTTGCAAATCCATGTTGTTTCTCTCCAATCAGTTCAAATTTCTCTAAGCGCTCAGTCACTCTGTCCTTAATTATAGATTCCAATAACTTCCCCACAACAGATGTTAGACTAACAGGTCTATAATTTCCTGGTTTCTCTCACCCTCCTAAATAATCTAAAGGGACAATTGCTGAATCGAGCGCTATGGAAGATTATGGCTAAAGCATCTGCAGTTTCCTCACCTACTTCCTTTAAAACCCTGGGGTGGAAAATATCAGGTCCTGGGGATTTGTCAGTCTTTAGTGCCATTATTTTTTCTAATACTGTTTTCTTGCTTAGGTTATCTTTAATGAGTTCCAGTCCTGAAGTTTGGTAGTAATAGGTAGGCAGAATTGATGTGGTCACCTGAAGTGTTTGGCCATACTGCAAAAAAGAGGATTGATAGGTTTTCATTTAAAAGATTCCATAATGGATAATTGTTCTTGAAGTCTAATAAAATAAAAGCATGGCCACTGAAAGTCCCTTTCTTTGTCTCTTTTTCTGAATGGCAGACATGGAATAGTACAGCACAGAAGGAGACCATTCGGCCCATCAAGCCTGCACTGGCATTTTCCCCCATATCCCTGCATTTTTTTCCTCCAAGTCTACATCTAATTCCCTTTTGAAAGCTATTACTGAATCTGTTTCCACCAACCTTAGGCAGTGCATTGCAAATCCTAACCACTTGATGCATAATAAAGTTTTTCCTCATTGTGCCTCTGGTTCTTTTGCCAATCACCTGAAATCTATGGCCTCTGGTTCTCTATCCTTCAGCCATTGGACATATGCTCTGAACTAAATCTTAGTTGCTATCTTGTCTCAGAGGTACTGGGTTCCTCCAGGACTTCAGCGCATAATCCAGATTGACTCCGATGTACAGTACTGAGGGAGTGCTACATTGTCAGATGTTAGAGTCAACAGGATGCAAAAGATTACATGGCACTATTTGAAGAGCAATGAGTTTGCCCAGTGTTCTTGCCACAATTTCTCCTTCAACTACCATCATCAAAACAGATTAAATGGGTCACTCATCTAATTTGCTCTCTGGGATCTTGTGCACAATTGGTTGCCACATTTTCTTCAGTAACTACACAAAATAAGCACCTGAGGATGTGATAAGGCATGACATAAATCCATTCTGCAGCCTGCTTTTATATCGTGTGATATATTCTTACAATGAGAACCCTAATGATGCATGCTGGAAAATCTCAGCCTCCAGCATCTCCCTTCAGCTGACCTGACAAGAAATGCTGAGGCATTCAAGTAAAGACATTGGGCTAGAAATTGCGTAGCGTCCCATTTGGGGCGATAACTTTTGCGGGAGCACAAAAGTATCTCCAGGCGCTACACAATTGATTCAGACGGGAGCTTCCGGTTTAGCGCTCCAAGAGGGAGGTGGAACGCTACCACTTCCCTTAGAGCACTAAAGGGAGAAAGAGGGGCGGTAGTGGCACAGAGCTGCACAATGTTCCGTGCCGCATTGCCAGTTTTACAGGCTACTTCCCTCCCTTAAAGGGAAGGGCCAATGCTGTGGTCATTGAAGGCTAAGGCTGGGAATGGTCATCGACGGCACCTGGGATACGCGCATAGCAGCCCCAAGCATTCAGAGTGCAGGGCTGATCAATCGTGGACTGGAAAAAAAAATCAAAATGCAGCGTACTGGGGACATTATTAAATTTTGACCTACCTGACCACCACTGCCTTTAATTAGCGCTTCCTCAGCAGCCTGCTGAGGTGACGATGCCTCCTGCAGTTGCCATTGTTGACGTCCGGTGATGCTGCAAGGGGCGGAAGCGAATTTTACATGCGGGGCGATAACGGACTGCTGCACACCGGATGGCGTCACGATTTCCGGGGCGCAGGAGATCGAGGCGGTAAGTTTTAGCACCAGAGATAACCCGCCATGGAAGTTCGCGGGCGTCGGTAATTTCACTGCGCTCGGTTAAGCCCTTAGCACCCCGGAGGTCAATTCTCTCCCCCATTACGTATTCTGATATGGTACTACAAAATTAGCTGCGAGTCGGGAGTGACTACCATTGTTTTTTTGGGGGAGGGGTGAAGAAAGAAGATGAGGAGAGAAATTATTGAAGCAACAAGAATCATGTTTATTACTCAGAGTCCTCAATAGTGGTCAACTTATGAAATAGACCAGCATCTAGTATAGTAAATGCCAACATCACTTTGAAAATGGAAACTGGCAAGTCTGGACCACTAGGGGTTCTAAAGTGAAGTATGCAGGAACTTTATGCTCATTTGGAACACAACAACCCAAATTATAGGTACTGTGGGACAAAATGGTAGCTCATGATTCACGTACTGAGCACTGTTGCTAAATACTTGAGTGAAGGCGCCCTGCAGGGACATGTGACAAATTGATTAAAAAAACTCCCAGAAATACGAGAAAACCAAGGGTGTGGTAAAAATGAGGAACTTAAAAGAAATTAGTAAAAATACAGTACTAGCAAAATTAATGGGACTAAAAGTCAATAAATCCCAAGGACCGGATGACCGACATCCTAGGGTTTTGAAAGAGGCGGCCATTGGGATAGTGGATACATTGGTTGCCATCTTCCAAAATTCTATAGATTCTGGAACGGTTCCTGCAGATTGGAGGATAGCAAATGTAATCCCGCTATTTAAGAAAGGAGGGAGAGAGAAAATGGGGAACTACAGACCGGTTAGCCTCACATCAGTAGTTGGGAAAATGCTGGAATCTATTATAAAAGGATGTAATAACTGGGCACTTAGAAACTAATAGTAAGATTGGGCAGTCAACATGGATTTATGAAAGGGAAGTCCTGTTTGACAAACCTATTGGAGTTCTTTGAGGATGTAACTAGTGGAGTAGACAAAGGTAGATGTAGTGTATTTGGATTTTCAGAAGGCCTTCGATAAGGTCCCACACAAGAGGTTGGTGAACAAAATTAGGGCACATGGAATTGGGGGTAATATACTAGCATGGATTGAGAATTGGTTAACAGACAGAAAACAAAGAGATGGGATAAACGGGTCTTTTTCAGGATGGCAGGCTGTGACTAGTGGGGTACCACAAGGATCTGTGCTTGGGCCCCAGCTATTCACAATCTATATCAATGATTTGGATGAGGGGAGTAAATGTAACATTTCCAAATTTGCTGATGATACAAAGCTAGGTGGCAGTGTCAGTTGTGAAGAGGCTTCAAGGGGATCTCGACAGGCTCAGTGAGTGGGCGAGAACGTGACAGATGGAATATAATGTGGATAAATGTGAAGTTATCCACTTTGGTAGAAAAAATGGCAGAGTATTTCCTAAATGGTGAAAGATTGGGGAATGCAGGTGCTCAAAGGGACCTGGGTGTCCTTGTACATAAGTCACTGAAAGTGAATGTGCAGCAAGCCATTAGGAAGGCAAATGGTATGCTGGCCTTCATTACAAGAGGATTTGAGTACAGGAGTAAAGAAGTCTTACTCCAATTATATAGGGCCTTGGTGAGACCACACCTGGAGTACAGTGTACAATTTTGGTCTCCTTACCCAAGGAAGGATATACTTGCCATAGAGGGAGTGCAACAAAGGTTCATGAGATTGATTACTGGGATGGCGGGACTGTCATATGAAAAGAGATTGAGTAAACTAGGCCTGTATTCTCTTGAATTCAGAAGAGAGGGGATCTCATTGAAGCATACAAAATTATTACAGGGCTTGATAGGGTGGATGCGGAGAGAATGTTTCCCTTGGCTGGAGAGTCTGGAGCCAGGGGCCACAGCCTCAGGATAAAGGGTGGGCCATTCAGGACTGAGATGAGAAGAAATTTCTTCAGAGGGTGGTGAATCTTTGGAATTCTCTACCCCAGAGGGCTGTGGAAGCTCAGTCATTGGGTATATTCAAAACAGAAAAGTCGATAGATTTCTGACTAGTAAGGGCATCAAGGGATATGGCGATAGGGCCAGTGAATGGAGTTGAGGCAGATGATCAGCCATGATCTCATTGAATGGCAGAGCAGGTCTGAAGGGCCTACTCCTGCTCCTATTTCTTATGTTCTTATAATAAACCTTTGCTTTTTGACCCAAGATAAATTTACATGGATATACTAGACTAGATGATTTTATCAAACACCAAAGCTAAAGGGAATGGATAGTGGTGTTTCCAAGAAAAGAACAGCGCCTTGAATTATATGCATCAAATTGCATGCTTCATTTGTGGAACAGACAGTCACCTAATGCAATGAATGCCATCTTGGTTGCAGCATTCAGAAAAGAAATAGGACCCATTCATTAAGGATTAAGAGGAACAGAAAAAAGGCATAGACATGGTACCATAAAAGTAAACAGGCCTAAATAGGAGCTTAACCTTACGTCCTAATGGGAGCCAAAATGAGTGCAACAGCAATAATTATTTTATACTTTACTTTTTCTTGCTCATCGTAAAAGTAAAATATATGCAAAAAGTGGCACAACTCGAGAGAAACTCCAAAAAGTAAAACAGGATGCTAAAAAGTTGATTTCTGCAAGTTGCATTTAAGAAGAGTTAAGGTTAAGAGTCTTCTGTTTATTAGAAGCAACATTCTGATCAACAATGTGTTTTTTTTTTTTTTAAACTGCTTTACCAGTTCTTCCATTCACTTACAATAATGCACACTTACTGACTCAATATAAAATAAGATTTTTGCACTTTACAGGACACATGGATTTTTAGTCTGCACAAGAGTGACAAAATAATCCAGATATTGTACAAATATATTACAATTTTCACTAGCATACCTGCAATTATTTGATTACAAAAAATAAAATCTTGCATGTCATGGTATGTTATAAATATGTTTACAGTTTGACACCACTAATAAACAACATACTATTTTGTCCACTGACCAGAAAAGAGAAATTTTACATGAAAGTAGAATAAAAGCCCGTACAAAACAATTTCAAAATCAAACTTCAAGTGAAGTACTTGCAAGACTAGCTAACTAGGTCTAACACTTCCCAAGGTGACAGGATGCTATTTACAGGGATCATTTTACCAGTTTTTGAACAAATTGTTCCAGTTAAACCAAGAGCACAGGAAGCCATCAGATCATGGATGAAAGCATTGCATGGTGGAGCAGAACAGGTTTAACAATAGCCTTTTTATCTCATTAAAATCTGCTTAGAGAAGCAAACAAAATCTTGTGGCTCTCTCCTCTGTCTGGATGTGCAGTTCTTCCACATTCCACGCAGTCCCCCAGCGACAACCCAATCCCAAGTAACAGTTCTGGAAGACCACTACATGATTCGATCATGTAATCCTCAGCACCATTTCCACTTTTATTTTTTTCTTACTATTTTCCCCCATCCTCATAGGGGCACAGTTCCAGAGACCCTCCAGTACTGTTCTCAATTGATTATTCAGTGAGCCTTGAATGTGGTGCCCATGTGGTGGAATTGCCCAACTGTTCACAGTCAAGCCCAATTCTGTCCACACAAGGACACTTCCAGCAGGGGTTGTTGAGCAGTAGTCAGGAGTGGGAATTCAAGCAATTTGTAAACTTTCCCTAATTCAGGGGCACAAAACTTTATAGCTCAGCTACTGACTGAGCCATCAGAGTAGCACCCATCTCCGTTTATTTATTTACTTTACTTCTACCACTCTTCATACTCAGATGGAGACAATAAGCAGGTCTTTAGCAATGCCAGGCAAGAAAGCATCCGTGTCTCCTTTTTGGAAGACCTTTTGAGCTTTCGGTACAATAGGAATCCTATCAGCTTCCATAGTTTTCCTTGGCACTTGTGACTACAGTATATAAACTTGATACATTTCACACTCCTCCCCTCTTTCTGCAAGCTCAAATCTTACCATCTATGTTAATGCTTGAAATACTATAGCTAACCATCATAATGAAAAGAATGTATAGGATATCAAAAATACAAAGTTTTCATAAATTACCAGTTCTAAGATCATAGACCACATTGTGACCACCATTCATTTGTCAAGATCCAGTTCGATCTTTCCTTAAATGTGGTTGTGCCTCAATGGCCAGCCCAACTTGCGCAGTTCTTAGAATCCTGCCATGAAGTTTATACCCTTCCTGCACTATTTTTACCACAGTACCAGGTAATGCATCCACAGATGGAACACGCAAAGCTATTTCATGTTCAGCTGAGTTGTACTTGTGGCCAATGGAATTCATCTTCTCCAACCCATGTTTGGCAAATATTTTGCAAAGTTTCTCATCAATCAAGCATAATCCTTCATAGAGGTTCTTAACAGTTAGATTGGAATTAGTAAAGTCCTCTTCAGTTACACTGTGTGTGGTCTTCTCTAGCATATCAGCCACTGCTAGGACATCTTTACAAAAACTTTGGATACCTAGTAAGAAAAAAGGCTTTTATTCAACATGCATTTGAACTGCTGGATTAACATTTCATAATCAAATTCCTTTAAGATGCTGTTTCTGGCCTGTTGGGATTGGGAATTAAATCAACACAAGGTCATTTCTCACTTGAACCAAATCCAATGGCAAGAGCACAAGCCTTTTAGTCAGGCTAAGTAGTAGCTGAAAGACATCCGAGAAGATAATCTTGATTTTGACATTCATAAACTCAAAAGTACACCAACAACAATTTAAAAAGAAAATAAAAGCCCAGCCCCAAACTTAGCTTCCCCCCCCCCCCTCTCCCTGCTACCAAGTGTGCCGACTCATGCTGGGGAGAGGGGTAAATTTTAGTGTCAGCAGCCTTTCCTTTCCAAATGTCGGTAGATTATTTAACTCAACTGCAGCAGAGATCAGCTGACAGTATAGACTAAGGATCAAGCCTTCAAGGCTATTATACCAGGTGGTTATTTAGTGATAAAGATGGAGAACTGCAATGTATTTTTAAAGAGCTTGCTTGCAGCTAACTGATACAATTGAAGACTTCAGATGCCCATTGAAATTGAATTTTTCTACTTAAAAAAGTTCAGGTTAGAGCCATTCCTTTGCATGATGCAACCACTATATGCATTCTCCACCTTTGCACCCATTTACACTAGAAAATCTGCTCACCATATATCCTGGCATCTTCTACACACTTTCGGATTCTTTGATTGGCAACTTCAGCATGGGCTACAACTTTCTGATAGTTGTTCTATAAAACCCAAACAGGAGACACAACAGACACTTAAGACATATTTGAAAAATCAGAAGAATCTTCATACAACTAGGATACTGAATAACAACTTTTGCATTCCATACTTTATCCAGGGCCGGTTGTGTTAAGTCCATAACATCCTACAGTTTACAAAAATGTTTACTGAACATCTGTTAAAATACTGGTATTAATCAGTGTAAAAAAGATATTAATGAATTGGAATTGTGCACAGTTAATATATTCTCCAAATAATCTAAAACATTAAAGTCACTTTGCTGCTCAAGATGTCCATTGGATAAATTCACTGAACCATCGATGACCAGTGAGCAGCTGAACCATAGGACCAAAAGGTCTGAAGTACAATCCTTCGCTTGTGCTGAGTGAGCTGATCACAGCCAGCATTGGATTTGACCATCATGGCCACCACAGTTAAACAGCATGCTGAGACTCAATGTCTAGACTCAGGCATGACAAATGGCCGCTTGGAAGAGATGCCGAGGCTGGCCAGCAGCCGTGAAAATGCATTGAGCACGAGTTTGCATGCGAGAGAGAGAGAGTGCTCAAAATTTGGAGGAAAATGTGCAAAATGATACTGACAAATCATTTTAATATTAGCATTTGACAATTTATGCTGTCATATATAAGCCACTCTTTAAAAGGTGAAATATTCTGCAATTATTCAGTAGCTTATTAAAAAAATTGCAACCAATTCCCTAGTTTGCCACCATTTTTCACATGAAGTTGGCTTGCTTTGTTTAGAATCAAGAGCTTGTTCTCAACAAACTCCTGATAACACACCTTCAACTTCAAGAATCAGAGCCCCTGCAACTCCGTTTCACAACAATCGCTCATCCACCTTGATGTTGCAAGTCAATGATGAGCATTCGGATGGTCCGGTGCAGAATCCAAACTTCCGATGTTCCATACAGGTCTGAAATTTGGCTTCAGGAATACAATTCAATTATTAGAATGCAAGGTTATAATCCAGCACACTTTAAAAATCACTTTTTAAATAACATTTGCTCACACCAGTGTTAAAATCCACCCACATTTTCCATACATGGGAACCAATAGTAAATTAGTTACATACAAAATGATTTTCCAAATTTTCACATTTGAATTCCTTAAAAAGGTAAATCTAAATTCGGATCGGTATATCAAAATACATTGACAATTCAATGCCAATAAAGCCGGGCAAAATTTATAGTAATAAAATTGGTAAGATTGAGCAATCTTATTATCCAATGATATTTGAACTGTTAGATTTAAAGCAATCTTATTGGCCAAGATTTAAAGCAATCTTATTGGCCAATAACAAATGATGCGATTGTACTGATGATGCTACCGTCAGTCAATCTCATTGGCTGCTGGTATGCATGTGACTAATCAAATCAAACACTTCACCATCCAAAGGCAGCCCAGGGATTCAACGTTCTTCAGTTTCGGTGGTAATGGTTCCCTCCTAGCCACCAACAATGCTGGAAATACCAGGCTCAAAGTGTGGAAGGAAGAAAGATGGTCAAATTATTGTGTGCAGCATTTTTGACCAACTTTGCATTACACGGCTTACTTCAGCTTTGCGGTCTAGCTGCAGACCCACTTTGCTGCCTAGCTGCAAGCTTACTTCAGCTTTGCCCGTGGGCTATGGCCCCACCTTTGCTGACATGTTATACCCAGCATGTGTTCCTATTCTTCTCAAAGAGCCTGCTTTGAGAATGGTATGAACTGTAACAACTTCAACATCATTTTCCAAGCATGTTGGAGGAAATTGTTCTGCACCATTCATCCTTGCAGCCTCAGAGCACGACTGTCAGTTTACTGCCTGGAATTGCATGTGGTTTCAGATGAAGCCACAGAATTGGGCTAGATTGGGGCATCAAGTCACCATTATCTGGATCAGCAGATAAAAGACCCTCCTGGTACATTTGAGGCAGTCCCTGAAGATTTATTTGATGTAATGTGACATTTTGTTGCTCAGTCAATAAAAGTGTAATACTAATCTTCCCACAAGCTGCCCACCCCTTCCCAGATGTTAATAACCCAGCAGTTACAAGCAGGCACAAGCCCACAGTACAAAACTGACTAGAGTTAGGCACTAAACTGGCAATCACACACAATAGCCAGAATGATGCATGGTGCAGGAATTGATAAAATGTCACTCAAGCAGGGCAGGGAATACTGATTGGGTGCACAGATATATGGGTTTACGGCATACATTATTTTAAGAGAAGAGCACAGGGCTCTTTGCTTGCATCTCTGGCCAGAGGTACTTCATTCTGACACTGGGTGGAGGGGAAGAAAGTTCCAGTGCCAGCATTGATTTTATTGAATTTAAAAATTCAACCATAAATTAGGCATAAATGGATACAACAGTGGAAGTTTATACGAGCAATACACTGTGATCCTTTGATGTTATACACCTTAAAAGATAATATAATGATATACACACACACACACACACACATTTACTGGTTAGGCTAAATATTGAGCTAAACCTAAAAAGTGCTACAAGAGAAAGAGTAAGCAAATTTAGAGTTTGGCGCTTAAGGCTTGTGTGATCCTTCCTGAGCAAATAACTGCTCCCAGAAAAGGTTACAGTTGAGCCCTGCAATTTCCACTAGGTGAGCAACTTCTAAGCACTACTAAAAAGTGTGCGCACATGGTGACAAACATGGTAGCAAATAGAGGCTTGGCTGCAGATTCTATTTTGGTCACAATCACTGTCAAAGTAAGACTTGCCTGCAGGGTCCGATATTCTTTATCCAACTCATTCAATTTGAGTTGCAGCATTTTCTGACTGGCACATGGACTAGAAACCGTCTTGCCTTGCATTGCATTTTCAGAAAGACACTTGGGAGTCTTTGCAGAATCCGCTGAACCTTGATTTTCATCAGTCTTGTGTTGGAAAGGAGTAGCACAGAGAGTCAAGAAACCCCTAGAATTCAAACATATTATTTCACTTAATAAATAACAATTTAGAAAGAAACTTTCATTTACATTATGGCTTCATCTCCTTAACAGATTTTATAAATGCCTGCACCATTCAACTGTGTGGCCTCAGAGTACAACTGCCAGTTTACTGCCCAACTCTGGCTCATTTTGTGCTGTGCAGTTTTATGTATTCCAATATTAATAGACCAGTAGTTCTAAACTAATCAAGTTCACAATTAATGCAAAAAATTAGTGAACTAAAATTGCACATTAAACTTACAAACTTGTGTGTTTTCATAACTTCAATTACACAAAAAGTGAGTGGTATAAATTGAAGCAGTAATTAGTGAATATACGCAGTCAGTAGCTGGACTACACAAACCAACAAGTCCCAGGTTTCATCCCGGCTCGGAGTTAGCTGGGGTAATGGTAGAAATGCTAGTTTACCTTAAATCTTGCTGGGTTAGGGAGGGGAATTCCACCAATGTTCCACTACTGACTGAAATTCCTGTGTGTGGAGATCAGGTAAGGACTCCCCCACCCTTCAGAAATACAGAACATATGTAGCATCTTTCACATCATATCACTTTACAGCCAATAGATTGCTTTTAAAGTGAACATACAGGAAACTCTTTATTAACCGGCACCCAAATATCCAGAAATCTCTCTTAACCGGCAAAATGCAGGAGTAGGTAACCGGGGTTTTCCTTCATCACTCTACACTGGATCGTAGCATTATATGGGCCAAGTCTTTGCTGAATGCTCGCTGTAAGATCTGTCACAAGAAGGGAGATGCAGAAAACATGCTGTTGTGTGATGGCTGTGATCGAGGGCACCACACATACTGTTTGAGACCAAAGGTTAAGGTTTGTACATAGTACTTTTTAAATCAAAAAAGCTGGCTACTCAAAAGAAAATTCTTTAATGTGACCGGGGTTCCTGCACCTGTGGCCGTGCACCAGGGACTCCTGGATCTGTGGCCATGTACGGGGCTCTCGTACCTTGGTAGATATAACTCTCCGTTATCCGGACTTTTTGATAAACCGGCACCACGCCGGTCCTGGTTAATAAAGAGTTTCCTGTATAAACAAAAAGGACAGGGGAAAAAAGCCAGCTTGCCCCCTCCCAGCATGGTGCAACTCACACACCATCACAACCGTTTCCCCCTGGAGTCTGTCCCCTCCCAGCATGGTGCAACTCACCATCAGCCCCCACCCCTCCCCCCACAGATAATCCATTTGAAGAATGTCGGCAAGAACACTGACTGCATGCCCTGTTTTTCTTCAAATAGGGCCCTGGCATCATTTACATCTACTTGAACAGGCAGATGAGGCAATGATTTAACATCTCACCCACAAGACAGCACCTCCCTCCCTCAGTACTGAAGGGTCAGTCTAGATTATGTGCCCAAGCCGGAGGATATGAAAAGCACTATATTATATTCAAGTTCTTTTCTCTTTACACTGAACTGATACCAAACAGGTCCCATTTAAGTTGAACCTAGAAGTTTCACTTGACAGAACACCAGGTTTTTGCTATTGGAGAGAGACACAAACAAACACTGAGAAGGTGGGTGGCTAATCGTTCAAGAATAAAGTCAGTTCTGAACTACACTGCTGTTTCACATTGGGCAGGGGAAAATGCTTCATTATGACGGTTGGACAAACACTTCAACTCCACACTCTTTGCTTTAAATACAAAAGAGCCAATAGTACAAAAACTACAAAGTTTAAAATACTGTATTAAGGTTTCCTAGTAAAGGCAAAAAGTTAAGGAAGCACGTCAAAGGAAGTCAACATCCTTTAATCCCCCACCATCACTGTCCTGACAATACTAGGCAGTGGGGAAAGGGAAACAGAAGGAGTCATTTTAAAAGCAGTATTGCATATTTTCCAGCAGTCCATCTGTCACCATTCAAATGTCCCCCTTTAACAAACCATTAACATTGAAAGAAGCCTCTATTCTTCAGGGCTTCCACAGAATACAACCAGTATTGTTTACTGGTCAGTCTGAATAATGAATCCTACTGAAAACCACCTCCATTAGCTTTTTTTTAAAAAAAAGCATCAGGGCTAATTTCTAGGATTGTTGAATGCATTAAGACAGCTGCATCCTCACTGATTTTTTGCATCATCTTGTCCTTTACTTAGTAGTGAATATACAAGCACAGCTGCCAGTAAACAAGGAAAGGGTAATGCAGAATTTCACTCATTTGAAAAAAATATTGATTCCCAGATATAAATTCAACACCCTGAACCCATTCCAGTATAGTCAACCTCAACACTCGACTCTTGATACTCCTAACACCTTACTGCAATCAGCTCCAGTCATTTCTGCAGGGGTTCTTCGGATTTCCCACCGTAAGTTTGGTAGAAACTTCCGTTTATGCTACTCTCCCGGGGTTTCTATCATTCTCCTGCTGGAGTGGATTTTTTTTTTGGGGGGGGGGGGGGGGGGGGGGGGAGGGGATGATAAAAGAGAAAGCCAGATAGATGAGCGAGAACACAAACCAAAGGTGGTAGCTACAACATCATTACTGAAAAGATTAAATTCTGAAAAAAATAACTCCTGTTCTAAAAAGGTGCAATGGATATTCAAAAGAGACGGTACAGAAAAACCTCAAAAGGCAGAGTAAAGACTGGGCTAATTTTCACATCTAAAAATATCAGTTAGAACCAAACTTGTCTGGGATACCCTGCATTTCGGATTAACTTTGAAAACTTCAACAGTTTAAAAAGTCTCATCTGCCTGTGAATTTTAAAGCCATTAACAGTATGTGCAAAAGAGTACATACACCATGTCTGCCTCTGTAATTCTACACCTGATACCTTATAAAGGCATTAAAAAAAAAGCTGCTAGATTTTGAGAGCTGTAATTCAAATAGCACTCACAAAACTCAGTGTACCATAAATCAAAGGGCCAAATGCACATCATGGCAGTCTTGCTATCAGATAAATTTACTTCACATAGGGCTACACTGATGGCTGTACCAGTTTACCTGGTGAATAGATGCCACATAAACTAGGAAAATCCCATGTTCAATCTCAAATTAGGTGACCTCAGCCACGGGGGAAAAAAGTCAAATTAGCTTTCTGCTGCCAACTGCACGTTTACTTGGTAGCACCCTTGTCTTTGGAGTCAAAGAGTGTAATTTTAATCCCTCTCCAGATTTGAGCACATAATCTAGGCTGTCACTAGTGCAATAGTGAAGGAAGGCTGCATTGCTGGAGGTACTGCCTTTTGGAGGAGACATTAAACCAAGGCCCCATCTACCTGTCTAGGAAGATGTCAAAGATCCCATGGCACCAAAGAGCAAGTTGGCCCAAGTATTCCGGCCAACATTTTGCTCTTAACCATCACCACCAAAAAATTAGATTAAAAACACTCTAATTCACTGTTTGTAGGGTGTCACTGCCATGTTACCATAAAACAATAACTGCAGATCAAAAGTAATTCATTGGCAGTGAAGTGCTTTGAGAGGTCCTGAGGTTTCATGTGAGCATGCTTGTATTGTTAAGTTATCCACTGCCTGCAAGAACCATTTAAAAGGACAAAAATGAGAAGTCGCACAACACCAGGTTATAGTCCAACAGATTTATTTAAAATTACAAGCTTTCGGAGCTGTCGCCCCTTCCTCAGGTAGAGTTACTGTGAGACAATCTACCAGAATTCACAGAATATAAACACAGAGAAAATGCAGAGATTCAATCTATCCCTACATCAAAGACATACTAAGAGCACAGCCAAGACAATGAGATGTGTCCCAGGGGGTCCAACGTGTCAAAACACCTGCTGGCTGCATATCCTCTCCATTTGGGTTTGTTTCTTGTGTTTGTTTTTTAAAAAGCTGGAAAGACCGGCACCGATGTCAAGTCACGTTCTGTAACGTGACATGAACCCGATATCCCGATTGAGGCCGTCCTCATGAGTGCGGAACTTGGCTACCAGTTTCTGCTCGATGATTTTGCGTTGTCGTGTATCCCGAAGGCCGCCTTGGAGAACGCTAACCCGTAGATCAGAGGCTGAATGCCCTTGACTGCTGACCGTTGCCGGTCTTTCCAGCTTTTTAAAAAAACAAACACAAGAAACAAACCCAAATGGAGAGGATATGCAGCCAGCAGGTATTTTGACACGTTGGACCCCCTGGGACACATCTCATTGTCTTGGCTGTGCTCTTAGTATGTCTTTGATGTAGGGATAGATTGAATCTCTGCATTGTCTCTGTGTTTATATTCTGTGAATTCTGGTAGATTGTCTCACAGTAACTCTACCTGAGGAAGGGGCGACAGCTCCGAAAGCTTGTAATTTTAAATAAATCTGTTGGACTATAACCTGGTGTTGTGCGACTTCTCATTTTTGTCCACCCCAGTCCAACGCCGGCATCTCCACATTTAAAAGGAATCAATCCTTCAGGAGAGATGGTAAGAGAAAATGAAAAAGAGGCACAAAAAAGTTACCCAATACATTAGCAGAATTGTATTGTGCTCCCTAATGAATGCAATAGCGAATCCTACAGATCCAGCTCAGATTCAGCCCCTGATTTGTATTGAATAAATCTATCTCAGCTTGGCAGCCATAGATGAATTTATTATAATTCGCTTCAGTGTCCCTAAGGTGGGGGGAAACACCGCACAATGCCCAATTTACCTACTTCCAATTGCTACCCGGCAACCCTTGCGGAAAGAAGTGTGCACTTAAGGGGACTAGGTCAGGCCTGACCTGTGATGGCTCAAGATCAAGCAACCCACTAATGGTCATCATCCCTGGTTACATATGAAGAATAATTACTTGGACAAGATGATGGAAAAAAAACAGCATTCTAATCGAATAGCCCAGTCTGCAAACAAAAAAAAACGGTACTATACAAAGGGCTGTTTTGAAGGTCACAATATGAAATAACACTGTCCAGACTACAAAGCAAATGAGTAATCAAGGTCTGTGGAAGAGTATGGCCGCCTGCAGTTGCATACAGAATAACAAAACTACATTTCAAAATAATTTGTGAAATGTTTCAGGGTGTCCCTGGGATCTGACAAGGCGCTGTATAAATCTATTAAAAACAAAACCAACGGCTGTAACCAGTGCATGAAGAAAAAAAATCCCATCAACCTCCCTCGAGTGCCATCACAGGCACCAGCACCGCGGTCTGCTACACTTTCCCAGAAGTGTCGGTGACTTTCCCATTGAAAGCCTCAGTCGCAAACAGCTGTCTGCTTAATCAAAGGAATTTCAAGCTACTAATTGTACGCTCGACTTGGCCTTTTGTCCCTTTACCCCCTCATATACACTCTACACTAAAAATTAATACAAGAATACATTCCTTAATTTGTAAACACGCTTTTGCTTCCTAGAGAAGTTACTCAGTTACAGGGTGAATGTGAGAAGTCGCACAACACCAGGTTATAGTCCAACAGCTTTATTTGAAATCACAAGCTTTCTGAGCGCTGCTCCTTCGTCAGGTGAAGTGAACACTTCACCTGACGAAGGAGCAGCGCTCGGAAAGCTTGTGATTTCAAATAAAGCTGTTGGACTATAACCTGGTGTTGTGCGACTTCTCACATTTGTCCACCCCAGTCCAGCACCGGCATCTCCACATCATAGTTACAGGGTGGACATTGTTTTCGAGCACAAAAAGGACCTTTGAGTTTAATCAGCTTCAAAAGGCACATTTTATAACGCGGACGAATTACTGGAAATAATCTGTAAATTACACCGTGATCCAGGAAAGAGACAGATATTTAAATCCAAGGCTGGATTTCGTAGAAATAGATTTCCGTTTGATTTATTGGCTTCAGATTCCGCCCCCTTCGTTGCCTGCTGAGGAAACCAAAGCGCCTACGTGCGGAGCAGCACGACTCGCGAAGCAGCTGCGAGCTGCACAGGATCGCTTCCAAACCCCCGCTCGGGGTCAGGCTGAAGCAAGCGTGCCGACATTGCACAGGGGATCACCATGGAAACGATTGATTTTAGTGGGATAGCGAGGGAATGATTGATGGATCGCCTCAACTCCCACTTCCCAGAAAGGATCACCACCCACAGAGTCCACCTCGGCAAATACCGTTCAGATTAGACAAGAGTTGAACGAGTAAAAGCCGGGAGAGCAGACAATCTGTACAAGATCCTTTATATTAAAAAAATACTTCTACAGATAGCCCCCTCGCCTGAGTCAGAAGGTTGTGGTTCAAGTCCCACTCCACAGACTTGAGCACAAATATCTAGGCTGACACTGCAGTGCAGAGGGAGTGTGTGCATGAGACATTAAACCACTATTTCGAAGAAGAGCAGGGGAGTTATCCTTGGTGTCCTAGACCAGCATTTATCCCTCAATCAACATCACTAAACAGATTATCTGGTCATTATCACATTGCTGTTTGTGGGAGCTTGCTGTGCTCGAATTGGTTGCCGCATTTCCCACATTACAACAGTGACTCCACTTTTTCATTGGCTGTAAAGCGCTTTGGGACGTCCAGTGGTTGTGAAAGGCGCTATATAAATGCATGTCTTTCCTTTTTTTTAATACAAATCCAGATTCGGTCAATTCACAGTTCATAATAACGACAACTGGGATGGGAGATTGCAAACACTTCAATATAAGCGGGGAATATTCGCCTGGAGGCGGCTTACCGATTGAAGACGAACCGAGCGCTGGATTGTTTTAGCTTCACAACCGCAGAGATTGGGATGGGGGGACGGGGACCAGCGGGGGTTATTACTGAGACTCAAGAGGCCCGGGCCACGGATGGAGAGCCCTTGGTACCGGTACCACCGTGAATGGGCATCAAGAACGCGGCGAGACCAGCGGCTCCGACTCACTCACCTCCCACTCTTCCACGATGCCCAGATCACCACATTGCCACCCGTCCGCGCCGCAAGCAGATGCTTGGTCGCCATTTTCACTCTGAGCGGGCCCGCGGCTTCCCCGCTTAAATACCCGACAGGCCCCGCCCCCCGCGCGCCGACCGGCCCCGCCCGGCATGCTGGGAGTTGTAGTCCCGCCCGTGACATCGACCCAGCGGCTGGACTACAACTTGCCGTCACGTGCCGTTCCCTTTTGTGCCCCTGTGATTGACACATCACCTGAACAAAAGCAAAACACTGCCAATCTGAAATTAAAACAAAAAAATGCTGTAAATTCTCAGCAGCATCTGTCCAGAGAGAAGCAGAGTTAACGTTTCAGGTCGATGATCAGGACTGGAAGACCCTGTCTTTTGTTTCTTTACTTGTCCCATTACCACCCCCTTTTTGCCTTGCACCATCATCCCTTTTGTCATTTAATGAGTCCTGCCCTCAACCCCATTAGACCTTCCCTTTTGTTCTTTCCTCCCATCCTCTCCCCTTCATTCCCTGGCTCTGTACTTGCTTATTTATATTGAATTTTTAACTTCTGCCAGTTCTGACAAAAGATCATCCACCTTGAAATGTTAACTGTTTCCACAGATGCTGAGTATTTCCAACATTTTCTGTTTTTATTTTAGCCCTTTCACCTCCTCCCTTCCCACCGCCAGGGCCCAAAACACTCCTTTCACATGAAACAGCGATTCATTTGTACCTCTAGACATCCCATTATAAGCTTTTCCCGTCATACGAAACAACAACTGGGGTGGCAGTATTGATTAAGGAGAATATTACAATGCTGGAGAGAGTGGATGTCCTGGAGGTGTCAAGGACAGAATCTATTTGGATAGCGTTAAGAAACAATAGTGGTGCCATTACACTACTAAGTGTATTCTATAGGCCACCACTAGTGGGAAGGATATAGAGGAGCAAATTTGCAGGGAAATTACAGAGAGGAGCAAGAACTATAGAGTAGTAATAATGGGGGACTTCAATTATACTAATATAGACTGGGATAGTAATAGTGTAAAGGGCAGAGAGGGGGAAGAATTTTTGAAGTGTGCGTTAGAAATTAAGGGTACCTAAAATGTATATGGTCACGCGAATGAAATTGTGTCGCGGATAATACTGTATTTAGATGATTGTATTAGAGCTTGAGATAAAGTGCCTTTAGACTAGTAAAAAAAAAAGTAGCTGGGTAGATGCTTAAACCATATTATAATGCTAAGTTAGGATTTTGACTTTGTTTATAAAAATTGCTTGCTAAGATGCGTAAGTGTGTGAGAATAGAATAGAGGATATCTTTGGGAATTGAATGATTCATTTTATGGTACAATAGTCTGATAATGAATTGAAATAGTTAGTTTCACAGCTGGCTGCCCGAACAGCTTTGAACAATGGGGCCTCTGACTGGAGAAGTCTGAATGCCAAGCCTGGATATCCGAGTTGCTGACTCCAGGCTGGGGAGGTCAAGGCAGGATGAGAAAAGAGACTCTAGCTTTGGAAGGACAGGGCCGGATGAGATGAGGGGAAAACAGTCCTCAGCATAAGGCCATGATTGGTTAGGTACAGAAACCTTGTGTAATGGCTGCGAGGACCCCTGACAGGTGGGAGATAACATGAGGGTTGGCCTTTTTCCCATGGCTTAAACAAAGAACTCAATACCATTGGGCACCTTGATTTAAGGGGAACCTCTATAGGTTAAATGGTGTTGTCCATATTCTACCCCAGGCTCACCCCAAAAAAGAGAATAAAAGAAAGACCTGAAAAGCCCCCAGCACAGACAGTGGAATGGAGAGCTCTCGAGGGTGGATCCATGCTGACTCTGGTCTAACACTCTTGGGTAGTTCAAAAAGAGAGAGAGAGAGAGGGAAGAAGAGCTGTTCGTGCACGCCAGTCGTTCTGTTCGACTCGGACCGGTATCCACTACTTGTCACAGTTATATGTTTTTGCTGTATAACTAGTGTGTTATATCCGTCTTAAACTCCGATTAAACACAACATACCCACCATATTGGTTGCAGTCGACCCTGATTATTTGAAAGGACCAGAGCTAAGCTTATCTGTACATGTGCTCAGGAGAACTTTCTTGATCAGTACGCCAGCAATGCCCACATCCCAGGAATGAATAAATAAAAAAATCCCTCCTGCCTTCCACCATATCACAGATCTTCCCTTTTTTTTCTTTCCTACCCACCCCCCATCTCTCTTTATCCCTGGCTCTGTACTTGCTTAAAAACTGTTAAATCTTTAACATCTTCCAGTTCTGATGAAAGGTCATCAACCTAGTTTGGTTTCTTTCTCCACAAATGCTGTATGACCTGCTATTTCCTGCATTTTCGGTCTTTATTTCAGATTTCCAGCATTAGCAGTATTTTGCTTTTCTTCAACTATCCAATTACTGAGTAGCGGGTGTAGCCACTCAGAACGAGGGAAGATGCTTCAGTGACATTAAACTGGAGCCACCTCCGCCGGGCTGAAACTACAGGGTGGAGAGTAGGCTAATGATACATTTGCACTGTGCTGTTCCTGACCTCAGGACGTCCCAAAGTGCTTCACAGCCAATTAAGTAATTTTGACTTGTAGTCACTGTTGTAATGTAAGCAAATATAAAAATGATAAAATGATAAAAATGCTCAACTAGGGAAGAGCTAATTTCTGTGATTTAAGAAGGGACCTAGCACAGGTAGTTTGGAAAAGACGGTTGCAGGCTAAAGCAGAAATGGAGCAATGGAAGGCATTCAGGGAAGTGATAGTTCAGGTACAAACTACCTTTTCCCTTCAAAGGAATATGCCTAGAGTATCCAAAGCTAATGCGCCTGGATGACAAAGGAAATAAAAGTTAAAATAAAACAGAGAAAGGAGGCTTATGACAAATGTCAGGAGCAAGATTTAGTTAATAACCAAGAAAATTATGGAAAGCACAGGAGGGAATTGAAAAAGCTAATACGGGAGGCAAAGAGAGGTTACGAGAAAAGATTAGTCGGCAACATTAAATCGAACCCTAAAACATTTTATAAACATATAAAGTGTAAGTGGTTAGCTAGGGAAAAAGTTGGGCCCATTAAGGACCCAAAGCAAAATCTTCATGTAGAGGCAGAGGATATGGCAAAAGTAAAAGAAAGACTTGCATTTATATAGCGCCTTTCATGACCACCGGATGTCTCAAAGCGCTTTACAGACAATGAAGTATTTTCTGAAGTGTAGTCACTATTGTAATGTGGGAAACATGGCAGCCAATTTGCAATAGGGTATTGAATGAGTACTTTGCATCTGTCTTCACAAAGGAAGCAGATGAAGTGAAGGTTACACTAAAAGAGGAGAGGAAAGTTATGGACAGGATAGTAATAGATAAAGAAGACATACTAAAAAGATTAGCATTACTGAAAGTTGGTAAGTACCTAGTCCAGATGGAATGTATCCTAGGTTGCTGAAAGAAGCAAAGGTAGAAATAGCAGAGGCATTGGTCACAATCTTTCAATCCTCATTAGATACAGGAGTAGTGCCGGAGGGCTGCTAATGTTATACCACTATTCAATAAAGGGGAGAGGGATAAACCAGGAAACTACAGGCCAGTCAGCCTAACATCAGTGATGGGGAAGTTATTGGAAACCATTATCAGGGACAAAATAAACTTTCATTTGGAAAGGCATAGGTTAATCAGGGGAGCCAGCATGGATTTGTTAAAGGCAAATTGTTTCTGACTAACTTGATTGAATTCTTTGATGAGGTAACGGAGAAGGTTCATCAAGGTACTGCAGTAGATGTTGTATATATGGACCTTTGGAAGGCATTCAACAAAGTGCCACACAGGAAGATGGAAGCCCATGGAATTAAGGGGCAAGTGGTGGTATGGAAAATTGGCTCACTGACAGGAAGCAAAGGGTGGTAATCAATTGATGTTTTTTAGACTGGGAGGTGGCTTGCAGTGGTGTTTCCCAAGGGTCAGTTTTGGGTCCATTACTCTTTTCAATTTTTATAAACGACCTAGACTCGGTTCTAAAAGAGGTGGCTGCAGAGATAGTAGATGCATTGGTTGTGATCTTCCAAAATTCCCTTGATTCTAGAATGGCTCCAGCGGATTGGAAGGTAGCAAATGTAATTTCACTATTCAAAAAAGGAGGGAGAGAGAAAACGGGGAACTACAGGTCAGTTAGCCTGACATCAGTCGTCAGGAAAATGCTGGAATCCATTATCAAGGAAGTGGTAACAGATTGATTCCTGGGATGAGAGGGTTGTCCTATGAGGCGAGATTGAGTAGATTGGGCCTATACTCTCTGAAGTTTAGAAGAATGAGAGGTGATCTCATTGAAACATGTAAGATTCTGAGGGGTATTGACAGGGTAGATGCTGAGAGGTTGTTTCCCATGGTTGGAGCGTCTAGAACTCGGGAGCATTGTCTCAGGATAAGGGGACGCCATTTAAGACTGAAATGAGGAGGAATTTCATCACTCAGAGAGTTGTGAATCTTTGGAATTATCTATCCCAAAGGGTTGTAGATGCTGAGTCATTGGGTATATTCAAGGCTGAGATAGATTGATTTTTGGATTCTAGGGGAATCAAGGGATATGGGGATCAGTCAGGAAAGTGGAGTTGAGGTTGATGATCAGCCATGATCTTACTAAATGGTGGAATAGGCTCGAGGGACCAAGTGGCCTACTCCTGCTCCTAATTCTTATGTTCGTATGTAGGGAGCAGCATTATAAAGTTTGCAGAAAATGTACAAAACTTGACAAAGTAGTAGATAGTGATGAGGATAGTTGTAGACTTCAGGATGACAGACAGGATGGTGAAATGGGCAGAAACATGTGTGAAGTGATGCACTTAGGGAGGGCTAATCTGGAAAGACAGCATACTATAAATGGCACGATTTTGGAAAGTGTAGATGAGCAGAGACACCTTGGTGTCCATATACACAAATCCTTAAAGGTGGCATGGCAAGCTGATAAGGTGGTTAAAAAAGCGTATGGGTTACTTGGGTTTATAAACAGAGGAATAGAGAATAGAATATAAAAGCAAAGAGATCATGCTAGAACTGTATAAATCACTGGTTAGGCCTCAGCTGGAGTTTGTGGACAATTCTGGGCAACACACTTCAGGAAAGATGTAAAAGCCTTAGAAAGGGTACAGAGGAGGTTTACCAGGATGTTACCAGGAATGAGGGACTTCAGTTATGAAGAGAGCTTGGAAAAGTTAGGATTGTTCTCCTTGGAACAGAGAAGGTTAAGAGGTGACCAAGAGGTTTTGAAAGAGTAGATAGAAAAAAAATATTCTCTCCAGTGAGTGGGTCAATAACCAGAGGTCATAGATTTAAAATCATTGGCAAAAAATCTAGAGGGGAGGCGAGGAGAAATGTTTTCACTAAGAGAGTTGTCAGGATCTGGAACTTACAGGGTTGGGGACAAAAAGCGGGATGTAGGACTAAGCACGACTGCTCTTTCAATGAGCCAGCACAGGCATGACGGGCTGAATGGCCTCCTTCTGTGCTATAAGTTTCTATGATTCTATGAAATGCAGAAGCCAATCTGCACAGTCCCACAAACTGCAATGCGATAAATGACCAGAGAATCTGTTTTTTAAGTGATGTTGGCTGAGTGATGAATATTGGCCTAACACCACAAGAACTACCTTTCTCTTCAAAAAGTATCATGGGATTTTTTTTTTAAATTCACCTGAGATGACAGACTTTGTTTAACTTCTCATCGAAAGACAGCACCTCTGCCAGTGCAGCACTCCTTCAGTATTACACTGAAGTGTCAACCCCAGACTATGCGCTCAAATTTCAGGAGTGGGGCTTAAACCTACAACTTTCTGATTCAGAGGCAAGAGTTGAGCCACGGTTGACACCTAGGTAGCATGATGAAACATACCACATACAACTATTTTCAAAAAATATTGTCACCTTTTTCCATTGCTATCATCTTCTTTTGAATGAAACGTTAAACCAAGGACCTGTTCAGGTGGACATAAAAGATCTCATGGCACTACATGAAGAAGAGCAGGCATTTTACTCAACGTCCTGGCCAACATTCATCCCTCAGCCACCAACAGGCTATTTTTCCAGGCTGCCACTGCTGTCTCTTTATTCCAGGCAGCTCTAGTGTATCAAATCTTCTCAGCTAGTTGTTCCCACTATTGTTTCATGGTGGTAGCAATTCTTTCAATAACATAGCCTCTTTTATTAAATAAGATTAACATTTTGGGTTTTGAGTAAACAGAAGTGGCCCTACACCCAAAATTATTTTTAGAGGGAACATTGGTAGAGAGGCGGAGGGAATTCCAGAGCTTAGGGCCTTGGCAGCTGAAGGCACAGCCGCCAATGGTGGAGCGATTAAAATCGGGAATGCACAAGAGGTGAGAATTGGAGGAGCGCAGATATCTCGGAGGGTTGTCATGGGATTGTTTTAAATTCACCCGAGAGGACAGACTCTGTTTAACTTCTTCTCTGAAAGACAGCAGCTCTGCCAGTGCAGCACTCCTTCAGTATTACACGTGTTTCCTTTAAGCTGCGCGGCTGGGAAGCACGCGAGGTCCCGTGCAAGCAGCTCTTAAATGGGAAAAAAAAGTGCATGTGTAGAATTTTTAATGGGCCATGCAGCCCGTTAAAGGGACTGCGCGGCCCCCCAAAAATGAGAAGGAACGTTGGTTTTAGGGCTGGAGGAGGTTACAGAGGTAGGGAAGGGGCGAGACCATGGAGGGATTTGAAAACAAGGATAAGAATTTTTAAATCAAAGCGTTGCTTAACTGGGAGCAAATGTAGGTCAGCTAGCACAGGGGTGATGGGTGAACGGGACTTGGTGCGAGTTAGGAAATATGTAAGTTTGTAAAAGGATGTTGTAGCTTTATCTATGATTCCTTTAAAACAACCCAATAAAAATAAAACCTGTTTTGTGTTAACGTTTATGCAATTTGTCACTGAATGTCACCTTTTAAAACAAGTTCCCAGTTATAAGAGCTGAATTGCTGGTGTATTGTCCAATAGAGTAGTACAAATAGTGAGGTGCCTGATTCAATTGTTCTGTGAAAGTTACATTGTTCTGAACGATTGTTACACCTTCATCAATGGCTTTCAAGACAAATGGGAGCTGTCAATGCAGGACTTACACTAGTCCTTATTGAGAGCGCCAAATCTTGTATGATAAAATGTTTAAAAGCAACAAAGATCAAGAGTCTGGAAGGCTAAACTGTCACGAGTGGTCTTTGAGTCAAGTCAGGTTTAAAAGAAATAGAAATTTGCTCCAGAGCTTCAGGATTTTGTTCCAACAAAATTAGGTGTGCCCACCTCTGCCTAGATAGACCCATTATCCATCTCCAGTCTTTACTGGTGGGAGCAAGAATACTACAATTGGCCTCAACTGTTCATGGGTATGGAAGGCAATGGCTGGTGATGACAGTATTGGGTTTGGTTGTGATAACTCCCATAGTTGAATAGTCTGTCAATGCTTATTATCTAGACTCAGTGATGAAAATTGGCCATTCTGCAAGGTGCAAGAGGGCCGCTAGTACCTGTGGAACGGTGCCCCAGCATGTATTCATGAGAGGAGAGCTGAAAGGGCAAGAAAGTTAGGGTTTGTGAGGGCTAACTTAATTTTGCATCAGTTAACCAACATTTAGTATACATCGACGTGTAACATAGCACAATTACACTGAAATAACAGTGGCGGTGTGGCTCTCATCACCAAATCACACCTTGGTCTGTCCCCCTACTCCTCCGGCACTTTCTCCTCCTTTGAGCATCTCACATTATTCCACCCGTCACACTTAAAATTCTCGTTCTCTACCGCCCACCCAAGTACCATAAAAATTTTATGACCGAGATATCTTCACTGCTCTCCTCCCTCAGTCTCTGCACTGAATGACTTCTCATCCCTCGGTGATTTCAATCTCCATCTCAATTCATCATGCTCCCTCTCCTCTGAGTTCACTAGCCTCCTATCCTCCTTTAATCTCTCCTTCCATGTAAAGTCCCCAACCCATATTCACGGTGAAAGGGGGAAAGATGATGTTTGGGGGTTGGTGTGGAGTACTGGTGCATGATGGGGATTTGGCTCTATACAAAATGGTCAGGAAAGGCAGAGCATAGCATTACCTCACATAATCACGTGACTGGGCTGGCTACAAGAATATAGAAATGCAAATGTTGCAAGACAAAGGGGATGCTTAAGATGTGTGACGGCCTCGAAACCAGACAGCCTAATAATATCCCAAGGACATTAAGTAGATCAGGAAACAGACACGAAGTCAATGATTCTTGGGAATAGGACAAAGGGCCAGTAAACAAATGCTAATAAGAACAAAATGATGTTATAACGCAGAACATTCTAGAAGGTAGACGGGAACAATGTATAGCACATCAAACTGTCTGTATAAATATCTACCAACTGCTGTAACAATTTGAAGAAGCTTGACTAAGGCGGGAGCAGGCTATCTTCCCACCGGTGCGAATAAAGGCTGTTTGGACTCTCGATCTCAGACTTGTGTTGAGTGATTTGAAATTCCTCCACAACACACGGCCACCCCTTTGACCGTGCCATCTCTCGTGGCCTCGCTACTCCCATCGTGTCAATCGCAGAAAAGGCCATCTCTGACCACTTCCTCGTATCGCTCTCCTCCCACATCACCCTTCCAACCCCCCGCCCCCCCAACCCTACTTCCTTCTGTGTCCGCCCCTGGAAAAAACTCTCCCATCTCTCTTACAACTGCACTTATGAAATCTCAACTGTCCAGTCTCTGGCCCTCCATTCACCAGGACATTTCTGCAGCTACCGATCTGCTCAACCACACCCTCACCACCACCTTTGATGCCCAAGTCCCTATTAAAACAATTACCCTCTCTCACCCTGGCCGTTCCCCCTAATACGGCCCTCATCTTTGTTCCCTTAAGTCCAAGGGACGCAGACTTGAACGGATATGGCGGACAATTGGTTTAGCCATTCACCGCCAGAACTGGCTGGACCACATAAAGCATTATCGGGTCCTGCTCTCGTTTGCCAAGATTGCTCACTATTCCAGAATCATTTTGGAATGCAAAGATAAACCTGGGCTCCTATTCTCTACTGCTAACCGTCTTCTTAAACTCCTCTCCCCTGTCTCCTCCACCCTCACCTCCGACAACAAGTGTGAGGAGCTCATGGACTTCTTTGTCTCTAAGATTGAGACCATCCGTTCAGCTGCCTCTGCCACTTCCCTTCCTTCCCTAGCCCACCGGACCAAACTTGCTCTAAGGTTCCCCCCTGCCCTAGCCCTGAACTCGCATCTTTCTCGAGTTTCTCTCCGATCTCCCCTCATGACCTCTCCGCGCTCATCTTGTCCATGAGACCCACTTCCTGCTCCCTCGACCCTATTCCCACCAAACTGCTGACCACCCAACTTCCTTTTCTGGCTCCCATGTTAGCTGACATTGTTAATGGTTCTCTCTCCTCAGGTATTGTCCCCCTCTCCCTCAAATCTGCTGTCATCACCCCTCTCCTCAAAAAAACAACCCTTGACCCCTCCGTCCTTGCAAACTATTGCCCCATCTCCAACCTTCTTTTCCTCTCCAAAGTCCTTGAACGTGTTGTTGCCTCCCAAATCCGTGCCCATCTTTCCCGCAAGTCCATGATTGAATCCCTCCAATCAGGTTTCCGCCCTTGCCACAGTACCGAAACGGCTCTCATCAAAGTCACAAATGACAAACAACAACAACTTGTATTTATATAGCGCCTTTAACATAGTAAAATGTCCCAAAGCGCTGCACAGGAATATTTGAAGACAAAAAATTTGACACCGATCCACATAAGGATAAATTAGGGCAGGTGACCGAAAGCTTGGTCAAAGAGGTGGGTTTTAAGGAGTGTCTTAAAGGAGGAAACTATCCCTCCTTGTCCTTCTTGACTTGTCTGCAGCCTTTGACACGGTTGACCACTCCATCCTCCTCCAATGCCTCTCCATGGTCGTCCAGCTGGGTGGGACATCACTCGCCTGGTTCCATTCTTATCTATCTAATTGTAGTCAGAGAATCACCTGCAATGGCTTCTCTTCCCGCTCCCGCATTGTTACCTCTGGTGTCCCCCGAGGATCTATCCTTGGTCCCCTCCTATTTCTCATCTACATGTTGCCCCTTGGCGACATCATCCGAAAACACAGCGTCAGTTTCCACATGTACGCGGACGACACCCAGCTCTACATCACTACCACTTCTCTTGACCCCTCCACGGTCTCTAAATTGTCAGACTGCTTATCCGACATCCAGTTCTGGATGAGCAGAAATTTTCTCCAATTAAATATTGGGAAGACCGAAGCCATTGTTTTCGGTCCCCACCACAAACTCCG
Organism: Squalus acanthias; assembly: GCA_030390025.1. NCBI lineage: Eukaryota > Metazoa > Chordata > Chondrichthyes > Squaliformes > Squalidae > Squalus > Squalus acanthias. The sequence continues at coordinate 146,690,182 of CM059427.1, read as the reverse complement.
TTCCCCAGCCACTGACTCCATCCCTCTCCCTAACATTTTTCTGAGGCTGAACCAAATTGTTCGCAACCTTGGTGTCATATTTGACCCTGAAATGAGCTTCCGACCACATATCCGCAGCATAACTAAGACCGCCTACTTCCACCTCCGTAACATCACCCGTCTCCGCCCTTGCCTCACCTCATCCGCTGCTGAAACCCTCATCCATGCCTTTGTTACCTCTAGACTTGACTATTCCAACGCACTCCTGGCTGGCCTCCCACATTCTACCCTACGTAAACCTGGTCATCTAAAACTCGGCTGCCTGTGTCCTAACTCGCACCAAGTCCCGTTCACCCATCACCCCTGTGCTCGCTGACCTACATTGGCTCCCGGTTGAACAACGCCTCGATTTCAAAATTCTCATCCTTGTTTTCAAATCCCTCCGTGGCCTCGCCCTCCCTATCTCTGTAATCTCCTTCAGCCCCACAACCCTCCCCGCCCCCCCGAGATATCTGCGCTCCTCTAATTCTGCCCTCTTGAGCATCCCTGTTTATAAGGTCAATCATCACAGCCCCAGGACATCGCTGCAGGAGTTCCTCAGGGCAGTGTCCTAGGCCAAACCATCTTCAGCTGCTTCATCAATGACCTTCCCCCCAACATAAGGTCAGAAATGGGGATGTTTGCTGATGACTGCACAGTGTTCAGCGCCATTCGCAACTCCTCAGAAAATGAAGCAGTCCATGCCCGCATGCAACAAGACCTGGACGTGTTCAGGCTTGGGCTGATAAGTGGCAGGTAACATTCACGCCACAGAAGTGCCAGGCAATGACTATCTCCAACAAGTGAGAGTCTAACCACCTCCCCTTGACATTCAATGGCATTACCATCACCGAATCCCCCACCATCAACATCCTGGGAGTCACCATTAACCAGAAACTTAACTGGAGCAGCCACATAAATACTGTGGCAACAAGAGCAGGTCAGAGGCTAGGTATTCTATGGCGAGTGTCTCACCTCCTGACTCCCCAAAGCCTTTCCACCATCTACAGGGCACAAGTAAGGAGTGTGATGGAATACTCTCCACTTGCCTGGATGAGTGCAGCTCCAACAACACTCAAGAAGCTCGACTCCATCCAGGACAAAGCAGCCCGCTTGATTGGCACCCCATCCACCACCTTAAATATTCACTCCCTCCACCACCGGCGTACCGTGGCTGCAGTGTGTACCATCTACAAGATGCACTGCAGCAACTCGTCAAGGCTTCTTCGGCAGCACCTCCCAAACCCGCGACCTCTTCCACTTAGAAGGACAAGGGCAGGAGGCGCATGGGAACACCACCACCTGCAAGTTCCCCTCCAAGTCACACACCATCCTGACTTAGAAGTATATCGCCGATCCTTCATCGTCGCTGGGTCAAAATCCTGGAACTCCCTACCTAACAGCACTGTGGGACTACCATCACCACACGGACTGCAGCGGTTCAAGAAGGTGGCTCACCACCACCTTCTCAAGGGCAACTAGGGATGGGCAATAAATGCCGGCATTGCCAGCGACGCCCTGATCCCATAAATGAATTTTTTTTTTTAAATGAAAAAAAAATCGCTCAATTGTTGGTGGCCGTGCCTTCTGTTGCCTAGGCCCTAATCTCTGGACTCCCTCCCTAAACCTGTCCACCTCTCTTTCATCCTTTAAGGCACTCCTTAAAACCTACCTCTTTGACGAAGCTTTTGGTCACCTGCCCTAATTTCTCCTTATGTGGCTCAGTGTCCATTTTTTTTGTCTTTTAATACTCCTGTGCAGCGCCTTGGGACGTCTTACTACGTTAAAGGCACTATATAAATACAAGTTGTTGTTGACTGTTTTTAAAAGCAATTCATGGGCTATGAAGTGCTTTGGATATTTCTGAGAGGAGTGAGAAGGAGCTATGCAAGTGCAAGATGTTTTTCTCTTTGTTACTACTGTTGCTAAGTGCAATTTAAAGTTCTAATTTTTGTAACTTCTTAAAAAACAAAATCTGGCCTTCTCTATTGTATCTTTTTTTCAATTTCACTGCCAGAGAACAATACTAGATTGTTCCAAAGTGCACACAGAAGCTTTCTGTTCTGAAAATATTGGAAGGACACGGGGGGGGGGGGGGGGGGGGTGGAGTGGGGGACTGGAAACAGTTTTTCTATTCCTCCCATTTGTAACATTGCACTGATTTTTTTTCTGCCAACAGAAATAGGATTGAATTTCAGCAGGGGTTCTCCCAATTGTCCGCTGTAATTTTGGCGGATGATCTGAGGAAACCCCAGAGAAAGAGCACAAACGTTATTTACAGCATTTCTCCAGAGTTTCCGTTGATCTTCCACTGAAGTTACAGAAGATGATCAGGAAAATCCCTGTGGAAATTAATGGCAGTAGTACTTATAAATTAATTTTTCCTGCTACTAAGAATTATGTAAACCCTAATAGTATATTAAGCAGCTGTTCTAAAGGCTGAAATGGTGATTGGAGACTCATCCAATTCAATTTTTATCAGACCAAAGGCAAAATTCACTGCATCAATAACCCAGCAGCAAGAAACAGAAAAGGTTAACAAAATTGTTTATTTCCCCCCTCAATTCCCACCCCTCCCCCCTTTTCCTGAAGAAAAGAACATAAGAAATAGGAGCAGGAATAGGCCACTTGGCCCCTCGAGCCTGCTCCGTCATTCAATAAGATCATGGCTGATCTTGGGCTCAAAGCTGCTTCCCTGCCCGCTCCCCATAACCCTTCACTCCCTTATCTTGTAAAAATCTGTCTATCTCCACCTTAAATGTATTTAATGACCCAGCCTCCACGGCTCTCTGGGGCAGAGAATTCCACAGATTCTAACGTTATGTTGGTGTGCAGTCATACAGGGCCTGGTAATCTTCCAGTACCTCATCCAAGTGCTAATTCTTCATATTTGAACCGAGACCAGATCTTAAACATAAACATATGAAAAAGGATAGGAAAAGACCAACTGTTCTGGTCAAAAAAAGCAAAGAAAAATAAAACAGGAACCCCCTCAAAGTATAAGAAAAACATAAATAGTAAAACAAACAGGAATAAAACCAACAAAAAGCTTGTATCCTCTTAAGAACTTCCTTCCACATTTAAGATATAATGACTGAGCAGAACTTCCACCTGAAGACTGGGAACTCTTGAATCTGTTCCAGTCCTTCATTTGTTTGCAGGACGTATGCTTAAGAAAACTCTCACACAGAATGTGCTGGTAAGCCTGATCGTAAAATCATATGCGGGAAGCAGGTGAGATTGTGGGATATATTTTGTGGTCCCCCCCCATGCCCAAACTGCACTGAGGAGGAGGAAAAATTCCCACCACCAATCAGAAATATGGCCCCATGATCCCGGAGTGATAACAAAGAGCTCTGAAATTAGTTTCTGTACTAGTGAACTGTTTGGATGCAGAACCTGCTATCTCTATATGCACAGCACTGATATTCTCAGAGCTAACATAATACAGGAAACTCTTTATTAACCGGCACCGACGGGACCGCGTGGTGCCGGTTAATCAAAAAGTCCGGATAATGGAGAGTTATATCTCCCAACGTACGAGAGCCCCGTACACACTGACATGCGCCTGCATTCGGAGCTCCGTCTCCCTGGGGACCGCCAGCTGACCATCTGTCGTGCCCGCTGCCTACCCGGGCTGCACATTCCCCTCCCAATCTACATGCTCCGATACAAGGCAAACGCCTCGGGGTTTTTTTTAAAGTTATTTTTAAAGGAGCGATGAAGGAAAACCCTGGTTACCTACTCAAGAATTTTGCCGGTTAAGAGAGATTTCCGGTTATTTGGGTGCCGGTTAAAAGAGAGTTTCCTGTATAGTATTGTTTACAACAGGCTGGCCAGATACAGAATGTAGCACTAGACTGCTACAAAGTTGGAATTAGTTAATTTTGTTGCACTGAAGTCTCTGCCACTAACTTTGACACATTGCCAAAGTATTTAGGGAGATAAAGCATGGCTAGGCTGCAATGTGTGAATTGGTTAATGGACCCAATTTTACCTTTGATGCATAGCATAGACGCAATAATTAACACAAAGGAGGTTTTCTGTTCAATAGAAGTGGTCCAGTTTAAGTTTTCCATCTACCATTTCACCTAATACTTAATAAAAGTTTTTAAATTCTGCTTATGCACATTGAATTTTAATTCCCTTCCACTACTATCACACCTAACATTACTCCACTAAAATAACTCTCACCAGGAGAGGGTGCCATCAATGGCAGATGGCTCTCCCAAGTGGGGGTCACAAAACTCAGTGGAATTGCAGATACACCTACTCATGGACCTTGCAAACAACATTTGGATTACACATCTTCCTACTTTTGCACTAGAAGGCAGAATTTCCATGAAAGATTGGTGGAAACTCCAGATAAATGGCATAAATTTGTGCAGTTTTAGTTTGGATTCTCAGAGACACTGCCAAATTTGGCTCCCTTATTCTGGCAGCAGACTTGTACACCAAGTTTTTTTTAATGGTCATTAGTTGCTTTTATATTACATAAGACCTGTGCTAGTGCTGCTGGCTCCCGACATGCGGCCAGCAGTAAAACTCAAAGTAAATTTGCCAGACTGCCTAAGGCCAGTGGCAGTGAAGGCCTCGAAAAAAATTGCCTTTGTGAATACAACTTTACTTTTGGTTATCGTTAGCTTTGTGAGGCCCATTCACCGGGAGCTGCCGGCACTTAACCCAATATGAAAGCAGCTTCTGAGTCTCTCATTGGGAGAGCTGGCTCATATGAAGCCATGGCCTGCCCTACATGTTCCTTATGAGAGCAAAATGCTGCCTGTTCCTTTCTGTTGGTGCCAGTGGACCGCCAAGCATCTGATACGTGTGCCATGAATACATGAAGAACCACCTTAAGAGCCACTGGTATTAATGGAACTCCACGCATGTACTCTCAGCTAAAAGATTTAGGAAGCATGGCACGGACACACCTTCAGGAATACTGGCTTCCCTCACCTGTACTTTGTGAATAATGATGGGGAATGCATTTCTTGTCGGACATCAGTTTGGGCATTGATAAATTACTGTTCTCATAAATTGTGGCTAATTTCCCAACAGAACATTTTGTCAAAATAATAATGACATTAAAACTCATGCAATACCTTTGATTAGACTCCTGCATATAACAATTTACTTCTTTAAGCAGGTCATTGATAACTCCCTGATCGCTGGTGAATTCATTGATCATGATGCGGAGATGCCGGTGTTGGACTGGGGTGGACAAAATTGAGAGGTCGCACAACACCAGGTTATAGTCCAACAGTTTTATTTGAAATCACAAGCTTTCGGAGCTATCGATTGCCCCTTCCTCAGGTGAAGTAAATAGATACAGAATCGCCAAAGCATATATAGATAGAGAACAAAGCATGTGTACCTTACAATCGCAGACCACTAAATTAAATCATCCTGACTATCTGCTGAGGTGTGATAAAGTTAATCAGGTCAAAGCAATGCTTTGTTCTCTATCTATATATGCTTTGGCGATTCTGTATCTATTTACTTCACCTGAGGAAGGGGCAATCGATAGCTCCGAAAGCTTGTGATTTCAAATAAAACTGTTGGACTATAACTTGGTGTTGTGCGACCTCTCAATTTTGAATTCATTGATGTCAGGGAGTGGCTGGGTGGACTGTAGAGATGAGTTTCTTCAAATAAGGGAGTAATTGAAAAGTATTAGGTTTTGAGAAACCCTTGCTCCAGAGCAAGTTTTTAAGCAAGAAAATTGATTTCATCCAAAAGGGGTAACAAAATCTTCCTGGTGCCAGGAGAGGACCCACTGCCGATTCTACAGCCCTTTCAAATGAAATGCTGTCAAGAGCATATTGTCTTGAGGGTAAATGAAACGTTAGAAGATAGAATCAATAAGCTACAGTCTTGTAAAACCCATTACCTAATCACTGCTACTAAATTTATATGATCTATTCTTTTCAACCTTGGTGCTGTTCTGCATTATGGGTCTTGCCCTTTCACCTTATAGCTGGGAATTTCCTTGTAGTTGATCCCACTCCACCACCATTCCTAACTTCTAGCTTGCAAGCCAAGTCAGTGCCCCACTGAAAACAGAAATATGGGGGGGGGGGTGGAGGGGGGAATTTTGCCAGCCTTGGGGAGGCGGGTTTGGAGGCGGGACTGCCGGGAAAATGGCAGAAACTGGGAGCTTCTCAAAGCTGTCAAACGATGACAATTCATCTGTCAACATTTTTTGACAGATGAAACATCATACGCTGACATTCTCTGTCACCGGCTTTCCCTTAATTGGCCTGCTAAGCCCGCAGGGCTTAACAAGTTCAATCAAGGGAAAATAGCGTGGGTTGGCCGGACGTTGTTGGGGGTGGGACTGAAACCCGACAATCAGCAGTCCCGCCCCCAACGTGTCCCCATTGAGAAAATACAGCCCATAGCTTTAGTTGGCATTTGTGAGTAGAAGCACTAACATTGTGAATCTATCACTCAAAATTGGCTAATTTAACACTTGCAATATATATTTCATACATTAAAAAGAGAGGACTACCCTGATGGTTCAGCAAAAAAAGAGAGGTTTACCCGGCTGGTTCAACACTTGAAGATCTGTATTCAGCTATTAGTCAGTGCCATTAGGCTAGGAGGGTTGGAGAGTGAAATTGGCAAGAGGAAAAAATATATAATATATAAATAAGTAGTTTACCAGAGATTGACAGACATGGACGAGCTCTTGAAACACACAAAACTAGCATTTATATAGTGCCTTTAACATAGTAAAACATCCCAAAGCGCTTCACAGGAGCGATTAGGCATGGATGAGAGTTTCAGCAGCAGATGAGCTGAGGCAGGGGCAGAGTCAGGGCGATGTTATGTAGGTGGAAGTAGGCGTTCTTGGTGATGGAGCAAATGTGTAGTCGGAAGCTCATCTCGGGGTCAAATACGACACCAAGGTTGCGAACGGTCTGGTTCAGCCTCACACAGTTGCCAGGGAGAGGGATGGAGTCGGTGGCTAGGGAACGGAGTTTGTGGCGGGGATCAAAGGCAATGGCTTCGTTCTTCCCAATATGGTGGAAATTTCTGCTCCTCCAGTACTGGATGTCGGACAAGCAGTCTGACAATTTAGAGACGGTGGAGGGGTCGGGAGAGGTGGTGGTGAGGTAGAGCCGAGTGTCTGTCATGTACATGTGGAACCTGACGTCGTGTTTTTGGATGATGTCACCGAGGGGCAGCATGCGGATGAGAAATAGGAGGGGGCCAAGGATAAATCCTTGGGGAACTCCAGAGGTAACGGTGCTGGAGCAGGAATAGAAGCCACTGCAGGTGATTCTCTGGCTAAGACTGGATAGAGAAGAATGGAAGCAAGCGAGGGAAATCCCACCCAGCTGGATGACGGAGGAGGGGTGTTGGAGGAGGATGGCATGGTCAACCATACAGGATAATTAGAGGGAAATTAATTCACAAACAAACATAAAGCCACCAAACTGATAATGAGAGAATGATGGAAATGTTGACTGAGCAAAGGGCAGGGAAAGAACTGATAATACTCTATTTACATTTCAGAACTGCTTCCTGAAAATGTTTTGCATTATTTACCATTCCTAAAGTTGAAGCTGCCCCAGCGGTCTTCTAGAGGGCAGTTTCTACAGCAGTTAAATTCAGTTTAAAAACAACAGTGTATAAACCAGTATGTGTACTCACCATTGTTTTATACCCCATTTACTTTCCAAGCCCATCAGAGCGAATCTGTAAAATAAATAACCTGGTGCCAAAATCCTGCTTGAAAGGGGATTCCCTGGGGTGCCTCTGACTAGGAGGTGCCAGTGATAGCTGTTTATCTTTGTCACATTTTAAACTGGTCTGACATTTTAGATCTGGGCATGTGTGGGCTGACTTCTCAGGCTGTGTAGACAGACCAGCAATTTGCTTCAGTAATTAGGAATTTCCAGTATTGCAAAACATCTTCCGTAAGCATTCCACCCTAACAGTGCTTGGTTTCATTTGCACAGATGATTACAGGGTCTTTACATGCGAACATCTGACAAAGGACAGGAAAAGGCAGAATCCAGGTGGACTGGCAGTTCAAATCGTCCGTGGGACGCACCCACCAAGATCCTGCAGGCTGCAATTTTAACCTGTTCTTCTGAGCAGATGAGAAGGACACCTGCCAGAAACTGGCTGGGTCCTTTAAATATGCAGATTGGATTCTGATGGCATCATCAGGGCTTGACTGCCATTTTAACCGTGGCTGGTTTAACAATGGTTTAAAAGTGGCTGTGGCTTTCCCACCAGGCCAATCTCGCTGGAAGGGGAGTTGGACCCAGAAGAAATCCAGAAGAGGCCCAGAGGGGCAAGTCTTTTACCCTATTTTACTTTTCTTGTGGAGCCAGGAGGAGCAGGAAAGCTCCTTCAGGCCCCATAAGGAAAGCGTAAGCCTCCCCTGCCCTGGGCACCCTCCCCTATTGCAAAGCCCTCCTGAAACCCCCTTCCCGCGATTTACCCGAGTGCTGGGGGCGGTTCCTTTGGTCCCCGGTGGTGACCTCCTGCCTGCTGCCGCTTCCCGTCAGTTTTGTGTGAGAAACTGACTGGGGGAACGGAGTTAAAATCTCCCAAGCCTCGCGCTACCATGGCCTGGACAAGTTGCTGCCGCTGCAGACTCCACCCACCCAATTCCAGCCCAGAGTTAAAATTGGGGCTCAACTAGTCAAGTAAACCTGTCTCATCCTGATGTGGTGCAACAACCTACGTGCACCACCAACCCATCCACCCACCCACCCATCCCAGCATTCAATCTTCTGAGAGAGGCAAAGACACAGAAAAAATAAACCTAAAGCCAATTTAGGACAATCAGTGGGAAACTCCTCTTCAACCCTCGAAGGCGACCAAACAAACTCCAGGAGACCATGGGGACTAGTATCTCTAGGCCCAGGTATCCCACCTACCTTCTTTAACTCAGGCTTTTTTCCCCCACTTGCAGGACCACATCCAGCTCCCTTTTAAAGGCCTGCAGAGAATTCACACACTGCATGTTCTGATGACTCTGAGAAAAGTACTACCCTTTGTAAATGTAACCAATTTGCTATCCAACCTAATATCAGTATCTGTCCGCCAATCCCACAACCTTACTTAATTTTTGGTGTGGCACTTTTGGCAAAACTAGCTGCAACATTGTAGGAAACACTATTGAAGAATCAACTGTTTGATTTGCTTTTAGAAAATGTAGGTACACAATATCTACCATCATAACATGAAAACAGTAGGCTACTTGCTAAGAAAAAAGGTGCATTTCAATAACACCTTTCATGTCCTCATTGCATTTATATAGCACCTTTAACATAAAAAAGATGTCCCAAAGAGCTTCACATAGGCATAATCAAGCCAAAGGAGATATTAGGAAGGGTGACCAAAGCTTGATCAAAGAGGTAGGCTTTATGGAGCATTTTAAAGGAAGGGGAACTTCAGGGGTTTAGGGAAGGAATTCCAGAGCTTGGGGCTTAGGCAGCTGAAAGCACAGCCGTCACTGGTGGAGCAAAGAGAAGGGGAATGCACAAGAGGCCAGAATCAGAGCAACAAAAAGTTCAGGGGCCTTGTAGCACTGGAGGAGGTAACAGAGATGGGGAGGGATAAGCCCATGGAGGGATTTAAACGTGAGGATGAGAATTTTTAATTTATGGCAATGTAAGTCAGCGTGGATAGGTGATGGGCCTGTGAGATTGGTACGGGATAAGATGTGGGCAGCAGAGTTTTGGATGAGTTAAGGTTTCTGGCAGGTGGAGGATGAGAGGCCAGTCAGGAAAGCATTGAAGGTAGAGGCATGGATGAAAGTTTCAGCAGTAGATGGGCTAAGGCAGGCAATGTTACAGAGGTGGAGTTGATAGAATCATAGAATGATACAGCATAGAATAAAAGAGTCCATTTGGCCCATTGTGCCTGTGTCGGCTCTTTGGTAGAGCTATCCAACTAGTCCCACTCCCCCGCTCTTTCCCCATAGCCCTGCAAATTTTTTCCTTTCGAGAATGTATCCAATTCCCTTTTGAAAGTTACTATAGAATCCACCACCCTTTCAAGCAGTGCTTTCCAAATCACTGATCAGAGGTGACATTGTTCAGTTTATCCTTAGTCTTTTGCAATTGCTCTATAATCCCTTTAATTCAAGTTCTGAGTGCCTCTTCGGTCTCAAATCACTATGTAAAAAAAGTTTCCTCATGTCGCCTCTTATTCTTTTGCCAATCACTTTAAATCTGTGTCCTCTGGTCACCGACCCTTCTGCCACTGGAAGCAGTTTCTCCTTATTTACTCTATCAAAACCATTCATAATTTTGAACACCTCTATCAAATCTCCTCTTAACCTTCTCTTCTCCAGTCTTGCCACAGTCCCTCATCCCTGGTACCATTCTAGTAAATCTCTTCTGCACCCTCTCTAAGGCCTTGAAATCCTACCTAAAGTATAGTGCCCAGAATTGAACACAATACTCCAGCTGAGGCCTAACCAGTGTTTTATAAAGGTTTAGCATAACTTCCTTGCTTTTGTACTCTATTCCTCTATTAATAAAGCCAAAGGTCCCATATGCTTTCTTAACAGCCTTCTCAACTTGTTCTGCCACCTTCAATGATTTGTGTACATACACCCCCAGGTCTCTCTTTTCCTGCACCCCCTTTAAAATTGTATAATTTAGTTTATATTGTCTCTCCTCATTTTTCATACCAAAATGTATCACTTCACAGCATTAAATTTCATCTGCCATGTGTCTGCCCAGTTGCCAGTCATTGTGATGGAGTTATGGGGTTGGAAGCTCAGCGGAGAGTTGAATAAGATGCCAAGGTTGAGAACGTGATGTGGAGATGCCGGTGTTGGACTGGGGTGGACAAATGTGAGAAGTCGCACAACACCAGGTTATAGTCCAACAGTTTTATTTGAAATCACAAGCTTTCGGAGCGCTGCTCCTTCGCCGGGTGAAGACGTCACCTGACGAAAGTTGAGAACAGTCTGGTTCAGCCTGAGATGGTGGCCTGGGATGGGGAGTCAATGGCAATGGTACAGAGATAATGGCGGGGGCCAAAGACAAAGAGGGAAAAATTCGGTATCGCCCATTTTGGGGCGCTAATATTGGCCAAGCGCAAAGTTTAGCGTCCGGCGCGAAGTATCGCCTCCGACTGCAAAATTCACCTCAATCGCCCCGGAGGTGATTTGAGCGCTAAATCAGGCGCTACACACCTCTCTTAAGGCGCAAACATCAGGGAGCGAGGCGCTACCTCAGAACGCTACCGAAGCTCAGGCAATGCCAATTACCATGGAAGCCAGACACACTGGCACCGTCCAGTTCTTAAAGGGGAGGGGCCATCTTGCTGGCCAGACGCACCCTGCTCATTGCAACCTTGAATCTCAGCTTGGAGAGACCTCAAAAGCAATTGTGTTGGAAGCATTAATGGATAGTCCCAGGGAAAGAGCTCGGCGCTTAGGAACCTCAAAAGTGGTGCTGAGGGCCAAAACTCCTTAGGACAGCGTTAAAACCAAAAATTTTGCCGACAAGAAAAGGCAGGAAGCACTCGCCTTTAAATAGCGCTCCCCCAGTCCCTTCCCGACTTGAAAACGTTCCCCTCTACCTGTCGTTCCTAGCGGCAGGCGCTAAGGCAGGGGGCGCGACTCAATATCTGGTCCGGGGCGTTGTACGCTTGACTGACGTCACGATCTGCGGGTGCAGATCGTGGTGGTAGTGTTTAGCGCCGCCGCAAAATGACTGGTCAATTTCGTGAGCGGCGCTAAAATCACCGCGCTTGGGCGCTAAGTTCCTAGCGCCCCCTGGAGGCACGAACAGGAGGCGGTAACCAATTGAATTTTTCCCCCAAAGGCTTCAATCTTTCCAGTGTTTAGTTGGAGGACATTGTGGCTTATCCAATACAGGATATTGGACAAACAGTCTGACAACAAAAAGGTGAAGGTCTTCAAGACCTGAAGTTCTACATTAAGGCTTTGACATACAGGGTTAACTGGACCCCAGTTGGAAGAATTCCTGAAGAAAGAAAAATTGTGCAAAACTGCTTTATTTACCTCGTTGGATCCATTACCCCGCTATATTCATCCATTATTACCAATGAGAATCTGTTTTTTCCGTCAGGCGGGCCTGTGGTATATTCAGTGAGGAGTGAGGTTTATCTGATTCCTTTGTATTTGTCACCTGTTGATTTCCTGATTACTAATTCACCAGCACAGAGCGTTAGCTGTGATTTGTGGCAGATTTAACAACGGAATGGATTTACAATGGACGTCAATGAAAGTGCGAATGGATAGCAAGCTTAATGGCGACCTTCGACAGATAAATGGACATAAACAAATGAGCAGCGCCGAGAGGTGATAACAGCAGAGGAAACAAAAACAAAAGATTCGATTAGCAGTGTGTTTATGCTGGGACTGTCGCCGCTCCCACCGCAGCACCTTCCCAGGTCAGAAGCGAAGGAATTTGGCACATTGAGGGGATACTTTGAAGGTATGTTGACAAATGATTAGAGATACAGCTTCCACTGCGTGTGCTACGTGATTCAATCGGCCCACTGTTTTTTTTTCATTTAAAAGAGCAAAAAGTTTGAATTCAAAAAATGATCTTTGTCATTGTTAGCGTAAAATCTTTTATATGTCAATATTATAGATCATGGAAAAATAAATTTGTATTTCCGATAAAAAGTTTTATTTAAAATATAAAATTAAAATTGGAAGATGAGTACTTATAGTATAGTATAGATCTATAGATTTAAAATAAAAACAAAATGCTGGCAAACACTTGAGGGTAGGAAATGAAGCCATTACATCACCACCTCTCGAGTCCCCCAAGGATATATCCTTGGTACCCTCTTCTTCCTCATACATGTTGCCCCTTGGCGATATTATCCATAGACATGTGATCAACTTCCATATGCAAGCTGCCAACACCCAGCTCTACCTCTCCACCACCAGTCTCGACTTTTCCACTGCCTCTGCGTTGTCAGACAGCTTGTCCGATAAGTAGTCTTGGATGAGGTGCAATTTCCTCCAATTAAAAATAGGGAACACCCAAGGCATTATCATTGACCACTGCCACAAACTCTATATACTTGCCATTGATTCCATTCCCCTCCACGGACATCTCAGACTGAACCAGTCTGTTCACAACCCCGGGGTCTTATTCTTCCGAGCTGAGCTTCTGACCCCATATTCTCGGAATTACAAAAACTGTCAACTTCCACCTCTGCCCCAACTCAGCCCATCTGCCTTGGCCACCTCCAGATTTGATTTCTGATCTCTTAGCAGGCCCTCCATCCTCCACCCTCTAAACTTCAGCCCATCCAGCTCCTTCATCCTTGCTGACCTACATTGGCTCCTGGCCCCCCAGAATTAAAGTTCTCATCCTTGTGTTGAAAACCCTTCATGGCCTCACTCCTCCCTATTTCTGCAACTTCCATAGCCCTACAATCCCCCTGATCTCTCTGCTCCCCTGATTCCAGCTTCTGTGAGTCCCCCTTTGCCCCACCATTGGCAGCCATGCCTTTAGCCGCAAAGGCCCCATGCTCTGGAATTCCCTCGTTAAACCCCTCTACTTCACCTCATTCTCCTCCTTAACCTACCTCCTTCACCCCTCTTTACATCCCTTTCTTTGGTTCTGTGAAGCACCTTGGGGCGTTTTTCTCCATTAAAGGAGGGAGGAGGACAGAAGGAGTATGTTTGTGTGTGTGTGTGCTGGGCCGATATAGCAGAGCCTGGTCTCCAATCGTCTTGGATCCCCTTGCCATTGGACCAAGACTTTGCTCTGTCAAGCCCGTGTGGTAGCTGGTGTGCAACGGCCACCCCACATTAAAATAATTCACGCACAGGCCACTTCCACCCTTTAAAATGAAGTTTGGGACCTGGAACGTCAGGACCCTCATGGACAACCCCAACAGCGACAGACTGGAACGCCGTACTGCTATCATTGCCCAGGAGCTCAGATGTTGAGACATAGACATCGCCGCCCTAAGCAAGACCCAGCGGGCAGGAGAAGGCCAGCTCAAGAACAAGGCAGTGGTTACACCTTCTTCTGGAAAGGCAAACCTGAAGAAGAATGCCACCTCCATGGGGTAGGCTTCGCCATAAAAAGTGAGCTAGTTGAACATCTCAGAGACTCCCCTTGTGGAATAAACGAACGCCTCATAACTCTACGGCTCACCTTAGCCCGCCAGTGCGCTACGGTCATCAGTGCGTACGTCCCAACACTGGAAGCCACAGACGAGACCAAAGAGGAATTCTACTCCAGCCTCGAACAATCCCTGTCCCGAGTCCCGACGGGCGACAAGCTGATCCTCCTTGGCGACTTTAATGCCAGAGTTGGAAAGGACACAGACCTCTGGGGAGGTGTGATCAGCAGAGAGGGGGTAGGGAAAGCCAACTGCAACGGTACCCTCCTCCTGACGAAATGCTTAGAACATGGCCTTGTCATAACCAACACCTTGTTCCGTCAGAGAGACAAGTACAAGGCTTCATGGCAACACCCTCGCTCCAAGCACTGGCATCTGCTGGACTACGTCATCGTCCGAGCAAGCGACCGCAAGGACATCCGCATCACCCCGCGCCATGACAGGAGCTGACGACTGCTGGACAGACCAGTGCCTAATCCGCTCTGTCATCTCCATCAACGTAGCCCCAAAACAGCAGCGGCAACAGAAGCAATGCCGCAGGAAAATCAACGCTGGAGCACTCAAAGACCCTGCTAAGAAAGCCCTATTCAGCCTGCGCCTCACAACCAACCTGACAACTCCCAGTGATTCAGAGACACAGAGTGTCCACAGCGCCTGGTCTGCACTCAAGGCCTCTATAATCAGCACCTGTGAAGAGACGCTTGGTCACTCGACCAAGAAACACCAAGACTGGTTCGACGAGAACAACCAGGAGCTAATAAGCTGCAAGCACAAGGCATTCCTGATCTGGAAACAGCAACAGAACTCGAGAGCAAGAAAGCAGCTCTACAGATGACTGAAGGCCGAGGTCCAACAAAAAACTCGCGACCTAAACAGCAGATGGTGGGTGGAGAAAGCGCAGGAGATCCAGCAGCTAGCCGACAACCACGATGTGCGTGGATTCTTTAGTGCAGTCAAGACCACCTACGGCCCAAGCACCCAAGGCCCTACCCCACTGCGGGCCAAGGGAGAGGTACTCATCAAGGACAGAGAGGCAGTCAGTGCCTGCTGGAAGGAGCACTTTGAAGATCTCCAACACGGCAAGAGACACACAGGTGGGCAGAGGAAATGCTTCAAGGACACCCTCAAAACCTCCTTGAAAAAGTGCAACATCCCCACCGACTCCTGGGAATCCCTGGCCCAAGACCGCACAAAGTGGAGGAGAAGCATCCGGGAAGGCACCGAACAACTCGAGTCTCTTCGCCGGGAGCAAGTGGAAGCCAAGCGCAAACAGCGCACGTCAACCCAAGCACCCCACCCACCCGCCGTCTGCCCCACCTGTGACAGAGACTGTAGGTCCCGCATTGGACTCATCAGTCACCTGAGAACTCATTTTTAGTGTGGAAGCAAGTCATCCTCGGTTCCGAGGGACTGTCTAAGAAGAAGAATTGATGTTGTCGTCATTGTCTGATGCTCACACGTGAACCTTTCAGCAGGAATCACGGAATAGGCAATGGTTCTTTTCTAGCCAGCTGAACTGAAATACTATCTTCATCAGGCTGCTTTAGGGCTGGAACAATGAGGAATCTCTCCTCTCAGGAGGGAGGATAGTTAACCATTTTAAAATGTTCTTATAAAGCAGTCTCATATCAGAAGTACTTCCTCTCCAGAGTAACGTCTTCCTTAATTTAAATTGAAGAGATTATGTACACCAGAACTTCACAACCCTGTAACAAAAATGAATGGTGTAGATGGCCATACATCAAATCATGTCATTATAGGTGTAAGAACATCTGGAGCTGATCAGATATCTTTTCAGGCCTACAATTTATCACTCAGGGGTACAGTGCTGAAGTGAACAGTACTAAATTTAGACTATAGCTGACAGAATGTTTTCAGCTTTCCCTGAGGCCACATCTAAAAGTGTAATATACAGAGGGAATAAACAGATCACCAGGCATAGCCACCTCGTCCAAAAATAAATTCAGGCGAGTGTCCAACCAAAACTTCAAATAAAAGCTGAAGAAGTTTTTAAAATCCTGTTTCTCATGCCTGCGCAGACTATCGCTACATGTATCCTCTACACCAGGGGACTTGATGGTTTGAGTCTTAGGCCTTTCTATTGTCACGGTTAGTCCCACTCCATGATTGATTTGCACAAGCAGTGAATCAAGGGAAACAAGTAATCAAACTCTAGATTTTCTGTTCTCCAAAGATGGAATGGCTAAAAAGCTGGCTCGTTTTCATACTGCATTCCAATCATGGACTAACAAAGGCAACAACCAAGTCAGGCAATGGTGGTCAATACAAACTTGTGCTTAGGAAGTAAGTACTGGAAACAGTTGTGCAGTATGGGAGGCTGCCAATTATCTGGAATTCACCATACTTACTTTGGGTCAGAGCACCAGCAGGAATATTGAACCTGCTGACCATGCACAATCTCAGAGGTTTACAAATTGTAATTGTAACTTTAAGTTTCTGGTCACCGAACTTCAGGGACTGTACAGGCAAGCAATGTTTGTTAGTTGACACAAAGGTGTATGAAATGGGAAGGGTCCCTATCCTGAGCCAGTTTCTTCTTCTCCAAGGTGGCACACCTGTGGCTAATCATGTCTAATACTTGATTGACATTAGAGATCTGCCAATCAGCTGTTTTGTTTCCCTGCTGTTAAACCTGCCTCATTCACTTACTAAACTTGGATTAAGAGGTCCGTACCTCAGTATAAACACAGTATTGTGGCAATCCTTTACTGCAGTGGTGATCTGCCTCTACTGAGAATCCGAGGTCTTCTCTAACTCCATCCTTAGCTATTTCAACACCATTCATGGAGTATGCACCTTGTCCATTCTTCTCCTCATGTGTAGCACTTTGCACTTGTCTGCATTCAATTTTATCAGCCATGGTTTTGCTTCTTTCCATGTCTTGCACAACTCATTCTATAATTTCCAAGCTTCCTCTTCCAATTCCACTGCCTCGCCTAGTTTGTATGATTTGCAAATTTCAAAGTCACAGTTGTTAAGCTTAATTGGAGGCTCAATTGATAAGCATTGCTGATGAATGTGACTTCTTATACCTGCGTTTATATTTTATAACTGAGTTTAATTCTGCCATGAGTGTATTTCCATACTCTTATCAGACACCCAAGTGTCCACATACAAATGACTAATTTTAGAACAAATTGAAAGCATCCAGGCGCCACCTAGTGGCTATTGTGCAGAATCTCTAGCGAAATGGCACAGACAGCTGTTTTTAGCTGTTTACACCATTTCTCTGGGGTTCTGCCAATCTCCCACTGGAGAATCCCTGCGGAAATTCCAGACACATGTTCGCATTCAGTCAGTATAAGTTGAAGCCCCAAGACACAGGCTTCACAGGAGAGAACACTCATCCCTGTGGTATTCCTTTTCATGTAACAGCCCAGGCTAAAAGCAAATCCCAGTTCAAGGATCAGTGCCTGCAGAGTTTGATTTAGAATGGAGACCAAGACCTGGTCATACTGCATGCTCCAAGCTGACATGCAGCCAAACCCCAGCTACGAGCTCAGCATTGCCAGTGGTTGTCGAGATCAAAAATGCTGTTACCTTTTATGCTGTAGCTCCATTCTAGGTTAAACACTGGGAACATCAACAAAATAAGCCCAACGGCTGTACGCAGGTGTACAAAACAAATGACCAATCTCCTATCTGTTTGAGCAAGAAACTTCATCTCCTTCCTTATGGTCAACAAACAGTATCTGTGCAATTTTACAGAGAGGCAGGATTCTTGAAGGTTCAGGCATTTATAGAATGTATCTCTGTGTCCCTACATGCTTCATTGTACAAAGCCACAATGATTCCACTCTCTGAATGTTCATCTTAATTGCAAATATCAGTATTTGATTATGCAAGTCAATACTCGTTGCTCAGGTAGCTGTTATAATGTCTTTATTTTACTCTAACCTCTTCCTAATATTTGAACCATAAAAACAAGTCTCACGGTGGCTCCTGGGTGACTCTGGCTATCCTCTGCACCCTTGGCTTATGATGCGGAGATGCCGGTGTTGGACTGGGGTGGACAAAATTGAGAGGTCGCACAACACCAGGTTATAGTCCAACAGTTTTATTTGAAATCACAAGCTTTCGGAGCTATCGATCGCCCCTTCCTCAGGTGAAGGAAGGGGCGATCGATAGCTCCGAAAGCTTGTGATTTCAAATAAAACCCTTGGCTTATGACAGCCCTGCAGTATTCAAGGACACTGGCTGAACACACCATGGACAAGCTGACACAGATATAGAGGTGTCCTGTAACACAGCCCAGCTAAGGTTTCAAGGATCTTGGTAGTCAGTTGCATACAACACAATTTTGCCCTGAAAAAAGGCATCCTCATTGAGGCTCCAGAGAAGGAAGATTTTAATAAACAAACATGCCATGTGTGAGTGGTGATTGTTTTGGTGGTACTTTCCCTTGCTAACAATGTGCCATGTCTCTGCTCCTGAGCCTAGTCTCGTGCTTTCTCTGTGTGATTTCTGTGTGTGATACCTCAGTAGCAGCAGTATGTGAGCTGGCTGGCTGCTGTGTGCGCACAGGAGACTCTAGAATTGAGGTGGTCTTTGCCTCCTAGCAGCTGAGTCATGAAATGGCGCAGCTGCAATCTGCACCACTTCCACAACTGGCCTTGCATGCTTTCTGCCATGTGCAGGCATCATAGGTGTTGGCTGGAGGGTCGAGGTCTATTACTACTTGGTTCTCTTTATGTGAGCTAGAAGCCCATCATAGCAGGAAAAGATAGCCTGTTCCACTATGGCAGAAATCTGGGTATCTGTGGGAGAAGCATGGACTGCCCTTGGGGCATAGGGGGTGGGAGGGGTAAGGTTGCAATGCAGGGATCCCTGGAGCTGCCAAATACTCCATGGTGGACTAGCATGTTGTGAAATCAGTCTTCAGATAGTGTTAAGGAGAATGACAAAGTGCTTCAGTATATGCTTGGTTGTTAGTAACTAAATCAGAGATTAGAGTGAGAAGGAAGAGCATCAGAAAGTTATCATAAAGCCTGAACTGGCAACAATCCTCCTACTTTCCCATCTCCAACACCCTGTAGGGTCTCCCTTTCCAGAATCTATAGGTCTTTATCCTCATATGGGGTTAGATGATAAATATTAGGGGCTTCTCCATTAAGTGTGTTCTCTCTGTTGTTATGGACTGTTTATTCCTGGTAGCAAAGTAGAAGTGAGAAGTTCCAAGTGCCTCTCCTGCCCCGATTCTCCTCCTCCTCCCCCCCTCCCCCAATAGGAAAACAAATCTCTTGTGCATCCATGTTTATTTTTATTTGAGCCCAAGATATCCTCTGTTTTCCTCACTAATTCCTCATTTTCGACCTACTGTGGCTAAGCAGGCCGGGAGGTTGGTTACCTGCTGCAAGGCTCCTGCCTGCACTGCTATGAATTGGCCATTAGCAGATACAAAAGAGCAGCCTAAGAATGAATTTTCTTTGATTCTGGCACCTTGCATCTGTTTGGTATCTTCTTGCAGCCAAGCCTGAACCTATTTTCACCCAATGTACACACACACACACAAACACACACACACTTGCAGCAGGGGTAACTAACTGCAAACAGGAACAAAAACCCTGGGTAATTTTCCCCTTGTTGGCCCAAGAGTGAATTGTAATTCCCCCACTATTACGCCAGCCAATTTAGTACAAATTTGAGATTGAACCTGGGCATTGTAGTCTGCACTGCAGACCCACAGCCCTCTGAAATGGCCTAGCAAGCCACTCAGTTGTAACATACCGCTACGAAAAACAATAAAAAGAATGAAACCGGACAGACCACCCGGCATCGACCTCGGCACCGGCTACGGACATGGCAATGGCACACCCAGCCCAGTCGACCCTGCAAAGTCCTCCTCATCAACATCTAGGGAATTGTCCCACAGACTAGTCAAGCAACAGCCTGACATAGTCATACTCTCAGAATCATACCTTTCAGCCAATGTCCCAAACTCCTCCATCACCATCCCTGGGTATGTCCTGTCCCACCGGCAGGATAGACCCACCAGAGGTGGCGGCAAAGTGGTATACAATTGGGAAGGAGTGGCCCTGGGAGTCCTCAACATTGACTCCGGACCCCATGAAGTCTCATGGCTTCAGGTCAAGCACGGGCAAGGAAACCTCTTGCTGATTACCACCTACCGCCCTCCCTCAGCTGATGAATCAGTACTCCTCCATGTTGAACACCACTTGGAAGAAGCACTGAGGGCAGCAAGGGCACAGAATGTACTCTGGGTGGGGGACTTCAATGTCCATCACCAAGAGTGGCTCGGTAGCACCACTACTGATCGAGCTGGCTGAGTCCTGAAGGACATAACTGCCAGTCTGGGCCTGCGACAGGTGGTGAGAGAACCAACCTGAGGGAAAAACCTACTTGACCTCGTCCTCACCAATCTACCTATCGGTGGGCATGCACACTGAGCTCATGGGTGCAGTGGGAAGGGTGCCCGAATGCATTGAGTCACTGGCAAGGAGTGTGGAGCACTTCGCTGTAGCACAGGCGGATGCCACACTAACGCTTAGTGCTGCAATTCAGTCACTGGCTGCCGTGATCCCATCTCTGACTGCTCTCATACAGACTCAGATTGAGGCCACGCGAGCACAGACTGCTGCCAACCTCGATGGTTCGTGCACATGTCCCCGGGGCTGTCACCGCGCCGCAGCAGGCCAGCAATCTGTTCTCCAGCAGATTGCTCCGGATGCTGAAGTGCTGCCCCGTGGGAGTGCCAGTGTGTCGGGCGAGCAGGGAGTTGCTGTCCTCTCTCACGATGACAGCATTCCTGCTGCCAACACTGTCACTTCTCCACTGCACTTGCCACCGCCTGTAGGACAGACTGCTGCCGCCCATGCAGAGTTGGTGCAGTCTGCAGCCGGGCCCTCCAGGCCCAGAAGTGGTCGAGGCCGTCCTTCAGGGGCATCTGCAGTGTCAGGGTCTGACGAGCAGCAGCCTTCCACCAGCCTTGCTGCAGCCACTGAGGTCCCATTACGGAGGAGCAGTAGGGTTAGAAGGGGGGAAGTGCGCAAGGGAAGGAGATCACCCTCGAAGGGCAAAAAGTAGGAGGTGTGATAAAATGCTGGTCATTTTTTTATTAAAGGTCGAGGTTCATGGTCCAACTTTTGTTTAGTGTTTTGGACATTATCTCCAGGTTGTGAGAACCAGTTATGTTATTGACTGTTTTTTTGTGTTTATTTCTATGAGTTTGTCATGAGGAATTGACACACACAGAGTTTGTAAAATAAATAAGTTTCTGTATTCAAAATATACATGGTTGGTGGTTGGAATTATTGGTGCCTTGGCCGGCTTAGAGGTTGCGTGCTGGGTTCATTAATGTTGTTAGCAATGGCAGGGGCCCTAGAAGCGGCTTGCTATTAGCCGTTGACGGACGGCCCTTGCAGTTTGACCATTGTGGGCCGCCCTCCCGCCTTGGTGCTGCTGATGATCATCCTCCTCGTCCTCTTCCTCCTCTTCCTCCTCCTCCTCTGGTGGTGCTCCAAGGCCTGGTGGCATTGGCTGGGTCCTGAGGATTGCCATGTTATGCAACATGCAGCACACGACTACGAAGTTCGATACTCGCTCAGGCGAGTACTGCAGGGCTCCTCCAGAATGGTCGAGACAGCGGAACCGTTGCTTCAGCACGCCGATTGTGCGCTCAATTATGTTCCTGGTAGCTTGATGGCTCTCATTGTACCGCAGCTCAGCAGGGGTGTTGGGCGTACGGAGCGGTGTCATCAGCCAGGTGCTCAATGCATACCCCTTGTCCCCGAGAAGCCAACCAACTGGCTGATGCGGTGCCTCGAAAAGTTCTGCCACAGTAGTCTGGCGCAGGATAAAAGCATCGTGGCAGCTGCCAGGATACTGGGCATTGACAGCGAGTATCAGCTGTCTGTGGTCACAGACCAACTGGACATTCAAGGAATGGAACCCCTTTCTGTTCCGGAATTCCTCGGCATTCTCATGCGGAGCACGCAAAGCCACATGCGTGCAGTCAATGGCGCCCTGCACCATGGGGAAGCCCGCTACCCTCGCAAAGCCCAGAGCGCGGTCACGCTGCTTGTCTGGGGTCATGGGGAAAGAGATGAACTCTCGTCTCCTTTTAAAGAGGGCATTTGTGACCTGCCGGATGCAGCAATGCACCGTGAACTGGGAGATATTGGCGAGGTCCCCAGCAGCAGCTTGAAATGAGCCAGTAGCGTAAAAGTTGAGAGCCACTGTGACCTTCACTGCTACCGACAGAGACGTCCTGGACCTCAGTTGAGGCTGCAGATCTGGCTGCAGAAGGTGGCAGAGCTCAGTGACCACCTCCTTGCTGAATCGCAGCCTTCGCAAACACAGCTCCTCAGACATATGGATGTAGGAGAGCTGTTCACGATATACCCTGGGAGGGTAAGCTCTCCTGTACATACGCCTGATGACCCTCCTCCGTCTGGCCATCATTGCCACTCTCTCTCTGCGTCTCTGTATCCTCCGATTCAGCTGGAGCAGGACGACGCCCCCAATCAGTGCAGCCCCCATATTCTCTTTGCAAGCAAAGTAATGAAGGACAGCAACTAAAGTACCAGCGAAGTTAGGATCAATAGGCAAAACTACCTCACAAAGCGTTGAGTCAATGTAGAAGTCTCTCTTTCTCTCTCTCCGAATCTCTCTCTCTCTCTCAGAACGAGTGGTGCAAAAATGTCGACCACAGAAAAAGACAGGAAGAGGCCCCCTTTAAATAGCGCCCCCCCCAGCCCCACAGCGATTGATAGCGTTCCAGTCTTCCGGTCGTTGGATGCGCCAGGCGGTAAGGCAGGGGGTGCCACTCAATTTCCGCTCCGGGGCGCCACAAGGGCGTTGCACCATGGAATGACGTCATAATCTGCGCGCGCAGGTGGTCGCAGCGGTAAGTTTTAGCGCCGCCGCACAATCTCTAGTTAAGTTCCCGAGCGGCGCCAACATCGCTGCGCCCAGGCGTTAGCGGCTTTGCGCCCCATTAGCGCCCTCTTAAGGCGCTAACGGGAGGCGCAACCAACTGAATTTTTACCCCCAGGAGTGTTAAAAGTAAAAGGTGAATGGACAAGACCAACAAAAGAGTCAAAGTAACATTCCATATTAAATATTGTATTTATTAATCTCTTACAATTGTGACACTACTGGTTTGCCAACTGACATTAGGTCCAGTGGTTAGCTAAAGCCAGTGTGGCTATATATATATATATGTGGGTGGCTATACATAGAATCATACAGCACAGAAGGTGGCCATTTGGCCCATTGTGCCTGTGCTTGCTGTCTGAAAGAGCTGTCTAATTAGTCCCACTCCCCTGCTCTTTCCCCATAGCCCTGCAAATTTTTCCTTTTCACGTACATATCCAATTAATTCCCTTTTGAAAGTTACTGTTGAACCTGCTTCCATCGCCCTTTCAGGTCGTGCATTCCAGATCATAACAACTCGCTTGGTTCTTTTGCAATTACCTGTGTCCTCTGATTACCGACCCTTGTGTCCTTCGTTCACTGACCCTCCTGCCAGTGGAAAGTTTCTCCTTCTTTGCTCCATCAAAACCCATCATAATTTTGAACACCTATATTAAATCTAGAACAACTCTATTATATTCATTAAACTTATCTTACAGACTGTCCCTACAGAGTTCAGCCAGCGCTTTTTCCAACATTAAATTAAATGATTGAAACTTAAGTCTGCGATAGACCATCAGAGGACATATCAGTCTGGTGACTGACTGTCACAGAGCTATATAACATTTCAATGCTTACTCAGAAAATGTATTAGATTGCATGTGCATCTCTCGGTCCCACTACTGCCGTGGCTGTTATTTTTGGATTAAAATCCAGTTTCATGTAGTGAACATGTTATGCAGAATATGATAGTTGAGCTGGTGATCTAATGTCAGAGTAGTCAAATGCAGCATGTGTAAACTGAAATAAAAACAGAAAATGCTGGAAATACTCAGCAGGTCAGGCAGCAGCTGTGGAGAGAGAAACAGAGTTAACGGGCTGGATTTTACGAACCTCAGTGGCGGGCGACGTTGGTGGTGGGTCCCAACTCCGCTGCTGTCTCCATCCCGGCCTCTGAAATTAATTTCCCCTGATTGGGCTTGTTAAGCCCGCCCAGCGCGTTTCCCAGCCAGTTAGAGGAAGCGGTTTTGGTGACGTCATTTGATGGTGTGACATCAGCCGGTTTCTTTTAAAGGGACCATGGCCAAATTTATTTTGACATTTGTGCTGTCAGTGTTCTACAGCATTGAGGTGCTGCAAACACTGACAAGCACTGCACAGAGGTGCACGGCTGCACCCAGGCTCTCCCATGACTCCCTCCATATGCTTATGGAGGGAGTCACAGCACACAGGGAGGTCCTCTTCCCTTCCCCTGGGTGGAAGAGACCTCTCTAGGAGATCAACACAGCCTGGTTGCACATTGCATAGGAGGGCACAAGCAGGGATGTGGTCAGGAGGACCTGGGCGCAGTGCCGAAGACGTTTCAATGATGTCAGTAGATCACGAAACGTTAGTACAAAGTCACACTCAGCCTCATCCTGCTGTGCCTCTCATCACATCCCCATCACTCTGCGTTCCCTACCCTGCTCCTGCACATCCTTACTCACACCAACTTACCTTGCACCTCCACTCATCCCTCTCTATTTATATTATCATATCCCCATCTCACTAGCCACCCCTCACACTCAGCCTAGTCCAATCATACCAACTAACAACACACAAGGGTAGGCACTTGGGTGTTTTATGCAATGTTCATGTAAAGTTTCTGTTAATGTGGTGTCAAACATTGAAACCTTTATTTTCAACACTTTGCGTTCTTGGACAGATTTGTGTGCACCTTTGGAAGTGGCTTAGTGCGTTGCAGTGAATGTTGAGACTCCCCGCAATTGTGATGAGTGTAAAAGGAATGGCTTAGGCATTGTAGGGATGCTTTATGTTGTTGGTGTGGGGTGATGCCAACCTGGCACATCATGTGGCAGCTAGGGTGTACAGCATCAAGTGAAGTAAATCTGGCCATGGTGAGACCATCCCTGGCCTCCCGGGCAGCAATGTGATCGGGTGCTGATGCCCTCTGTCCTGTGCAGCATCAGTTGATTGCGGAGAAGGTTGGTGTTGTTGTTGTTGGTGCTGCTGGTGTGCCTGGTGATGCTGGTGTTGGGGCTAATCGTGGTGGGATTCTGAGGACCAAGGTGGGAGAGTTTCAAGGGCACCCATGCTGATGGAATAGATGATAGGTGAAGTAGAGATGACAGAAGCGATCTGTCAATGGTGAGGGAGGTAATGAGGTCAGACTGGATGGAGACTTGTGTAAAGACGTGCAGCATCCTGAATCTGTAGTGGAAATGCAGTTTAGAGAAGCTGGTGGTTAAGGGAACATTTCTCAATAAGCTGGGAGCTTTGACTTGACATTTGAAGCTGTCAACTCATCAGCTGATTCAGTGGCCACTGACCTCCCGCCTCAGCTTCACGGACGATGTCTAGGCACAGCGGGAAACCGGTGGGTGACCTGCCAAATCCAAAAAGCTGGGAAAAACCCATTGATAAGTGGCTGTAAACAAGCCACTAATGATTTGAATTGCCTCCCCCGCCGCTGCGTGTCGGGTCTGCTCAGCGCTGACTGACCAGACATTTGGTAAAGGCGCATGGTGGCGGTTTCACAGCGGGTGCCTGATCCGCTGGGGAAAAAAATACTTTTGTACCCGCTGACCCCCCCCGCAAAATCCAGCCCAACGTTTCAGGTCGATGACCTTTCGTCAGACCTGGAAAAGTTAGAGATGTAACAGATTTTAAGCAAGTGCAGAGGCAGGGAAAAACAAGGGAGGGGAGGAAAGAACAAAAGGGAAGGTCTAGGATAGGGTGGATGGCAGGAGTGGTTCTGACGAAAGGTCATCAAGCTGAAACGGTAACTCTGTTTCTCTCTCCACAGATGCTGCCTGACCTGCTGAGTATTTCCAGCATTTTCTGTTTTTATTTCAGATTTCCAGCATCCGCAGTATTTTGCTTTTGTATATGTGTAAACTGAAGTTTTTTAGGCCACACCGACAGCTTATCTTTGCCTCATACCAAAACCATATCTGCTGTGGTAAAATCTTTGATATTAGCACACATTGTCATTATTAAATTATATTTCAATAATAATTATGCAAATTTAATCTGGAAGGTGATAATTATGAACATGTTTTACAGCGTGTATGCATGTTCACATGCACGTATTGACAGGCACAAACTATCACATGATATTGGAATTTTTAACCAGCTTTGGTGAACACTCTGTTTTCATTTCTCAATGGCTAACTTTCAGCTCAATAAGTATATTATTAGGAGTTACATTCAACAAATGGCTCAGCATTGCCTTGACAACAAAGTCACATAGAATTTACATCCATTCACCCCCATCGTGCATGCTAGCTTTTCAACTGAAGTTGTTTACTCTAGTTATTGTTCCCTGCCTTTACCCGTATTCTTTTATCTTCTACCTTTTTCAAATACCCATCCAATTCCTTTTTAAATGTTATATTCTCTGCCTCGCTAGTCACTTGTGGGAAAGCGTTCCATGTTCTAATAACCCACTGTGTGAAAAACAATTCTTCTAACTTTCCCCTTCATTTTTCTGCTGATAATCCTGACAATGGCCGCTTGTTACTGATTCACTAACCAGTGGAAACAATCTTTCACTGTTATCTTTCACTGTTTACCCTCTTAAACCCATTCAAAATTCTGATGACTTCTGTTGTTTGAGTTGCCATGACATCACTTGCACCTCATGAACTGCTTAAAAAAACCTAGTCAAGTTGACATGAAATTATCCTGCCGGTGATTTTGTGACAGTTATGTATTTTTTTTCAACAAGCCAAAGCGAAAATGTAACAAAAGCAGCAGCTCCAACTCCAATCACATTGTCAAGTCATGGCTCGAATCAGTCACACTTCATATGGAACATAGCTCACATTCACGTAGAGCACTCAATTACAACATTCTCTGATGTGAAATGTTTATTTTTGAGGGTGGGGGTAGGGAGTGTACATCATTAACATTTAGACACAGATCAGGTTATCAAGAAAACTGTTCATTAGCCCTTAACTATATACGGAACCTTATCCCTTAAAGTGCTTACAAATTAAACAGTCTTTTGTTGCAAGGTCAAAATTGCTGACAATCAAATTGTACATTATTCAATATCACAATTCAGTCAACCGGAAAAGAAACGTCATAGATTGGACTAAAAATTGTCTACAGCCTTGGTTCCTAAATATGTACAGGTGCACATGAAAGAAATAACTATAAAATGGAATGAGAAAACGGAATGAACAATCAGAAAACTCTAGCTTCCTGTAAGTAACATAAGGAAAGTTCAGCTGAGAGTTGTATGCGGAAATTTGGGAATTCTTTTGTTTGAAACATTAAACACAGAAAATGAAAATTATTTCCACTTATTTACAAGCTGCTTTCAGAATGTGCATTTTTAGAAAACATTTAATTCACACATCGACACTAAACTAAACATAGAAAATTAGAAATTTGTTCAGAAAATACTTTAAATGTAGAAATGTTTTTCAGAATTCTTTTGTTTCGACCTGTAATGTTTTGTATTAATAGCAATTCATTGTCAGGAGTGATGAAACCAGTTATATTTTTGAAGGCTGCAAGGATTAACACTCAATTTTGAGCCCAGTGGCATCTCAGAATGGTAAATAGCTTTCAGCATTTATTTGTTCAACAAGGTTAAAGCTGAAGAGCTAGGCACAGAATATGAACAGCTACAACTTGTTCAAAAATCCTTTTTCACATTAACATTTTTTAATCTGTAAAAAAAAAGCAACATATTTTTGATTCAAAATGAATCCTGACTTATTCTGACTTTTGGTGAGTTGTGGATATAAACTACAACCTTCTCTTTTCCATCCAGCTTCGTACAAAGTGCAAACTGTAGTCTGACATTATTGGAAAGCCATCTGCCAAATGCTTTGTGAATGGCAGTGTCAAAGTCAAAGAATAGCAGTGGCATGACCGCCACACAGCGGAGCATGGCACTGGTGGACTCTATGATGTGGCTAAGTATTGATACATAGCCTTACCTTTCCAGTTCTAATTCTCACACTCCTACCAAACACCAATGTTATTTTATTAATGAACTCCTGTATCATAGCATTGGCAAAATGCTATTGGTTCAATCCTAGTCTATTAGTGACCAGGCTGCTGGTTGTTCTATATAATTAATTGATCCGGTGGAGGTATGAAGACAGACTCCAGCGACTGACTCTATTTTCATTGGCGGGAAGAAGACTTAGAGGAGATATGATATTAGAACAATGAACGATATACATAAGGTAGGGGTAACCAGACGACTTAGCTTAGACAGTGAGCACAGAGCTTGATGACGTAATATAATGGTCACAAGTCTTGAACAGAATTAGAGATTAGAAGAAATTTACCTAACAGAATAGTAGTACAGACTACCAGAAAAAGAAGTCAGTCGCTGTCAAGAAAAGGAATTAAGGTTACAAAGAGGTTAATTGATCTGTCTGAGTAAAGAGATCTTGGGTGAAATGCCACAATGAGATAGTCATGCGTGGGCATGGGCTGTGCATTTATGGCTTTTACTCAGTCCAAGATTTGTTAAATATTCTGATTTTTACCATCAGTTGAGCAGCGCAGCTCCCACCCCCAAAGCATACACAAGTAAGGGAGGTCACGGTTTATAGAACAGAGACTCACAGTGTTTCTGTAATCTTGTTTAAAAATGAACCACCCAATGCATGTGCTGGAAGATATTTAAGTCTGGTCCAACTAAGATCAGCAGTTCCTTTCAGGATGAGTCATTACTATTGTGATCAGTTACTTATTAATTATTTATTCCTGATTTTCTCTCTCCTCTCTTTCTCTCCTGAAGGCATTTACTCTAGCTAACATACAGTTACAGAATGAGAATTTATAAGTCTTTGAGTAATGCTTGCACATGTTGGATTTTCGAACCCGTCTTCATTATAATAGTCATTACAAGCTAAAGGAATATGAGTTTGGTGACACACTGGACATCTGGAACTTGTAATTTGAAGTAAAATTTCAGCCTTGAAGTATAATAACCAGGCAGTTATGGCAAACGCTTATTACCCCACATCCTATAGCATTTTACCTTCTGTATGTGTCCCTCTCATTTGCAGTTTCTGCTTGAGCAGGAAGATGCAGCATCACTTTCCACATCCTGAAAACTGACATGCTTTGATAAAGTCCTGAATTTATTACACATTTTCCAACTTAATAAATAATCCCTTGCATCCACCTTCCTTGGTCCATTTCATGTCCCTGTCTTTTTCTCCCATTCCTATAATTAAAAATAGAAAGGAAATCTTTTGTTAGAGTTTGATTTGTCAGTGAAAAAGCAGCTTCATTTCTTTTGCTTTGTCCTCATAGCTATGTGAAGTCGATTGTACAATAGTAAATAGTTTAATTCTGCTGCTTGTATATTATTCCCACAAGGGTTCTGCTTTGACTTAGTTGTCATTATAATGAATTTGGTACTGAATCCAGTACATAGCTTCTCTGTCTTTTGGCCCGTGTGTGATATATTACCAAATTACTATTATCACTTCTACTTCCACAAACAGGAATAATTAAAAATGAATGTAACTTGCTTTGTTTTACAACATCAGGGGCGGAGAGCACGACAAGTGCACGACAATACTGGGAAAATCGAGGTAAAATGGTTGAAGTTCTTTATTCCTATTTTCTGGGCTATATCAAAATGTTTCCAGGACATTTGGATTCACTGCCATAAATTAGCTCCCAGATAAGCATCAGTATTAATTCTTAGAAATAAGACACAAACACAACTTATCCTGTAAAATTATCACTGTACAAATTATTTTCTATCAAATACATACACAATAGAGTTAAATCCTAATTGCAGTTATGACGCAGAATTCAGTATTGCATGTTAGTGTGCCAGTGCATATCTCAGTCATTACACCTGTATGTGCACATGCTTTTCCACTAATCTTCTCACAGCAATGGAGAAGTACCATGTTGTTAAGTGAGAGTGAAACTGTCACACAACTGAAAAATTAGTCGCTAGTACATGGCACCACTTACAGTGGCAAACTGGAGCTGAACAGTATGTTAACGTGATGCCTTGTTTTCTACTAGGAATAGGATATCAAAACGAAGGTGATACCTTAGCTTTCTGTAAGACGCATCCTTTACTGGAGGATATCATGGTGGGAGCTCTCCTTCTCATTTCTGAAGCACAGTTCACAGGAATGAAATGATGTTCTGTGTAACTGTTTTCAGTCTGTGGAAAACACAGGACAATATTTTAATAATTGAACCACTCGCCCACACAAGCTGAAGGCAGAGCTCCTTTTTACCATAACCATACATTCAACATCAGTTCATTTATTTCAGGAACTGTAAACTCAGATTAAAGTGTATTACAAAGCTTATCAAAGATGAAAGGGAATCTCTACACTACATATTTGTAGGAGTGAACTAAATACTTGTATGTTTTCACTTTGTCAGGCCCAAATACAGTTCCCACGTGGAAAACTTCATTGCCTGTTCTTCCATGTTTTCTGCCAGGGTAGCACCAGACATTTTATTTGCAGCATAGCTTTTTGTAATATTTTTTTTCTCCTCTCCTGTCCTGCAAGTGCTGACTTACACTTGCGTATGGTGCTGAAAGTCCTTCAGTACCTCACACAAGTGGCCAGGTGTGAGACCTGACAATGTGTTGGTGGCCTATGCAACCATTGTAGGCTGACCTCACCTGATGTTCAGACAAGGACACTTTCCAATCCAAGTCACTGATTAGCCATTGGACTTGGGTATCTGGCTTATTGTTCCCTTCTCTAGCCCAGCTGCCTTAACCAACTGCGATGGCTCCAGTTAAGATCAGGCAACTCAGCACAAGTTAGAGATTCAACCTGAGACCTTCTTCCAACATGTGGCTGAGTTACATACTAGACTGTGCATTTAGCAACTGAGCCACTAGTGAATGTCTGGTACAAATGTTGCCATCTTCTTGTATTTTAAAGCGGCAATTTTCCATCTTTGTATTCCCAGTGAGAAGATCCACCTACTATGAGTAGCATAGCAGAAATTCAAGTGCACACTGAATCTTTTCCTCATCCAACATCCACACACAGGCACTTTCCAGAACCAGTCACTGGATATCAATCCAGGTCAGGAACTCTTGCTGATTTTTCTCCTCTTCAGCTTAGGGGTGTTAAGGTCAATTCTAGAACCCTTACTGTAGCCCTGGCCGAAATCATCTTACTCAGGAAAGATTAGGGATTGAACCTGGACAGTGGATTTATCAAATGAGCCGTTGGGGCTGCAAGAGAGGACAACTTCATCCTATCATTTTGCACTGGGTTCAATGTTAGTGTACAAAGACTATCCCTTTAAGGTAAACATTTCAATTTTAGGTGAAACGTTTCTGGAAATTTTCTTCTAGTTACATTAAAACTGGACTTGCATTTAGAACATAAGAAGTAAGAGCAGGAGTAGGCCATACGGCCCCTCGAGCCTGCTCCACCATTCAATAAGATCATGGCTGATCATCGACCTCAACTCCACTTTCCCACCCGATTTCCATATCCCTTGATTCCCCTAGAGTCCAAAAATCTATCTATCTCAGCCTTGAATATACTCAAAGACTCAGCATCCACAGCCCTCTGGGGCAGAGAATTTCAAAGATTCACAACCCTCTGAGTGAAGAAATTCCTCCTCATCTCGGTCTTAAATGGCCTACCCCTTATCCTGAGACTATGCCCCCGAGTTCTAGACACTCCAGCCAGGAGAAACAACCTCTCAGCATCTACCCTGTCAATCCCCTTCAGAATCTTGTATGTTTCAATGAGATCACCTCTCATTCTTCTAAACTCCAGAGAGTATAGGCCCATTCTACACAATCTCCCATCATAGGACAGCTCTCTCATCCCAGGAATCAATCTAGTGAACCTTCGTTGCACCGCCTCCAAGGCAAGTATATCCTTCCTTAGATTTATATGGTACTTTATTATTATATTTCTTGCAAATGTCTCAAAGCACTTAATATACAATGAATTACTAATGAAAGTGCAATGCCTGTTGTTATATAAACAATTTGAAAGCCATTTTGCACACACCAAGGTGAATGACACAACTGACCAGTTCATCTGTTTTTGTTGATGCTGGTTAAAGGAGGAATGTTGGCCAGAACACCAGGAGAACTTCCTGCTCTCTTACGAATGGTATGATGGGATCTTTTACGTCCAGCTGAAGAGGCAGTTGGGAGGTCTAACATGTCATCTAAAGGACCCCATCTCCAAAAATGCAATACTCCCTCAATACTGTACTGGTGTCTGAATCTAGACTGTGTGCTCATGTACTAGAGTGGGCCTTGAACCGACAACCTTCTGGCTCAAAAAAGAGACTGAGCCAAACTGACAACAAAACTTAAAATATGTTATATTCAAAAGATGTGAAGGTTAGTTGTTTTATTTTTCACAATTTATTTCCTTTTCTACTGCAAAAATAAACATTCTTCAAGTACCTGCAGACCAGAAGAGTCTGTTTTGGAGTCAACAGATAAACTAATTTCTGCTCCCCTTGCAATGGCTTTCTTCAGATTCTCCTTTACTTGCGTTAATTTGAGTTCCAAGTCCACCCGCTCAGTTTCTTTTACTTTACATTTTTCTTCCAGCATTCTTATTTTCTCTTCCAGGGCAATTTGAGATTTTTTACCTGTGGAAAAAAGTCCACATTATATACATTAGGCCGGTTACCATGTGCATGGTGCATGTTTCCAGTTAACATTTAAAATTCATCCTTCCTAAAGGATTACAAAAAGATACCATGAACCTGAAATTGCGGTCGGAGGCTTCCCGTGGGCGAATGCCTCCGAACTGCAAGTAAAATCCGTATTTACCTGATGACCCCGGACCTACGAAGACTCACGCTCCTGGGCTTGCAGACATACGCCTGCATAAAGGCACATGTATCATAAGAACATAAGAAATGGGAGCTCAAGTAGGCCATTTGGCCCTTCGAGCCTGCTCCGCCATTCAACAGGATCATGGTTGATAGAAACATAGAAACATAGAAAATAGGTGCAGGAGTAGACCATTCGGTCCTTCGAGCCTGCACCGCCATTCAATGCGTTCATGGCTGAACATGCTACCTCAGTACCCCATTCCTGCTTTCTCGCCATACCCCTTGATCCCCCTAGTTGTGAGTGTTATATCTAACTCCCTTTTGAATATATTTAGCGAACTGGCCTCAACAACCTTCTGTGGAAGAGAATTCCATAGATTCACCACTCTCTGGGTGAAGAAGTTCCTCCTCAGCTCAGTCTTAAATGGCTTCCCCTTAATCCTTAGACTGTGACCCCTGGTTCTAGTTTTCCCTAACATTGGGAACATTCTGCCCGCATCTAATTTGTCTAAACCAGTCAGGATTTTAAATGTCTCTATAAGATCCCCCCTCATTCTTCTGAACTCCAGAGGATACAAGTTCAGTTGACCCAATCTTTCTTGATATGTCAGTCCGGCCATCCCAGGAATCAATCTAGTGAACCTTCGCTGCACTCCCTCAATAGCAAGAATGTCCTTCCTTAAGTTAGGAGACCAAAACTGCGCACAATACTCCAGGTGTGGCCTCACCAAGGCCGTGTACAACTGCAGCATCACCTCCCTACTCCTGTACTCAAATCCCCTTGCTATGAAGGCCATCATTCCGTTTGCTTTCTTGACTGCCTGCTGCACTTGCATTCCCACCTTCAGTGACTGATGTACCATGACGCCCAGGTCTCGTTGCACCTCCCCTTTCCCTAATCTGCCACCATTCAGGTAATAGTCCGCCTCTCTATTTTTACCACCAAAGTGGATAACCTCACATTTATCCACATTGTACTTCATCTGCCATACATTTGCCCATTCACCCAACCTATCCAAGTCACTCTGTAGCCTCCTAGCATCCTCCTCATTGTTCACACTGCCTCCCAATTTAGTGTCATCCGCAAATTTGGAGATATTACATTTAATCCCTTCGTCCAAATCATTAATATATAATGTAAACAGCTGGGGTCCCAGCACCGAACCCTGCGGTACCCCGCTGGTCACTGCCTGCCATTCTGAAAAGTACCCATTTACTCCTACTCTTTGTTTCCTGTGTGCCAACCAGTTCTCAATCCACGTCAACACATTACCCCCAATCCCATGTGCTTTAACTTTGCTCACCAATCTCTTGTGTGGGACCTTGTCGAAGGCCTTCTGAAAGTCCAAATACACCACATCTACTGGTTCCCCCCTGTCCACCCTATTGGAAACATCCTCAAAAAATTCCAGAAGATTTGTCAAGCATGATTTCCCTTTCACAAATCCATGCTGACTTGGACCTATCATGTCGCCACTTTCCAAATGGTCTGTTATGACATCTTTAATAATTGCTTCCATCATTTTACCCACGACCGATGTCAGGCTGACCGGTCTATAATTCCCTGCTTTCTCCCTCCCTCCTTTTTTAAAAAGAGGGGTTACATTGGCCACCCTCCACTCCATCGGAACTGATCCAGAGTCTAAGGAATGTTGGAAAATGATCGTCAATGCATCCACTATTTCCAAGGCCACCTCCTTAAGTACTCTGGGATGCAGACCATCAGGCCCCGGGGATTTTTCAGCCTTCAGTCCCATCAATTTCCCCAATACCTTTTCCCGACTAATAAGGATTTCCCTCAGCTCCTCCCTCTTACCAGATCCTCTGACCCCTTTTATTTCCGGCAGGTTGTGTGTGTCCTCCACAGTAAACACCGAACCAAAGTACTTGTTCAATTGATCTGCCATTTCCTTGTTCCCCATTACGACTTGCCCTGTTTCCGACTGCAGGGGACCTACGTTTGTTTTTACTAACCTCTTTCTTTTTACATATTTACAGAAGCTTTTGCAGTCCATTTTAATGTTCTCTGCAAGCTTCCTTTCATATTTTATGTTCCCTGCCCTAATCAAACCCTTCGTCCTCCTTTGCTGAGTTTTGAAGTTCTCCCAGTCCCCGGGTTTGCTGCTACTTCTGGCCAATTTGTATGCAACTTCCTTGGTTTTAATACTATCCCTGATTTCCCTTGTTAGCCATGGTTGAGCCACCTTCCCTTTTTTATTTTTACGCCAGACCGGGATGTACAATTGTTGTAGTTCATCCATGCGATCTCTAAATGTCTGCCATTGCCCTTCCACTGATAGCCCCTTAAATATCGCTTGCCAATTTAACCTCGCCAATTCACGCCTCATACCCTCAAAGTTGCCCTTATTTAAGTTCTGGACCATGGTCTCTGACTTAACTGTTTCCTTCTCCATCCTAATGTAGAACTCCACCATACTATGGTCACTCTTTCCCAGGGGGCCTCGTACCACAAGATTGCTGATTAGTCCTTCCTCATTACACAACACCCAGTCCAGGATGGCCTCCCCTCGAGTTGGTTCCTCAACATATTGGTTTAGGAAACCATCCCTTAAACACTCCAGGAAATCCTCCTCCACCGTATTGCTTCCAGTTTGAGTAGCCCAATCTATATGCATATTAAAGTCACCCATGATAACTGCCGTGCCTTTTTTGCACGCACCTCTGATTTCCTGTTTCATACCCTCCCTCACCTCACCACTGCTGTTTGGAGGTCTGTACACAACTCCCACTAACGTTTTCTGCCCTTTGGTGTTCTGCAGCTCAACCCATATTGATTCCACATCCTCCAAGCTGATGTCCTTCCTAGCTATTGCATTAATCTCCTCTTTAACCAGCAATGCTACCCCACCCCCTTTTCCTTTTATTCTATCCTTCCTGAATGTTGAATACCCCTGGATGTTCAGTTCCCAGCCTTGAATGTTCTGGAGCCACGTCTCTGTAATCCCAATCACATCGTATCCGTTAACATCTATTTGCACAGTCAATTCATCCACCTTATTACGGATACTCCTTGCATTAAGACACAGAGCCTTTAGGCTTATTTTATTAACATCCTTTGTCCTTTTAGACTTATGATTTAGTATGGCCCTTTGTGTTTCTTGCCTTTGTTTACTCGGCCTTCCCCTATTGTTTCTCACCCTTCTAACATTTGTTTCTGACTGCATATTACTTCCCCCTGTTTCGCTACATAGGTTCCCCTTCCCCTGCCATATTAGTTTAAATCCTCCCGAACTGCTTTAGCAAATATTACCCCGAGGACATCGGTTCCAGTCCTGCCCAAGTGCAGACCGTCCCTTTTGTACAGGTCCCACCTCATCTTCTACCTCACCTCCACCTTCCCGCACTATCCCCATATGCCTTAATTCCCTTCGTTCCCAAAAATGTACTGACCTTTGTCTTGAATATACTCAAATGAGAAGTCGCACAACACCAGGTTATAGTCCAACAGATTATATACTCTTATATATAGAGATTATATATAGAGTTGAATATACTCAACAACTGAGCATCCACAGCTCTCTGGGGTAGAGAATTCCATAGATTCACAACCCTTTGAGTGAAGAAATTTCTCCTTATCTCAGTCCTAAATGGCCTACCCCTTATTCTGTGACTGTGACCCCGTGTTCTAGATTCCCCAGCCAGGGGAAACATTTTCCCAGCATTAACCCTGTCAAGCCCCTTAAGAATTTTATATGTTTCAATTAGATCACCTCTCATTCTTCTAAACTCTAAGGAATATAGGCCGAGACTACCCAATCTCTCCTCATACGGCAATCCCCTCAGCCCAGGAACCAGTCTAGTGGACCTTTGCTGCACTCCCTCTAAGGCAAGTATGTCTTTCCTTAGGTAAGGAGACCAGAACTGTACACAATACTCCAGGTGTGGCCTCACCAATGCCCTGAATAATTGTAGTAAGACTTCTTTACTCTTATACTCTAATCCCTTTGTAACAAAAGCTAACATACCATTTGCTTTCCTAATTGCTTGCTGTACCTGCATGCTAACTTTCTGTGATTCATGTACAAGGACACCCAGGTCCGTCTGAGTGCAAACATTTCCCAGTCTCTCACCATTCAAAAAATATTCTGCTTTTTTGTTTTCCCTACCAAAGTGGATAACTTCACACTTCCCCACATTGTATTCCATTTGCCATGTTCTTGTCCACTCACTTAGCCTGTCTATATCTCTCTGCAGCCTCTTTGTGTCCTCCTCACAGCTTACTTTCCCACCTAACTTTGTATCATCAGCAAACTTGGATACGTTACACGCAGTCCCTTCATCTAAGTCATTAATATAGACTGTAAATAGCTGAGGCCCAAGCACTGATCCTTGCGGTACCCCACTAGTTACAGCCTGCCAACCTGAAAAAGTCCCGTTTATTCCTGCTCTCTGTTTTCTGTCCATTAACCAATCCTCAATATATTACCCCCAATCCCATGAGTCCTAATTTTGTGTAATAGGCTCTTGTGTGACACCTTATCGAATGCCTTCTGAAACTCCAAATACACTACATCCACTGGTTCTCCCTTATCCATCCTAGGGGTTACATCTTCAAAAAACTCTACTAGATTTGTCAAACACGATTTCCCTTTCATGAAACCATGTTGACTCTGCCTAATCATATTACGATTTTCTAAGTGCCGTGTTACCACGTCCCTAATAATAGATTGTAGCATTTTGCCTACTACTGATGTCAGGCTAACTGGCCTATAGTTCCCTGTTTTTTCTCTTCCTCCTTTCTTAAATAGCGGGGTTATGTTTGCTACCTTCCAATCCTTGGGGACTGTTCTAGAATCTAGGGAATTCTGAAAGATTAATACCAGTGCATCCAGTATCTCTGCAGTTACCTCTTTTAAAACCCTAGGATGCAGGTCGTCAGGTCCAGGAGATTTGTCGCCACTTAGTCCCATTAATTTCTCCAGTACTATGTCTTTACTTATACTGATTTCTTTAAGTTCCTCATTCTCTCTAGACCCTTGGTTCCCCATTGTTTCCGGAATGCTTTTTACTGTGAAGACAGATACCAAGTATTTGTTTAAGGTCTCTGCCATTTCCTTATTGCCCATTATAATTTCTCCTGTCTCTGCCTCTAATGGGCTCACGTTTACTTTCACTAATCTCTTCCTATTTACACACCTATAGAAACGTTTACAATCTGTTTTTATGTCTCTTGCTAATTTACTCTCTTTTTTTCTTTCCTTATCAATTTCTTGGTCCTCCTTTGCTGAATTCTAAAATCCTCCCAATCCTCAGGCTTGCAAGAGTATAAACCTCGTCCCTTGATCTAATACTATCTTTAATTTCTCTTGTTAGCCACGGTTGGACCACTTTTCCTGTGGGGTTTTTGTGCCTTAAAGGAATGTATATTTGTTGTAAATTATGTATTAATTCTTTAAATGCTAGCCATTGCTTGTCTACCGTCATACCTTTTAATGTAGTTTCCCAATCTACCTTAGCCAACTCGCCCCTCAAACCTATGTAGTTTGCTTTGTTTAGATTTAAGACCCTAGTTTCGGATTTAACTAAATCACTTAAAACTCAATATAAAATTCTATCATATTATGGTCACTCTTCCCTGAAGGCCCCTTTACTAAAAGGTTATTCATTAACCCTTTCTGGTTGCACAATACTAGATCTAAAATAGCCTGTTCCCAAGTTGGTTCTTCAACATACTGATTCCATTTACGTACGGAATCCCCATAAGCATAATAGGAATCACATAAAAAATACATTTTCATACAACCTAAATAAAAATAAATCATCACATGTTTAAAATTAATTAAAATACAATTTAATTAAACATTTAAAACAAAAATATATTTTTTTGAAAAATAAATAAGCATCTTTAAAGGGGCCAAAAATAACCTAAACTAATTTTAAAGGTTTTTTAATGTTTAAATGATTTTAAAAATGTTATTTTAATATTTATTTAAACCCTTACGCTGGTAAAAGGCCTTACGCCTGCTTTTACCAGGCGCAAGAGTTTTTTGGGCATTTGCTGGCAGTAGTTGGACAAATAGCCTAACCCTGCGCCAGCGAATGTCCATTTCCTTCGGATTCGTACGATCTGTCAAGCTGAAACTTGACAGATCGCAAGTTTTGGGTTTTCGCGTGTGCGCATCGCATGTAGAAACCCAGAACTTGAGGGGCACTTACGGCCGTGTATGCTGTACGTATGCGGTCCTAGGCCCCGGAAAATCCGGGCCATAGTGTATGTATGAACATATTGCTAAGGTGTAGCTGAATCTGAAATGTTTTGAATTGGACTGATAATTTACTTGGGAAAAACCTAAGTTTGGCTTGCTTTGAACCAATTAAGATTGGATGTGTCTGGCCTTTGATACTGTGCTGGTCCAAGGTTCATGCATTGTTTTTTTTCTTCTTGCTAATTTTCTCCCCTCTTCTCCTGAAGGTGTTGACTCCTTGTTGGAGTACAGTTGCAATGGTGCCCGTCACCCTCCACTACTACCTCACTCAACAGGCCACTATTCATGACTGAGCATGGCAATGAGTGCTGGCAGGCTATTCAATGGCAGGGGCCATCACAGCTGTTATATCATGCCAACCCTGGTCATGACCAAAAGTTATCTCTGCAAAATTGTAAACACATTTTTTTTAAAATGTGGTTATGAATTTGTTACACCTAGCACACAGCGGAAATCTCCTCTCCCCCAAGTTCTTCCCAGATGTGCAAACATGTGCACTTTCCGCAGGGGACAGATCTGGACAGCAATCGAGTACATTTGTCTTGTTTTTGCCTTCCGAATGTAGGGGTACTGAGGCCAAATCTATAGCTTCCTACCACCATCCTGACTGAGATCTACTAACTCAGTAGAGACCTGGGATCGACTTTGGCTGTATGGTTCAGTCACTCACTGGATTAACTCGTGATCTATTGGTGAAGCAGGGGTTCATTATGTTGTTTTTGTGGGCATCTATCAATGTTCTGAAGCAGATATGTGTCTATATTTTCTGACAATCTCAGTCCCATTTTGATCAATTGAATTTCTCACCAATAATTACATCTGTTTTATATGGCTCCCATTCCCTTATCCACATTTTTGAAGGTATGAAATCTATTCCCTCCACACCCATTCCCCCCCCGCACCCCCCCGACCTGTGGCTGAAAGGGCTGGTGGATGGCATGCTCTAGGCCTCTGCCAATGCCACTCTTCAGCAGGTTGCTAGGAAGTGTGCAACAGTTGCATGACGATGATCCTCCATTCCATTGTGCAGAGGTGCCAAACAAAATAAAAGCTAGGAACTTCTTCACAATGACGGAGACTAAGAGCTTGGTGAAATGGGGAGAATGAGCATCCGTCCCTCCATTTCATGGCAATGTACACGGAGGCTCCAATGGACTATATCACTCTGTCACCTCACCCTTTATTTGCATCATATCTTTCCACAATTGGATCTTTTGTGCTCAATACACTGAAATTTACAACAAAATAGGCATGTTTGAATTTTTATAATTATTTTACAAAGATCGTAATTTCTATTTAAAAACTGTATTTTTCTTACCTTTGTTTCTTTTTTCCAGTGATGTACATGCTGATAGCACTGCATCTTCATTAGCTAAAGCGCAAAAACAAATATTTTGTACTTAGGAAACTGACTTGAAATTGGCACACTGAACAAGAAACAATGTAAGGGGCTGTACTGCACTCGCAAAACAATAACATCTCTACGGGGAAAATTGGGGAAGGGTTTTGGGAATCCAGAATGATGGTGTTGTAATACTCATAACATCATTATTTGTGAACGGTTTCAAATATGTGATTGTTTCCAACTTATGCACATTACAGCAGACCCATGACAAGGGATGTTAGACTTCCTTGACCTGGAAGTTTTCTGTCTCACAAGCCAGTATTGTCCCTTTTAAATACAGAGAGCTTTCAGTCATTGTAACTGTAAGGATTTCACAATTGGTTTATCATCGATAATCACACTAATTAAATCAGTGAAATGAGAGATTGTAATTAGAAAGGGCAATCCAAAGCCATTAAATAGATAGCTGATATATATAAGGCACTTTTACAGATGATCAGTTAAATACTTAGGGGGAAAAATTCAGTTGCTTTGCGCCTCCCGTTAGCGTCCTTAATGGGGTGCAAAGGAACTAGTCCCCGGGCGCGGCGATGTTTGCGCCGCACATGAAATTGACCAGACATTTTGCGGCGGCGCTAAACACTACCGCCACGATCTCCTGCGCCCGCAGATCGTGACATCAGTCGAGCGTCCAACGCCCTGGTCGCACCCCGGACCAGATATTGAGTGGTGCCCCCTGCCTTACCGCCTGCCGCTAGCAACGACAGGTTGAGGGGAGCGTTTTGCAGTCGGGAAGGGACTGGGGGAGCGCTATTTAAAGGCGACCGCTTCCTGCCTTTTTTTGTCGGCGATATTTTTGTACCACGCATTCTGAGAGAGAGAGCGAGAGAGACTTCTGGAGAGATTCAACGCTGTGTGAAGGAGTTTTGGGTACTGAGCAGCACTTTGCAGGTTCATTTTGATTTGACCTTCCTTGCATCGATTTAGAAGAGACTGTGGGGGCTGCACTCTAAGCTCTTTCCCTGGGGCTCTCCATTGTTCTTTCCAGCAGATTTGATGTACAGGTCTCTCCAGGCCGAGATTCAAGGCTGCAATGAGCAGGGTATGGATGGAGAGCAAGATCGACCCTCCCCTTTAAGAACTGGCCAGCGCCAGTGTGTCTGTGTTCCATTGCTG
This sequence comes from Squalus acanthias, assembly GCA_030390025.1. Classification (NCBI taxonomy): domain Eukaryota; kingdom Metazoa; phylum Chordata; class Chondrichthyes; order Squaliformes; family Squalidae; genus Squalus; species Squalus acanthias. The sequence goes on along the minus strand of CM059427.1, from coordinate 146,648,410 downwards.
ACTGACATCACATGAGCTTCGCCAGCGCTCTGAGGTAGCGCCTCGCTCCTCGGCATTAGCACCTTAAGAGAGTTGTGTAGCGCCTGATTTAGCGCTCCAATCGCCTCCAGGGGCGATAGAAGCCAAGTTTGCAGTCGGAGGCGATAATTAGCGCCAGGTGCTAAACTTTGTGCCCGGCGATAATTACACCCCAAATGGGGCGATACCGAATTTCTCCCCCATAATATTTGTTACTTGTAATTTCTGAAACATAACCATTTTTTTTCAAATAAATTCTTTTCTGAATTAGTCAAATGAATTGTCAATCACTTTGTGGTTCCTTCACTTCAGAAATCTGTTACGAGGTGCTTCCAACACTGGATTAATCATGCCAATTTGAATTAATTTTGGGGGTCAAGATGCATAAGATGATTCCCCATCTTTAAACTATTAAGATAACTGAAGCACGAACACAAAGTAATTTCTGTTTGTGTATATCTTTGAACTTGCAGCAATACAGTGTACCTTACTCGAGAGTAGATTTTCCTCAAATGCGTAACATTGCAGTAACAAAACATAAGGGCCTTTTATGGGGTGACTGTTCTCTGAGGAATTAGTTTGATCTGCCTCAAACCCCCAATTAACATGGCACTATTCAAAGAACAGGGAGTTCTCCCAGTGCCCTGGCTAACTTTCTTACCTCATCTAACATCACAAACGGATTTATTAAGAAAAAAAGAGCTTGCCCTCATACAGTGCCTTTCACATACTCAGGACGTCACAAAACCGTTTTTTCAGCCAATGAATAATTGTTGTTGTTTCTGTTGTTTTGTAGACAAACACAGCAACAAAGTTATGCACAACAAAGACACATAAACAGCAATGAGATAAATGACCAGCTAAACTGTTTTAGTGATGTTGGTTGAGGGATAAATGTTGACCAGGACACAGAGAACTCCACTGATCTTCTTTGAATAGTACCATGGGATCTTTTATGTCTTCCTGACAAATGGGGCCTCGGTTTAATATTTTACCTAAAACATAGCGGTCGTGATTTTATTAATGGAGGCGGGTTGAGTGCGGGTCAGCTGGTTTCCGGCTTCCAGTCCCACCCCCAGCTGTTTCCGCTCCACAGATGTGATTTTGCCTTGATTGACCTTGTTAAGCCCACCCTGCGGGCTTGCCAGCCAATTAACAGGAAGCGGGTCAGATGACGTCATTTGATGACGCGTCATCTGCTGGTTTCCTTAAAGGGACCACGCACAATTTTATTTTGACAGGTGTTTTTTCCAGTGTTTGACAGCATTGAGGTGCTGAAAACAGTGATAATCACTGCACAAAGGTGACCTCTTGCACCCAGGCTCTCCAATGACTCCCTCAATAGGCTGGAATAGATGGCAGCTGCAGGTAAGGTGTTAGAAGTGATCTGTCACTGATGAGAGAGGTTCTCCCAATGAGGTGGTACTGGACATGGATTAAAAACTTATAAGCTAAATAAATCTGTAAATGTATTAAAAATCCAGTACCCAACATTTTCTTACATCTGAGACTCACCATGTGCAACATTGGATCCTTCACACCACTTCTGCAGCTGTCATCATTCCACAAACATTACACCAGGCTCACAACACGTCACACTTACCTGGCGTGATGTCCGGACGTCAGGAAACCCGAGCCAGAAGTGGGAAAATCCAAAAATAGGCTGACAATTACTGGCAACTACCTGTTAATAGGCAGGTAATTGCCTTTAATCCGTTTCCCATTGGGTCCATTCGCAAATCGGGGACCCGACACTTGGGAAAACTGTTTGGAGGCGGGTTGACGGTGGGATCGGAATCCACCGTCAATCAAAATGAATTTAACCCGCCTCCAAACCCGCCCTCTGAGCACTGGCAAAATCGCGGCCAGCATCTTTCTTGAGATATAGAGTGAATATGCTGTTGTCAGCCACTAGATGGCAATGAAAGCTATAGATTTGAATAGAAACAGATAATGACCCAAATTTGCCCTTGCATGTTTAAGTTTTTACATTTTTTGTGTGACGAGTTGCTGAAAGTGTGAGCTGATAACATCGCAGCGAGGGAAACAGGGCATCTGGGACCTGAGTGAACAGGGAATGCAACTGTGTATCTCCTTAACCAATCACATTGAAGGATTGTGAAATTAACAGCACAAGGACTGAGAAGGAAGTGTAAATTAGAGTGAGTGAATTCAATGTCAAATCAAGTAAAGAAATTTTAAATTTGACACTTTTTAAATCTCCAACAACAATTAAAATCTGAAGGAATGAGATGCCACACTTGTAATAGTTAATTTTCAGTGCCAGAGAGGTTGACTGGAAGTAATTAACACACATCACGTCGCTAAAAGTGTACTTGGACTGAAATGGACAAGACTTAACTTTCTGTGGAAGTTTAGTTTGTATCTACCGCACAAATACAGTAACTTCACACCATTCAATGCATTTCAATGATGAATTGGATAGCGAGATGCCATTTTTGCAAAACTAATGGTGGAACGGCACAACCTGGACAGCAACTTTTGGATAGTTGAGTTTAACCACGCATCTGCTTCTCATCTGAAGTTGCTGTAGTCGTTGTGCATAAATAACAGGAAGTGCCATTGGACTCACTGTTATTTTGACAGCAAATTATGGCCCAATATATTTAAAATAAAAATATAGTGTAGTATATAATATACACTTATATTTACCATAGTTTTATACAGCTTAGTTAATAATTTGATAGACACATATGAAAACTCTTAGTGTATGTTATTTGAATACTATATGGGACGGGTAGAGCAAACCGTTGAATTGCTAATCTTCACCATATTATTAGAACCAAGGGCAGAGTGAGGTTGGAATATTCTTAAAGCACTTAAAGTGATCAACTGTACAATCACTTCTATTAGACCCTAAGCTGGACTGCAATAAAGGATAGAATTCAATTCTGCAGGCCAATACACAAAAATAGGATTGTTTGGCAGTGTTTATTGATGTGCATGTTCCCATCATTGAATGACAATCTGTAGGCTGATTTAAATGTGTATCCAGTACATTAAGTGTTGTAGAGGAAATGGTTCACATGACACAGGATGTTTAAGGAAGCAGTGCTGATTTAGGTGATCTCAGGCAGGGTAGCAGTAAGGGTGCCATACTTATCTTCAGTGGTCCTGGCCTAGAGAGGGGACAAAACAAAAATGTTTCCTACGACTGACTGCTATTAGTTAACTTTCTGCTGGAAAGTGATTTTTTTAAAAAATCCTCTCAACATACAGGCTCACAAATGAGGAATGGACTAATCCAAAAGGACCACTGGAACCCATGGACCCATATTCCAGCAAGAGAGGAGGGGCAAGGAAAGAAACTGGAGGAATAAAAGATATAATTAGCCACTGCAGTTGAGGAGGAAAATATGCTGCATGTCTTATACATCACCATCTAGTATTCTTACATAGATACATAGATACATAGAAGATAGGAGCAGGAGTAGGCCATCCGGCCCTTCGAGCCTGCTCCGCCATTTAATGAGATCATGGCTGATCCTCCAATTCAGTATCCCGTCCCCGCCTTCTCTCCGTAACCCTTAACCCCTTTTGCCTGTAGAAATATATCTAATTCCCTCTTAAATATATTTAATGAGCTGGCGTACACTGCCCTCTGTGGCAATGAGTTCCACAGGTTCACCACCCTCTGAGTGAAGAAATTCCCCCTCATTTCTGTCCTAAATGGTTTAGCCCTTATCCTTAAATTATGTCCTCTAGTTCTGTTCTCACCCGCCAAGGGAAACATTCCTTCTGCATCTAGTCTGTCTAGACCTGTCAGAATTTTATACACTTCTATGAGGTCCCCTCTCAATCTTCTAAACTCCAGTGTGTACATCCCTAAACTACATAGTCTCTCCTCATAGGTCAATCCCGCCATTCCTGGTATCAGCCTGGTGAATCGCCGCTGCACCCCCCTCCATGGCAAGAACATCTTTCCTCAGATGAGGCGACCAAAACTGTACACAGTACTCGAGGTGTGGTCTCACCAGTGCCCTGTACAGCTGCAGCAAGGTATCCCTGTTCCTGTATTCCAACCCTTTTGCTATGAAGGCCAGCATACCGTTTGCCTTCTTGACCGCCTGTTGCACCTGCATGCTCGCCTTCAGTGACTGGTGTACAAGAACACCCAGGTCTCTCTGTACTTCCCCCTCTCCCAATTTATTGCCATTTAAATAATAATTTGCCCTCCCGTTCCTGCACCCAAGGTGGATAACTCCGCACTTGTCCACATTATAGTGCATCTGCCATTTATCCGCCCAATCACCCAGTCTGTCCAAATCGCTCTGGAGCTTCCTGGTCTCCTCCTCTGAGCCCACCCCCCCTCCTAGTTTAGTGTCGTCTGCAAATTTGGAAATGCTGCATCTGACTCCCTGATCCAGGTCATTAATGTAAATTGTGAACAGCTGGGGACCCAGGACAGATCCCTGCGGTACCCCACTTGTTACTGCCTGCCATTCAGAAAATGAGCCGTTTATTCCAACTCTCTGTTTTCTATCTGACAGCCAGTTCTCTATCCACGTCAATACTTTCCCCTTTATCCCATGAGCTTCAATTTTCCATGCTAATCTTTTATGTGGGACCTTATCGAAGGCCTTTTGGAAGTCCAGGTACACCACATCTACTGGCTCTCCCCCATCTATTTTACCAGTTACTCCCTCAAAAAATTCCAATAGATTAGTCAAGCACGATTTACCCTTTGTAAATCCATGTTGACTCTGTCCTATCCTGTCCCCATTTGCTAAGTGCTCCGCTATTTCATCCTTAATGATGGACTCCAGCATTTTGCCCACAACTGATGTAAGGCTTACAGGTCTGTAATTACCTGCTTTTTCCCTACCCCCCTTTTTGAATAGTGGGGTAACGTTAGCTACCCTCCAATCCATGGGCACTGTTCCCGAGTCTAATGAATTCTGAAAAATCATACTTAGTGCATCCGCTATCTCTAGGGCCACCTCCTTCAGTACCCTAGGATGCATGTTATCAGGCCCTGGGGATTTGTCCGCCTTCAATCCCTTTAGCTTCCTTAACACCATATCCTTAGAGATATTGATTTGCGTCAGTTCCTCCTTTGCCAATGTCTTCTTCCCTTCTCTGCAGCAGATGGTGACTTATGCTTGGGTAGTGTTCCCTCCACTATGCCATTCTTCATACGTGAGATATTGGACGTCAGTAGGCTACCGAACCAGGGGGGACATCACAGCCTAGCCCAAAGCTGTCCTTGCCGATGTCCACACATGTGCATTTCCAATGTCAGAAGTGGGAACACTGGCTAGTTTTCCCAATTACTAATGTGGGGACACTGAGGTCAATTGTGATGCCTATGGCACCAGACTGCCTGAGATAAGTTAACGTAGCACAAACCAGGAACTGAAGCTGGGTCCTTCTTAGTCTATATGCCTCAATCCCCCACTGGGCAGTGTATTAACTGAGCTATTGGATAGATTATAATATTTTTCCTTTCTATGGTATCAGGGTGCCACCTTCATGGAAAGAAATGAAAACAACTACAAAATAAAATTGTAATTTTATGCAAACTTAAATTCATTTTTTCCCACTGACATAATTGGACTCAAGGTTCGGAACACTATGGCCACGATTTTGCCGGTGCCCAGCGGATGGGATGGGTGGCGGGTTAGCTGTGAAATTTAAAATGATTGACAGCGGGTCGGGAACCCGCTGTCAAAACGCTCACACCTGCATTTCCCGATGTCGGGTCTGCCAGCGCTGAGCAGACCCGACAGGCAGTGGCGGGGGAGGCCATTCAAATCATTAGTGGCTTGTTTACAGCCACTTATCAATGGGTTTGAATTTGACAGCTCGCCTACCGGTTTCCTGCTGTGCCTAGACCTCGTCTGTGAAGCTGAGGTGGGAGGTCAGTGGCCATTGAATCAGCTGATGAGTTGACAGCTTCAAATGTCAAGTCAAAGCTCCCAGCTGATTGAGATCTGTTCCCTTGACCATTAGCTTCTCTAAACTGCATTTCCACTACAGATTCAGAATGCTGCAAGTCTTTACACAAATCTCCATCCAGTCTGACCTCATTACCTCTCCCACCATTGACAGATCACATCTGTCATCTCTACTTCACCTGCCATCTATTCCATTAGCCGAGGTAGGAAACATCGTGGCCTATCTTCCAAACCTTTAGCTCACTTGTGGTACTAGTGATAATAAAAATACTGAAAGAAAGGACTATCCTCTACACAAAGTCTAATATCCTTGAACATTTACCTGGTGACGCAATGTACTAATTGAACAATTCCAGCACCCACCTAACAATGGGCATGTTATACACCCACTACTGAGCTCCATAATTACTTGTCTTACAGCAAGTAAGGTAAAGGCTGTACCTGTGCATACTTTCAGAGCTTCACGGAACTCTTTCTTCTCTTTGCGGAGCTGCATCAGTTCTTTGCGAATTGAATCCTTCTGATTTTCGAGTGCCTCCTGTTCAGTCAGCCATCTCTTTGCATCTTCTTCAGCTCGAGTCTTCCCATATTTAGACTGATTTGCATCTAAAAGATAAGGATGGCATCAATCTACAGGCAGCCATCTGACAACTTGTTTTCAGTAAATGGATTTTGATTCTGAAGTACAATTTGATTCCCATTTGCCAAGGACACAATGCTCATGCTTGGATTCCAGTCTCTGCCATTATTCATCTTCAATTTCCCTAAGCGGGTGACTTTTCCACGATACTGGCGTGGGGAAAGGGTGCACATCTCCATGGAAAGAATTTATAAAGAAATTTGACAACAAAAATCCACCCAAAAACAATGTCATTGATTCATGAAAAATAGTGTATTCCTTAACCCTCTGCAAATAGATAAGTTAATAAATACCAGTTACATTGATAAATAAATCTCTTATAGAAACATAGAAACTAGGAGCAGGAGTAGGCCATTCGGCCCGTCGAGCCTGCTCCACCATTCAATACGATCATGGCTGATCATCCAAATCCAGTACCCTGTCCCTGCCCTCTCACACAGAATCCCCACATCGAGCCTGCACCGATCCCACCCTATCCCCGTAATATGGGGAGCAGTGCTTCATCTTTATAATTTTTAGTTCTGAGGTAAATATAAATAGAAGAATGCAATAATTTAGAATTAAAAAACTAACACCCACTCCAAGCCATTCCCACCTAAGTCTTTCCCCTTTCACTAGTTTTCTTGCTTAGCTTTATTTGTGCTTGGCTGCCCTACTGTAGTCAGCTAGTATATAGTAAATACCATTTTTGCTTTCAAAGTTATCTCTGGAAAAAAGTTTACCTTTTGTCTCATGCCAAAAAACATATTTAAATGATCTTAGCTGGTCCAAATAGCAACTTTCACGGGGTTCATGAAGAAGCAAAACTTAGGTGCCACAGTACCACCACTGACAGCAGTATGTAGTTACACTATGACAAGTTTACACAGACAATTCCCATTATAAACGTGGACATGGAAATTTATCATGGAAAAATCTGACAAATGTGAGATTTATAATCTTTTGTAAGGGGCTCAAGACATTTTAAGCAATCAGATGGGATTGCAATTTAGTTTAGTCAGGTATCGAAAATAGACTATTTGAAACGTTAACAGACCATGAAGTGCATAAATGTAATCTCTAAATTTGATGAACCATTAAAAAATTGATTGGAGGAAAATGGTAATACCTATACATTAACATCTGACCTCAGCAAGTGTCAAATCTGTTACACTCTCAGTATGTTTGTTTGTTGACTTCAAGCAAATGATGGACATCAAAGAAGCCCATAGTACAAATCACAGCTCAGGTTGCTCATATCTTTAGTACTGCCCAAATTCCATAGACTGGAAATTTTTCTCATCCACATACAATAGTGCATTATGAAGGTCTATGAGGCTAGTTTGTCTAAAAGTCCTGTTGCAAACTGTATGCAAGCACTGTATGCACAATGGAATATCTTTCTTAAATTAATAAGAGTCTCATTCATGAATCTGAATCAAAATGATTTAGGAAAATGAAAAGAAGTGCTGATTCAGATCAGGATGGGCCTGAGCAGTTTGTGGTTTACAATATTATTTTCCCTTGCTCACGTGCGGGTAAATCAAACATGTTAATTAATGTTATTTAAAATTTTAAAATGCCTCTGAAATGCCAGATGAGTTGTTGCGCAGATTGACGTAGAAGCTCAACCATTGACCTCAACAGCTTAAAATAAAAAGCTTTTGCCACTGTTACTGTCTCTGAAAGTACAGTGTTGATCCAGCTCCCTGATGAAGTAATATCCTGTATCACTCCATACTGCACACAACAGCTTGCAATGGCTACAAATGCAACATTGCTTGTGTTGTTTATCTACTTATGTTTTGCATTTAGATAATTACCCAGTTCATGAAAGGAAAATTCTCTTTTGTAGAAGGCTTTAATTAGCACATTAGCATTGGACTTTTGTGCCCAATTTGACGCGCCTTTAAAGGAGGGATTACTCCCTGCACTATACAGTTGGCCTTGAATTTCTGAGGAAGATGAATAGTGTTTAGTGGAGCCCTACCTCTATAGAAAGCAAGCTCACCAGCTGTGTGACTTGATACCAATGAGACACTGATGTTAACACGGGTCCTGGTGTGAGTCTATCTTTAATCTCAGCACCTTGTCACCATGTGACGATGGCGGTGTGGCCACAGGAAATGAATGTTACCGAGCTGTCATCTGTTCAGGACATCTGTGAGCTGGGCTCTAATGTTTGAGTTCCGTAGTAAACTCTGACTTTGTCTCAGTGACAGTTGGGATTGAGTGATGAGTGCAAACACTATTGTGGACTCGGCTTTCATGTTTTCACAAGCGGTGTTATTTATACTGAAACATTTTCTCCTATTTTTGTAAGGATTCGCTTTCTTCGAGCATCAGGTAGCTCAGTTGATTCAGCCGGGCAGGAGAGTCATGAGTATGGACCACCACAGGACCCACTCAGCCTCTCATATTTCTGAGGTGGATAAAATGAGTGCCATATACCTTTATGATGTGGGGAGAAAGCAGGTGATTTGCACAGTGCTTGCCTCAGACAACCCTGACTGTTTAGCAGTGGAAATAGGGATCAGCATCAGGACTGATTGGATAGCTCTTTCAAAAAGCCAGTACAGGCATGATGGGCCAAATGGCCTCCTTCTGTGCTGTATGATTCTATGAGCACCACACCCAACAAATGTAGCTAGATACAAAAGCAAAATACTGCGGATGCTGGAAATCTGAAATAAAAACAGAAAATGCTGGAAATACTCAGCAGGTCAGGCAGCATCTGTGGAGAGAGAAACAGAGTTAACGTTTCAGGTCGATGACCCTTCATCAGAACTGGAAAAAGCTGGAGATCAAACAGGTTTTTAAGCAAGTGCAGGGGCAGGGAAAGGGGGGAGGGGAGGAAAGAACAAAAGGGAAGGCCTGTGATAGGATGGAAGGCAGGAGAGATTAAGAGACATTAAGAGATGGTGCAAGGCAAAAGGAGATGGTAATGGGACAAGTTAAGAAACAAAAGATGGCTCTAGATGGACGGCAGGAGAGATTAAGAGACATTAAGAGACATTAAGAGATGGTGCAAGGCAAAAGGAGATGGTAATGGGACAAGTTAAGAAACAAAATTTGGCACTAGATGAAGTGTAAAAAAAAATGAATGGAAAAAAAAATAGGGGCAGAGGTTATGGTCTGAAATTGTTGAACTCTATGTTGAGTCCAGAAGGCTGTAAAGTGCCTAATCAAAAGATGAGATGCTGTTCCTCGAGCTTACGTTGAGCTTCATTGGAACAGTGTAAGAGGCCGAGGACGGTGAGGTCTGAGTGGGAGTGGAGTGGAGAATTAAAGTGACAGGCGACCGGAAACTCGGGGTCACCCTTACAGACTGAACAGAGGTGTTCCGCAAAGTGGTCGCCCAATCTGTGTTTGGTCTCCCCAATGTAGAGGAGACCGCATCGTGAGCAGCGAATACAGTATACTAAATTGCAAGAAGTACAAGTAAATCGCTGTTTCAACTGGAAGGAGTGTTTGGGGCCCTGGACAGTGGGAAGGGTGGAGATAAAAGGGCATGTGTTGCATCTCCTGTGCTTGCACGGGAAGGTGCTGGGCGAAGGGGTGTTGGGGGTGATAGAGGAGTGGACCAGGGTGTCGCGGAGGGAGTGGTCCCTTCGGAATGCTGAAAGGGGAGGTGAGGGGAAGATGTGTTTGGTGGCGGGATCACGCTGGAGGTGGCGGAAATGGCGGAGGATGATCCATTGAACGTGGAGGCTGGTGGGGTGAAAGGTGAGGACAAGGGGAACCCTATTGTGGTTCCGGGAGGATGGGGAAGGGGTGAGAGCAATGTAGCTGGATATGTAGAACTGTAGCTAGATAATTAGGTACATAAATCTAGAAATATCATAACGTATGTTGTGCCTGGGATGCACTTCAAATTGCAGCTCAATCTCATTACAATAAACTATTGTTAATTAACACCATTCTGTTGTAATAAATTGTCTCCCCTGGCCCCAAAGGAGCATTCATGATAATCAGCAGAGGAGCTGAAACATCAATAAGGCAACCACCTTGCTTTACCATTTCCTACACGTATCTGTAATGATGACATTTAACTGTATGTTTAAGGCACTGTCCTGAAATCTAGCAGCGCCCACCCAGCAAGGTGCAGCTTTACGACAACCCTGAGAACATCAAGGCTCATTTAGTTGGACTCCCTGACACGGACTTTAATCAACAATCACTGGTGTATTTAAGATCACACATAATCGTGGCTCAGATATTGTGGTTTGCAACAGTGCTGTAAAGTGATTTCGTTTATCTTCCGATTGACAGGAATTTTATTTTTTTACTGTTGTTGAAATCCTCAGCCAATGCACACCCATTAATTATTAAAGAGACCAATCAAATTGAAGTTTCTTTTGAGGTTGTGATTTTTAAAATTACTGTGGAGGCCTCACCTTCCTACGCTCGTTACAACGGTTTAACAACCAACTACTCACTATGTACAGCGCCAATACATTGCAATTCTTTTTAAACGAGCTGTATACAGTTCATTGTAATTTTTATAAACAAAATCTGAGTACCGCTCTATCTCTTCAACAGTACATTCACCAGAAACAATTTTTATCAAAAAAACTTAGGTAGTTACCTTGGCTCTCTCCAGGTCAGCTTCAGTGACAGAGCCTATTGCATCCGTCACTTTCTCCCTGATATTCTCCCTGGGGAAGGGGAGAGCAGGCTGGGAAAGGGCAGTTGCGGTATGTTGGGTCATTCAGAATCAAAATACCAGCTCTGGTGAGTTAGCAGGAATTCTACAACTATTGAAATTAATTTTAAAACAAAAAAAAAGATATAACAATGTATTTTGAGTTGGCAAAATGCTGGTGGTGGAATACTAGCATTAGAGGGCCTACCAGCTCAGTGTCATTCCTGGTACCATACTTTTAGATTCAGTGCCAGTGCTACTAGGGTTGGCACCCATCCAGTTTTGGACTGGACAGTTTTGAGTCAGCTGTCTGGAAATATTTACAGACACCAAAAGTCTGGTTTTTGAAATAAAAATCTGTTTCTGTTCCCACTTGATTTTCATCACAAGCAAAGCAAACATCACAACTCAAGCCACAATCCCACCTCCTGCCCACTCTTATCCTGCTGAACTGTGCAAAAGATTGCATTCTGAAGCTACTTCAGCAGTATTGGGCGGTCCTTCCATTAGGAAGAATACACAAAAGATCAACATTGGACCAATAACATAATGAGATTATTAACTCACTATATTAAAAAAAATGTAATAGAGTGTTGATATATTGAGTTATTTTTCACATACTAATAAGTAATGTCAAAATCCTACTGTTGGTCTTGGACCTTGCTGTAGTGGCTGTATGAATAAATTTGAATCGCACCCGATACAAACAGTGTATGCCAAATCTATATCTTTGTCACTCCAGAACCATCATTGTAACTTAATTTTAAATGCGTAATGGTATAGCTTTAAAAAAACTTTACAAATATTAAGCAGGCATCAGTTGGTTCGCTAAATGAGTCATGTGACTTAGGTATCAAAAGGTCCTCAGAGTTTTTTTGGAAAACCGAATAAGGCAGCAAATGAAAATCAAGTTTCAGGGAAGGTTCTGTTATAAGCGAATTAATTAGCAGCGGAATCTTATGTAGAGCTTTAGTGTCCTTTATTTAGTAATAGCCCCCTCAAAAATCTAAACTTGTGAACATAGAGTGGAATGGAACCAACAATCCAATCTGCTTACCTCATTACTCATTTGTAATGATTTACCATTTCTACCTGAACTGCCATGCGCGCACTAACTGCCGGCTGTGGCTGCCTCAGCCTATAAACATGGCATTTCCAGGGGCTGACTTGTCTAACAGTTCTACTTTATAAATTCAGACTACTTTTCTGCCCCCTGCCCCCACCCCCCCCAAATCAGCATCAAGGACAGGAGTAGCTTTAAGATGGAATACAAGATTGGAAAGGAATAAATCGAGAATAAAACGTGTGCTTACTTGAGCCGTGGCGTTTAATTTTGTTTTGAGAATTAGCTTTCTGTGAGGCATCGTTTGACATGGAAGCTTGCTGTTTTACTTGTGAGGTGACAGGCCGCTTCTGTTCTTCAACCTGAGTAACACAAAACAAAACTGTGAAGCAAATGCCCCTTAAAGCTGAAGTTAGCAAGTGCACTGCCCAATGTGGCATTTAGCAAGATAGATCAATAAGGTTTGATGCTTGGTTTGTGCTGAGGCACTGGTGGGGTCATTACAATTGAACTCAGTGGGGCCTAAATTCATTAGCTGCCGAAACCGGTCGTGATCCATGCAGCGTGCAGCCAAAATGCGCCAGAATGGAGAGACGCAAGAATCATCCTAAACTTGTCCTCTGGCCTCATCATCATAATTGTGGCAAGATACCGTCGCCAATCGGGTGCCCCGATGCAACTCGCCAGTCTGGGCCATTTAAATTTTGTTTGGCTCAGACGCTGGCCGAGACAGTTAGGTGAGTCCGGGGGAAAGGAAGCCAATTGGGAGGGGGGACAAGCGTGGGCGGCAGCGACCGCAGTATTAATGTGGAGGCAGGAGGAGCACTACTGCTCACTGCCCCTCCTGCCTCCACATTAATATAAGCTAAAGAAACTTACCGTCAGGCTACTTCCGTGACTTCCAGTGGTCCCTTTAAGGACCGCTGGTTAGGCCTCTGTAGATCCTGAAAAAGTAGTTGGACTTAGTGGCAATGCAGGCTCCAACTGCTTTTCACCAATTTCAGGAACAGGTCCAGAAATGGGTGCCGGAGCCTCAATTAAATATTGAAATAGCCTACCATGAGTCACTATCTTCAATAAAAGAGGTGGAAGGTAAGGCTGCAGTACTGCTCTGATGCACTTGTGGGACCTTGCTGTGCACAAATTGGCTGCCGCATTTCCTACATTACAACAGCGACTACACTTCAAAAGTACTTCATTGGTTGTAAAGCGTTTTGGGACATGCTGAGGTCATGAAAGGCGCTATATAAATGCAAGTCTTTCGTTCTTTCTGATGGAAACTGCTTGTGTGGGGAAGCCAAGTAAATATCCATTTGTTATATATTAATAGTTTTCAAAATACTTCCCATCTGTTTCAGTACTTGTTTAGAATGTCTGCACACATGAATAGTATTCAAAAGCTTTACTTTTGAAGGCATGTGCAAATATGATGGTTGTCTGCTCTGTTGAAGCCCCAGGAACACTGCTGTAGGTACAGCAACGGAGATACAGCCTTGCCTGTGGGCTTTCCTCTTTCTAGGATATGGGCCCATTGACAAGAAAATTACTTTTTTTGGACGAAGGGTTATGGAAGCATTAAACTATTGTGTATTGCAGTGCATATCACTAGGCCTTTTGGACATTACAGCACCAGGAAATCACTTAATACATCTATGTCCTGGGGCACTCGTCTGTTGATCCCACCAGAGTTGAGTCATCACATCCCCTCTAATCTGCCACTATTAACAAAAACAAAGGCAAAGCAGGCTTGCATGGTATGATACAACTGGGCTCAGGATTACATTAGTAGCTGGAGGGAGAGACTTTGAAAACAGCTGCTTTTTCTGTAACATGGTATAAATTCCCACCATATTGTCCCTCCTGCCTGGGAAAAACTCCCTCGAGACAAAAGTGGGAAAAGCCTTTGTTCCTGTGAAAGCTTATGGGAGAAACTTCTCAGAACAGAGGTGGAGCTTTGGTGGTCATAAATTAAATGAGGCTCATAGGAAACTGGAGGTCTACAGAGGTCAAATAGTCTGCCTTTTATGCCACACCTGTCAATACCTTACATGCTCATGTTTTAAATTTGCTGGAAAACACAACTGTTAAAGAGTGCTACACGTTTAATATATGATAGGAATTGTAGGGTAATATAGAGATAAAAAGAGAGAAATGCAACTGCTAGAAATCTGAAATAAAAACAGATTGGTGGAAATACACACAGTTCATCAGCATTTGGAAAAAGAAAAAAAAATAGGTTAACATTTCTTGTGTGGAACAGTTGTCAGAACTGCTAAAATTCTGATGAAGGGTCTAATTCTGAAATGCATTTTTTCTCTTTTCAGATGCCAACAGACCATTGCGGTCAATTTTAACCACCCCCCACCCCCTTCCCCGACCAGCGAGAATGGTGTGTGGGAGAGTGTTCACTTACCGGGCCCAAAGCCTCACTGTTCCCGCCCCACGACATTTTACCTTCACCGTCTTTGACGTCGGCTGAGGCTCCCGATCTAAAAGTCGTGGCCCGATGACGTCATCGGTACCGTGAACCCTTTTTAACTTCTGGATTCGGGAGGTCCGCGTAGGGCCAACCCCGACAACTCTGCCATTGGGGCGGGGGGGGGGGGGGGGGGGGGGGTGGTCCGTGGAGTAGCCAGAAGGTGTTAAGTTGCCATGGTAAGTTTAAAAAATCTTACTTTTCTGTGGAATCCTTGTGGGCCAGGAGGAGCAGATGTGGTCTTCCCAGTCCTGGCATTCCCTTCCCCTTCCCTTCCCTGACCTTCATTGGCTCTGCAAACAACCCCCCACCTCCAGCCGCCCCCCACCTCCAGCCGCCCACCACCACCAAGGAGAACAATTCAGGTAAAAGGTGCCTGAAAACCACGGAATTTCAGATCAGCTGATTAAAATGTAATATCAAAGCTCATTTAGAAGAGGAGCTGAATGATGTACAGGAAAGGCTCTGTGAAAACCACAGCTGGAAAATATTTATAGAAATGTGAAAAGCAACTTAAAGAAAAAGCCTGCCTTTCTATCGAAGTTTTTTCTTCAGAGAAGAAAAAGTTAAAATGTAACAGTTGGTCAAGGTGTTCTCTTAATCATCCTCCAGATGGATTTGTGCTGGGCATTGGCAGTATGGGGAACAATGGACTGGGGGTTTGTAATGGCCATTGTGTTGAGGTGCAGGGTAGAGTCTGTCACTGGCTGGTGGAGGAAACATCTGTAAAAACTTTTAGCAACAGAACACTTTCTCACTCACCAGGAAACTTATTTGAAACTAAAGGGAAATTACACTTGCCAAAATGGGTGTGACCGAGGCTCACGTTTACATTTCTTACGAGGTTTTGAAGGCTAAAAATTTCAATTCAGTAGGTTTTTGGGTTAAGCCATGTTAACTGACTATAAATCATTGGTATCATATAAAATAAGAGTTCAGCTTTATGTAGCTCAATAGTGATTCTGAGCGTGTGCACAAGAATCCTTGGGATATCCACCAGATGCTTGAACGAAACTGAAGATAGAACCAATGGTTACATCTAGTCTTTACTTTTTTATACTTTATTTCAATCTAGATTGACAAAAGCGTTCAACAATCTAACTCCTTAAAATTCAGTGTGAATTTTCAAACAATGTAGTTCCAATATTAGTGAAATTCGAGAGAAACTATTTCCTCTGATGGGGAAATCAAGAACAAGGGGACAATGATCTTAAAATTGGAGCTAAGCCATTTATGAGGGAAATCAGGAAGTACTTTTTCACACAAAGGGTAGTAGAAATCTGGAATTCTCTGCCCCAAAAGGCTGTAGATGCTAGAAGCTTTGGAGCTTCCGAGATTGAGAGCAATAGATTTTTGTTAGGTAAGGGTATCAAGGCATATGGAGGTAAGGCAGGTAAATGGAGTTGAGGTACAGATCAGCCATGATCTAATTGAATGGCGGAGCAGACTTGAGGGGCTGAATGGCCTACTCCTGTTCCTAAGTTCCTCTACTCTCCAGTGTAACATTATAACACCACATGAAATAAAAGTAAAATGTTTTCTGACCTAAACATTTCCAGCAGTGGTCATGTGACAACCAATGTTCCTTCTAATTTTTGGGGGGGCCATGCGGCCCTTTTAACGGGCTGTGTGGCCCATTCAAAATTCCGCACATGCGCGATTTTTTCCCTTTTAAAAGCCGGTGAGCCGGCTGCGCGAAGTGCTCCAGAGCGCTACGCAGCTTAATGGGAACATCAGTGACAACTATTTCTCCTTCTTAGCCCAGGGTCACTTAGGGCACTTGTAGCACCCCTATTGCTGCCTTGGTTAGATCAATCAATTCAGCATGGAATGGGACCGTCTCGCTCTATGTAGCTCAGTATTACACCAGAGAGTGTATTTAAGCTA
Organism: Squalus acanthias; assembly: GCA_030390025.1. NCBI lineage: Eukaryota > Metazoa > Chordata > Chondrichthyes > Squaliformes > Squalidae > Squalus > Squalus acanthias. The sequence goes on along the minus strand of CM059427.1, from coordinate 146,631,784 downwards.
CTAAACTGTCAGGAGACTGCCTTAAATATATTTTGATTCAAAGATACATCCACATGCTCCAAGCAAGTGTTGGGTCCTATTTTATTGGTTAAAGGAATTCTGTGTTGGCTCAGGCTGGTAAAATACTAAACTTAGAGCATTAAATCATGTTTAAAATAGGTGGAGAGGATAAATAATTGTCCGTGATGGAACAACAACCCTACAATTAAAACCAGATTTAAGTGTAAATTTAAATCACCAGGGAAGGGATGCAAAAGACCCTGCAGTTATAGCATTGCATGTGAATGTTTCTTTGGGAGATTCAGTCATAAGGGTGGTTTTGAAAGGTTACATTTTAATGTAATCACTCAGCCCGCAACTCAAGTAAAACACCAATTTCTAGCAGCACAATTTCCACTCAACTGGAGACAAGATTACTTCAGTGCAATGAAAACATACAACAGAAACTTCTTTATGAAAATAATGATCTACATCTTATGGAGGTTCAAAAGCTGGTTGTGACTGAAGGTTGTATCTTTTACATCCATGCAAACCGTCCAATGAAACCAATCCTTAAAAAGAAAATTCGGCCTTGCAAGTAACTGTCTGTGACTAAGCTTATACCCTGCCAGTGATGAAGTATTTCAAAGAAACCGCAACTCTATGGCCGCGATTTTATCATTGGCAGCGGGTTGGGTGCGGGTCAGGTGGTCGGCGGGTTCTGGTCCAGCCGTTGCTTTCAGCCGGTCAGAAATTGCAATTTTACCTTAATTGCCCCTGCATTGAATCCCTGCGTGCGCGCTACCCGGCCCAATTAGTGGTTTCGGGTCTGCTGCTCGCCTCTGCTGATGTCTGTCAGCCAGCTGCATTTAAGGGGCCCATGCAGCCTTGTTTCATTCTTATCCTTTTATGTTGGTTTTCGTGCTGGCAACTGCTCCCATGACTGCTGCAAGAGCCAAGGCCTCTCCCCAATTTGATGATGACTCCCTCCATGCTCTTGTGGATGAGTGAGAGGGCGCAAGGAGGTACTATTCCCGTCCTCTGGACGGAGGAAGCCTCCTCAGCAAAGCAAAGCAGCCTGGCTGCAAATTGCTGAGGAGGTGAGCTCCAGATCATTGTGTTCTCGCTCCTGGGTCCAGTGCAGGAAAAGGTTTAATGACCTGGTACGCTCAGGAAAAGTGAGTGTAACATCACACTTACCCTCAATCTGCTCCCCATCTCCTCTCATCACCAGCACTCTGCATTGTCAGCCTACTCCTGTACATCCCACTTTACCCTTACATCCCTTGCACCCTCAACCATCCCTCTCTCACTATGTACAGAATCACTTCAATATTCGACTATGCTGCCCTCACATTCGCTATCACTGTTATGCAATGCCAACAACTAACAATACACAGGGAGTGCCCTTGGTATTGGCACCTCACTCTATCTTTGTCTCCTTCTAAGCATCTATACTCACTCCATCATTCTCACTCAAACTCCACTTGTGTCCCTCATTGCAGGAAAAGAGAACCCACAATAAGAGGGAGAGGGCTAGGACAGGAGGAGGGCCACCTTCCATTGCCCATATGACCAATGCTGAGGAGGCTGCACTCGAAATAATCAGAAGTGATGAGGATCTGGAAGTGGGGGACGGTCAGACGGGCTCAGCAGAGCAAGCTGGTGACAGAATAGATTTGCATCTCTCTCATTTACATTGCATGAGTGACTGATATGGCATCTGATGCTCATACAGATTGACTTATGATCATCTGCACAAGTCGATGTGCCTGCTACGTTAATATCACATGTCTAACTCATGCCTTTACTCCCCCACAGGACCATCGAGAGCCCCCCTCCCCACTGTCCAGGATGAAGAGCTTGAAGACTCCTCAGAGGAAGCTGCAACCTCTGAGGGCGCAGCGTCAGCAGAATTCAGCGCACCCAGCACTAGCGCAGATACGCACACCTCGGTGGGACCTTCGCGAGATAGAGTAGTGTTGTCACCTGGTGTATCACAGCTCACAAGTGAGCATCAGCAGATGGTGGAGACAGGGACAGCAGTGGAGAGTCCTCGTCGGAGGCCACAGGATGCTCCCATCTCTGCTCAGCTGCATGTGGACCCTGTGCCTCTGGGGCCATCCAGAAAGAGAGCGGTGCTGGAACTCCAGGAACAAGTGCAGGAGTCTCTGGCAGGTTTTTCATCCAGGGTTACTGCGAGTGTGGAGACGATGGATCAGTCCCTGTCTAACATGAGCAGTGCCTTTGTGGAGGCAATGGCGCATGAACGCACCACCACGGAAAGGATGGCAATCTCCGTCGAAAGGATGGCTACTTCCATGGAAAGGATGGCTACCTCCGTGGAAAGGATGGCTAGCTCCGTCGAAAGGATGGCTACCTCTGTCGAAAGGATGGCTACGGTAAAGGAAAGATGGCTACGGTCATGGAGGAAATAAGTCGCCAGAGTCAGGAAAACATGGTGAATGTTCTTAATAGATTGACATCTCTGGAGGAGCGATGGGCAGCTATTGAGCAGAGAAACCAGAGCTTCATGGAAGTCCTTTTGAGGAGGACTGCCAGTGCAGATACTGGTCCTCATGGCCCCCCTGATGTGCAGCAAGGTGCTGTCCAGCCACCTGCTGGCACTGAAGTGGGGCTGACCCGTGAGAGGGATGTTGGTGACAGGCAACAAGGAAGTGTGGGCTCCTCTCCAAGCACTCACACTCCCATGCTACTGCGTAGCCCTCGGTCAGAGCCCCACCAGAGTCCTCACCCAACTGAGATGGGCGTCTCAGCCCCTGCACAGCCGCAGAAGGAGCAGACTGTTGGCGAGCCCTCACAGAGGACGCCCGCCAAAGGTGTCGAAGCTTGAGCAGCATGAAAGTGAGCAAGGTGCCTCCACATCTGCTGAAGCCACAGGGGAAGCACCACGTAGAAGCACGCGTAAGAGGAAGATAAAGCACAATTAGTCACAAGGGTAGTCACTTGCGTGTTCTGTTCTGTTGTCTTTTGTTGTGTTTAATATTTGGCATTGTCATCTTTTTGTGCATGTATTAAACAAAAGTGATGGCAAACAGTTGAAGTTCTGGCCTATGTGTTCTGGGAAATGGAAGTTGCACATTGAGGGCTCAGGGCGACTTGCATTTGTAATGATGGTGGTGAGAGGGATAGGAACCCATAGGTTCTTGTACATTGTGTATGGTGTGATAAGAAGTTTCCAGCCACATGTGTTTGATTCGTCTACCTAAGCGAATCTAGTAAAGATGCATCCCTTGCATCACGGGCAACAATGTGCTCGCGTGCTGCTGGAGCTGGCTCATCCGCCTCCGCAAGGTCTTCCTCCTCCTCCTCCTCCTCCTCTGAGGAGGCTATGCGCTGAGCCACTTGTTCCTCAGGCAGCTGCAAGCCACGATGCTGTGTGATGTTATGCAGTGCACAGCAGACCACGATGATTCCGGAGACCCTGGCTGCTGAGTACTGTAGAGCTCCACCTGATCTGTCAAGGCATCTGAGTTGCATTTTGAGCAAGCCAATGGTTTGCTCGATGATGCCCTCTGGTGGAAATGTGGCTCGCATTGTAGCGCTCCTCAGCTTCGTTTGATGGCCTCCTCAACGGTGTCATTAGCCATGTCTTCAGGGGATAGCCCTGGTCTCCAAGTAGCCATCCGGAAAGTTGGGTTGGCGGATTGAAGAGCGGAGGCACACTAGATTGCCACAGGACGAACGAGTCATGGCAACTGCCAGGGTACTTTGCGCAAACATGCATAATGTTCTTCCTGTGGTTACACGTCAAGGGAGTGGAAGCCCTTGCGGTTGACAAATACAGCTGGGTTGTGATGGGGTGCCCTGATGGCCACATGTGTGCAGTCTACGACGCCCTGCACCCTTGGCAAGCCTGCCAGCTTTGCAAAGCCAACCGCACGCATGGTTACACTTGCCTCATCCGTGGAGAAGTGGATGTAATTGTGCGCCTTTGCAAAGAGGGCATCAGTAACCTGCGTGATGCAAGTGTGCGCGGACTGGGAGATGCCGCTGATGTCTGCTGATGAGCCCTGGAAGGACCCTGAAGCAAAAGAATTGAGGGCAGTGGTGACTTTGACAGCCATTAGTAAGTGGTGTCCACCCACTCCTCTGGGCTCCAGGTGTTGGTGCAGCATTGCGCAGATGTCAGTCACTACCTCTTGCGAAAGTCTCAGCCTCCTTTGGCACTGCTGCTCAGTCATGTTGAGGAAGCTCATCCTCGGCCTGTAAACCCTGTGTTGGGGGTATCTCCTGCGGCGTGGTGCAGCCTGCGCTGATGCCCTCTGCCCTGTGCAGCATCAGGTGGGTGAGGAGGAGGTTGGCGCTCCTGTTGTTGCTGCTGCTGTTGTGCCGGTTCTGCAGCTGCCGCGGCTGCTCTTCCTCCGAATCTGAGGACCAGGATGACAGGGTATAAATGGTTCCCATGCTGCTGGTAGATATCTCAGTTGAGGAATAGAAGTTATAAATGCTCAGTCAATGTGGGGAGAGGTTTTTCCCAGGAGGTCACAGTGGAGATGGATCTCAGCTTCACCACTTACAAGATCAGTAGTCCTGCAAAAAGTTTTCTAAGACTTGAAAAAACAAAGTTCTGTCATCTGTAAGTGAGCCTTGTTCGAGCTCCGTTTTTATGCTGGAGCTGCAGCTCTCAAGAAGTCAGGTATTTGGTGAACCCGACACAATCAGCTGGCGTGGTTTGGGAATGGCATGGAACACGCTGAAAATGTGCAAAAATTGAAAACCGCTGTTAAAATAGGCTTATCCAGGCAGTTACAAGCTGTTAACTGCCTTAAGGGCCTCTCCCGCCACTTGGTGGCGGGACCGATCGGGACTCCCACAGCCGGCATTTGGCAAAGTGGTGTGGAGGCGGGTTGACGGCGGGATCGCAACCCGGCGTCAATCAAAGCTATTTTAACCCTTGACCCGCCAACAAACCCACCCCCTCAGTGCTGATAAAATGGCGGCCATGGTCCTGGATTCAGTAGAGTGCAGATCAGTGCACTGCATGGGTGCAATTTACTCCATGCTAGCGTTCACCTTCTCCATTGGAAACCTGTAACTGAACTGTCAGTCCTGTATGAGTTCATGACTGGGAGCAGCACCACATGTGTTGCTCGCACCTGAGCAAGACTTACACTAAGAACATAGGGGGAAAAATTCAGTTGGTTGCGCCTCCCGTTAGCACCTTAAGAGGGCACTAATGGGGCGCAAAGCAACTAGCACCCGGGCGCGGCGATGTTTGCGCCGCTCACGAAATTAACTAGACATTTTGCGGCGGCGCTAAACACTACCGCCACGATCTCCTGCGCCGGCAGATTGTGACGTCAGTCGAGTGCGCAACGCCCCGTTAGTGCCCCGGAGCGGATATTGAGTGGCACCCCCTGCCTTACCGCCTGCCGCTAGCAACGACAGGTTGAGGGGAGCGTTTTGCAGTCAGGAAGGGACTGGGGGAGCGCTATTTAAAGGCGACCGCTTCCTGCCTTTTTTTGTTGGTGACATTTTTGAACCACGCATTCTGAGAGAGAGAGAGAGAGAGACTTCTGGAGAGATTCAACGCTGTGTGAAGGAGTTTTGGGTACTGAGCAGCACTTTGCAGGTTCATTTTGATTTGCCCTTCCTTGTATCGATTTAGAAGAGACTGTGGGGGTTGCACTCTGAGCTCTTTCCCTGGTTTTCTCCATTGTTCTTTCCAGCAGATTTGATGTACAGGTCTCTCCAGGCCGAGATTCAAGGCTGCAATGAGCAGGATGTGGATGGAAAGCAAGATCAACCCTCCCCTTTAAGAACTGGCCGGCGCCATTGTGTCTGTGTTCCATTGCTGACTGACATCACATGAGCTTCGCCAGCGCTCTGAGTTAGCGCCTCGCTCCTCGGCCTTTGCGCCTTAAGACAGATGTGTAGCGCCTGATTTAGCTCTCCAATCACCTCCAGGGGCGATAAAAGTCAAGTTTGCAGTTGGAGGCGATAATTAGCGCCAGGTGCTAATCTTTGCGCCCGGCTGATAATTGCGCCTCAAACGGGGCGATACTGAATTTTTCCCCTTAAGACCCGATGCACCTGCAGCTCAATATTCTGTATCAATTACAAATAAAAGGTCACATATAATTCAGTAATTTCCTGTTCCTATACAGTGTTGTCAGCTGGAACAATGCTCTTTTGATGTGGAAGCTTAAATGGAGAATTAAACATCCCCTCCTGAACCAGAATTACTGGAGCAAGCATTAGGCTCATTGGTACAATTTCTTCAAGTCCTTCTGTGCTCCCAGAAGCCAACAAAATCAACTATGTCACATGCATTTTTCCTGGTGTCAGCTTGCCAAGACTGTACCCTGTTCTTATACCACTTAATGTAAAAGACCCCAAAACATGGCAAACTTTCATAGAAAGCAAATGAAACTATGACTGCCAGATCAATGCACAATGAGCAGTTTGTGGGTTGTTTTTTGTAACTAATTTGTAATCAAGACTTTATACAACTTCAGCACAAAGTAAAGCAAATTCCTGACTCCAACATTGCCGGGCCCTGATTTTAATCTTTGGTGTACATCAGGGTGGTTGGAGCAATCGCAATGCCTGCCAGATATGGTCGACGAGAGACCTGGACCATTTTGATGGCTGGGCCTGATTTGACTTTAGTTGGCGAGCAGCCTGCGTAATTCTGATAGGCACTTGCCGATTTGGAAGGGTGGGAAAAGCAGCACCCTGAAGGGGAGGGCAGGATAGAGAGGAGATGGGGTGGGTGGGGGCGGGATGGGGTAGTGAGAGAAGGCATAATTTTCAAGAAAGCTGTTGGGAGCCGGACATGTCAGTGAGTGAGATCCTGGGAGATGACGCGGTCGAGGGGGTGACTGTGAATATGGGAGGAGAGTTTATATGGAGGGAGGACAGGAGAGCAGGTAATTTAGAAGGGGGGTGCGTGAAGGGAGTTGAGATGGAGATTGAATTCCTTGAGGATGAGAAGCCACTTCGTGCCGCATTGAGGGAGGAAAGAAGGAAGGATATATCAATAAGATAGCCTCTCAAAGCAAAGATTTGCAATTCACTTTCCTGTAACATGCAAATAGATAATGGCCCTGGATTTTACGGTCAGCGGTGAAGGAACGGCACTTGCCGCTAACCTCGCCGACAGCTGCCCACAAAATTTTTCCAGGCTTCAGAGCACTGACTTGCTCTAATCTGGTGTCTGTTCCAGTGCGACGCCTTCTACAGGGAATCTGTGGTGTGTATGAGCAGAGCAAAAAATAGCGGGGCTCTTCAACCAATCAGATTGAAGAATCCTCACTGAGACATGCCAAGTCTAAACCAGGAAGTATAAAGCAGGAAATAGAAATTAGATTTAAATGATGTACAGAAAGCAAAATAAAGATTGGGAAATACAGATGGGATTAAGGGAGGGAGATAAAAGAGACAGACAGAAAAAGTAAAAACAAAATTATTTTAATTGCTTTTTTAAATCTCCAACACTGATTTTCTTCTGAGGGAATAACTCCACACTTGTAAAATTACATTTTTAGAGTTAGAGAGGTTGTTCAGCAGTAGCTATCACTTATCAAGCTGTTAAAAACTCACTTACTCCTGAATGCACCAGCCCTAACTTTTTCAGCCACTTTTAGTGGGGAACTAGCAGGCAAGTAGCTCAAGTGCATGCCGTTGCATTTATTTCAATGCTGAGTCTATTGGTGAGAACTACAACAGCACACCCTGTGGCGGAGCACGGTATCTCTGACAGCAACTTCTGGATTTGTGCGTTTAACTGCGCATGTGCTGTCCGATTTACCCCATTATAACGGTGAGGGCTGTTAGCCTCACTATTATTCCTATCGCAAAACCCGGCCCATAATATTGGTAATTTAAAAAAGTCTGATAAAGGTGAGATTGTTTGCACCGTCTGTTTGGTTTCTGTTTAAATGTTTTCTCAGAATATTGCTGGCTGCTGGACACCTCACCTGTACTTTCTCATATGGTACGTCATCATATGTTCTGGAATCGTACAGATAAAGTGCTGAATTACTTGAGGAGGTAGCCCACCTAGGTAATGAAACAAAATACATTAATCCACTAAACATGGTCATATTCTACTTTGAGAAACAAAAGTACACCAATTAGCTTTAGCATCTGCAGGCTAAGGAGGGGGAAGTTTCCGCTTCTAATTACTATCTAGTGACCCCTACTGAAAGTGTATGTCAATGTTGTGTGAGCAAAGAATTGTATTGGTTTAAAATTGCCACCATATTCAGATGGCATTCACAGTCCAAACCTACACATGAAGAATGCTCAGAGAGCTGCCTGGAAAGGAGGGGTAAAAAAGGGTAGAAATATTAATCAAACATTGGGCAGATCCCTTCCCAACATTGCTGAATGTATTTACTATTTTAATCCTGAACTCTAGTTGCAGATGGAGTAGGGTGTGATTTGTTCCTGTAACATTGCATATGATAACAAACTACTAGCAACAAAAAAAGATCAGTCTGAGGTTTCTTGTTCATTTTATACATCATGGATAGAGTTCTCACCAGAAGGAATGTCTGACTGCATCCACTATGTTTGCAATTGCTTCCACATCCACATAGTCATAGTGCAGAGCTTCTGGCTTCGTGGTAGAGCCTGTCTCAGCAAGCAGAAGTCCCAGCCACCTACCCATCTCCTCAGAGGAGCTTGTCTGTAACAGCCACAAGAGATGAGAACTGTGAATGATACTCTAGTATCAGTTTAAAAAAGCCATAACACAAAACAAATTCCTCAACAAAAGAAGCCATTTGAAAACATTTCTCAACAAAATGTTTTTTGATTCATATTTTAAAAAATGACTTGTACCTCTATATTGATGGTGTGCTGTACTGATATGTTTATATTGCCTCTGAGATTAATTGAATTCACCGTACAAAATTAAGAATGTCTTTTGAATTTTTTGTCACATAAATATTGAGGATTTGACACACAACCTATAATATAATTTTATATTTTACTGCAACTTTTTATAACATGTCTTGTTTTATATACAATACATAGTCAAAGGAGCAAACATCAATATGGCTGCCAATGTGTTGTAATATGTGCTCATAAATGCCCTTTGGATGATCTGGCCAGAGACATTATTAAGATCCACATACTATTTTGTGATTTACACTTTTTTCTTTCACCAATTTTCTGATTTCTTCCTTTCCTGAAGACATTGATTGCTCGGTGTGATACTTCACCCAAGTGGCCATTGTTCATGCGTGAATCTTGATAGTGAGTATCAGGAGGCTATTCAATCACATAAGAGCCACCATAGTCAAAAATCAGGCTCTTTGTTAAACACCAGGCTCTTTGTTAGTTTGCATTCTCTCGTGTTTTCCTTTTTTTGTTACGTATTCAGGAAAGAAAAGCGAAGATTGAAAGTTGACCTCATAGAAGGTCTTTAAAATTATGAAGGGGTTCAATAGGGTTGATGTAGAAAAGATGTTTCCACTTGTAGGGGAGTCCAAAACTAGGGGTCATAAATATATGATAGTCACTAATAAATCCAATAAGGAATTCAGGAGAAACTTCTTTACCCAGAGAGTAGTGAGAATGTGGAACTTGTTACCACCTGGAGTGGTTCATCAAATACCGTAGATGCATTTAAGGGGAAGCTAGATAAGTACATGAGGGAGAAAGGAGCAGAAGGATATGTTGATAGGGTGAGATGAAGTAAGGTGGGAGGAGGCTCATGTAGAGCATAAACACTGGCATAGACCTGTTGGGCCGAATGGCCCATTTCTGTGCTGTAAAGTTCTAAGTAGTTATAATTCTATGTAGCCTGAATCCTTCCTCACCTGGACACACTTCCAGTAAGGACAGCAATCAGGAGCAGGAACTCCTCTGTAATTAATTGGTGCTGAAGTCAACTGCAGCACTCTTATCAGTGCCCTGGCTGAGATCAGCTAATGCAGCAGAGATGATGCTCAAACCTGGGACCTTCCTGGTCTGTGCAGATCATCTGTTCACTGCATAACAGCTGAGCCCATAGCAGGTGTCTACAGAATGATTCACCATGCAATGTAGTGGAATCAAAGATGTTCAAGGAGTTCAAAATGCAGTTAGATTCTAGCCTGGGTGAGCTAAAATACTTGGGAATGAGCATGAGAGGCCAAATGTCCTTTTTTTTCATCTTAGCTTAGTTTATTCTTTAACCAAAACAAGCTATTGGCTGATTCATAATTATATACCAAACTGTAATTCATTATAAATGACTGTACCTCTAGCACACAAACGTCATGTCCATTTCGAAGGATCCGGAAAGCAAAGGGATGTTTTGATCCAAATCCTGGTACCACCTCACTCCCCTGCAGCACAATGGAATTCACATGTGTCCTTAGATCGGTCCTGTCCTTGTGGAAGTACAATGTATTGCCTTTCAGTCGACACCAAAGCTCTCTCCAGTAGTTGTTAACCATCACATTGAGGTAACCTGGAAAGGATTTAAGGGCATAAGGCATGACAGACACTGCTGTGGACGTTTTACATATAAGTTTGAGCAAAAGAGCTTGATTATGGAGAGATAGAGGTCCATTCATTCTTTGACGTCAAGTCCACTTTTTGGCTTCATGCTGCAGACAGACCCACCACACACTATATCTCATAATCTTAATCCCGTCGATCACCATTTTGCTCTAGATATTGGCTATATTTCTAGATTCAAGTTATAGCTATACACACTCTTGCAGCAGAAAATTGCCTGATTCTCTGAAAGAATCTCAATATTCACTCTAATTGATGACAGCACAAGCAAACAACTCAAAGTGACAAGTTTCTCCTGAATTTTATTTGTGGGTAAGCTTTCCTGGTATCTTCAGGCCATGGACCAATTATAACTAACAGGGACGATGATCTACGCTCAAACTTATGCTGGTGTCGCACTGAAGCAGTCATGAGGAAATGGCAAAGAATGGCCTGGTGATGGTGTTCTTCCATGGATCCCTCCCTCCTTCTCCAAAGGAAAGTGCCTGTCCTGCACTTCCCTATAGTGATGTAGCTGAGGTTGGGTAACCACAAGTAGAAACCTGCTTCTCACCACTCTGTGAAACTCCAGTTCATGCTTCCATCAGGCTATGCTACCAAGATGAGGGATATTGTTGCTGGCAAAGCATAGGTAGATGCAAAGAAAAGCTCCCTCCACTCTGCCCCAAAATTTGCCTCAGCCCTAACCTCAGATGATGATCAGTAGCAGGGAGTATTTCCCACACCAGCCACCTTGTGGCTTCTATCAGGAAGCTTGCCAAATACTAGTGCCCCATAGGAACTGCATTGAGACCACCCAAACTCATTTTTAGATGCAACCCTTGCAACCATTAGTCTGGCCTGGATTCAAATCAAAGTCCTAGAGGTGAAAGGCTAGGGTCTAATCCCCTGCACTTCCCAGTTCCATTTCAGGCCATTTCTGACTTAAAAGATTTGTGAGGTACAAATGGAACTGTTGTAATGACAAGTACAAATGGATAAAATCCTATCGTTTAAAATCAAATGGAAACCCTATACTTGGGATCCAGAGTACAGGTACAGGTTAAACACCTGAGCACTTCTGTTTGTAGTTTTACCTGGTTCCTCTTATAAGCTTTTCAGGAAAAGAAAAGCCAGGAAGGAAAATCACAAAGAGCAGTTAATGAAATCTGATCTATTTTGCTGAGCTAATAACAGCACTCCCAATGCACATTCCAGACAGTGGGAATTCGTATTTTCTTTTCACTTTATGGTCCTGTCTCATAACTTTAGAATTATTTTCAGTCATACAGTGAGGCACTGTAACTATTCTGCTGCAGGATTTACACCTGACTTGATGTGCAAGACTGGGAAATTATTTCCTAATTTAGTACAACTAAAAAGAAGCTCATCAAATTGTAGGTAACATAAAGTGTGTTTATCCCTTCATCTTCAATCCTCAGTATTTTGTTCCAGTGGCTCAGTTGGTAGGACTCTTGCTTCTGAGTCAGAAGGTTGTGGGTTCAAGTCCCACTTCCACTCCAGAGACTTGAACGCAAAAATCTAGGCTGACACTCCAGTGCAGTACTGAGAGACTGCTGCACTGTTCGAGGTGCCGTCTTTTGGATGAGATGTCTGCTCTCTCAGGTGGATGTAAAAGATCCCATGGCACTGTTTCGAGGAAGAGCAGGGAAGTTATCCCTGGTGTCCTAGCCAATATTTATCCCTCAATCAACATCACTAAAAAACAGATTACCTGGTCATTATCACATTGTTGTTTGTGGGAGCTTGCTGTGCACAAATTGGCAGCCACGTTTCCTACGTTACAACAGTGACTACACTTCAAAAGTACTTCATTGGCTGTAAAGCGCTTTGGGACATCCTGAGTTTGTGAAAGGCGCTACATAAGGTAAGTCTTTCCTTTCTGCAGCATCTGATCCTTTGTATCTTGTTTGTATTCTTCTCTGCCACACTTAATAGCTCCTCGTTGATACCAAAGAAAGGTTTAGTTCCTTTTTTTTTGATTCATTGCCTCTGGCTAAAGTTTGAGTACCAGTTTCTGGTTGGGATGGTAGTAAAGCTGCCTCAACTGGCCTCTGTGCTCCTGGGCTATCGAAGAGAAAAGTCAGCGAATGTGCCTGCTCCTGATCTATTCACTGGCCCGTCCTAGAAATTGTGCATGTGTGAATGTTGAGTGAGGACAGGATTAAGTCAGTTGTGAGTCTTCCCGCAGTCAGAGGGGTGGTATACAATCATTGTCTAGGCTCACACATAAAGAATGGCCACTTGCAGGAAATACTGGTGAGTAGGTAGCATCCATGGAACTGATATTATAAGCCAGAAGAGAACAAAATGGCGGGGAGGGGGGGGGGGAGGGGAGAGAGAATTTTTTTTGAGATACTGCCAAAATAATCTACACCAGTGATTATTTTGGCAGTATCTGAGGTGCTATAACATCTGACTGTAATTAATTCTACTGCTCCATATTAAACCTGCCGCTGTTATTCTGTTGAAAAGAGAGCTTGCATGTAGGTAAAGTTTAAAAAGGGTCACTTGTTAATCGGCTTTGTATATACAATTATGTTGTTATGCCAGCTTTACTCATGAAACTCTAATCCCCAAAGTCCAGTTATATTCACTATGCCTACTTACATGTCAAATCAATCCTGACACCCTGTAAACCTCTCTCTACAGCCTGACTGGAACGTTAGCTGTCTTAATTATTCCCAGAATCCATGTAACTTTTATACAGATTGAGGAAGCAAAGGAGAAACATACAAGCTAGCCATATGGTGCAGGTGTCCTTGATAAGTGTCTGGCTGGTGGGAATTCATGAAACCCACCAGACATATGGCGAGCAGACTGAAATTCTGACCTTTCCTGGAACTCAAAACTGGAACTATACTGGTCTATGATTGAATGTTTGTTGATTTGTGACTGGGACATGGTTCTACCCTGGATGGGTGGTAATGGATATAACAGCAATTGTATCAGTGGAATTGTTGCCATTGCCAGAAAGACAAATGCTCCTCTTAGGGTTGGAAGGAAATAAATGTAAATCTGCTAATGTTTCCAGATTGCAGCATGATCATTGCTCCCTCCATTCCATAATGGGAGCCTGATCATTCTGTCGTTACCTCTTTGCGTCTGGAATTGTTTCTCTAAATCCCTATCTTTGATCGTGCCTTCTGGCTTCTTGCCCTTCACGTCAAATGTTTTCCCTTCTCTTTGGTATTCACCTCACCACGTTGTGAAGTGCTCTAACACAATTTTTTTCCGTGGGGAGTGCCCTATAATGTCAAGTTATTATTGGCATATGTTCAGCCGAATTTACAGACTACACCATCTATGTTCTTTGCCAGTTGCTGGGTGAATACCAAAAGCAATAGGTGGTATGTCTTCCTAGCCACATAAAATATTGCATTTGTTGGAGATCTCTCGATGGCTTAGTCAGTAAGTGCACTGACTGGTGTGGTGCTGAGTCATACGGACCAGAAAGCACCTAGGTTATGTGCTCAGTTAGCTGATCTTGGCCAGGAGAGCAGCAAGGGCAATACAATTGGCCGCACTGCCCCAGGCCAGAGAGGGGATTCTCAATCTTGATTGCTGTTCAGTTGTGTGGATCTCTGGTGAGGACAGAATCAGACTCAGTTGTGATGATCCCACAAAGTTCACACATAAACAATGACCACTTGGGGGCATTCTGATGGCACTTGTGGTACCATACGTTAGCATGAATCAGCATCTTTAGCGAGAGAGTCGAGGAAATTTGGGGTCGAAATTACATTTTCCAATTGTATTTTTTTTTTACGGTTATCAAGGCTAGGAATATTGGATCTGTAGAATGGAATATACTCCTAGGTTAAAAAATTGCATGGGTCAGAATAAAATAAAGATTATTCTACTTTGCTGCAACAGTGTACCTTAATCTAAACTTCCAACAGCACACACCCCTTCCCCAAAACTGCACAAATGTGACAGTTCCTCTTTCCATGCCAGCCATCATTGCGGCCTTACAGAGCGAGATTTCAAATTTAGTGACAATTGGTACTGAATCATGGAGAGTTTGTGTTGTAGAACTGGATTTAGATTCATGGCCCCGATCGTACCTCCGAGGCGCGTTGCGTGTGGTTGGGGGGGTGAAGTTAGGAACGGGAAACCCGGAAGTACGGGTTTCTCGAACGACGTTTTTAATCGCGGGGCGGGGGAAGCATTTGGTGATTGGGGGGAGTAGATGGTGGTCGGGGGGAGCAGATGATGGTCGGGGGGAGTAGTTGGTGGTCGTGGGAGCAGATGTTGGTCGGGGGGAGCAGATGGTGGTCGGGGGAGTTGATGGTGGTCGGGAGCAGTAGATGGTGGTCGGGCGGAGTAGATGGTGGTCGGGGGAGCATTTGGTGGTGGGGGAGCAGATGGTGGTCGGGGGGAGTAGTTGGTGGTCGGGGGGAGCAGATGGTGGTCGGGGGGAGTAGTTGGTGGTCGGGGGGAGTAGATGGTGGTCGGGAGCAGTAGATGGTGGTCGGGGGGAGTAGATGGTGGTCGGGGGAGTAGATGGTGGTCGGGAGCAGTAGATGGTGGTCGGGGGGAGTAGATGTTGGTCGGGGGGAGTAGATGGTGGTTGGGGGGAGTAGATGGTGGTCGGGGGGAGTAGTTGGTGGTCGGGGGGAGTAGATGGTGGTCGGGGGGAGTAGATGGTGGTCGGGGGGAGCGGATGGTGGTCGGGGGGAGCGGATGGTGATCGGGTGGAGCGGATGGTGGTCGGGGGGAGCGGATGGTGGTCGGGGGGAGTAGATGGTGGTCGGGGGGAGTAGATGGTGGTTGGGGGGAGAATATGGTGGTCGGGGGGAGTAGATGGTGGTCGGTGGGGGGAGCATATGTTGGTTGAGGGGTCCCATCCAATGCTTCGTTTAAGCTGCGCGGCCGCGCAGTGCTCCGCAGCTCCTGCGCAGCCGGCTCACTGGCTTTTAAATAGGCAAAACTGCCATGCGCGGTATTTTGAAAGGGCCTTGAAGCGCCTTAAAGGGGCCGCGCACCCCAAAAAAGAATTAAAGGAAACATTTGTCCCATCACAGGGGGAGTCCAATCGCGGGGGTGGGGAACAGACAGATCACGGGCAGGGAGGTGGGGTGCTGGTGGTGATGCTGGCGGTGGGGTGGGGGGTTACTGGGTAGCTTGTTGGGCCTGGAGGAAACACTCCTGATCCTCCTGGCCCACAAGCAGTGCTGTAAAGGCACTAACCTCAAGGATTCAGCCCTTCTCACCTCCTTTCACCTGCCAGGGAAACCTGGCCGACTGTAGTTAAAAATAGAATCACTGTTAAAATGAAGGCACAGTGCCTCATTAAAATATTTAAATGACCAGTCCGCCTTCTGAGAGCGGTTTGGTTGCCTACCCCTTGTCCCGCCTCCGTTAAAATTGGAAGTAGGCAGGTTGGGTTCCTGTTTCAGATTTTTAGCTTTTTAACCTCCTACCCGAAACAAACCTACCCATTTTTGGGAGTTAAAATTACCCCCTGAAGTTTATAGGATTATGCTGTTCATTTCACCACCCTGTATCTATAAGTTCGTATTACAAGGCTGAATAATACTGGAGTTGCTGCCCTTGCATGTGGCAAACTATCCATAATTTCTTATGACTTTCATCACCACAGCTGGGCTTTGAAATAGGAATATTTGCCATTGTTGTTTATAATTTTATAAATAATGACTTGAAGGTTAGAATATTAGTCAAGGTGTCTAAGTTTATGACTAACACCAAATTGGAAGCAGTGGCCAATGATACTGTCACACTTACAGGATTTTTAATAATTTTTTCTTCACGGAAAGGATTTGGGAATGAGTTATGTAAAGTCTGTGTTTTAACAGAAAGTGAATACACACAGGTTTTAAAAGCCACAGGCTGCAGACACTGACACAAAGGGTTTATTTATTATTAGGCTAGCCATTGAAGATGTGTATTCAATCTACATGAGCCAATTTGTGGAATGCTGCGGATCATAGTTTAGTTCAAACTGAGACTATACGAGTCAGTTGATTTATCTCAGACTACTTAAGCCATGATGGTCTTTATTTATTATGAGAATAGCAGGAGATGGTTTCTTGGGACCCACACCCCAAGAGAGCAAGAGAGTTACCCAGCTTTGATCATTGTTTATCTACTGTTGAACCACTTGCTAGGAATAGAGACTTAAGAGAAAATATGTTAGCATTCAGTCAGGTTTTAAACAGAAAACTACAAGGTGAAGGCTTGGGCCTGGAGCTGGAAGTTGAGATCCAGGAAGTCATTTTTGCAATTAGAATTTCCCCAGAAAGAAAGGTAATGCCAAAACAAAAGATTTGTTTTTTTTGCCTGAAGGGGCCGGAGAGGAATTTTCCAGATTTTTTTTTACCCTTATTGGGTGTGTTTTTTTTTCTGGATTCTTGCCTCTCCCAGGAGATTGCATGGCTGCAGGGATGGGTAGGAAGTATCTAGTCGCGATGCTCCAGGCATCATGAGTGTGGGGAAGTCTTGATGGACCAGCTGATTTTTTCCTGCCCATCATTTTCATATGTTCGTAAGTCAGGAATGAAAGGTGAATGGTTTACTATTCTCATTGTTCAAGGTGAGAAATGAAAATTGAGAGCAGTAAGTGAGGTTTATTTACCACTATTAATCTGTATGTTTATTAGCTGTCTGTAAAATAAAGCAGCTTAATGATTCGTATCTGGTCTCGTCTCGCTAAAGTGTTTTTCTGTCCACCTACTGAAAGACTGGAGACACGTACATGGGAACCCATGCAGAAGATAGGATATCCAGTTCACAGGGGTGTGCTATTGTTACCCCCCTCTCCAGGTTACACGATTGTATAATTAGGTATTTGCCAGTATAGGTACACTCCTGAACATAAGACACTATGACCATTTACAGGAATGAGATATGCTTTGGTTCAGTGTTCATAGGCAATGTTGAGATATTGACTTATGTCTAAGGAAGTGATGATGAAGTTACATCTGGCTTTGGCAAGGCCACATCTGGAGCACTGTGTTCAATTTTGGTTGCTATATAATAGGAAGATACAGAATTACTGGAGGGAGTCCAGAGGACGGCTAAGAAGCTGATTCCTGAACTGAGAGCTCTGAGCTGTGGTAAGATTGTTGAGTTTGGGACTTGACTCTCTGGAGAAAAGAATAAGGAAGGAATTGGTAGAGATCTTTATGATTTTCATGGGTATGGAGACTTTATCAGGAAAGTTCTCTGTCAAGCACAGGATTTGAGGACTAGGGGCCAACATTTAAAGTTAAGGGTGTTAAAAGAAAATAGGAACTTTAGGCAACATTTTATTCTAAGAAGGTGATAAAATTGTGGAACAAATTACCAGAAAACCATGACCGGTTTTAAAAAAGGACTAGATAAATTCCTGTTAGAAAAGGGGATACAGGGTGATTGGTTCCAGAATAATGGCAAGAAAATTGATGGGCGGTTTGGAAGGGTGGACTAGATTGATCAATACTTTTCACATGCCCAAAACATCACTATGTTACTACATCAGCAAATTCACAAGTTACCAACATTATAAACGTATTAATGCAGAGATAGAGAAACAGTGTTCTAGAAAATCTCCAGTGGCCGCATCCAGGTGTAAGCGCAGGGAATACCCACTGGGAACCTCTGCTGCTCACCCCAGTGGACATTCCAGGGTCATGAAGAGGTTCCCTAAGGTGGATGTCCACCTTCTAGGGAAGCCAAATACTGCAGCAGAAGTAGCCAGATCCGGGGGTTCCTCACCTCCCAGAGAGACAAATTTCAAGGCCCCTTCAGGCCACTTGGTAAAGGAATGATAAAGTTATAGAAAAAGAGAAAGATTCCTTTTAAATTTTCAGGGTCTACCCTATGACTCCCCAGGTGAGCCCCACTTCTGCCATGGAGGCAGCTGGTATGCCTGTTTTCACCAGGTGTACCACTGCCAAGGGTATGTCAGATCTGTTTGAGGCTGAGGTCATGGGAACTCCTGATGTAGGAAGTCCTTCCTCCTTATGTCAATGGCCTTGTTTGGAGTGCACAGAAGCTCCATGCTCACAAGGTCATCTGGAAACTAGATAGCAAGGTTGGGCTAGAGTTGTGGCAGGAGTGTGCCATAAGGACCGCTGATTTTTGGTCATTTTATGTCAGTTACAAATAATGAATGTGTCAGAAATGTTTATCAATCAAAGTAACAGAAGGCAGGATTAATACTAACCGCAGCATGGTATGTCCTCTTCAGTTGAAGAAGTCTGTTCTTCAGTAGCCTGCTTCTTCTTTGCCAAACTTATGATGCGCGTAATCTTCCTCCCTGCAGCCTTGCTAACTGTGCCTTTCAGTTCGGCCAAACCACTTCTCTTCCCTTTCACTATTTAATCATAAACAATAAAATGGATTAGGTTGTGTTGATGTGTATGCAAGACGTGAAGAGAATGTTGCACTCCTACTTGTGGAATGCTAAGGAGGATTATTTGCAAAATGGGGAGTAATTATTTCATAGCTCATTTCCATCTCATCCTTCAGAAAATGACATATACTTAAAAAAACAGAATGCAGACATCTTTTATGTCTGTAGCACAGTCTGGATTGTGTCAAACAAATGTTATTTCTTTCAAAGACAATAATAATTTGCGTGTTTTATCTGGTTAATGTAATATTATGTTCCACATAAATAATGAACAGATTGAAGTTTTCAATATGGTATTTAAAATATATCAGGCATACAATAGGGAGGGAACAATATGATAAAGGAGATTAATGAGTATTGTGGTGTATAATTTAAAATGGATAAGGAGGACATAGAATATTTGTGTCATTCCTAACAGGGACATGGAGTGATTTTTTTTTGAAGCCTCACATGACAGTTTGAATGCATTTTCCTGTTCAGAGTGCTATTCACTTTGTTATCCATAAAATGTGTATGTGTTGTGTGCAATACTCTATATGAAACAGATGAAAACCCTGTTTTAAGTAATAATTCGGACCTAGCAACTGAACAGTAAACTCTGTTATTAATAAATACCCATCTATTTATTTTTGCACCAATTTTCTCCCTCTTTTCCCTTCAACTGACTTTTACTCTGGGATTGCTCTATTGAACCATTTTTCATGTATATACCATTAAGGTAACAAACAGTTATCAGAATTGAGAGCCCTAGCCGCTTTTGTCCTTCATAGGCCAGGCTAGTGGCACAATTGCTGTCTCGTCTGAGATCAGCTACCTCAACACATGCTGGGAGTTGAACCCAGGAGCTTTCTGGTCTGTGTAGCTCAATACTTCATTGGGCAGCTCCTTCACCCACTAGACCACCAAACGAGCTATCCAATCTTTAGTCACTAAGTGTTACTCCTCATTCTGGCAAACAGCAGTAAAAAGAGAAGAAATTCTCAAACCTTCAAACAATGAAACAAAGCCTTGATAACCAAGATCTGCTTTACCAGTCCCCATGAGTTTGCGATATGGAGATTTGACTGAATGAAATGGTATTAGTCAAATTGTAAATCAAGGCACAATTAAATGGAGATTCATAGAAAAGACTTTCCAGAGTGCAATAAAGTAGTAGGTGTATTTAAGAAACAGAATGCAGGCTCTTAAAAAAAATACCCACTCTGGGGACTAGGTGATAAAGCACAGATGCATACAGTTCTTTCACCTCAGGGACTTAAGTTTCAATCTGGCCCAGTCTGATGAGATGAACATCTCCCCTCTCTAACAGCTATAAAGATCTTAGAATAAATCTTTATTTTGTAAACACTGATCTGTTATGCACTGAGTCTGGCTGTCTTGCAGTGAAGAAAATATGTTGCTGATAGCCAGAACCATTGGAAAATTCCAGCCATGATTTAAATCATTGGGCTCAATTTTCACCGGCCCGTGGAGGCGGGTTTGGAGGCGTGTGGGGTGGGAAAATAGCAGATTCGGGGGTCCCGAACCCATCCCGCCTCCATGCCATTTTCACAGGAGGCGGGTACCCGACCTGTGCTGGGACCTGCCTCCCCGAGGCGGGAAGGGGATTAGTGCCAATAAACTGCCTGTTAACAGGTAGTTAACAGGCAGTTTTTTGCCTAATCCCTATTTTTAGCCCTGAAGTGTGGGCTTCCCGACAGGTCCGAACCACGCCGAGTTAGCGAGCCGGACCTTCGGTCTGGAGGGCTTGGAGGGGTCGAGATGTCCGGTGTGCAGGTGAGTGATGGGTGCATGAGTGCAGAGGTAAGTGTGTTTGGTGTGTGTAAAGTGTTTTAAGAACTTGTACTTACCTTAACTTTGTCCTGCAGGCTTCCTTCCTTCAGTTCTCGGGAGTCCCTCAGCTCACCGGCACAGAAAGCAGAATGGCCACGGAGCTGTCAAAAGCTGCAGTCTCTGCTTTCTGTGCTGGATTGATTTCTAACTGAGTCTAAGTACAGGGACTCACATTAGAAATCATATTGTCAGTGTTTGACAGCTTCACAGAGCTGTCAAACGCTGAAATTTCATCTGTCAAAAGCTCTTGACAGATGAAATTTCAATGGCTGACGTCACCTGTATCCAAGGGACCCTTGATTGGCCTGCTAAGCCCGCTGGGCGGGCTTAACAAGGTCAATCAAGGGAAAATACAGTGGGTTGGCCACAAGTCGATGGAGGCGGGACTACAACCCAAAAAGTGTGAGTCCCGCCTCCATCACATCCCCATTGACAAAATCCAGCCCATAGAATCTGCAAAAATTATGCTACCTCATAAAAATTGTTTTCATGATTGGATGCTTTGACCATTGGCCTTGAGATACCTTTTGGAGATAAATGATGGCAACTGGCTGATTTGGGGCACCATCTCTCAGGATACCATTAGGTCTGATCTTCCATTGATGAAGTCCACCTTCATGATGCCAGCCTCTCTCCTAATGACAGCTCATGTGGCTTTTCTAGCCACTCCCCTCAGATGCCTGCTTTTGTAGGTGTGAAGATACAGGACCAAGTTGCCCATGAGCTTCTGTTGTAAATGGTGCAATTTCTGGGACAGCAGGTTTTGCCATCACAAACCTGTCATTTGAAAACATGCACCATTTTGGGGGAGGTGGATCTTCTGCCAGCACACATTTAGTGTGTATTAAAGACAGGTGTAACTCTGGCATATCTGACTTGCGCCCTGTACACCAGAACTATACCACTTTTGCCCCAAAACAGAATTTTGGGCCCAAGGTTTTTTACAAACCATAAAAATCATAAAAATTTTAATTAAAAAAATTACTCATTGTCCCATATAATCATGGTGCCTTATCAATTAAAAATAATAGTTATTTAGATTTTTTTTCTGCATCACTATATACTTTCATCTACATTTAACATCTTTTAATGTCACAGAAAGTTAAGATGCAAATCCTTCTGCAACCTGATTTATTTCTAGTATGCTATTAATTTAAAAACAGAGGCTAAAATACATGCTCAGTCTATGCATGGGCTGAATTTTTGAGTTTATCTGAATGGTTTTTTGTGCACTTTTGATATACTTAAGAGGTGGCAGAGGTCCTGTCTTTCTGATGAGACATTAAGCCGAGGTTCTGTCTCCCTGTTCAGGTGAATGTGAACAATCCCATGACACGATTCAAAGAAGAGCAGGGAGCTCTCCCAGTGCCTGCCTTCACCCATCACCACCAAAACAGATGAACTGGCCATTCGTATCATTGCTATTTGTGGGAGCTTGCTGCATGCCGATTGGCTGCCGTGTTTGCCTACATCACAACAGTGACCACACTTCAAAAGCAATTCATCAGCTGAAGAGCAGTTTGGGTGTCCGGAGTATGTGAAAGGCACAATATGAATGCAAGATCTTTTTATTACTTAGAAGCTCCTTTCTTATTCTATCATTTCTAGTACACTTAGAGAATTTCAAAAGATTTTTTGCTGTCATTACTAATGACCAGAATATTCAGTTGGACAGAATTCAATGCTGTGTTCATACTGAGCCTGCAGCTACAGTTCCAAAACCTGATTTCAAATGCGGTCAATTTTCTGTGTTGATCTACTTTTCTCAGAGAAGCTCACCGGTGTGGTCACATTATTGCTTTTTGTTGTGTGCATGTGCTAATACATGTTCGATGTCAGCACATCATCCATACCGATGTCAACCCATTGTAACTGATAACTTTTGAACATCAAAGTGATAACATTATGATTGCAACAGTAAAACCTGATGGTTGCATTGATTTGGCAGAGCTTTCCTTTGTAGTTTAAACTGCTGAGCACACTTGTGCTTACATAAAAGCTAACCCCTGAGGTGGTTTCCATTTGAAACTAGCATTGGCCTGGCATATATAATTTGCATGATTTGTATTATCAAACAGAGATCAGATTTTGGATCTAATCAACCTCCAAAAGCCAGTATAAGCAAGTAGTTAGAATTTGCATACAGTTTACTAATCCTTAAAATCTACTTACAATAAATTACCATATTCATTTTCTTCATCTCTTACTGCTTTATAAATATAGTTTAAATCATCTCTTTGAAATTTTGAAAATATTTTTTTCTCCTGTAAGTTTTATTTTATTACACTGGAGCAGAATTTTTAGTAATCTTGCTACAAAGTACATGAATAACACTAATGACTTGAAACTGATAGAAAGGGGATCCTGTAGGTTTAAATATATGAACATACAGAAAAGGACAGATATAGACCAGCTTATCTATCGAGCTTGTCCTGCACTGGCATGGTGTAACTTCTGTACACTATCAGCCTCATCCTCCCTACTCATGCAGCCATGAAAACTTCTGGGAAGAGGCAAAAAAAACTTAGGCCAAATTAGGAAAAAACTCTGGGAATTGCCCGAAGGCAATATTTAACTCTTGTGTTTGGACACACCTCACTTGCATTGGTGCCACAGTGAATGATTGTATATTGTTCCTTTCAGGGCTTGCTTGAAAAAGGACTAATGGAACTGGAAACAATGCAGTTTAAAACAATTGTTTACATTGCAGTGTACTGACTTACCATGTTCTCTACTTTCTCTGCCATTAACTGGAGATCCGTTCTCCCCTATTACTACACTCTCGGCGTCTGAAGCCTGTTTTTCATTTGATAATCTCTGTAGAAAGGCATGGAAACCAAGATTAATCTTTTGTTTTTACAATACCAGGAAGCCTTACACTTGTTTTCCCAGACATCTGCCTAGATGCACATAATGTGAATGGGATACCAGTAAGAACAGCAATTCCCACAATGGGGCTGAAATTCCTGTCTTTGCTAACTGTGACAAAAAAGTAGTGAAATATCACTTTTTACTCTTGTCTACTTTTTCACTAAAATTAGTGAGGATTTTTTTTTAAACTATTTAATATGCTTTTAGAGGAATCTTCTCGATTAATTTGCTTATAACTACTATCCAAAAGTTTTACATTGCGCTCATGAACCATCTGAAGATATCCATTCAGTAAATTCTTTCTTATCTTGTGTATACTTTGTCAGCTAACTCATGGTCTGTTTGTGGTCACCATATGTTTCAGACATGATGCAAGTACATGTGGATATAAACATTCATATCAACTCTTCTGGGGAATGACACTCATGCAGCATATAACTTTTGTTGGTAGATATTTTCCAACATTACCTCACAGTCAACATGATGAAGAGACAGTGGCTTGGTAATTCAAGATTAAATGGTAGCAGCTGTTGAATGATTGATGGTACAGCAAAGAAAAAGATCTGGTCAATACCAATATTCAATGCAGAAAAATGCATAAGAATCTTTATTGACCCTATTTATATTAAGTCATTATGTACCTGCTGCCAACTCATTTGCTAGAACTTGTGAGGCAATAACAGAGGGTGATTTATTTGCTACTTAGCTATTAAGATTGGACATACATAACAGATTCTTAAAAAAAGCAAGTCACAAATAGATTTGTTGAAAGAAATATCTGCTCCTGCTTACATCATGACAACAAATCTTGGAAAACTTGCTGGTAGTCTAGTGGACTGATTATATTGGGGAAAAAGGTTAATCATTGCATCTTCTGTCTTCACACACACACACACACACACACACACACACACACGTCAAGAAATAGAAAAAAAATAGAAAAATAGGAGCAGGAGTAGGCCATTCGGCCCTTCGAGCCTGCCCCGCCATTCAATATGATCATGGCTGATCCTCTATCTCAATACCATATTCCCGCTCTCTCCCCATACCCCATTACGGGCAACACGGTGGCATAGTGGTTAGCACTGGTGCCTCACAGCGCCAGTGACCCGGGTTCGAATCTGGCCTCGGGTGACTGTTTGTGTGGAGTTTGCACATTCTCCCCGTGTCTGCGTGGGTTTCCTCCGGGTGCTCCGGTTTCCTCCCACAGTCCAAAAATGTGCGGGTTAGGTTGATTTGGCTATGATAAATTGACCCTTAGTGTTAGGGGGGGATTAAATATGTGGGGTTACGGGGATAGGATGGGATATGTTAGGGGGAATTAAATACGTGGGGTTACGGGGATAGGGTGGGATATGTGTCGGTGCAGGCTCGATGGGGATTCTGTGTGAGAAAGCAGGGACAGGGTACTGGATTTGGATGATCAGCCATGATCGTATTGAATGGTGGAGCAGGCTCGACGGGCCGAATGGCCTACTCCTGCTCCTAGTTTCTATGTTTCTATGATGCCTTTTGTGTCTAGAAATCTATCTATCTCCTTCTTAAATGGGATTAGAAATAGACAGGGCTTGATGGCCGGCGCGGTCACGATGGGCCGAAGGGCCTCTTTCTGTGCTGTATAACTCTATAACTATGACTCTAAATATATTCAGTGACTTGGCCTCCACAGCCTTCTGTGGTAGAGAATTCCACAGGTTCACCACCCTCTGAGTGAAGAAATTTCTCCTCATCTCAGTCCTAAATGGTGATTGTTTTGCCAGTAAATCCATTGTCAAAATAAAATTAGCCAACAGAGCATCAGTTATATGTAAACAGATACTCTCTCTATTCATCAATAAGACCCAAGAAAGCAGCATATTTGACTGCTTGTAAAAATGGTTATTTTCAGATTCTCCTATTATTTTAGTTTTCTGTGAATGCCATTATTGATAAATACATTTTCCCCAAATAAATGAAATAGTTCTCCCAGTTTAGCTCTCCCTGTTCCACACGTACTAGTTTCCCAATCAAAGGAGCTGAGCAGATGATCTGCTCCCAGGATTCTGCCGATATTACCTTTCAACCAGCTGCTAAGTGGAATGTAAGGGATGCACTCAGGGATTTCTCTTCCTCTCCTGTGGGGAACCTGCCTGCCTCATTCTAACAGCAAAGCTGGAACTGGAACTCAACCTGGACAAAATCATGGGTGTGAACCAGAATTCCTTTACATTATGTGCATCATGTTGTGTGCCATTCTGATATTAGAAAAAAGGTAGGTAAAAATTAAAACATTTATTTTCCCTTTATCCTTCCCTTGTCTCTTGAAGGTGATGAATCATGCTGTGGTAATGGATCCACAGATACCAGCAGCCCTCTGGTACTTTGCCCACGTGGCTATTCTTTATGCATGAGCCTAAAACAGTGTCAGCTGGCCACTCAACCATGAAGCCAAGCCTGTCCTCACCTTATTTCCTCACACAAGCACTTACTATCAGGGGTGATTGGAAAGCGATCAGCAGCAATGCCTGTTTTTTTTCCTCCCTCCTGTAGACAAGGCTGAAATCAGCTACCTTAACACATAACAGGTGCCAAACCTGGGACCTCTTGGACTATATGACACCACACGGTACATTTACCCATTGAGTCCTTTGGGGGTCTATAGTGATTTTTAGAGTGGATCTTCCCAAAATGTAAGGCCACTGAAATCTTCCTTGCAGCAATAATCTATCCCAATTTTGTGTAGTTCTTCTGACATTTTTACCATCAACATAATGCACTTTATTTTTAACTCATGTTTTTGAAGTGAAATTGGTCTGAACTTCAATTGTTCGTGCATTTATTAAGCATAAAACATTCATTCAAACACAAACGTATCCTACGTTTACCTTTTCCAGTTCTAATTTTGGTAGAAAAACTGGTGATGTTGATCCTTCAATTCCATTGCACTGGCTGCATATGTCCCTAATCACCTAAATAAATAAAACATAACACATGAGACACAGCAAATCGGCAGCCCATTTGACATCTCGCCCGCTTTTTATTTCCATTGAAGTCAAACGGAAGTTTATCTAAAACTACTGCTGCTGAAGTTGGGGCTCCCACTGGCAGTAGCTCTGTGAGATAAATGCAACATAAAATGAACCTCGATTGCAGTTTAAATTAGGAAAGCACACTGACTGAAAGTAATGAGGGACAATTTGGAGCACAATGCATAGCTTAGATAGGGTAATGGAACAGTACCATGTGAGAGTAGTTGAGAAAAGAGCAAAGAAAATGAAAAAGGGGTTACAGTATCAAAATTTTGGGATTAGCGAGAGGAAAGACGAGTTTACTATGTGGAGTGATGATCATTTTGGTGGTGGGGGTGGAACTTCACCCTGGGGAGAGTTTACAGCTGAGTATATTTGATTTGCGTAAATGTGGTTTGTGTATAAGTTGCCTATCTATATAACAGTTAGTCAAGATGAGCTTTCACTTTCTTTCTTCTTTAGTGACCCAGGGCCTGTCTGTGGTCAGATCTGCTGAGGTTATGTCTGGATTTATCGTTCCGCTTCATGCATTTCTCAAAAGATTTAACACAGAAATCCGTGTGTGAAACAATGCAAGGAAACCGTAGAAGGATTTCACAGCATCGTATACAGGCCTGGTGTGGGATCGAGCTATCTGAAAAGCCGATGGGGAGATAAGTTTTTCCTAACTAAAATAATCCAATACTCTAATGCCCTCGGAGAAGCTGTGAACAATCAGAGGAAAACCAGAGTGGAAAATTCAAATGGATCAGATATCAGACAAAAATAATTAGAATTATGATCCACACCAATAAAAACAAGATTCACTCCAGAAAGGGTGTCTATTTTCTTTCTCAGCCTCCCTAAGCTATGGTTCAGGACTGACGGAAATCAAATCTCCTGGACACAGTCTTTTAATTTGCTCCAGTCTTCTGAAGACGTTCCATGGAAATGCTAACAGATTTAGTCAGAATGTAGCAGTGCACACTTTACAGTCTTGCAAATAAAATGGTTATTCTTCTGAGAGTAGTAATCCTTTTCTTGTTTCCTTTATTAAGTTTGCTAACACCATTAGGAACGATGTATTCAGTCATCAAAGAAGAGTCGTGTGGAGAATTTATTCGAATTAGGTTTAATTTGCCGTCTACAGTTTCAGTAAAAGGAATACAACTTCTTTAAAGAGGCTCTCTTAGGTTTCAGCATAAAATACGGCAGTGATAGGCTAACAGAATCAATCCTCTACTCACATTTGCAAAACTACTGTAATTTGATTTGAAAGCCCTTGACTAAGATGTCACAAATAATCTCTTGTTACATAACACTATAACTTATTAAAAAGGACCCTTTGGTTTTTGTTCTAAACAAATAGCCAGTTTTACTATTTTAAAGTAATTAATATATCCCTATAGAGCAAGTTCAAAATCCTAACAGATTTCTTTTCAAATGAGGCAATTTTGGCACCCATTTTAATTACAGTATACTAATACTGTAATATATAGGAATTAAACTTCTCATTTGTCTGATTTCTCAAATATATTTAAACATAGTTACCTGTTATGCCCTAATCATCTCTCTACATCTTGAAATTTTATTAAGGGGCTGATATGGTCGTGGGTTAGGGCTAATGGACAATAATACATATACTCCTGTACATCAGATAGAAATTATTAGTGGATGCTTACTTAACTTGTTTGCTTAATACTCCTCTGTTTTCTGTTTTAAGAGGTGTTAACCAGTTTATTTTAAATGGGTATGGTTAATATCTCTGTTAAAATAGCTGATAGCGGAATATCATGAGAATGCTTTAAGAATTTGGCTGATAATATTGGCAACAGTAATTTCAACCCAATGAAGTGATATAGATTTTGTAAATGTCCTTGTGCCATTTAGTGGTGTGTTACTGTACTCATCTTCATTTTGTATTCTAAATTGATAGTCTGACCAAATTGGCACTTTGAACTTTTGAAATTAGTTGAAATGTCAACAGTGTAGAGGACACTGTTGTCCATTGAGGATTATTCCAGTCTGCAGTGATCAGGAAAGTGAAGGAGATAAGGGGATGAGCGCTTCAATCTCTGTCCTTTGGTAAGAGATTGTTTCAGTTGTTCATTTCCAAACAAAACATCTGCAGCTCCTAAACACTGAACACAACAGCTGGATGTAACCTGGTACTTGAAGACTTCTGCAGAAACTCCTGTTAGCCTATGATAACCAGAAATGTAATAGCAGGTTTGATGTGCTCCTATCAACCAGAAAGATCTTGTTATGATTCAAAATTGACAGAACAACAACAACAACTTGTATTTATATTGCGCCTTTAATGTAGTAAAATTTCCCAAGGCGCTTCACAGGAGTGTTATAAGACAAAAATTTCACACCGAGCCACATAAGAAGAAATTAGGGCAGATGCCCAAAAGCTTGGCCAAAGAGGTAGATTTTAAGGAGCGTCTTAAGAACATAAGACATAGGAGCAGGAGTAAGTCATTTGGCCCCTCGGGCCTGCTCCGCCATTCAATAAGATCATGGCTGATCTGATCTTGGCCTCAACTCCACTTCCCTGCCCGCTCCCCATAACCCTTCACTCCCTTAGGAGTTTTATTCTATTAGGAGGAAAGAGAGGTAGAGAGATGGAGAGGTTTAGGCAGGGAATTCCAGAGCTTAGGGCCGAGGCAGCTGAAGACACGGCCACTGATGGTTGAGCGATTATAATCAGGGATGCTCAAGAGGGCAGAATTTGGGGAGTGCAGATATCTCGGGGGGGGGGGGGGGTGGTGGCTGAAAGAGATTACAGAGATAGGGAGGGGCGAGGCCATGGAGGGATTTGAAAACAAGGATGAGAACATAAGAGAGTATTTTGCACAATGGTACCCTTTAAAAGTCTTGGTATTCATGATTTGTAATGCAGATCCTACAAATTGTTGCCAGTACCTTTAACCATTCCTCTGCTTGCTCTTTGCTTTGTACTGCTAATATAAGTGCCTCTGTTCCTGGCTGGGAGAATCTTAGTTCGTGTTTCTTGCGTCGTCCGTCTTTAGGCACATAAATAACATTGCACACGTTCAGCGGTAGCTCCATGTGAGGCTGATGGTCTTTGGAGCTCTTGTAACACTAAGAAAAGAGAAATGTCCATTTGTTTTGTATTTCTTTGAGGGGAATCCTCCACTGGCAACACTTTTTCTCATCACTTCCTTCAAGCTAACTCTTAATAAAAAGTATGTATTGATAGAGTTGACAGTTGGTTATCCAATACATTAGTAATTACTAAATGTGCCTGACACATTCTTGCATCTCATCAATTTTCCCAATCGGATGTATGGAAAAAGCTGTAGAAAGTTTTAACAGACTATCATTGAAAAGAATTTCCTGCACCATATGAACTTCAGAGTCCAATTCATGCACTTTGGATTGAACTGGTGTGCACCCTTGTGTTTACATAAAAGTTAACCCCTGAGATAGTCTCCCCTTGAAACTGGCATTGGCCTGCAATGATGTATATTATCAAACAGAGATCAGATTTTGGATCCAATCAACCTCCAAAAGCCAGTATAAGCAAGCAGTTAGAATTTGCATACAATTTCTTACTAATCCTTAAAATCCACTTACAATAAATTACCATATTCATTTTCTTCATCTCTTACTGCTTTATAAATATAGTTTAAATCATCTCTTTGAAATTTTGAAAATATTTTTTTCTCCTGTAAGTTTTATTCTATTAGACTGGAGCAGAATTTTTAGCAATCTTGCTGCAAAGTGCATGAATAACACTAATGACTTGAAACTGCTAGAAAGGGGATCCTGTAGGTTTAAATATATGAACATACAGAAAAGGACAGGTAGAGACCAGCTGGTCTATCGAGCCTGTCCTGCACTGGCATGGTGTAACTTCTGTACACTATCAGCCTCATCCTCCTTACTCATGCAGCCATGAAACCTTCTGGGGGAGGCAAAAAAAACTCAGGCCAAATTAGGAAAAAACTCTGGAAATTCGTCTACAACACCCGAAGGCAATATTTAACTCTTGTGTTTGGACACACCTCACTTGCATTGGTGCCACAGTGAATGATTGTATATTGTTCCTTTCAGCACTTGCTTGAAAAAGGACTAATGGAACTGGAAACAATGCAGTTTAAAACAATTGTTTACATTGCAATGTACTGATTTACCATGTTCTCTACTTTCTCTGCCATTAACTGGAGATCTGCTCTCCCCTGTTACTAAAGATTCTCCGACACTAGATCAACTTCAGAGTCCAATTCATACAATCTGAATTGAATTTGTAGTGAAACTACTTGTATTTCAAACTGGTTAATGTAGAGCAAATGTCTCAGGTGACTGTAAATGTGATTTTAGCATTAGCCCAAAAATTAAAACCCTTGTGACTGACACCGTTAGAGATACTTAGAAGTAATGTACAGATGTTTACTTAATAGATGTGTTCAAAAGGAAATTGAGCTTTCTGTATGTTTTCTGACTGAATGTTTTAATTACAATAACTAAAGCTATATTGTGAGATAGGGACCTGGTTTTAAACTTGCAATTAAGCTTGTAACTGGGAGCAGAACAGAACAAATAACCCAGACTGTGCCATGTCTTTTCAACAGAAATCAGGACTACAGACTAAATACAACACTGTTCAGCAAGTGCATAAATCATGCTGTACTGTCAGAATGGAGTATACAGTGAAAAATGTAAACTAAAACTGTCTTAGGTTTCCAAGCTGAATGAATTTAAATATTAATTCTTGCTGTGCCCAGTCTCAACCAAGAACAAAAAAACCTCCTTGGGCCTTACAAGCATGTTCATGATGTGATTCAAACTATGAACTGAATGAATTTTCTCTTTACAATTTTCACTGCTCTATTGCTCAGACTGACGGTAGCTTGATTAGTTTACTCGTGTGGTCATTTTATCATATTGAGTAACATGCCGGGCCCCATTTACCCCTTGGAGCACTGCACAGTGCTACCTAAGCTGGCACAAATGAAGGGCTTGAATTTGTGTCAGCACTGTGTATGTGTGTTCTGCTTCAGTCAAGTGGTGGAAGGGTGTTTTTAGAGGGGATGTCTACAGTTGAAATTTGTCCATTAAAGGTTTGTTAACTAGGTTATCAGGGGAAGGCGGCAGCAGCCAACTTCCTGGCACCATGGGTGGCTCTGCTGCACAGGCTGGGAGGAAAAAGTGTGGAACAGCTATAGTGATAGGGGATTCAATTGTAAGGGGAATAGATAGGCGTTTCTGCGGCCACAATCGAGACTCCAGGATGGTGTGTTGCCTCCCTGGTGCAAGGGTCAAGGACATCTCGGAGCGGCTACAGAACACTTTGGAGGGGGAGGGCGAACAGCCAGTTGTCGTGGTGCACATAGGCATCAACGATATAGGTAAAAAACGGGATGAGGTCCTAAAAGCAGAATATAGGGAGTTAGGAGGTAAATTAAAAAAGAGGACCTCAAAGGTAGTAATCTCAGGATTGCTACCAGTGCCACGTGCTAGTCAGAGTAGAAATAGGAGGATATTTCAAATGAATACGTGGCTAGAAGAATGGTGCAAGGGGGAGGGATTCAAATTCCTTGGACATTGGAACCGGTTCTGGGGGAGGTGGGACCAGTACAAACGGGACGGTCTGCACCTGGGCAGGGCCGGGACCGATGTCCTAGGGGGAGTGTTTGCTAGTGCTGTTGGGGAGGGTTTAAACTAAAGTGGCAGGGGGTTGGGAACCTGAGCAGGGAGACAGAGGAAAGGGAAATAAGGATAAAAGCTAAAGACAGGAAGGAGAAAAACAAAAGTAGAAGGCAAAGAACTCAACAGTTTAAATCAAACATGGTCACAGTAAATAATAATTCATATAGGTCTGAGAGCGTTAAAAAAACAAGCCTGAAGGCTTTGTGTCTTAATGCAAGGAGCATTCGGAACAAGGTAGATGAATTAGCTGCGCAAATAGAGGTAAATGAATACGATTTGATTGGGATTACAAAAACATGGCTCCAGGGTGGCCAAGGCTAGGAACTCAACATCCAGGGTTATTCAATATTTAGGAAAGATAGGCAAAAAAGAAAGGGAGGTGGGGTAGCATTGCTGGTTAAAGAGGGGATTAACACAATTGAAAGGAAGGATATAAGCTCTGATGATGCGGAATCTGTATGGGTAGAACTGAGAAATAACAAGGGGCAGAAAACGTTAGTGGGAGTGGTATATAGACCTCCAAACAGTAATACGGAGGTTGGGGACGGCATTAAAAGGGAAATTAGAGAAGCATGCAGTAAGGGCACAGCAGTCATCATGGGTGACTTTAATTTACATATAGATTGGGCTAACCAAATTAGTAAAAATACTGTGGAGGAGGAATTCCTAGAATGTTTACGAGATGGTTTTCTGGAACAATATGTAGAGGAACCAACCAGAGATCAGGCCATCTTAGACTGGGTATTATGCAACGAGAAAGGATTAATTAGCAATCTTGTTGTACGAGGCCCCTTGGGTCAGAGTGATCATAATATGATAGAATTCTTCATTAGGATGGAGAGTGAAGTAGTTGAATCAGAGACTAGGGTCCTGAATTTAAATAAAGGAAACTACGATGGTATGAGGCGCGAATTGGGTATTATTGATTGGGGAATGTCACTCAAGGGGTTGACGGTGGATAGGCAATGGCAAACATTCAAAGACTGCATGGATGAACTACAGAATTTGTACATCCCAGTGTGGCATAAGAATAAAACAAAAAGGGTGACTCAACCGTGGCTAACAAGGGAAATTAGGGATAGCATAAGATCCAAGGAGAGGGCATATAAATTGGCCAGAAAAAGCGGTAGCCCTGAGGATTGGGAGCAGTTTAGGATTCAACAAAGGAGGACAAAGGGATTAATTAAGAAGGGGAAAATAGAATATGAAAGTAAGCTTGCTGGGAACATAAAAACTAACTGTAAGAGCTTTTATAGATATGTGAAGAGAAAAAGATTAGTGAAATCAAGTGTAGGTCCCTTGCAGTCAGAAGCGGGGGAAGTTATAATGGGGAACAAAGAAATGGCAGACCAATTAAATGCATATTTTGGTTCTGTCTTCACAAAGGAGGACACAAATAACCTCCCAGAGATGTTGGAGAACATACGGTCTGATGAAAGGGAGGAACTGAAAGAAATCAGTATTTGCAGGGAAATGGTGTTGGGGAAATTGACGGTATTGAAGGCCGATAAATCCCCAGGGCCTGATAATCTACATCCTAGGGTACTTAAGGAAGTGGCCTTAGAAATAGTAGATGCATTGCTGATCATCTTCCAACATTCGATGGAATCTGGAACTGTACCCATGGATTGGAGGGTAGCTAATGTTACCCCACTATTCAAAAAGGGTGGTAGAGAGAAAGCGGGGAATTACATCTGTAGCCTGACATCGGTAGTGGGGAAAATGCTAGAGTCCATTATAAAGGATGTAATAGCTGAGCATTTGAAAAACAGTGACAGGATCGGACAAAGTCAAAATGGATTTACAAAAGGTAAATCGTGCTTGACTAATCTACTGGAATTTTTTGAGGATGTAACTGGGAAAATAGATAAGGGAGAACCAGTAGATGTGGTGTATTTGGACTTTCAAAAGGCTTTCGATAAGGTCCCGCATAAGAGATTAGCGGGTAAAGTTAAGGCACATGGGATTGGGGGCAAGGTATTGACTTGGATAGAGAACTGGTTGGCGGACAGAAAGCAGAGAGTAGGAATTAATGGGTCTTTTTCCGAGTGGCAAGCAGTGACTAGTGGGGTACCGCAGGGATCGGTCCTTGGACCCCAGCTATTCACAATATACATTAATGATCTAGATAAGGGAATTAAATGTAATATCTCCAAGTTTGCAGATGACACAAAGCTGGGTGGGAGTGTGTGCAGCGAGGAGGATAGCGAGAAACTCCAGGATGATCTGGACAGGTTGGGTGAGTGGGCAGAAGCATGGCAGATGCAATATAACGTGGATAAGTGCGAGGTTATCCACTTTGGTGTCAAAAACAGAAAGGCAGACTATTATCTGAATGGCAATAGATTGGGAGAAGGGGAAGTGCAACGAGACCTGGGTGTCCTTGTGCACCAGTCGCTGAAAGTAAGCATGCAGGTGCAGCAGGCGGTGAAGAAGGCAAATGGTATTTTGGCCTTCATAGCGAAAGGGTTTGAGTATAGGAACAGGGATGTCCTGCTGCAGTTGTACAGGGCCTTGGTGAGACCACACCTTGAGTACTGTGTGCAGTTTTGGTCGCCTTATCTGAGGAAGGATGTTCTTGCCATGGAAGGAGTTCAGCGAAGATTCACAAGGCTGATACCTGGGATGGCAGGAATGATATATGAGGAGAGATTGGGTCGATTGGGCTTATACTCACTGGTGTATAGAAGATTGAGAGGGGATCTCATTGAAACATATAAAATTCTGACAGGTCTGGACAAACTAGATGCAGGAAGAATGTTCCCGATGGTCGGAGAGTCCAGGACCAGGGGTCATAATCTACGGATAACGGGTAAACCATTTAGGACAGAAATGAGGAAGAATTTCTTCACCCAGAGAGTGGTGAACCTGTGGAATTCTCTACCACAGAAGGTAGTTGAGGCGAGGTCATTAAATATATTCAAGGGAATCTTCCAAATCTGTCCCTTAACTTTAAAGTTAGAGATATCTTTACATTTCAGGAACTCTTGTCCAACTTGCCATCAAACTACACTCAGCAAGCAGACTGCAGGAATGCATTCCACCCCACCTGTATTCTGATTTTACGGTGTGTGTGGTACAGGGATGTTTATGATGAGCTCACCCCAGTCATTCTTCCTGACCAAGAGAAAAGCAGAAGTTTCTGCTGCAATAATTTAGAAAAAATATATTCTTAAATACCATCAAAAGGTATGTGAAAATTTTATTTTAGTGAGCATATATCCACAGTACAAAAACAGCCACAATTCAGCCTTACTTGGCAAAGAATGGAATTTGCTCTTGGAGAGGCCACAAGAATGGCTAATGTGAGAAATAGAATGATCACTATGGTACACTGCCGAGACTGGTTTTAGGCAACCTTGTTGCAATAGAGCAGAGTGAGTTTTCTCTGAAATTTCAACACCTTATATGTTACATGGGAGTTCCTGATGTTAAAATAGGGCCTGTATCCTTATATATAACTCGAAATGCACTCAGCATAGTGGACCTGCTGTATCCTGTACCAACTAGCTCCCATCATCTATCATCAGTGCACAATGCCTCACCCTGGATTTCCTCCTCAGCACCACCATGTACTTTTCCTGTAGCAATGGTGATGAAGACATGGTGAACTGATCCATTATTACTCAGCAGGTGAGGCAGCATCGAGGAGAGGAGAAACAGAGTCAACGTTTCAGGTCAAACCCTTCGACCCGAAACGTTGACTCTGTTTCTCTCTCCTCGATGCTGCCTGACCTGCTGAGTGTTTCCAGCACTTTCTGTTGTTATTTCAGATTTCCAGCATCCGCAGTATTTTGCTATTGTGATCCGTTATTATAGTTGGGCCATAATTGGTTGTTAACTCATCACCACTGACAAAATCACATGTTCAGGAAGTGCATGTTTTAAAGCTACGAGTTCCTTGATATTTGTTAGCAGCTCGTTAATTAATTACAGTGAAAAATGGACATTTCTCCCATTTTTAACAAAAGAGGAACATTTGGCCTTAAGACTTAAAAGTGAAAAGGGTCCATTCACCAGTAGTGTTATCCCTCATGTTAACAACATATCCCCATAAAAGTACAGTACACACTTTAAACTACATTTTGGCTTTTTTTCCAAAAAAGGCATATGGCTCTTTTAACTAACTTCCAAAAGCACAATTTCATAGGGACCCATCAGCTAAGTGGTTAAAATACTAACGTGCTTCAATGATTAGCCCTTCCAAGTTTAAAGTTTGACAATCAGTTTACCAGTAGTCTGTTTTCCTTAATGACACAGAGCTGCTTGGCCCACTGCCCAAAACGCTTCTTCCTCAGCAGGAAGGCACAGATCCTGCAATCTTTCACCAAGTCCATGGAGGCTTCCTCTGATGGCCACTGGTGGGTCAGCTGTTGACCTTTGCCGTCTTCCTCCTCATCATCGTAAGATTCATACGAGCTGCTCATCACATCTGAGTCATTGTCTGCGTGAAGCAATTAGTACATTTGTCAATGAAGCATTACAATCTGTGGGGGATTCAGTAGCTCTGGTATGTTTTGACAAGTCACAGATCAAAGGAGTGTTTGATTTTATAGTCTGCATTTTGATTAACCTGAAGATACCTATTCTTTTGATCTTCTTTGTTCCTCTCCTACATTTGGGACACTCACCAAACTAACCCATTAGATCCTGATTCTACATTCTTTGTTCATTCATAGAAACATAGAAACATAGAAGATAGGAGCAGGAGTAGGCCATTCGGCCCCTCGAGCCTGCTCCGCCATTCGATGAGATCATGGCTGATCATCCAAACTCAGTACCCTGTACCTGCCTTCTCCCCATATCCCTTGATACCTTTAGCTTTAAGAAATATATCTAACTCATTCTTGAATATATTTAATGACTTGGCCTCAACTACCTTCTGTGGTAGAGAATTCCACAGGTTCACCACTCTCTGGGTGAAGAAATTCTTCCTCATTTCTGTCCTAAATGGCTTACCCCTTATCCTTAGATTATGACCCCTGGTTCTAGACTCTCTGACCATCGGGAACATCCTTCCTGCATCTAGTTTGTCCAGACCTGTCAGAATTTTATATGTTTCGATGAGATCCCCTCTCATTCTTCTATACTCCAGCGAGTATAAGCCCAATCGACCCAATCTCTCCTCATATGTCATTCCTGCCATCCCGGGTATCAGCCTGGTGAATCTTCGCTGAACTCCTTCCATGGCAAGAACATCCTTCCTCAGATAAGGCGACCAAAACTGCACACAGTACTCAAGGTGTGGTCTCACCAAGGCCCTGTACAACTGCAGCAGGACATCCCTGTTCCTATACTCAAACCCTTTCGCTATGAAGGCCAACATACCATTTGCCTTCTTCACCGCCTGCTGCAACTGCATGCTTACCTTCAGCGACTGGTGCACAAGGACACCCAGGTCTCGTTGCACTTCCCCTTCTCCCAATCTATTGCCATTCAGATAATAGTCTGCCCTTCTGTTTTTGACACCAAAGTGGATAACCTCGCATTTATCCACATTTTATTGCATCTGCCACGCTTCTACCCACTCACCCAACCTGTCCAAATTCAACATGAGTACTGAGTCAAATGGAACTGAGTTTCTGAATCAACTTTCATTGAAAGAAATGTTTATCCTAATTAAATTTGCTTATTTTCTTAACATGATTTGTTCCTTGTACTCAGCTGCATGAATAATTTTGTAAACGATATCAAGCATGACAACTCGGAGATAAAAAATCTCTTTGGTGCCAGAAAAGCTGACTTTGAGATGCTAGAAGATGCATGGATGGAAATGCGCATCTGTGAACATCAGTCGAAGATAAGATCAGACTCAGCCCCCATGGTCAAATAGTCTGTCAAAGTTTGCACATGAATAATGACCACTTGGGCAAGGTACTGGTCTGTGACTGCCACCGACAGAGCCATATCCCAGAATGGACCTTTTTACAAGAGGATGGGGCGGGCAGAAAATGAGCAAGAATAAGAAACAAAGACTGCCACATGAAGAATACCCTGGGTTCGTGCACTTGCTCCACAGACTATATAAAGCAAACTTCCCGCAAAGAACGGGGCAGAATCCAGGAGTACTGTGCGGATGTAATGTGGGTTCAGCTGCTAGCAGGAAAAGTTCCGAGGCCACAGCATCCACACCCACAGCGTTAATCCATCTTTTCCAATTTCAGATGATGATGACCCTGCTGCGTATTTCCAGCATTTCCTGTTTATATTTCAGATTTTTTGTAATTTGCAGTTGTTTTAAAATCTTCATTCTTGCTGAATATCACAGTTGAGGGGCATATCCTGTGTATTTTACAATGCTCACATTTCCACCAGGCAGTAAATCCTCATGATTTTGTGAAACCCTTTGAGAGAAGAGTCAGCGAACATGATGTGAATTCGGATGGAAACTACTCATCCTTCTAAATGTCATGTTGTGGGTATGACAGGCTCTGCTGCTGACTTCTCCGCTGCCATCATCAATACTACTCTGTGATGATGCAGCCGGAGCCGCCTTCTCACAGTCTTTTCCTCTCCCAGTGGAATGCTCCATTCTCTTCAAGTGTTACGCCTAATAACCCAGCTGAGAATTGGCCAAGCTGCTGAAGGCGCCCGAGTTTGAATGACATTCAAATCGAGATTGAAACCAGGGGCTTTGCATGGTGGGGTGCCGTGACCACCACGGTGAGCCACGGGATTCCCAATTTTTAACATTTTAATTCTTTGTAAACTCACCACATGACATGGAGAATGATGAATCATTTTCACCCAAATTCAAAATGGTGTTCACTGACCGTTCCTTCAGAGTTTTTGTAAAATAATGAAAAATAATTGGAAATTTGAACAACACAAGAAGAAATGAGGATATGTGATGGCCCTCTAATCCTCGGTAAAATAACTCCGGAAATCACCACAGTTAAAATCATGTTGTGAACTTATCAGGAATTAAAATAAGTAAAATTGTAAAAAAAAAAGCACTTTAACTGGCAGACTCATCTCTGGCTGATAATAATGGTCAAAATTGAGAGGTCGCACAACACCAGGTTATAGTCCAACAGTTTTATTTGAAATCCGGAGTAGTAAGCTCGGAAAGCTTGTGATTTCAAATAAAACTGTTGGACTATAACCTGGTGTTGTGCGACCTCTCAATTTTGTCCACCCCAGTCCAACACCGGCATCTCCGCATCATGATAATAATGGTGGCAGCCCAAATTATTAAACGCTCCCTGCTGAATAATTAGCCCACACTCCCGGCTGATTGAGCCTCGTGTGGTGGCAGTCAGGCTACAAATCGAGATAAAGCTGGCAAATACTGATTAGAAATACCTTCAAATAATCTGCCACTACATCTTATTGTTATCCTGCAAAAAGCATTTGGTTCTTATGGCCACCAAGAATGTGGGAAAGACACTAAGGCCCCAATCTTAATTTCGCGACGCGCTGGGAGCGGGGAATGGTGGGGGGAGGGGGGTTCCGATAGAGCGCGGGAAACCTGGAAGTAAGTGCAGTGCGTCTGTCAGCGGCTTTTTAACTTTGCCACCTCGTTATAATTTTACTCCCGGGTTTCCCATCCAATCAGCGGCAGCGGGCGTGATGTGGACTCACATGACGCGATCTCAACTTTAGTATTTAAAGGGACAATCCAAACATTCAATTTGAAGGAGCTGGGAGTTGGGAAGAAAAGAGAAGCAAGTGGCAGAATGGAGTCCAGATGGGAAAAGGCTGCGCCTTGTTTCAGTGTCTGGCATCCATCACTGAAATGAAACGGCGCAGATTAACCACTTTGAGTACTTTTTTGGCTTGCACGTTTTGTTAACTGCCAAAAATGATTTTTCCCTGGATGTGCTGCTGGGGGCTGTGAGGAGTTGGAGAGAGATACTCTTCCCTATCAATGGGAGGAAGAAGCCTGCAGCGGAGACCATGGTTGGAAGTAAGGGAGGAGGTCAGCAGCAGGAGTGTAGTGCCATGTTCCTGGATTCAGTGCAGAAAGCAATTTAATGACCTAAGCAGGTGAGTACAGTGGCACATTCACCTACATCCTGCTGTGCGCGTCACCCCACACTCTCACACTGCCTTCTCAAGCCTACTCCAGCACATCACTCCTCACACCCACTTACCCTGCAGGGGCACCCATCCTTCTCTGTCTATGCACTTCCTCGCACCGCCATCTAGCCATCCACCACTGCCACTCACCCTCATCCTTATGCAATTTCATGCCTCTCCCTCATAGTCACCCTCACTAAATGCACTCCATCCATCGGATGAAGACATGCCATTACATTCACTCATACGTCTCTTCTTTTCCTCTTTGCAGGACAAGAGAGCACAGGGAGAGGGAGTGAACCGGAGGGGGCCCTCCAAACATCTTGCAGCTGACAAGCGCAGAGGAAGAGGCACTGGAGATCAGTGGAGTGTCGGTGTCCCTGCCCGTTAGAGATGGGGAGACTGGGAGCTCCCAGCTACCTGGTGACATAATTAAATAAAAGCCACCCACATGTCATACGGCACTCAGTCATGTTGACTTGATTTCAACAGCGAGTGAAATATGATCATCTTCATAATGATAACTTGCAACATTCTTACCTGGCCAGACTAATTCATGTCTTTTATCTCCCAGAGGGTCTTCACGCATACAGCAGCAGTCAGTGCAGGTCGCTGA
The DNA here is from genome assembly GCA_030390025.1 of Squalus acanthias. Lineage (NCBI taxonomy): Eukaryota > Metazoa > Chordata > Chondrichthyes > Squaliformes > Squalidae > Squalus > Squalus acanthias. The sequence goes on along the minus strand of CM059427.1, from coordinate 146,590,956 downwards.
CGACGATTCCTCAGAGGAGTCGAGTCCTTCTGAGGGTGCACCATGCAGACCATGCACCAGCTCAGATACTCACACTTCGGTGGGATCAGTAAGACAGATACTTGGGTTTTCACCTGGTGACTCATTTCACAAGTGAGCAAGAGCAGATGGTGGAGACAGGGACAGCAGTGGACAGTCCACGTTGGAGGGCGCAGCCCTCTCCAAGCTCCGCTCAGCTGGACGCAGATGCTGTACCTCGGGAGCCGTCGATGAAGAGGAGAATCATTGAGCAGCAGCAGAGAATGTGCGATGCACTGACAGACCTTCAAAGTAAAATCACCACGATTGCAGAGAGATTGGAGCAGTCCACCTCAAGCATGAGGGAATGATGTTACAGGCCACTGAGATGATGTCTATTTCCATGGATAGAGTGGCCAGCGCCATGGACTGTCAAACCCTCCAATCAAATGAGTCCATGCACACCTTCAACACCACCGTGCAGACTCTGGATATCAACATGTCTGCCACCTTAAATAGGTTGACAGATACCTTAGCCTTGGCCTTACAGGGCCGCACTGATCTGCACCCAAATGCTCTCCAGCAAAGTAGTAGCAATGAAGCGTGGCTGGGCCATGAGAGGGACAATGGCGAAAGGGGTCATGGAAGTGGAGACTCTACTCAAAGCTCTTCAACTTCTCATCAACAGCCCACCTCTCAGTCAGTAGCCTACATGCTGCCTCATCTCCCAATGGCCGAGTCAGCCCCTGCACAGGTGCAGGTGGAGCAGTCTTTGGTGGGTCTCTCATGAGCTCCAAAACCCAGAAGACATCGGCCAAGAGCACTTCAGCAGTCAGAGCAGGGATCTGAGCAGCCTGCCTCTTCCTCTGCTGAAGCCACCCAGGTTGCACAATGTAGGAGTAGCAGAAAACGAAAGAGTAAGGCTTTATAGTTGCACAAGGGTATGCACATGGGTGTCTGAGAAAATGTTGTTTGATAAGTTTTTGTTCTTTATTTAGCTCACATAAAAGCTATTCTTTTTCACCACTTTCCCATCTTGTCCATTCTTGGGTGCTGGGTGGTAAATGACCGTCTAGCTTGTTTGATGATGAATGTGAGGACATGAATTGATGGGGACCAATGGGGATGGTCAAGATTTGGTTGGTTGGTTGCAGGACTGCTTTGTGTCAGTGGCATTGTGGGGTGGGGGGGGGGGGAGGAGGGGGAAGTGGCCATTACATTTTCTGGTGACATAGGTGCACTGGTGCAACCTAAGCAAGCCTTGCATTCATAAGGGCATCCCGGGCAGCAATGTGAGCAGCTGGGGATGCATTGCCCTCATCACTCTCCTCCTTTTCTTCCTCCTCCCCTCCGAATCATAAGGAAGATTTGAGCTCTTCGCCTTGTTCCTTCTGCAGGTCCAGGCCTCGCTGCAATGTTGTGCAGAGCGCAGCACACCACAACCATTCTGGACACCCTGGCTGTTGCGTACTCAAGGGCACCTCCAGATCTGCCCAGGCACCTGAAGCGCATCTTCAGCATGCCGATGGCCTGTTCAATCATACATCTGGTGTGATATGGCATTCATTGTTGCGCTATTGGCTTCAGTGGTCGGATTTCTGACGGGTGTCATGAGCCAAGTTTGCAGTGGGTATCCCTTGTCGCCTAGCAGCCACCCCTTGAGTCTGCTTCCAGGTGTGAAGAGATCAGGGAGCTTGAACTGCCGCAGGATGAAAGCGTTATGGCAGCTACCTGGGAATCTGGTGCACACCTGCTTAAAGATCTTTTTGTGGTTACACACCAGCTGCACATTGATGGAGTGGAAGCCGTTGTGGTTCATGAATAATCCTGGTTGTTCTGGGGGTGCCCAGATCGCCACGTGTGTGCAGTCGATGATGCCCTGCACCTATGAGAAGCCAGCCAGAGCCGCAAAGCCAAGCGCCCGCTCATTCTGACTGGCATCATCGCAGGCAAAGTTAACATAATTGCCCTGGCAAACAACTCATCAGCCATCTGTCTTATGTATCTGTCTTATGACTGGGAGATCCTGCATATGTCTGCGGCAGAGCCCTGGAAGGATCCGGAGGCAAAAAAGTTGAGGGTGGTGGTGACTTTTTTGGTAACGCATGACCACCAGGTCCAGCAGACAGCAGGTCTTCTTCTAGGAGGCTGCAGATGTCTGACACCACCTGATGTGACATCCTGAGCTTCCTGAGACACATCAAGGAAACTGATCCTCTGCTTTTAGACCCTGTTTCATGGGTAGTGCCTCCTGCAAGCTGCACCTCTCTGCTGGTCCCCTCTCTGCTGTGAGCAGCAGGCTGCTGCAGGTGCTGCTGCTCGTGCTGTTGCTGGTCATCTTGGGCCTCATCTGAGGTCCAATCTAAGGCAGCATAAGCGGCACCCATCCTGATGTGATAGAGCAAACCTCCAAAGTGTAGAAAGTAACCTCTCAGCAAAAGTACTGAAAATAAACCCTTTCCCACGAGCAGGTAAGAAAGCAGCTGTGAGAACTGAGTATTTATTGGCATCTTTGCCTGAGATTGCTTCAGCCCCATCAACTGCTGCTGTGTACTCGCCTTGGTCTCACTGCCGAGTTTCAGGAAGCCTGGGAAACATGTGGACAGATGTTAAAGTGAAAACATTAGTGGCTTCCGGGTGGGGATCTTGTGGGGAAAAAAAGACGCACGCTGTGGAGTTAAAACTGTGGAGTTAAAACTCCACAGCGTGCGGGGAAACCCAGACTTCGGGTTTCACGTCTGAACTTCCTCCCCACCGCTTACGAAACCCGCCCCTGTAAATATCAGAGCCAATCTTTTTAAATGTCTCCAATATTTGATTAAAATAAAGCAACACTTATGCAGTAACAATCTTCCAACCTAGTATACTGTATTTGTTGCTCTACATTGGTGAAACCAAACACAAATTGCTGAACACCTCCATTCTGTTTGCAAGTGTGATCCTGAGCTCGCTGTCACTTGCCATTTCAATTCTCCATCCCATTCCTATTCTGACCCCTCTATTTTTTGGCCTTCTACACTGTTCCAGCGAAGCTTAAAGTAAGCATGAGGAACAGCTTCTCATCTTTCTATTAGGCACATTGCAAACATCTGGCCTTGACACTGACTTTAACAATTTCAGACCTCAGTTAAAGCTCCCATTTTCTCTCTGACAGTCAGAGCCTGCAATGTGGGATAAGTGTGCCGATATTTCCGGGGATGGGAGAGCACGGTGATTTGTACTTGGGGTGGGCACTCTGTCGGAACAACACTGGTGGGGGTGGCCTGCACTGTGTCTACCTACTTCCTTTTTCCCTTCTTCCACCAGACTCCCAGGCCACTGCAGCCTGCTCTGCTTTGTGGTGCTTCATGCTTCGCTTTCTACCTATTCATGTCTTTGTCTCGTATATGTCTTTCATTTCTTTGATTTCTCTCATTATGTCTCCTTTTGTCTCCGGCTAATATCACCTCTGTCATTTAATCACTTCCTGTCTCCACCCAAACACTTCATGGGTCATTCTATTTCTTTTCCTGTGTCCCTGTGATATTTTTCTCCCCTCCCCCTTTCCCTTGTTGTGTTCCTTTCTAAATGCTGCTGATCTGTAATATCTCCTGGACCTGAGGATGGCCCAAAGCCCTGAAACGTCGACTGCTGCTATTCCACAGATGCTGCCTGATCTGCTGAGTGTTTCCAGCTATTTCTGTTTTTATTTTGAACAATCCATACTTATAGCTCTGAATTCGAAGACCCGCATTTGTCAGCACTAGAACCAGCTTATTTCTGGCAAAGGTTGAAGTATTTTATGTGAAGTTATATTGGGAAGACTTTCCTGGTAGCTGACTTAAGAAGATAGCAGCTATGCACACTAATTTTGTAATTCTTTGTTTGCGGAGGAATCCCAATGTAAGCTCTCCATTACAAGCATCCTTAACGTCTGGGAATATTTGGTTTGAATATTCATGATGTGCAGCCAAGGCTCATCACTGATATATTCTGGGCTGAATACTTCCTTTCCACTAATAAATGCCTCCTCTATTGCTCAGCAATCTGATGTGTCTTAGACTTGGCAGCAAAATGGTGTAATAGTTAAGATGAGGCTTGAGCTGTTGGCTGAGATCAGTGTCTCATGGATGCCACTCAATGAATTGAAAAAGCTGACGTCATGAGTTCCTGAGTCGCGCCCCATTTGGGGCGCTAACCTCGCCGGGGCGCGACTTTTAGCGCCCCGAAAAAATTAGCGGCCCCGCGCCGGAACTTCAGTGGTTGCGCCCCAAGAGGGAAGCGGGGCGCAACTGGAAGCACCCCGCATCCCTCTTGGGGCGCTGCGAGTGAATATCCTGGCGCTACGTGCCGCGGTATTGCAGGCCTTCCTCCCCTTCTTAAAGGGGTGGGACCCTGCGCAGCGCGAACCGGGGCCCAGCTGGGCCCCCAGGGATCGGGAGTGCCGGCAAAAGAGCCCGGCACTCAAGAGAAGTGCCGGGCTCTTGGAGCGCAGCCGGCACTTCACGGTGGGGGGGCTTCACGGGGGCCGGGGGCAGGTGCTGGCAGGCGGCCAGCAACAAAAATGGCCGCCTGCCACCTCCGCTTTAAATATCGCCGCCCCGGCCGCACGTACGCCTCCCTGAACCCGTCGGACATAGCGTCTGGCGGTAAATCAGGGGGCGCGACTGAAGATCACGGCCGGGGCGCGAGCGGGGTGCTGCGCACGGTGATGACGTCATCGCCGGCGGCGCAGCGCCACAGGGCGCTACCGGCTGCCGCCGCCGCTAACCTCCCACTAAATTTTTCGGGAGGCGTGGGCGGCGCTGCGCCCGGGCGTTAGCTGCTTTACGCCCCATTAGCGCCCTCTTAAGGCGCTAACGGGAGGCGCAAGCAGCTGAATTTTTCCCCCAAGATACGAGTCACAACAAGCCATGTAATGCCTTACACTCATAATTACTTATACTGAAGTCTTGTTATGTAACTGAACAATAAAAGAAGGAAATATTATGTAACTACATGAATGCTTATGTTCTCCAATGATCCTGGTAATTGGGTAATTATTGTCAGCATCTTCATAGTAGCCATCCTCGATAGAATTTGGTGGACTGGAACTGTCTGGAAAAAAAAAGGAAAATATACTAAGTTAGATAAAGATCTTGCATATTTTTTAAACTTAAAACAGTGCTGGTCGTGTTGACTAACTGAAGTGGCACAGGTTTAGACGAACAAAAAAGAAGAGGAAAGAAAGAATTGTATTTATATAGCACCTTTCACAATCCCAGGATGTCCCAAAGCACTTTACAGCCAAGGAATTACTTTTGAACTGTGGACACTATTATAATGTAGGAAACGTGGCAACCAAATTGTGCACATCAAGGTCCCACAAACAGCAATGTGAAAATCTCAAACAATTCCACTGGGTTACTGGGACATGACCTGTTGCTTTTATAACCATGCTGATGGCTTTTTGAGGGCCTTGTGGTCTTTAACTGAATGCTGATTGCCTGTAAAATATTTTTGACCATTTTGCCCTCCAACAATGTTTGACTGGTGTATTATTCTATATTAATGTCTCACTCCTTATTTGAATAATGTGATCCCCTATCTTTCAGTCCTCAAGTACATCCTTTTATTTATGCAGTTCCTAAAATATTAATAGAGCCTTATTATTTCTCACTCATTTCCTTGAGGATTATTATTATTTCAAATGCCTTATAGATATTTAACTATTTGATTTTTTCATAACACATTTTTTACTGATATTATAAAGTCCTGTACCAATTTAACTAGGTTTGAAATTTGCCCACTATATTTATGAACACTGGTATGGAGAATTTATTAAACACATCTGTATTTTACTGATTCCCTCAACATTTCTTTCCAAAGGGGGCATCCCAGAATTTTCTTTTTTGCCAATTTTCTGCCATCCCCCTCTCATGATAGTGCTGACTTCTTGCTGGGGTACACTTCCACAGGTGCTGGTTGCATTCCAGTACCTTGCCCAAGTAGTCATTCTGCATTAGTTAGCTTAGCTTTGGTAAGCTATTCCACCATGAGGGCATCACGGTTGAGCCCATTCCTCTCCTTAACTGATGTCTACATGTACACGCTTTCCATGAGTAAATCACTGGGTAGCAATCAGGAGCAGGAACCTTTGGTCTCCCTTGCCCAGGGAGGCCGAGGACAACTGTGTTTCCCCAGCTGAGACCAGCTAGCTCAGCACAGACTGGGAATCAAATCTGCAACTAGTCGTTATGGCTCAGTCACAATTTAAAAAAAATAATTGAAGTCATCAGAACTGTTCTCTTGTAAATATTTGTACCCAATTTATAACTTAAAGAACTTATCAGATCTTATAACTTAAACAAAATTACCTTTTTCCTGCTATTAGCAATTCTAATTTGTATAACCTTCTTGCGACTAATACTCATTTTGGTTTGGCTATGTGATAGTCGCATGACTTAAGCAAGTATAGGATAATGTAAAGTGAATAATGGATATAGGAGTAGGTTCACACCTAACTTTACTGCAGAATCCTGGCTAGCAATTAATGAAACAAAACACAACCTATTGGCTTAAACAGAGGAAAGCAAGGATCTGCAAGGCACAGTTCACTCCTCACTAGATTTTCTGTAAGGGTTTTTCCCTACATACCTCATCGAGGCTATTGTATTTCAGAACTACTTCTCATCCCATTCTATAACGAAATCTAGAACTTGTAAGTCCCCATTTCCAGATTGCCACATTTAGCCAATGGAAACACAATGCGGGACAAAGTCTAAAAACAGCATGAATAATGTTGTCATGGTAACCTGTATTAAAATCTCATCTCAGTTGCATCTCATGTGATTGCTGCACATTATCTCTTTAAGCCTGATTGTTACGAGCATACCATTTGTATAATAATGCAAAGATTTTGAGTGTTGGTTATTGATAAAACAAACACAATATAAAACATATGCAATATTTTTAAGGCAGAAGAAAACGATATTAGAAGATGGGAGAATTTGCAGGTGGAGAGAAGTTTTCATGCCAACACACTGAGAGAAATCACTTGAGGATAGTTGCGGCATTTTCAAATCAAAATATATATGAGGTTGCATTTCTTATTCCATGCGCCCCCCCCCCCCACCCCACAAGAGCAATATAAATGAAAAATGTCATGCTTTGTTCTCTGACTGCAACACATTCATCAAAAGCCACAACGCTATGCTTCCTTTGTGATTTTAAACAATCCCATTCCCTTACAAAATAGCATGCAGCATTCCAAACTTAAAAAGCTGTCACTACAAACAAGAAATAAATTAAACCATGACTCACTCACTCATTTGTTCTTGTTTTTTTTAAACTTATCTAAGTATTTCCTTAGATGTTAAGCTAGCAAGGCTGGATGCAATGGGATTAAAGATGAAGGAAACATAAATCTTCTAAAGTCAGTGAATATCTCTGAGTTCCAGCCTGACTTAGCTGATATTACAGTTCTGTCCATCATTGTCCAGAAAGAACAATATAGCAGGACCCAAACTGCATGGGAAAGATATCTTTGGATAGCTAAAAGATCTTCAAGAATATCACGATTCTTTTGGTAAGCACCCTGAAGCTGTGTTACAGATACTCTTAATTAATAAAATAGAGAAAGTGGAAGCAGGTGAGAGATATCCTGGGGCTATGGCCTTCCCCTAATAATAGTTTGTAACACTTACATTCTTAGGCATCAGGTTAAAAACTATTCAATGGATTAATCAGCCCAACACCATAAATCATATATTCCATCGTTACACTACTAGGGATTGAACCTTTACAGCAAACTACCAGGTAATTGAAACTTTATGGAATTAACTTTTTAGTGGGCCACATCAATACTGCCCAGTTTTCCAGTGTGTTCATTTGCCTCTGGCTGATGAGCCATTTTGAACTGGGACCTGAATCACAAGTTAATGGTTGACCATCTGTGCAGGCAGATTATGTTAAGTTTCAAGAACTGGCATCAAAATGAAGCCAGATCCAAAATTTAGCATTGTCAGAATTGGTGTGGTGATAAGGTCAAACCAAAGCAGCCCTGATCATTTTACCAGCCAGTACATTTTTTTCAGATTTCTTCCTGGACAGGACAGAACTGTGTGCTCAATGGGGTAGAGTTCCATCCATCCATGTGAAATCACAGCAATCGGGGTTAAAGGGATACTGAAAGATTTTGATTTAAAAAAAAATATTTCTAGCTAGAACTTTGGTCCAAGTCTAGATCTCATTGTTGGTGGTATCGCAGACTTCAAGCTTTACAATGCTCATTGCCCACCCACAAGAAATGTTCACACTAAATTGAATTTCCAAAGGTCTAGACTAATGATCCAGAGACATAAGTTCAAATCCCACCACGGCAGCTGGGGAATTTAAATTCAGTTAATTAAATAAATCTGGAATAAAAAGCTAGTATCAGTAATGGTGACCATGAAACTATCGGATTGTCGTAAAAACCCATCAGGTTCACTAATGTCCTTTAGGGAAGGAAATCTGCCGTCCTTACCTGGTCTGGCCTATATGTGACTCCAGACCCACAGCAATGTGGTTGACTCTTAACTGCCCTCTGAAATGGCCTAGCAAGCCACTCAGTTGTAACATACCGCTACGAAACACAATAATAAGAATGAAACCGGAAGGACCACCTGGCATCGACCTCGGCACCGGCTACGGACACGGCAATGGCACACCCAGCCCAGTCGACCCTGCAAAGTCCTCCTCACCAACATCTGGGGACTTCTGCCAAAATTGGGGAGCTGTCCCACAGACTAGTCAAGCAACAGCCTGTCATACTCACAGAATCATACCTTTCAGCCAATGTTCCAAACTCCTCCATCACCATCCCTGGGTATGTCCTGTCCCACCGGCAGGACAGACCCACCAGGGGTGGTGGCACAGTGGTATACAGTCAGGAAGAAGTGACCCTGGGAGTCCTCAACATTGACTCCGGACCCCATGAAGTCTCATGGCTTCAGGTCAAGCATGGGCAAGGAAATCTCCTGCTGATTACCACTTACCGCCCTCCCTCAGCTGATGAATCAGTACTCCTCCATGTTGAACACCACTTGGAAGAAGCACTGCGAGTAGCAAGGGCACAGAATGTACTCTGGGTGGGGGACTTCAATGTCCATCACTAAGAATGGCTCGGTAGCACCACTACTGACCGAGCAGGCCGAGTCCTGAAGGACATAGCTGCCAGTCTGGGTCTGCGACAGTAGTGTGAGAACCAACACGAGGGAAAAACCTACTTGACCTTGTCCTCACCAATCTACCTGTCACAGGTGCATCTGTCCATGACAGTATGGGTAGCAGTGACCACCGCACAGTCATTGTGGAAACAAAGTCCCGTCTTCACACTGAGGACACCCTCCATCGTGTTGTGTGGTACTACCAGCGTGCTAAATGGGATAGATTCAGAACAGATCTAGCAGCTCAAAACTGGGCATCCATGAGGCGCTGTGGACCATCAACAGCAGCAGAATTGTATTCCACCACAATCTGTAACCTCATGGCCTGGCATATCCCTCACTCTACCATTACCATCAAGCCAGGGGACAAATCCTGGTTCAATAAGGAGTGTAGAAGAGCATGCCAGGAGCAGCACCAGGCTTACCTAAAAATTAGGTGCCAACCTGGGGAAGCTGCAACACAGGACTACATGCATGCTATAAAGCAGAAGCAGCATGCTATAGACAGGGCTAAGTGATCCCACAATCAACGGATCAGATCAAAGCTCTGCAGTCCTGCCATATCCAGTCGTGAATGGTGGTGGACCATTAAACAACTAACGGGAGGAGGAGGCTCCATGAATATCCCCATCCTCAATGATGGTGGAGCCCAGCATGTGAGTGCAAAAGACAAGGCTGAAGCGTTTGCAACCATCTTCAGCCAGAAGTGCCGAGTGGATGATCCATATCGGCCTCCTCCTGAGGTCCCCACCATCACAGAAGCCAGTCTTCAGCCAATTCGATTCATTCCACGTGATATCAAGAAATGGCTGAGCACACTGGATACAGCAAAGGCTATGGGCCCCGACAACATCCCGGCTATCGTGCTGAAGACTTGTGCACCAGAACTAGCCACGCCTCTAGCCAAGCTGTTCCAGTACAGTGACAACACTAGCATCTATCCGACAATGTGGAAAACTGCCCAGGTGTGTCCTGTCTACAAAAAGCAGGACAAATCCAATCTGGCCAATTAACGCCCCATCAGTCTACTTTCAATCATCAGCAAAGTGATGGAAGGTATCGTCGACAGTGCTATCAAGCAGCACTTACTCACCAATAACCTGCTCACTGATGCACATTTTGGGTTCCGTCAAGACCACTCAGCTCCCGACCTCATTACAGCCTTGGTCCAAACATGGACAAAGGAGCTGAATTCCAGAGGTGAGGTGAGAGTGACGACCCTTGACATCAAGGCAGCATTTGACCGATTGTGGCATCAATGAGCCCTAGTAAAACTGAAGTCAATGGGAATCGGGGGGAAAACTGTCCATTGGCTGGAGTCATACCTAGCACAAAGGAAGATGGTTGCGGTGGTTGAAAGTCAATCATCACAGCCCCAGAACATCGCTGCAGGAGTTCCTCAGGGCATTGTCCTAGGCCCAACCATCTTCAGCTGCTTCATCAATGACCTTCCCTCCAAAATAAGGTCAGAAATGGGGATGTTCGCTGATGACTGCACAGTGTTCAGTGCCATTCACAACTCCTCAGATAATGAAGCAGTCCATGCAACACTCGCGCCACAGAGTACCAGGAAATGACTATCTCCAACAAGCGAGAATCTAATCCCCGCCCCTTGACATTCAACGGCATTACCATTGCCAAATCCCCCACTATCAACATCCTGGGGGGTCACTATTGACCAGAAACTTAACTGGACCAGCCACATAAATACTGTGGCAACAAGAGCAGGTCAGAGGCTAGGCATTCTGCGGCGAGTGTCTCACCTCCTGACTCCCCAAAGCCTTTCCACCATCTACAAGGCACAAGTAAGGAGTGCGATGGAATACTCTCCACTTGCCTGGATGAGTGCAGCTCCAACAACACTCAAGAAGCTCGACACCATCCAGGACAAAGCAGCCCGCTTGATTGGCACCCCATCCACCACCTTAAACATTCACTTCCTCCACGACCGGCGTACCGTGGCGGCAGTGTGTCCCATCTACAAGATGCACTGCAGCAACTCGCCAAGGCTTCTTCGGCAGCACCTCCCAAACCCGTGACCTCTTCCACCTAGAAGGACAAGGGCAGCAGGCGCATAGGAACACCGCCACCTCCAAGTTCCCCTCCAAGTCACACACCATCCTGACTTAGAAGTATATCGCCGATCCTTCATTGTCTCTGGGTCAAAATCCTGGAACTCCCTCCCTAACAGCACTGTGGGAGTACCTTCACCACACGGACTGCAGCGGTTCAAGAAGGCGGCTCACCACCACCTTCTCAAGGGCAATTAGGGATGGGCAATAAATGCTGGCCTTGCCAGCGACGCCCACATCCCATAAACTAATAAAAAAAATGCTAGACCACTCATCAAGCTGCTGCAGTAAGACAGCCTGTCTTGCACTAGGTGATTGTTTAATTGAGTACTGAACTTCATTTTCAAACATTTTAAAGTACTCATGGTTTCTATTATAAAACATCTGCAAAAAAATTGATTCCCCTACTGATATAAATTGGGAATTCATTTTCCAAACAGCAACATTAGATCAAGAATTAATTTACTGGCCCTGAATTTCTATAGGGTTCTGCCAATCTCCTGCTGGAGAATTCCCACGGATAATCCAGGGGATTGTTTTATTTCTGATGCAAACGTTTGTCATACTATCGTCACTGGAGTAAAAATTGCACTGAGCAAGGAGTTAGCATTTCAGGCAGTCTGATGCAATGGACACAATCGCTTTTATATAGATAAAAATTCAAGCAAAATTCACTTTAGAGTCATTACAATCCTTGGGAGAGAAAAAGTGCAAATGTTTTAGTTGTTCATTTATGGGATAGATCCTATCTTAGCTACAGAGAGAAACGGCAAAGCCTCAGAGAATATTTCAGGCAGCCTTTCATATCTATTATCTTATATGATAACATTAAATCTGTTGCTTCGTCCACAACCTGATTAACAAAAATATAATTTGCTGTGTGGAATCCAGATCTACAGTGGTAATTACAAAGGTGACCATCTGTTCAGTACAAGCTTATTTTGATGACCAGGGACATCAGTGTGAAAGCAAACCTTTTGCAGAAGAGTTTAAATACAACACAGATTGTAGGTTACTGTAGCTGGAAAATGGACTATTACTGAGAAATGGGGTATTCTGTGGTTTATTTATGATACTGCTTACATTACAACACTTTATTAACAGCATAAATACTTAAACATAGAAACATAGAAGATAGGAGCAGGAGTAGGCCAGTCAGCCCCTCGAGCCTGCTCCGCCATTTAATGAGATCATGGCTGATCATCCAAATTCAGTACCCTGTCCCTGCTTTCTCCCCATATCCCTTGATCTCTTTAGCCTTAAGAAATATATCTAACTCCTTCTTGAATATATTTAATGAATTGGCCTCAACTGCCTTCTGTGGTAGAGAATTCCACAGGTCCACCACTCTCTGGGTGAAGAAATTCCTCCTCATCTCAGTCCTAAATGGCTTACCCCTTATCCTTAGACTGTGACCCCTGGTTCTGGACTCCCCCGCCATCGGGAACATCCTTCCTGCATCTAGTCTGTCTAGTCCTGTTAGAATTTTATAAGTTTCAATGAGATCCCCTCTCATTCTTCTAAACTCTAGCGAATACAAGCCCAATCGCCCCAATCTCTCTTCATTCGTCATTCCTGCCATCCCAGCTATCAGTCTGGTGAATCTTCGCTGCATTCCCTCCATGGCAAGAACATCCTTCCTCAGATAAGGTGACCAAAACTGCACACAATACTCAAGGTGTGGTCTCACCAAGGCCTTGTACAACTGCAGCAAGACATCCTTCCTCCTGTACTCGAAACCGCCTGCTGCACCTGCATGCTTACCTTCAATGACTGGTGCACAAGGACTCCCAGGTCTCGTTGCACTTCCCCTTTTCCCAATCTATTGCCGTTCAGATAATAATCTGCCTTCCTGTTTATGCCACCAAAGTGGATAACCTCGCATTTATCCACATTATACTGCATCTGCCATGCATCTGCCCAATCACCCAACTTGTCCAAATCATACTGGAGTTTCTCTGCATCCTCCTCACAACACACACACCCACCCAGCTTTGTGTCGTCTGCAAACTTGGAGATATTACATCTAGTTCCCTCGTCTAGATCATTAATATATATTGTGAATAACTGGGGTCCTAGCACCGATCCCTGCGGTACCCCACTAGTCACTGCCTGCCACTCTGAAAAAGACCCGTTTATTCCAACTCTTTGCTTCCTGTCTGCCAACCAGTTCTCTATCCAAGTCAGTACCTTACCTCCAATCCCATGTGCTTTAACTTTGCACGCCAATCTCTTATGCGGGACCTTATCGAAAGCCTGCTGAAAGTCCAAATACACCACATCCACTGGTTCTCCCTTATCTATTCTACCAGTTACATCCTCAAAAAATTCCAAAGGTGAAGAGATGTAAGTCTGGACCAAAGAGGAGCTTGGCTGTTCCTATACTTGTATCTTACTGACCTGGGACTTGTTCGGCACGCCTTCTGGAGTCACTGAATGTTTCAGCTGGCTGTCTGCTTTATACCCCGACCACCAGGTAGTTGTGGTTGAACAACTGCACGATGTCAGTTGCTGAGTCAGTAAGATTTTGGGCTTCATTTATGGTAAAGTGTATAAATTGGATTGAAAGATTTCAACATAAATAATAAAGAAAATTAACCTTTATAAAACAACAACCGTTCACCGCTCCTGACTTTTGGCTATGTCCATTTGTTTGAATCATTCCCCTAAGCTGCACAGACAATATTACAAGTACCAAGACTGGGATGGGTAACAGTTCACAGAATCATAGACTATTGCTTGGAATGTGCTTATCTCAGGCCTGCTCACACATCGATTTGACTGCACTAACAACCAGAGGTAAAGCACACTCTCCTTGTTCAAGGGAGGCCTGCAATCAATGTTCCCTGGAAGCTGCACTTTGTTCTGCATGGCCTGTTTCTTTTAATGTGCGGTGTCTTTAAATTTCTGCGCATGCGCGGTCTTTACAATGTAAATGCCGGTGAACGGCCTACGTGAGACCTTTCAGATTACTGCGTGTGTGCGCACCTTAGCGGGAACATTGCCTGCAATCTGAAAGAAAACCGTCGGAACAGGATAATAATTCCATGTTCATCTTGCCATTTGAACCCAACCTATCTGGTGCAGGAGGTTTATACAGATGGCTCACCATTTAAATTACTTGGTAAGAAAACAAATGGCAGCTCTGTCACTTTTAAAAAAAGAATGATAAAAGATTCAGGTGTTTCCTCCTCACATGGCCAAGATACTTACTGCGAGAGGTGATATACTCTGGAACTTTTCCTGGGCTTAATGGTACGGCTTCTTCATAATAATCTTCAGGTGGGGGTGTTGTGGGGAGAGGGGGTGGTGTATCAGATATTCCCTGAATAAGAAAAATTTGTGTTATGTATCAACATTTCAGTGCTACAATTTCCATACAGCGAGGTCCCACAAACAGCCTGAGATAATGACCAGATAATCTGTTTTAGTTATGTTGGTTGTAGGATAAATATTGGCCAAGACAACGGGGAGAACTCCCCTGCTTTTCTTTGAATAGTACAATGGGATGTTTTACATCCACCTAAGAAGGCAGACGGGACCTCAGCTTAACATCTCATCCAAAAGTGTTTCAAGTCTTGGTCAAACTAGCCAACACCAGCCACCAATTAAATAATATGCTTGTCGTAATGAGCAACAATTGAATCCAAAGCTCAACTTAAATCCTGAAATCCAATGTAATAAAAAAGGTATTTAACTTATTCAGTCGTCTCGTAGTCGTGGCCTTGCTTATAGGCCTTTATTCAGGACTATTTTTCAGTTCTACATTGTTTTTTAAGTTGTCAGCTATTTTGGGGCTGTGTTTTGTAGGTTGCCATTTATACAGAACTCACTTGTGGGAGGACTACCCAACAGTGGGGGCAAATCACATTGTAGGTTCTTCAATGCATAACTATCTAGTGATAACTCAATTTTCTATTAGTTATATTGCCTAAAAGAAAATAATCACAACCAACAGAAAATGGGTTAAAACCATAACAAATTCTACAGTTATTAACTAAACAAAAATTATTTGAATGAGTAAAACGATTTGTAGAAATTCGCCTCTCCGGCTTGCCACGGGGGTAAGGATCGCGCGCGCTCTTACTCACCGCGCCTGCCGTTGTGTTTTGGGCCCACAGGAACTTCAGGTCCTGGGCCTCTCCCAAGAGCCGGCGCGCAGTGCTTGCGTGTTCCAGGGGCGCAGTTAGTGCGATGCGACCCCTGGGATCACGTGGGCCATGGAGAGCCAATGGCAGCAGACCATCTTTCATTCATAGATTTGACAGGAGACCTGTCAAATCTGTGAATTGAAATCGGCCCCAAAAGAACAGCTAAACTTAAAATAAATTTAAACAAAAACCATCACATTTATAATACTTTTTAAAACTTATAAAAATAAACTTACCTTTCTTTAAAGTATCTAAAAAAGATAAACCTGTTGAAAATTTTTAAAATTATACTTAATTAACCACTTACCTTGTTCAAAAGGGGTCTTACGCCTCCTTTTTATTAGCGTAGAATCTTCAATACTTACCCTCGCGTAGAAACCTCTAGTGCGCACGCGGTTCACCTAGGAACCGCCCCCTTCACCATACCGGAAGTTCCGGTTTCCCGCGCATGCGCAGTGCATGCAGGAAACCGGCACTTTGGGAATGAATACGGATGAGTACACACTGTGTACTCACGCGGGAAGGGCCGAATTTTTGGGCCTTAACATATTAATGACTAGTGATATTTATTGATTTATCAGAAATAAAATCATGACACCCTTTTCCTACACTAATTATTTCTATAGAATAAATGAAGGACCCAGGTACTGAAGACTCACCAATTTGGGATGGGGAGTTTCTGGTAATGGCATCTCAATCTGGCTTCCATCCTTATACTCCTCTTGCATGTCTTTCAGGTCACGTAGTTCACAATCTGCATTTACATGAACAAGATTCATACTTCAACTGTTGTGAAAATAGCACAAAAGGGTCTATGAAGTGATTTCACTTAGTAATCAGTGTTATTCGCATTTTCTTTATAGAGCATGTGTTACAGGAGGCAGCAGGCTAAGAGGTTTATTGCCATGAATGAGCTGTGGCTGATGATTCCCAAGCACTGGCATTGCTCAAAAGTGGAAATAAATTTTATATCCTACTCCGTCCGAGAGTGTGTTCCCTTTACTCTGGGGGCGAAATTCCCCTTGTTTGCGTCTCCGGTGGGAGGCGTTAACGGGGCACAAATGGCTTTTCGTCCCCCCCGAGGCGATAACTGCGCCTCCCACGAAATTCTGCGAGAGGTTAGCGGCGACGCTACCGGGTATCGCCCCGATCTTCTGCGCCCAGAGATCATGACATCATCTCTGGGCGCAGCGCCCCAGTAGCGCCTCGGGAGAAAAATTCCCCCTCGCGCCCCGCAGCAGTGCCGGGCGATGTTACTGACTGCTGCAGGGGTCGCGAACAGTGAGGCCGGCCGATCGCGGGGCGCAACTTAAAGGCACGGTGGCCGGCCGACATGAAAAAAATCGTCGATTTAAAAGAAAAATTTCTGAGCACCAGACACGGGCTGAGTGCCGCGATCGGTCAGCCCGGCACCCAGCTGATCGCGCGGCACTCCCGCACCCTGGTGCTCCAGCAGATGCCAAAAAAAATGCAGAGCTCGCAGCAGGGAGCCCTTCCCTTTAATTCCCTGCCATGCGGCAGCACCACACGTGGCCACGCATGACCCTGCTGAGTACATTGCCCTGGATTGGGACATTTCCTGCCTCTTGTGCTTCAAGAGGCAAGTGGAGTGCTTGATTTAGCGCTCCACTTCCCTCTTGGAGCAAAAAACGGGTATTTCTCAAATGTTTGAAAAAGTTAGTGCCTGGTGCTAACTTTCCAAACATCTTTGACTTCGTGCCCCAAATGGCCCTCCAGGGGAATTTCTCCCCCTCCTTGTCTGTTCATTGTAGGTGGCAAGCATTCTTTTCTGTCGTATTTTATGACTTCCTTGCCTACATTTTCTTCTCTGTATGAGGTCCCATGTGCCACATATATAGTTGAGAGGTCGCACAACACCAGGTTATAGTCCAACAGTTTTATTTGAAATCACAAGCTTTCGGAGCTATCAATTGCTCCTTCCTCAGGTGAAGTAAATTAGATACAGAATCGCCAAAGCATATATAGATAGAAAACAAAGCATGTGTACTTTACAATTGCAGACCAATAAATTAAATCATCCTGACTATCTGCCGAGGTGTGACATATAAAGACATACTTCAGAATCACATCCAATTTGTCTCAACAGTCTGTTAATCAAAGGGGAATTTGAATTGATTAGTCTTCTGTTTTTTTCAAAAGGCCTAACTACAGCATTACTCACAGCAATGTTTGTACCAATATCAGGAAACTCTTCTTCACACAAAGAGTGGTCAATATATGGAATGGACTCCCGGATGCAGTAGTATAGATGAAAGCCTTGGAATCATTTAAGAAATACTGTAATTGGATACTGTAATGAGCACCCTGAAGAGTGTTTGTGGATAAATGAACTAAGATCTCATCTATAATGATCTTGTGAAGTGAAGAAACCCAATTGAGGTCCTGACCCAAGGCAGTTTGTGTGTGTGGTTTGAGTGTAGTATTGTAATGTCTAGAAATAAAGCTGAATGCAAAAGCAAACACAAACAGAACTTTGAACTTTGCCAAATTTTGAATTTAAACTGATGTATTTATGCTGTCATGTTTCTTTTTGTAGTTTCTAGTTCAATCTATAAAATAAATATTTTATTCATCAAATTATCTGGAAGTATCTATCCATCTCCACACACGCACACATTGAGACATTTCCATCACCTATCTGCACATAAAAATTCTGATTGCCTCAACTTTCCCAGGAAGCAAACAAAAAACAGTTACTTCTGAGCACGTCTAGATTGACTCCTGGGAAATTTCAGCCAATCAAAATGTACTCAGAGACAGTCAATTAAATAGTAGTGTTTTTTTAAAATGAGTTCCTGAGGAACTTGAACCCATTAAAAACTACGTTTACAAATGCTTTACTGCTAATAACATCTCCTCTCAGCAGCCTTGAGTGCTCTGCTGAACAGCATATCTTCCAACTCATTGTGGGCAGCGTTGTGAGAGATACATATAATAAAAATCTCATTGATAACAAAAACTAATGAATAACAATGCTTTCAATTGCCACACTCAAATCTTAATACATAGAATCCCAGATGCCAGATGTTGCCAACACTGCTTGAGTGTATCCTGTGTACAGAGTCAACGTTACTGCTATCAGAGTAATCAGCACTCACACAAACTAGTTTCTTTGAGGTTTGGTTTGTGTACCCACACCATTCACCTCTGTTTTTCATGTCTGGTTCTGTGACTGCGAGGAAGCCAGGGGCAAACAGCAGAGATCAGAGGCAAGAGTACGCAAAACACATATTCCTGAAATTGATCTCTGCTGCGGAAACTTGAATTTCTTTGAACCAAGCAGTGACAGAAAGAACATTTTGACAGATAGACTTCAACCAACTGTGAGCTACCGTAATTAAAAAAAATATTAATAAAGTGGCTCTGGATTAAAGATTGAGAAGAGAACAAATGTTTGCTTCTGGCATAGATAATTTTACACTGCCATTTCTCTTTTACTTAACATATCAAATGTCAACTTTAAGTGGTAGCTTTTCTGACCAGTGAGATTGTTGCTGCTGGCGTGACTCAGGCATGCTGCAGTAGCTGGGAAATGGTACAAATTTCAATTTCTCTGGCGTTCTGCTGGACTCATGCATCGTGATGCTTCCCAACCAGACTTAGGCTGCTGTGCTGTGCTCCTGTACGAAATGTGCAACAGTTTAATTTCCACAGTCGGTGTAATGATAATGAGGTGGAACTTCTCAGGGTTAATGCTTGGACCGTTCAATGCGCTTAATCTACCCATATATATAATGGATGTTAAAGGTCAATGATGTCCTAGCCTTTCATGAAATAATTTATTAAAGGTACACTGCTGGAATTTGAAGTTCTGCAATCTAAATTCAGAAAATAGGCATGGCATTCAGTGCTCTTTTCTCCTGCGTATAATAGAGGTAGAAGAGGATGAATAAAGGGATACCAAGATGGGTAGCCTATACTAGAGACAATCTGATTACACTTGACATTATCCATGGAGCCATGTTTACAGGCCTAGATTTTTGCAATGTGCCTTGCAGTGTGTTTTGAACAGCTTCAAATAACTCCATAAGATGATGCACTCAGATAGCAACCTTCTTTTACAAGCAGCCCATGAGATCTGAATCCCTCACCTCTGTGAGCTGGCCCTCTGGCCAGCAAGTTCATGCTCCTCAACTGCTACCTCCACTTGGTTCTCCTAACTTCTACTCACTGCTTCCCTCTAAAAACTCATTACCTAAATCCTAGTTGCAGGATGCTCCTCCTGTGCATTCTTGCTCCCTTCTGTCATGACTGCCTTATAATACCAGCAAAGATGTAGTGTTAAGATGTTGGAAGTGTGAGGAGCACATAAAGTGATGCTCAAGTGCCCATATTGCAGCCTTTGTGGACATGAGTACATGTACAAGCTCCTTGCAGCTGGGTTTTGTTGGACGGATTTTTTGTGTGAAGCCTTTTTAAGATATCAGAGTTCCACCAGCTTCAGCTATAAATTACAATGGGAATTTTAGAGAAATCATAGAACTGACAGCCCAAAAGGATACCATTCACTCCATCTCGCCTGTGACTGTGATATCAATTCAACTGCATGCCTAATCTAATCCCATTTCCATACCCTTCCCCCATGCCCTTTTAATTTTTCCTTTTCAAACACTTTTCAAATCCAATCCCTTTGAAATTATGTTAAAACTCTCAGCCTTTTCATGTTCTAAAAAAACCTTTGTTTGAAAAGTTTTCTTCTAATTTCTTTGTCATCGAGTGGAAACAATCTTATATTATTTACCCTCTCCAACCTTTCATGATTTTGAAAAACAAAATGCCTCTTAACCTTCTCTTCCAGTGAAAAAAGTCCCAGTTTTTTTGAGCCTTTATTCATAACTATAACCTTTCATTCCTAGTATCATCCTGGTGAATCTCCGCTGTACCTTTTCCATGGTTCTAATATCCTTGCAATAATTTGTGCCCTTGCCCTGTGTAGGCATGTATGGTAGCCATTTGAAGGGCTGCAAGGTAACCTGAGTGCTTTGTATGAGGTAGTATTCAATCTGGAACAGGAAGCAAAGAAACATTTTATGGCGTGCATACTTAGCCTAATTGCTTGGCATATGGTAGCTTTATCTTGACTGATTTCTTCCAGTCTGAAAACTTCTTTTAAATTTGGTGCCAGGCCTTCTGAGTAGCCGATACAACATTTACCTAGAATTAGGCCGAGAAATTCGTCCCGGGCGGTATAGGATCGGCCGCCTGTTATACGCTGCGCCTGATATTCAGTTCTGTTGACTGCAATAGAACTATCAGGTGCAGCGTATAATGGGCGGCCGATCCGATACCGCCCGCTTTGCGTCACCGCCCCAGATGAATTTCTCGGCCTATATCTCCTGTCAGGCATTCTGCACTTCTCTCTCGGTGTGACGATACCCTTGAGTTTTGAACAAGGCAACCTTCCTCTTTCCCATTCCTTTGAGCAGTAGCTCCGCAGCTGAATTCATGAACTTGAGTGTCCTCGCTTTGTATTGCGCATTATATCAACAAATAAACTATTTGTATTGGCGGGCTTCTTTTGGTGGCAAGAACTCCTTTTGCTTTAAAGGCTGTTGTGGTGCTTAAATAGCTGCAGTAGCGCCAGGTATTCTGTTCTCCAATCTACAATCACCCAGCAACTCGCAGATTGAATGCTGTGAATTCACCTTGAGTGCATAACTAGCCCCAAAAGAGGAAGTTAGAGTGGGAAAGAGCAAAGACCACTGCTCACCATTCCATTCCTGAAATGCTTGAGTCAAAAACTCTATCCCTGAATCTCCCTAGTTCAATATACAGTTAACTACAAATGAGAGTGCCTTGGATGATAAAGTTTGATGTAATACAGAGACTTATAACAGTACATTCCCTAATAACCTATCAATGACTGATAGCAAGAGATTTTGTAGTATTAAATTTTTAATCTATAGATTACAGTCTGTTGAGGAGTTTAAAAAAATCATTGCAGAGTATTAATTCAAAACAAGCCCATTTTTATCAGTTTCATTAACGTCAGCTGTAGTCTATTTTGAATTACCGCTATTGTTTTGTAAGAACTACATTTTCTCATTAATCAGTGGTCAGTCCAATTCTAAAACTTTTAGCTCAGATATTTTGCTTTTTTATAGGAGTCTGCAATTATTAGCCAATTCTTTATCTCAAGGCAAGAGCTGTGCAGTGATTGTTTTTACAGTGCTTATGCCTTTCAATCAATGCCTCTGGCAATATTGAATTTGTCTCCTGACATTCTGGTTGATGATTATCATTCCCTCCAGCCCACATTAGTTGAAATATTCTTAATGGGGCACAAATGGAAAATATAAACGTTCAGTTTGAAATAATAGTGTATAAGCACTATATCAAATAAACTTGCAATGCAATGTATGGTACTCAGGGGTCTCTTTATCTCCAGGGCTTCATGCTTCATGCAATACAGCGCAGGCAAAACATGTCAATAATGCACATTATTTTTGAATAAAACCCTTGGTCAGTCAACACCAAAAAGCTAATTGGCTGAAATTTAATTAATGGATAATTGTGCTACTGTGTCATCAAATTTATAACAGACCAAAAGATTGAAGTCTCAGACTGGAGTCTGGATTACTTAGGTACTTGAACAGGGACAGAGTGACTGAAGTACTAGACTGGGGGCAGACTGAAGAAAGTATTAGACTGAGGGCTAAGTGACTGGTGTGTTAAACTGGAGGGTGACTAACTCGGATGTAAGATAGGAGGGAAATCTTTTAAAGTTCTTTATTCAACCTATTTCTTGCTTCTTTGGTCATTGCTATTAGCCAGAGTCGCTTTCCAGAGGTATCAGCCATAGTGGTTTCAGTGCTATCAGCTAGAGTTGCTTATTTAGCCCCACTCAGCATCACATTTTCCTTTGATGGCCTGATGATGCTCTGCCTTTCCAATATATGAGAATCTGCAACCACTCATATTCAGCTTTCTATTCCACATACAATGTAGCCAGTGCTGGTCTTTGAGGACAGGCCATCACTCAGTTAGATTGGTGATCTGCAGGCAAAGAGTGCATCAAATGTCACAGTCTTTAGCAATAAATCGACCAGCTCTTGTCTACATTTATCTAACAGCTTTTTGGCATCTCTGATGTTCAGTAATAGCAATGACATCAGGCCGTAGATAGTCTCTGAATGTCTGACCTCTCTCATCCTAATAGTACTCATTTCCTGTTTTAAACAGTCATTTAACTTTTATGGGGACTTATATTGTGAACCATATAAAGGTGATGACCTCCGCAAGGCTAGTTAGTTTCCAAAATGACTTGTGAAGAGCATGGCGGGGGGCGGGGGGCGGGGGGGGAAGGGTTGCTCCTATTTTCTCTTGCTTCATAGATGAGTTTACTTGATTCATTCTTGATGTTGTAGCATTAGCCAGAATCTTGATCCCAAATATCTGATGGTTTTGGGTGGTCTTATCACAAGTTATAATTCCCACTGGCCCACCTCAATTGGGTTTCATCTATCCTTACTACAAGGATTTGCAACACACTCATAACAAATTACAAAACTTTTGAAAAAGTTGTTAATAGCCATCATGCCAGCTGCCTCTGAAATAATTTTATCAAATTGACTAATAATCAAAAATAATTCAGTGGGCTATTGGGCGGGAATAGAAAGTATATAAACCAAACTGTGTAGGAAAAGGGGAGAAGCAAAAAATAATAGCCAGAAACACGAAACAGGTGTGATTATAGAGCTCTGGCCAATATTAAGGGCTAAACCTCACGCCGCAGCAATCAGTCCTTTGCTGATGATGATAGATGCCTTTTTAATTATTATTTTCTTGCTCTGATTTTCAAACACTGAGTTGTTTAGTTTCCTATCTCACTGTCGTTGGATCCATTCTGACTTCACACCCTCTATCAATCTCAATTTAGCTGAATTGAAAATTCATGCTAAACGTTTGAGCAATAAACAAATGACAGAAAGCCAATTGGCTGCAGGGAATCTTTCTTCTTCAGCTAAGTGGGTTTAAGACTGACTGGGGATACATGGATGTCACAATGATCTAGATATGTCAGATCGAATAAACCACAGGGAACTTGTTTTTATTTTTTGTTGTCTTTTCAACTCGATGGTCATCACAAATTATATGTGCAATGCCTTGCCAAAATGAGGTTAGGTTAAAATACTGGCAGATTTTACATTCTCATCTTCCAATCATTCATCATGATCTTAATTTGCCAGGACACAGACACCTCCATTATTATTTAAGTCCTTTCATTGCCTCCTAGCTGTAGTCTAAGGATGTTTGGCATCAAACATGACCTATCACATCTGATGCTTGGATACTTGTTTTTTAGGACCCAGTATGCAGGGATGCTGATTGATGTCCAGCAGATCCAATACAGTAATTAAATTGAACTGTCAAACTCAAAAAAAAAGGATGTATGTCGGCTTAAGATTATTGTGGATATCATAGCTAAATGTTAAAATATTGCACAGCAGATTTTTAGTTGGTTGAAATTTGAGCTCTAAGACATAAAGACCATTAGGCTTTCATTTAAAAGAGCTCGCCTCTCTTTGCTATCTCTCTCTATCTGGCTAGTTCCTTCTCATTGCTCATAAACAATGACTCAAAATTGTACTATTATTTCAGATAACATCAATGATGCATTTCTGTATTTCAGTTAAGATAAGTTGAAAATTGCACAGAATGTCACAACTTCATATGAAGACATCCATCTCGTGCTATTTATAACAAAGCAAAACTTCTGTAGATGTCTATTGCTGACCTCAGTGGAATCCACTTAGACTGAATATATTGTAATTTATTGCCAGATTTTCATGTAAGATTTTCTCAGTACTTTCTCAGTCAAGAATAAGTAGGAGTTGGTCAACATTTGCCTATACTGAACCAGGAATTTCCTTCTATCAGATTTGATTATTAATAATATTGCATTAAGAAATTATTGCATTGCTCTTAATTGGGAGAAGGTTACCTTTACCCACACAAGAAGGCACTAACAAAGGGGTTCATAATGAAGGCTAATGGTATCTTTGGAGCAACCATTTGACATATCTGTAACTAGATGGCAGGACTAGTGTTGGCACTGTTTAAGAATGTGTGTATACAAAAAAATATTCGTCGGTCTCTTGTGGTTTTCAACATGGGGAGTCAAGATCAAGTATAATTTTCAGATGACTTGAGCAGGGTTAAAACGTAGGAATAATTGGATTAATTCAGTCCTCATTTGAAAGTAATATATTCTATCGTTATTTTTATATTCCATTATAAATTCCTATATCCACGTTTATAATGGTAACTGCCTATATAAACTTGTCACACTCTCCCACCAGAGGTGGTGCTGCAGGAGCAGAATCTCTGAAAATATAACCTTATGATTGTTAAAATTTATAATTAGCCTTGTAATTATGTTCCTTTTATTTCAAAGCAAAAATGTTGCAATACATACCAAACTCCTCGAATAAGGATTCCACAAAGCTTGTGCCATTTCGACAATCTGAGGTGTTCATGTACATATAATTAGTCTCAGGAACTGAGGAAAGAGACACAGCAAAATCAACAACAACAACAACTTATATTTATATAGTGCCTTTAACATAGTAAAATGTCCCAAGGCGCTTCACAGGAGTATTATAAGACAAAAAATTTGACACCGAGCCACATAAGGAGAAATTAGGGCAGGTGACCAAAAGCTTGGTCAAAGAGATAGTTTTTAAGGAGCATTTTAAAGGAGGAAAGAGAGGTAGCGAGGTGGAGAGGTTTAGGGAGGGAATTCCAGAGCTCAGGGCCTAGGCAACAGAAGGCACAGCCACCAATGGTTGAGCGATTATACTCAGGGATGCTCAAGAGGGCAGAATTTGAGGAGCGCAGATATCTCGGGGGGGTTGTGGGGCTGAAGGAGATTACAGAGATAGGGAGGGTCGAGGCCATAGAGGGATTTGAAAACAAGGATGAGAATTTTGAAATCGAGGCGTTGCTTAACCGGGAGCCAATGTAGGTCAGCGAGCACAGGGGTGATGGGTGAAGGGGACTTGGTGTGAGTTAGGACACGGGCAGCCGAGTTTTGGATGACCTCAAGTTTACGTAGGGTAGAATGTGGGAGGCCAGCCAGGAGTGCGTTGGAATAGTCAAGTCTAGAGGTAACAAAGGCAGAAACCAAGTGATCATACACTTTAAAGCTCCAACTCCTACATTTCTAATCATTGATACACTGTTACAAGTAATGGTTTGGACAGAAAATGCTGTGTCGTACTCCAAGTTAAAACTATACTGTGTAAAGTTTGTCACTGCTCCACTGTTTATTTACTGGAAAGTCAAAGTCCAGTTAGGCAGACAGTAACTTGACATTAAAGCATCTGTTGCATAAAGCAGCCAAAAATTCCTAGTGAAAATAATTAAAACTGGTGAAACATCTGGATGGAAAAGGGTTAAACTATTTTAAGATAATGGGCCAAAAATTGATCCCGCTGCGCGAGAGTACGCACTGCGTACTCTCGCGTATTCTCTCTCCAATTGCCGGTTTTCTGCATGCACTGCGCATGCGCTGAAAACCGGCACTTGGTCTTTGGAAAAGGGGGCGGTTCCTCGGTGCATCGCGTGCGCGCTACAGGCTGCGCGCACGCTGTGCACTTCATGCTTTGGACGCGCAGGTAAGGACGGAAGATTTTAGAAATGGAAAAAGGAGGAGTAAGACCCACTTTTAACAAGGTAAGTAGTGAATTAAGTATTTTTTTGAATTTTTTTTAACAGGTATAAATGTATACAGCGATTCAAAATTTTGATACTGAATTCACAGCTTCTCCTAAACTCTACCCTTCTAATTTCAGTCTACTTGTGAGCTTTCCCTCACACACTGATCAGCAGCTCCTCAATAACAAATATCCCTTCAGTGTTCTAACACAGATTCTTCCAGCTTCCCATGAGGCTAGTATTAACAGAATCCCAAAAGAAACAAACTCCAAGCCAGTAACAAACAACACCAGGCTCAGGTCTGTAACACAGTTTCAATTTAAGTCACAATCCTGGAAAATGTTACCTCTGTTTCTTGTACTTTTTGAAAACGTGAAAATACATTTTAAATCCTCTTCCCAGTGAGCACCTGCTAATCAGGAATTGTTGACATTTCATATTCAGTGTTGTCCCTAGACTTATTTAGTGTATTTGTACCAATATGCTATAGGAAAGTCACACTTAAACCAATATGTTTTCATGTTCCAATATGCTTCCTGTGCCATACTCAATTTATCACCCAAATTACCAATACGATCAGTGACACACTTCACTATAATGTCACGCTGCTCAAAATGTTCTTTACAAACGCAATCCACAATGGGAGGTTAAAATCTACAACTGCATTGCGGGCTTCACAGTTTAAGTGGACATAGTATGGAAATTTCACATGCCTACAATTAGGCGTTATTGAATTCCATGTGTCAACATTGATTATTGTAAACTATCTGAGTGATCATGATTTTGTAAATGAAATAGACTTTGAAACATCTCTGAAACTAAATGGAAACAAATTAAATGTAGACGATATAAATTTCACTTTAAGGATTAGCTGAAATTCACAACAGCCCTGAAGCAGCACCATGTTGTCAAACCTAAGTTGGACTGCAAAACTTCAAAGCTAGAAAACCATTTGCCTCCTTGTGCCTGGCAATTGTTAGACAGTGAAAATCTGCTCTAATCTCTTCTAAGAACTGAAGCAAATGTTTGCTCTTTTTGCATATCTCCACATGATAAAGGATAAATGCCGATTGTTCTGTTTTATCATGTGGGGACATGCACAGCCAGAGACAGCAGAACTCTTGAATGAACTTATCATCATTACATGGCTACAGCTACAAGCATTCTTGATGTATCGCCAAATGTGATAATTAGACAACAATGCACGATTGGCTACAAATGGTAAAACGGAATTTCAAATACTCTTGTTACAAAAGATGGTGCCATTTTAACGGGAATTGTATGAAAATGTGTGGAAGAAACATTTTAACCACAAATCTACATAACAGTCTGAATAGTATGTTTTTTGTATTTATCAAAGTGAGGAATGCTAGTGAACGGAATGGAACGCTTCCCATTTCAGTGATCAAGTTTCAGCATTGTGTGCTCTAAGGTTATGTATAGCACACCTAGATGTACAATAAAGCTGCCTCTATTCTGCCCTAACAACATGCCTCAGTCCGAATCGCAGGAGAACACCTCAGCTGCAATTTCGTCTACCGAGGCGTGTCCAGTGCGGCCGGGGTCGGTGGCGGGGTCGACCCCGCTGCTGGCTCCAGCTCAATCTGTGAAATGAATTTTAAGTTGATTGGGCTTATTAAGCCCGCCTAGCGCATTTCCTGGCCAATTGAAGGAAGCGGGTCTGATGATGTCACTTGATGACGCGACATCAGCCGGTCTCCTTAAAGGGACCATGCACAAATTGATTTTGACAGTTCTGCTCTCAGTGTTCTACAGCATTGAGGTGCTGCAAACACTGACAAGCACTGCACAGAGGTGCATGGCTGCACCCAGGCTCTCCCATGACTCCCTCCATATGCTTATAGAGGGAGTCACAGCACGCTGGGAGGTCCTCTTCCCTTCCCATGGGCGGAAGAGACCTCCCCAGGAGATCAACAAAGCCTGGTTGCACATTGCACAGGAGGACACAAGCAGGGATGTCGTCAGGAGGACCAGGCTGCAGTGGTGCAAACCTTTCAATGATCTCAGTAGATCACAAAACGTTACTGCAAAGCCACACTCAACCTCATCCTGCTGTGCCACTCATCACATCCTCATCATTCTGCCTTCCCTACCCTACTCCTGCACACCCTTACACCAACTTTCCTTGCACCTCCACCCATCCTTCTCTATCTACATTATCACTTCCCCATCTCACTAGCCACCACTCACCCTCATTCTACTCCAATCATAACAACTAACAACACCCAAGGGTAGGCACTTGGGTGTTTTAGCCAATGTTCATGTGAAGTTTCTGTTAATGTGGTGTCAAACATTGAAATCTTTATTTTCAACACATTGCTTTCTTGGACAGATTTGTGTGCACCTTTGGAAATGGTTTAGGGAGTTGCAGTGAATGGTGAGACATAACGGTATCCCCCGCAATGGCGATGAGTGTGAAAGGAATGGCATGGGCATTGTAGGGATGCTTTATGGTGTTGGTGTAGGGTGGTGCCAACCGGCGCATCATGTGGCAGCTAGGGTGTACAGTGTCAAGTGAAGTAAATCTGGCTATGGTGAGGCCATCCCTGGCATCCCGGGAAGCAATGTGGTTGGGTGCTGATGCCCTGTGTCCTGTGCAGCACCAGCTGATTGTGGAGAAGGTTGGTGTTGTTGTTGGTGCTGCTGGTGTGCCTGGTGCTGCTGGTGTTGGGGCTGATCGTGGTGGGATTCTGAGGACCAAGGTGAGAATTTTTCAAGGGCACCGATGCTGATGGAATAGACGGCAGGTGAGGTTGAGATGACAGAAGTGATCTGTGAATGGTGAGAGAGGTTGCTCCAATGAGGTGACACTGGATACAGAGTTTGCTCCAAACACTTACAAACTGCATAAAGTTCAATCTGTCTTCCAAATGAAGTAAGCAACAGCTTCTAACCTTGGAAAGTGAACACCTATGAAATGGGAGCTTTTATAGACCATTTGCAGCTGTCAAGTGAAGAAATCATCATGAGCTGACACAACACCCGACCTCCTTACCTGACGTGATCCCTGAGCAGTGGGAAGCCATTGGCGAACTCTAAAAATCTAAAGGTAAGCTTAAAATACTATTTAAGTGCCTCTTAACAATCTCTAATGATCTAAATTGCCTCCCCCACCACTTGGTGTTGGGTCTGTTCAGCGATGACAGGCCCAACATCTGGGAGACTAGCGTGGAGGTGGCTTGACAGTGGGTTCCCTACCTGGTCCAAAAATAAAATTTCCCAGCTGACCCGCTACCAAATGCGCCAGCTGACCCCCTGAAAAATTCCCCCCCTCTTATTGTACCAGGGCTACTCTGCGCCAACAACAGGCCTCAGCCCTAAACTCAGAAGAGCACCCCCTACTGCACCAGTGTGACACTTTTTTCCAATTTCTTACACCTGAATGAGCTTGACAATTAGTGCCAACTTAGAAACAGTTTTGTGTTGTAAGATTATGCCCATTGGGAACTCGAGATTTTCAGTTTGGGAGATAACCCCAATAAAGAGCACCTCCTGTTGGTCAGTCATGCAGAGGCACTGACGGTAAGTGTGGTGGAATCTAGATTATCAGGCCCACCCTCCTCCTCCCCAGTTGAAGGAGGAAATGGGATGGTGAGTGAGACAGTGAGCAATTAAATTAGGGAAAATACAACTGAGCACAAAACTTAATATTTCATAAACTAAAGCACACTCCAAACAGGACTTTGTTTCAGTTAGAACTCAATGAATTGGTGTGGGAGTAAAGTAATTGAATTTAGGTCACTGACCAGAGGTTGGCTGAAGTCGCTGCAACATGCTGCTCACTGTCATCGTCTTCTCTCTGGTGGTGGCGCTCAGGTACTCATGGTCCAGTAATTTCAGCAAGAGATTCAGTTCTGGGATCAGCTGCTCCACCACTAAATAATGGAAAGCAAGTTCCACAATTATCCCGTTACACAAATTCTATTGCCCAGTATAAGCTACAGTAGTAACTAGTGCAACCGCAATTAAAAGAACAACATTTATAATGCTCCTCAGTTGCAGAAATATGCCTCAAAGCATTTTACAATGACGATGAAAAGGATATGGTGGATATGAAGCATGGGGAAAGGAGAAGGCAATGGAGATGCTGGGATGGAGAACCACAAATACAGTTGAAGTGAAAGGTTTTTTGAAAGTGGGGCAGGAGATGGAAAGGTAGAGAAAATTAGGTAACAAAATTCCAGAGGGCATAGGTGTAGTGCCTGAAGGCATAGCTGGCAATAGTGGAGGGGAGGGATGAAGGGGTGAGGAGGAGTTCAGTGTCAGAGGAGCAGACAATGCATGCAAGGTTGGAAGAAATCAACAGAAGAACATTTGGAGTGTTGTCACTAGGATTATTTAATACATTGTTACCCATCCACTGAAGGGAAAATTGTACTTCAGCCAATTGCTTTAAGGTTGTGCTAATATGCTTCTTGTATGATACTCTTAATTCATTACCTCAAATTACTCCTACCACTATGCCACCAGTGACAGACCTGTAACCATTATTACTTCCTCCTAGGGTAATATTTGCAGAAAATGATCTCTCAATACACAACCCAATTTTGGAAGGACAAAGCCAATATTGTACTACTGGCTATTTTTGAAGATTTAAGTGGACATTGTATGAAAATTTGACATTTTTAAAATTCATTCA
Organism: Squalus acanthias; assembly: GCA_030390025.1. NCBI lineage: Eukaryota > Metazoa > Chordata > Chondrichthyes > Squaliformes > Squalidae > Squalus > Squalus acanthias. The sequence goes on along the minus strand of CM059427.1, from coordinate 146,560,229 downwards.
TGGGATGTGGGCATCATTGGCAAGGCCAGCATTTATTGCCAATCCCTAATTGCCTTGAGAAGGTGGCGGTGAACCTGTCCATGTGGTGAAGGTACTCCCACAGTGCTATTAGGTAGGGAGAGCCAGGATTTTGACCTAGTGACAATGATGGAACGGCGATATATTTCCAAGTCAGGATGGTGTGTAACTTGGAGGGGAACTTGGAGATGGTGCTGTTCCCATGTGCCTGCTGCTCTTGTCCTTCTAGGTGACAGAGGTTGCGGGTTTGGGAGATGCTGCTGAAGAAGCCTTGGCGAGTTGCTGCAGTGCATCTTGTAGATGGTACACACTGCAGCCATGTTGCGCTGGTGGTGGAGGGAGTGAATGTTTAAGGTGGTGGATGGGGTGCCGATCAAGCGAGCTGCTTTGTCCTGGATGGCATCGAGCTTCTTGAATGTTGCTGGAGCTGCACCCATCCAGGCAAGTGGAGAGTATTCCATCACACTCCTGACTTGTGCCTTGTAGATGGTGGAAAGGCTTTGGGGAGTCAGGAGGTGAGTCACTCGCCACAGAATAACCAGCCTCTGACCTGCTCTTGTAGTCACAATATTTATGTGGCTGGTCCAGTTAAGTTTCTGGACAATGGTGACCCCCAGGATGTTGATGGTGGGGGATTCAACAATGGTAATGCCATTGAATGTCAAGGGGCAGTGGTTAGACTCTCTCTTGTTGGAGATGGTCATTGCCTGGCACTTGTGTGGCGCAAGTGTTACTTGCCACTTATCAGCCCAAGCCTGGCTGTTGTCCAAGTCTTCAGCACTGCAGCCAGGCTGTTGTCAGGGCCCATAGACTTTGCTGTATCCAGTGTGCTCAGCCGTTTCTTGATATCAAGTGCAGTGAATCGAATTGCTGAAGACTGGCATCTGTGATGGTGGGGACCTCAGGAGGAAGCTGACGATGGTTGCGAATGCTTCAGCCTTATCTTTTGCACTCGCGTGCTGGGCTCCGCCACCACTGAGGATGGGGATGTTCATGGAGCCTCCTCATCCCATTACGTGTTTAATTGTCCACCACCATTCACGACTGGATGTGACAGGACTGCAGAGCTTTGATCGCTTAGCTCTGTCTAAGTTTAATGTCCACCATTAAACTTTACTGACACCCTAGTGACAAGACTGACTTGAATACAAATAACTGGTAATATTTTGATGTTTGGTACTTTAATTCAGTGTTCATATGCCATTTTTTCTTGCTGGCAAATAAAGATGTCCAATATAATCCACTGCACCATTTTGTTTATTGTGTTTAAGTAATTTGGTGAAAAGTAGTATGTTTACCGATATAATCTAGGTTTTGCCACTCAGCCAATGATAGAAAGTTTCTGTGACATTATTACTGCAGGCTTTTCACATCCACACAACTTTCAACCTCCGCAAGGCCTGTGCCCCTCCCCCTCCTCCGCAAGGACCTTGCTCCTCCCCCTCCCCCTCTCAGTCTCTTGGGTTTATCATACCTCACAGCTAGATCAGAGCCCAAAGCAAACTGAAGATAAATAAGTCAAACTATCAGCAGGGGCTATTTTCTGTGTCAATAAATAGCATTGCTCTCACAAAAAGTGTTCACACAGCTTCTAACCACAACTTCCGCTGAACTGGGACAATACAAAACATACCGAATTACACAGAGTCAAACTCGAACTCATTAGTGCCATTATCACTCAACATATCATTAATTTAAATAGGATTTTAAACTATGAGCCCCCATACTAAATCCGTGTAGCATATTGATAACCCAAACCACATAAAAGGGCTAAGAACAATAATAGGTTTATCATAAGTATTTCACTGTTCAAAGTATTGTTGGTATCTGGTACAGGAGTGGTGGTAAAGCAGAAATGCCTGTGCTGTAATACTGCTAAGATTTATGACATGGTCATGGTGTACTTCAGAGATCGGATTGAACTCCAAGCTGCCTGAAAATCCATCGATTCCACCATCCATATAGACATAAACATAAAAAAAAACACACAACTCTTTTCAAACTGTTTGGGATATTCCCCCACACAACATCTGATGAGCATGTACACACCAACCACAAAAAAACCTGCAACTGAAGAAACCATTCCACAGAGCATCAGCAGCTTAACAAGAGCAATTTCACCAATCTGCCCAAGTTAGGTTCAAATACATCACCAAGTCTCAGTGTGGTCATAGTGCAACAGACAGTTTTCTAATTGTTCCAGGTTTTACAATGTAGGATATCGAAAACAAAGTAATGTTCTGTTTCCTTCTACTGCAACACGTTGTAGACATTTGAGTTCCCTTCATTTACAGGGCTCCAGGGAAATGTTGACTTAATTATCAGTCCTGATATATAATTGTTAACCAATTAACATTGGTGGAGTTTTGATAGCACTGTCTCAAGATTGCACGGATCAGTTTCAGGCAGCTGTTGCAGATTAAAAAGACAGGTCAATAATTCAGAACTAAAAACTGCTTCATAGTGAAAATATTCGGTGCAGCAAACTGCTATGTCACTCAACCCTGTCAAAATAGAATTTTAAAATTCACAATATTTCCACCGTTTGCATTATTAGAAGATGGCTTCAAGATATTCTACTTATTTCATTAAGTTAGTTTTTGAGCATCTGCACAAGTGAAGGTTTCTGTTAGGTTCTGCAGTGTGTAAGTATTCAATAGATTCTTAGCTGCTGAGAACCAGTGGAGCACTCCAAGATTAGAAATGAGACCAGTTATTACTTTTCCATTATTTTTGTGCCCGTAAAAGGCAATTGGGTGAGGATAAAAGTCCGTGAACATTGTTGTGAGGCTTGGCATGTTTTACAAACTTATTAGATGCTCTTAGGTGGTTTTTGATATGTGTCCAGAATTGTGATACCAACATTTAAAAAAATTGGATAGTGTCCTGTATGCTGGGAAATGCTACAGTCAAATCTACTAGGTCCAGTTGTTCTTTTCTTTTTAAAAATTTACATAATTTAATTTGACAATTCTAACAGAGAACTCAATACGAACAAGTGGATCAAAAAGGTTATAGAAACCAGATGGGTAAGGCTACCGGACTGGAGAATACCCTTGTTCTTCAGTTACACCTTTCCCATACTGCCATCCAAATCCAAGGAAGTGAATCAGTATCTCCCAGTGACAGTCCAGCGCTCAGCTGTGCAGTTAGTTCCACCCATCCTAAATTACAACCTTCATTTTAGTGCTGCTTTCTTCTGAAGGAACGTCCTTCTGTTAGCCTTGCCTTTCCTCTAATGGACTGGAAGAGCACAGTGGTGCATCCGATATATAGCAGTACAGTTTGAGCATGGCTAAATAGTGTGGTGATTTTCCACAGCAGCAAGTCCACGCCAAGATGTCCCTGGCAAAAGATTTGTTGTACCCATCCCCTGAGGAGGAGCTTGAAGTTCTACTTCGTGAATGGTAAATGGCCTGGTTTCTACAAAATCACCAGTTGTTCTTGCCCAAGTTTCTCAATAATTCTATTTCTACACATTGTTTTATGCTGCATTAACAATGACCTGAGTCATCCCGTGGGATGTTTGTATCACTTTGGGAATACTCCATGCTGGGCCCTTTTTAAAATTCTCCACAGCAATCTAAGGTAAGTGGGCATGCATGATAGGTAAGGTGATTTGACACTTTCAGCATTCACTATCACATTTCTTTTCTGGCTGGAAGGGAAAAAAAGAGATGATGAAATGGCAGGTTAAAGAAGAAAAAAGGAACTTATATTTACATCCCTAGGGCATCCCAAAACACTTTACAGCCAATTCATTACTTTTGAAGTGTAGTCACTAAGGCATTGTTCTGACACATTCACACGTCAAATAATAAATCAAACTGTATTGGACTAGAAATAGTCTGTAACTATAAGCTATGTATTTTGTGGCTTATGTTTTTTGAGTACAAACTGAGCTCTTGAGTTAGAGGTAGCAGAAGTCAACCCAAAGCAGAGTTGTTGGATGATTCATGCGAGTAGGGCAATAGGTTACTTGTTACACTGGAATTCAAACCTGCTGAAGGAATTAGGTCACAGTGGATTTAAGACAATATCAGTTAACAGGCTCCTTTCTTTATCTTGGCTGTCATGATTTATCAGAGATTTTCAGCAATCAGTGCTGACATTTAAAAGATATGCCGTCTTAACTCAAGGCAACCCAGGTGGTTCCGCCACCTATGGCTGCATTCTTCCTGAGGGCTCAGTGCCACATGTTTGGGGTTGTGGATGGCTTGGGCTCATTCCTCTGCATTTAACTTTGCATTGTGTTAGTCAATCTTTATTTATTCAGAAACAACACAGAAAATACCTCAGGTAATTGAAGTACAATACATTGTTTTCTCAGTTTATAATTGCACAGCTAAAGGTGACAGCCATATTTGCCAGTTTGTGGAGTCAATCAAATGAGTTTGTTTAAAACTCTGTTTAAAGAAATAATTTATTTGTTCACCCAGAATGAATAATATTCTGAATTGAAGTGGCCTCTTTTAAACAGTATTGCAATACTGCAGCTATGGATGATTTGAACTGGCGGAATATTCTGTTGTACTCAACATGATGTCAATCATCATTGTGGGTGTAAAATATCTTAATGTCATCTATTGCCCCCAGCAAAAAAGAAGCACTGTACTATTTTTCCTACAGCCACTTCAACAGAGAGCACGTTTAATTTAACAATTGCTCAGTGTCTCGTAATCTAAGCTCATGACTATGGTCACCTTGCCGGTTTAAACAAATAACCTTTAAGGTCGTTTATCTTTACGACTACAATAAACTGTGTCAAGAAAGGTGTCCCTTAACTGCATTTTAATAAAAATGGGCTGCAGTTTTTTGTGTTTTATATTGTAGGAGGGCAGGTGACATGAGGTACACAGGTCTCCCTGTGTTCGCTGCACTCCATAGTAAAAACGGCCCCATGCTTAGTAACTGAGGACAATGTGGACCCTCAAATGTGCGGTCAGATTAAGCAGCTGGCTTCAGGAAAGAGAAAGTGAAGAGCTGCTCACCAACATTTTCACAGCTACAGCAGATTAAAAGGGTGACAGCGATGGATGGAGGGCGATCTCCCTGGACAAAAGTTAAAAAAGACAATATAAAAGCACCTTTGCCTGGCTGCTGTGCGATGCTTTAAAGCCTAAAGGCAGGTTTCTACCGCTGAATTATTCAGTACACTGAGTACTCATGGCATTCATCCTGGACTGAGTTTGAAAATGTGACAAAAATTCAAGCAAAGTAGAGTTTAATGCTTAGTGCAGAGTTTGGAGGGGCAAGGGGTCATGTGATCCAATATCACTATCATGTTTAGGACTTCAATGTTTTGGGTATATTTTTGGCGCCACTTGGAAAAAATTGTGGCAGAATTAAAACAAGAAAGAAATTTGGACACAAAATAAATATATCTGACCTTCACAGCGACACTATCGAATCTCTAATCTACCACAAGAGATCAGATATTCATTCCAGGCTGCTATCATGCATCTCCAAATAGTTGCTTACTGAGTACCGACACAGCTCAGAGTAAGTCAGCTACCTGTTCTTGTAACCTGAGCATTGGCATTTGACATAGTCTAAGGCAGGGTGAAAATGAATTAAATTAGGTAAAGAATATAAATAAAAAAGTACATTTCCTCTCAGTGACGAATGGAGTGCCATTAAGGGTTGTCATAGAGCAAAAACCATGCTCTGCTCCCTCTACCACTAGCTGAAGGAGCTGGCATGGAAGCAAGGGATACACAAGACTATCCATCCCCCCCACTGGCTGAATGAGGGAGCACGGTGACCAAACTCACCTGTGCAACAGTCCCCCTCCCACCCCCAGTGGCTGAAGGAGGGAATGTGGCGAACGAAGGCTCCCATGTTACATTCCCCCTCCCCATTGGCTGAAGGGGAACATGGTGATCGAAGGCACTCATGTTACATTACCCCTCCCCATTGGCTGAAAGGGAACATGGTGACCGAAGGCACTCATGTTACATTACCCCTCCCCATTGGCTGAAGGGGAACATGGTGACCGAAGGCACTCATGTTACATTACCCCTCCCCATTGGCTGAAAGGGAACATGGTGACCGAAGGCACTCATGTTACATTCCTGGTCTCCACTTTAAAATTCTGCACATTTTCAGAAACTGATTCCTACACAGGTTTTTCTTAAAGTGGAAAACAACACATCAGCATTCACCAGACAAGCCACTTGTGTTAAATACATGAAGGGATACTGATGAAGTGTTGCCCTCCTGGTTATTACTGGATAATCTCTGATGAACATCAGGCACTGAGGCGCTTTGTTTGATGTCAGTACATCTGGGACTTACTGTGTCGGCCTGTAACCATCCCTCAGAAACTGATGAGTGCAATACTGAAGAACAGAAGACAAATGGTATTTGCAGAAAATTCCTCTACTTGCAAAGGGGCAAAAAAAGAGAACACACAGAATCAGAAGAAAGACAGAAAAATCAAAAGTAAGGAAGTGAGAGTAAAATAAAATTGAGTAAAGCCAACTTGTAAATTTCAGTTGGTGCAGAAAAGAAAGGAACAACCTGGAACTGGAACATTTTAGCCTCAGTTACTGCACAGACATTTTACAAGCTGTAGTAACATTGTTGTAAAAGGGGGAAAAAGCATCATCCTTCTGCCAAACTGCTGGTCTAACATGTGGATGTAACAGCTGTTTCACAGTCAGGTGCCAATAAAACTTAAAACACACAGTAAAACAATGAGTGTGAATAAGCACACAAAAGTGTTTATTTAGTTTATAAAAAAAATGCTTCGCAGTATTTATATTTGAAAGGAAAATGTAGTTTTCAAGATCCATTCCCAAGCTTTGTAACTTGCTCAAGTTTAACCCATTCACTGGCAGTGTTCCTAGCACTGCTTGAGTGTTCTAACTGCTGGCAGCTTATTGATCAAGACTGATGTTAATTTGTGATGATAAGTTTGAAATAGTACTGACATTCAGATTTGGTTGCGTGCACTTTTATTGACCAATTAGGCATTCCTACTTTAAAACTAGAAGCAGCTTTATCAGTCTCAAAAAAAGACATAGATTAACATTGCATTCACACAACAGATTTAGTGTCAGTACTTCATTGGCGGTAAAGCACTTTGGGACGTCCTGAAGTCGCAAAAGGCGCTATATAAATGCAAGTCTTTCTTTTTTTCTTAGGGCAAAGCCATTTTGGCTTCACCCCCACCCCCCCCACCACCCCCGACGCTAAACCTATGGGCCTGGAATTACCTCTGTGGGCGTTACCCGGAGGTTAGACCCGAAATTGCGCCCATTCTCGCACCCATTCTACCGATGCCAAGTTACGCTCAGAGTTCCTGCGAATCTCATTAGAATATGCTCGAACGTAAAATGGGCGTCAATCAGCATAAACAATTGGGGCCCAAGGAAAGCGCGGAACTCACATCATATATTTCTCTTCTTTAAGTATGGAAATTAAAGTTTCAACTCATTCACCCATCATTCATGCACATCAGACAGGAATCTGCAATTGGGGAAGCGTTTCCATTTTTAATGTAACCTATACCTATGCCATGAAAATGCATTAAAAGAAACAGAAAATACAGAGCAGCTCTCAGTAAGGATAAAGCACTCAAATTGCATGAAAACATCAGAAAATTATTTTGTTTTCTGCTGCACTTGAAAATGTGGCCGTAATTTGAAGAGAGCCTCTGAGCAAGCGCAGTTGCAGGAGACTCACGTATGAGGCTCTGTAAATTGGTGGCCGGGCCATTATTATGGGCAGAGTGCGTTCAGGCGGAAGGATCGATGGACAGCTGCAAATGATTGAGGAGCTTTAGGCATACTGTACTTGCGTGCATAACTCGCTTACACCTAAAATTCCGCAATCTTTTAAGCCACGTATTTGATGTGTGCCTCGATTGCGTGTGTATCTGGCCGCAAATACGCAGGGAATCCCAGACTCACAGAATATAAATCAGGTGTCAAGGCCCAAACTGACTTTGAAGCAAAGTGGAGTGAGATAACCTTCTCCAGGTAGTTTGAATCCTTTTAATTCCAGTGTGAGGCTGCTGACTCCGGATTCAAACTGCATTCATGACAACTGCAGTATCAAAGCAAAGCGGTTTCACTTCGCACCGACACTAGTTATTGTATGAATGCAGCAGCTATCCTCAGCACAGTCTGTTTAATAACACTGCAGGAAGGGGTTAACAGAAGTGTTGAATCTAGGACGACATGAGTTAGGAGGCTTACTCTATAAATATTGTGCTTGGTACTGTATAATAATCCTTACTTTACATTTTTAAAAGTATATCATTTTGGCAGTTCATATTTCAATGTTATTCAAACACTGTCATCTCCACTTAAATCAAAAATATGATGCAAGCAAAATCCTGGCAAACTTTAGATTTAAGCAAAATACTTGCTTTAGACCAATCCTAACTTTTTAAAAAAGTGTTATTAACTTTATTTGCACTACACAAAAAGGGTAATGTAATACTGAAAAACACAGAACCTACATGTTGGTTTAATGAACAATTAGTAATAGTTAGAAGTTAGAACTTACCATTTTCAGCAGCTTTGTAAGGTCCAGACAACATCTTTAACTCAAAATCCACCAAGCAATTCCAGAAAAGGTTTTAAATCCGATTCCTCGACTTTTCTCTTCAGACTGAGCACAGTTATTACAGTCAAGACTGCTCCTTGGTTTGATGATTTCTGCTGTTGGTCTTCAAGCAGCCTTGATCCCTCCCTCAGGGACGTGTCCTGCCACAAATGCTCCACTAGCAACTTGTCACTGTCTCGATTGGTTTCTCTGGTTCTATGTTCCTCTCTTTTATGCCGGTTATCACAGCCTCAGCTAATCACAAGGGTTACTGTCCTTTACTGGCACCAGGGTGTCTGCTTGCTGTTAATATATGATCTCACTAGATCAGTACTGTCTAATGATTTTGAAGAGACTGCAGTTCATATTGGATGAATTTTTAAATTGTTTGAAAATTAAAATCTGCAGTTTCCATCAAAATGCCACAGACTTCTTAAAGGATTCCTGCCTGACACTAGGCATTCTGCTTGCTATGGAACAGTGAACAACGCCGGTTTTGCTTCCAATGCCACGAATAGCATATTGGTGATGACACCAATACAACCATTGTAGACCCTAAACTCTACTGCAATGTCATGCTACACCTTTTATTTTTTCTCCAATTTTCTTCCCTTCTGTCTTGAAGATTCTGACTCAGCTGGAGTTCATGTTTGAGTTTAAAGAGCAAAGTGAGTCGACTATTCAATAATGGGCATCACAACTGAGCCCAAACCTTTCGTCACCGAAACCCACATCCGCACTTTCCAGCAGGAGGCATCAGATATCAATCATAAGCAGGAACCCTGACTGGTTTTTCCTTCCCTTGGCTCAAATGGTGCTGAGGCCAGTTGTACAATCCTTCCTGTCTTTGAAGCTGAAATCAGCTTCCTTTAGTGCAGACCAGGGATAAAATCTGGATTATTTTGGGTCTGTATGCCTTAGTATCACACAGTCCATAATTGGACCATCAGAGAAACTTGTTCCAAATTTTTCAACGCTAAAAGTAGTTTCTCCTTCAGAGTAGTCGCTGGAGATGAAATCATTGTCTTAATCTCCACTATGTTTTCCATGTCCCAGTATCTCCTTATGTGGCTCAGTGTCAAATTTCATTTGATAATGCTCCTGTGAAGCACCTTGGGACATTTTACTACGTTAAAGGCGCTATATAAATACATGTTGTTGTTGTTGTTGTATATGTTTGCTGCATAAACATTTAGGGGGAGAAATTTATTATAGCCCAGGAATGGGCAGTAACTTTTAAAAAGTTTGAGAATTAGTGCCAGGCGCTAATGTTTCAGACTGCTTGCAAAATTCAGTCTCATTGCACAAAGAAAGGATTGGAGCGCTAAATCAAGCACTAATGGCCTAGCTCAGTGACGTTAAACTCGAATTGCTGACCAATATCAGGTGCAGTCTAATCACAAGTCATCATTGCCGCAGGCTCTTTTCAGTTCTTAAAGGGGAGGTTCATTGATGCTGCAGAATGTCATTCTCATCATTGCTGGCTGTGCAGCCGTCTCAGCTAGCAGCAGCAGGTCAAGGGGAAGGAGCCAGACGACTCAAGCAGCCCTCATGGCCCTTCTCCTCCCTCTGGGCACATGTTCCAATCTTTCTTGCTGCCTCCGCACCCTCCGCCGTAGATCCTGGAGGGCCAGGTCAACTGCCAGTTCAGCCCCCATTAATGTAACCAAGTGTAGCACTTTGATATGTTGTGAGAATAAATGTAACTAATTGTTAGTAGCCACAGCACTCCTGATACTAAACAACCTTTAAATGACTGAATTAAACTGTTGCACAATGTGAAATTGACAAGGAAGCAGTGAAACTGACCTGACAGCTGCGAGTCATTACTTATGATCCCTTTAAGTAGCGCCCCTAGAGCTGGCATCCACCTGCTTGACGCCTCCTCTCCCTGTTGCTGTCGGGGCGAGGCGCTAAGACATGGGGTGACAATGTTACAAATCTGAAACAGGAATCCAACCTGCTTCAAACCTGCCCACTTCCGGTTATAACAGAGGCGGGTCGAGGGGCGGGTGACCAATGGTCGTTGAAACCTTCTAAGGAGTCTGCATGCCTCCATTTTAACAGGGTTTCTATGTTGGCCGGGTTTCCCGTGCCTCGGGAAACCAGGCAAGTAAAAGGAGGCGAGAAGGGCTGGATGTATTAGGTAAGTACTGCTTGTAGGCCAGGAAGAGGAGAGCTTCCTCCAGGCCCAACAAGCTTACCTGTTAACAAACCCCCCATCACTGACAACGGCCCCTGATTACCGACCACCCCCCACATCCCGTGATCGCCGACCCTTCCATCAATGATCCCCCATCTCTCCCGCGATCTCCGACTCTCCCCCGAACCCCCATCTCTCCTCCGATCTCCGACCTCCGCTCCAATCCTTCCCTGACCCTCCCAACCATGCTGTTCTGTACCCCTTCCCCATGATCTCTACCTCTAACAACCACTAAACCTACCTGCTCCTGGGCTGCGGCCTCGTGCTGCAGGATTTCCCTGCCCGACAGGCAGCTAAGCCTGTCAACAGGTGGGGAATCTGTTTAAAAAGAATTAAAACTCCAAGGGGTAGAAATTAGGTCGCACCCCATTTGGGGCGCAAATATCGTCCGGACGCAAATATTAGCGCCTGGCGCTAATTATCGGCACTGACAGGAAACTTCACTTTTACCGCCCCGGGAGGTGAGTGGAGCGCTAAAGCAGGCGCTGCACACCTCTCTTAAGGCGCAAAGGCCGAGCAGTGAGGCGCTAACTCGGAGCGCTGGCGAAGCTCATGTAATGTCAGTCAGCAATGGAACACACACACAATGGCACGGGCCAGTTCTTAAAGGGGATGGTTAATCTTGCTTTCCATCCACATCCTGTTCATTGCTGCCTTGAATCTTGGCCTGGAGAGACTTGCACATCAAATGTGCTGGAAAGAACAATGGAGAGTACCAGGCAAAGAGCTCAGAGTGCAGCTCCCACAGTCTCTGCTAAATCGATACAAGGAATGGCAAATCAAAATGAACCTGCAAAGTGCTGCTCAGTACCCAAAACTCCTTCACACAACGTTGAATCTCTCCAGAAGTCTCTCCCTCTCTCTCTCAGAATGCGTAGTTCAAAAATGCCACCAACAATAAAAGACAGGAAGAGGCCCCCTTTAAATAGCGCCCCCCCCAGCCCCACAGCGATTGATAGCGTTCCAGTCTTCTGGTCGTTGGAAGCGCCAGGCGGTAAGGCAGGGGGCGCCACTCAATTTCCGCTACAGGGCGCCCCAAGGGCGTTGCACCATGGAATGACGTCACAATCTGCGCGCGCAGGTGGTCGCAGCGGTAAGTTTTAGCGCCGCCGCACAATCTCAAGTTAAGTTCTCGAGCGGCGCAAACATCGCTGCGCCCGGGCGTTAGCGGCTTAACGCCCCATTAGCGCCCTCTTAAGGCGCTAACGGGAGGCGCAACCAAGTGAATTTTTACCCCCAAGGCTTTCGGGGACTCCTCCACCAACTCCGCCCCCCCCCCCCACACCGCTCCGAAACCCCGCCCCAGTAAATATCGGGGCCATTAACTCTGTTTATCTCTCCACAGATGCTGGCTGACCTGCTGAGTGTTTTCCAGCACTTTCTGTTTTTATTTTAGCGAATATCACATTCCTGGTCTGTGCTGAGTCATCTAATCTAAGTCAGAGCAGCAGTTGACACATTACAATTGTCCTCCACAGCCCTGGGCATGGGAGGGGAAAATCTTCCAGGGTTTCCGCTCCTGACTGCTATCCAGTGACCCTTATTGGAAAGGGCATGTGTGTGGACTTTGGGTGAAAACAAATCAGGCTATGATTGAAAAGTCCGCCAACACTTATTATCACACATGTGAAATGTTCCCTTGGGTGAGGTAACAGAGGGATTTTGGCTGAGTGTGGAACCTTGCAACAGGCAATACCTTCAGGAGAGAAAGTTAGAAATTCGGAGTTTTTTTTGTATCAGTTCACAGTTCAATTATTAAATGTTAATTCAACAGGAAACAAAGCTCCTTCAGAGTTCCATCTTGACTTGTATCTGGGCCTGTTGTTTGCTTTGCAGATATCAGTAGCACATTACATCTACATTCGCACTAGTTATATTGTTAATTCTTAAACACTGAATAATAAAATAGTTTTGCATTAAAATACACCTATATTAATTTTCGATCTCCCTGTGGCATTCACTGTTTGTCAGTCAAATGATTTAAAATTAAAAATGTTTGTTTTACAGCTTGGTAGTTCTGTTATTAAAGGGACTTTGTATACTTGGCAGTTTTTGGGGCAGGCTGAATGTGGTTTTACTTTGATGGAATGTTGTCAACAGCAGCTACGCAGCGCTCCTCCCATTCTTTAATATACATGACCAATCACCACAGACCCAATGGCACCGGGCAACTGTTTTCATGGGCCACAAGTGCAGCTTTTGGGTCTGCAGTCAAAACTAAAGACCCAGAGCCAGATTCCTTCTATTTTGGCAGTGGGAATCATAGGTCTCCGGCCTTGACATGGAGCAGTGGCAGGAAGAAAATATGATGCGGAGATGCCGGTGTTGAACTGGGGTGGACAAAAGTGAGAAGTTGCACAACACCAGGTTATAGTCCAACAGTTTTATTTGAAATCACAAGCTTTCGGAGCTGCTGCTCCTTCGTCAGGTGAAGAAAATAGGTGAGAGTGGCACATGGAAGTCATGAGTCTGCATTTGAATGCTACTTCCTGAGACTACTTTTGTAGTATAAGGGTGCTTTAAGTTCCTAGGGTTTATGCGCTGGTCGCTGGGAGTGTAGGTTTGTACTATCACAGTGTTTATCTCTGCTTCAGGCTAAACTCTTTATTTGGGTCATTTCAAGTTCACAGATTTGTTTGGGCAGTTTGATTGTTGATGCAGTGATGTCATCATGTTGCTGCTGATAGGTTCCTATCAATCAGCCAATAGAAAGAACATATTTCCCATTAAAATTATATAATATTTTAATATTTACTGACAGGACATTATAAACTTATCGCAGATTCACTGATTAAGATTTCTTCATCACAGAGTGAATGGTTTGACCATCTGCAGGATTGTAAGTTGTCACTTTTGATTTTCTGCTGAATATTTCTTAGCCAGTATATCACTGACAATGATACTGATTTTAGCTACAGTTAATGTTTTCAGTATCGGTGATACGTAACTGCAGCTTCACGGACAAACTTTTTAATTTATTAAATTTGAAAGATCTGGAGAAAATTGCAGAAATGCCTGTTTATAAAATAAGTCATAGTCAATAAAACCAGTGGGTATTAAACATAAAAAAGTCCCTCATGTACTGTTCATTTTCTCTCCCTTTTCTTGGCTTCCCCTAACCTGCGGGGCAGGGGGTGTGAGGATGAGATGTGTTCCCAAGCTTTCACTACTGCTACCTTTAACTGGTTACTTGTTGCTCTATGACTGGGACTCAGGTTAATTCCAATTTTCAAATGTAAAAGTGGTTTAAAACCTATCATTTTACAGCTGGTCACTTTCCACTCTCAGAAGCTTCAGGCCTGGCTATTTGGACCGATTTTTAAGCTTTATGCATTTGGGAAGTGTTTGCAGTAAACTCTCTATTCATTGTCACCTCCTTACAACATCATATCTAACCCTTGATATATTGGTCTGTCATCTGAACTTCACCTGCCATATGAATCATCAGAATGAGCACGATTTATGCTCTCTCACCTTGGTCCTCAGAATCTGATGACGATCAGCCGCAGCAGCAGCAGAACCAGCCACACCAGCAGCAGCAACAACAAGAGCGCCAACCTTCTCAACCACCTGATGCTGCACAAGGGCATAGGGCATCAGCACAGGGCTGCACCGCGCTGGAGGCCATACCCCCAATACAGGGTATACAGGCAGAGGATGAGCTTCCTCAACATGACGGAGCAGCAGTGCCAATTTGCGCTTTACTGGAGCAAGTCCTGCAGCCTAGAGGAAGGGATGGACACTCTTTACCAGTGGCTGTCAAACTCATCCTTGCCCTCAACTTCTTCGTCTCGGGCTCCTTCCAGGCATCTGCAGCAGACCTTTGCGGCATCTCGCAGTCGGCCGCCCACAGATGCATTGCACAGGTAACCGATGCCCTCTTTAACAAGTCCGCCAATTATATCCATTTTGCCACTGATGAAGCCAGTGTCAATGAGCGTGCGCTTGGCTTTGCCGCTCTAGCTGGCTTCCCACGGGGGCAGGGCGTCATCGACTGCACACATGTGGCCGTCAGGGTGCCCCATCACAACCCAGTAGCATTTGTTAATCGTAAGGGCTTCCACTCCCTCAACGTGCAGCTGGTCTGCAACCATAGGAAGATTATCATCCATGTGTACGCCAAGTTCCCTGGCAGCTGTCATGACTCGTACATCCTGCGCCATTCCACCATCCCTCAGCTCTTCACACTGCCAAACAGTCTCGCCAGCTGGCTGCTTGGAGACAAGGGCTATCCCCTGAAGATGTGGTTCATGACACCTTAGAGGAGGCCAACAAACAAGCCTGAGGGATGTTATAATCAAAGCCACGTCTCCACGAGAAGTGTCATCGAGCAGACAATAGTCTTGCTCAAAATGTGCTTCAGATGCCTCGACAGATCTGGAGGAGCCCTTCAGTATGTACCAGCCAGGGTCTCCAGAATAGTCATGGTCTGCTGTGCCCTGCACAACATAGTGCAGCAGCGAGGATTAGTACTGATGAGGAAGACACCACTGAGCACAGAGCCTCATTGGAGGACGAGGAGGATGAGGATGAGGAGGCTCACCATGAGGTTGGTGATGAGGATGAGGAACACCTGGACGAGCTGACGGTCCCAATGCGACCAGTATGCAAGCACGTTGCTGCCCATCAAGCCAGGGATACCCTTATCAATGGTAGATTTCAATAACTTCATGCAGCTCATACATGTGGCTGCCACCCGCGTACGCAGGTTTGCATCACCCAACACCAACACCATGCAGCAGTCAAACAATGATTGGTCCCTTGTTTTGTCTCTCACCGCCATTGCTGGGTGTGAAATGAAGCCTGACCCTTCACTCTGCCACTTCCATTTCATCACACAAATTTGCCAACGACCTCCAAGTGTGACAATTAGATGATTTATTAACAGCACTTCACAGAATACTAACATGACATTGATAAAGAAAGATACACCCGAGTGACTACCCTTGTGACTATTTATGTGGGATCTTTCATTTCCGGGTGCTTCTACGTCGTGCTACCCCTACGGCTTCAGCAGAGGTAGAGGCAGCCTCCTCATCTCTGTGCTGCGCCTGCTTAGACGCATTTGGTGGTCGTCCTCTGGGTTTTGGAGCCACTGATGGCTCCGCCAAAGTCTGCTCTTCCTGCGACTGTGCAGACGCAGACTTGGCCATCACTGTCCTGGGAGGCATCTGGGGCTCTGACCGAGGGGTTGGCAAGGGGGTGGAAGTCAGAGCGCTTGGAACGGAGCCCCCACTTCCATGTCCCCTCCCACCATCTTCCCTCTCATGGGCCACCCGCACTTCCCTGCTAGCAAGTAGCTGGAGAGCACCTTGCTGCAATTCAGTGGGGCCATGATGGCCCACCTCTATATTGACATCCCTCCTACAAAGGACATCTGTGAGCCTCTGGTTTCTCTCCTCCATAGATGAGCATCTATTTTGAAGAGAAACCATGTTCTCATGCGACTGGCGCCGTGTCTCCTCCATGCAGGTGGCCATCCTATCCATGGAGGAAGCTATAGTTGCCAGTGAGTGCGCCACGGTGTTGCTCATGCTGGAGATGGACTCCTCCATTCTCTGCACACTCGCAGTCACCGCAGTCGTGAAACCAGTCAGAGCCTCCTGCACTTGTTCCTGCAGCTCCAGGATCGCCCTCTTCCTGGATGGCCCCCGAGGCTTAGCGTCTGCATGCAGCTGAACAGAGCGAGGAGACTCCTGCGCCCTCCGATGAGGAGTCTCCACTGCTGTCACTGTCTCTTCTTGCTGTTCCTCCTGGACAGTGGGAGGGCGGGGGGGGGGGGGGGGGGCAGTTCTTGATAGACCTGTGGGAGAGTAAAGAGTAAAGACATCAGTTAGATATACAGGATGTCTACTGCAGACACATACCATTATCCACATGATTCATCTTGTCTTGACATCACACCCCATATGAGGCAATGATGAAAGGCATGCAATTGTATGGAAATTCATTCTGTCACCAGCTTCTTCTACTGAGCCCCTCTCTCCGTTCCCCACTTCCGGAACGTCCACCACTCCAGCAATCTCCAGTGCTGCCTCCTCTGCACTCGCCAGATATGAATGGTTTGTGGAGGCCCTCCTCCTGTTCTCTCCCTCTTCCTCTTATTGTGGGCTATCTTTTCCTGCAAGGAGGGAAAGAGGAGAAGGTTGAGTGAGAGTGATGGTATGAGTGTAAGGAATGGAATGACATAGAGCTTTACAGGGAGACTTTGATGGAGTGGGTTGGCAATACCAAGTTGCCTCCTGTTGTGTTGTTAGTTGCTGTCATTGCATTATGATGAGGCTCAGTGTGAGGGGTGAATAGTAAGATGGTGACCTGATAATGTAGCTAGAGTTAGAGGAATGGATGAAGGTACAAGGTATGTTGGGCTGTGTAGCGTTGTGCAGGAGTAGGAGTGACAATGTAGAGTGGTGCGAATGTGATGAGACACACAGCAGCATCAAGGTAATTGTGGCTTCATACTCACTTTTCCTGATCTTACTAGATCATTGAACCTCTTGTGGCACTGCACCCACGTGTAAACCACCACTCACAGCCCCGTAACCTCCTGCGATATCTGCAGCCACGCTGCCTTCGTCTGCTGAGGAGTCCTCTTCCTGCCGTCCGTAGGGAAGAGAACCTCCCTATGTGCTCTCACTCCCGCCACAAGATGATGGAGGGACTCATCTGTGAAGCGAGCTGCTGCTCATTGGCGCTGCAAGCTCATAGTGCAGAGACTCAAACACTGACAGCACTGAATGCTATCAATTTGCAACTGACAGTAACTGGGGCCATGGCCCCTTTAAATAAACCGGCAATAATCGCATCATCTGGTGATGTCACCAGACCCGCACCCTTTAATAGGGCCGGGAAACGCGCAGGGCGGGCCTAACAAGGCCCCTTCGGGCAAGATTCGATTTATCGACGGGATCCACGCAGCAGTGGGGTCGCCCCCCGCTGCCGACCTCTCCCGCCTTGAAGCCGTCCAGGTAGGTGAACTCGCGGCCTTTGTGCCCATTAAGCATTCCTTTCTTATGCCCCAGCTGAAGTTCAGAATTCAGCATGTGGGGAGTTGTCTTTCTTCAAATATGTTTCAGGTACTGCACACATTAATTGCCCTTCCAGACATAGAACATTTCTATAAACTGCAATATTTATGACCTTATTTGGATGCTGTCTGTTTCAGTATGGAAAAATTTACTAGAAGCTATTTTACAAGCAGAAAAATAGCTAAGACATTCAGAACACAGATCCTAAAATTTACTTCTCAAAACAATGATGTTATTTATGTTCAAATGAATAAAGAGAAACTCAGAATAGAGGGTCTGGAAGAAAATGACCATTCAAAAAGTCAGTCACATCATTACTGTAAGTAAGCTGATTAAAAGTATAGAAGAAGCTGAAACCATCTTCAATCTGTAATCTGTATTTCAGAGACTTGCAGGAGGCTTTAACATTCTCTGATAGTGATTTGTCACTTTGCTGAGTGAAACAATATTGAATAAGATTTTAGATCTAAATGAGAGGAAAACAAAAGCAGTTATTGGAATTCAGGCAAATGTTAGGCCTCAAGTTCTGCATTCCTGGGGATGTTAATGTTTCAGGACAAACCGTGTGGATTTGGAAGGCAGCATTAGATTTTTTTTCAAAATCACTTCCCCTGCTGAGTGCGCGTGGCTTTGTCACCTCCAGATTTCCGATAGTTTTCAGTTCCCAAGGACCACCCCAGACACACTGCCACCTTTATCAGGCCCTGCCTTAGTCTGGCCCATTCTATCCAATTCTAAGGTCTCCGGGTCAATTAAGGAGACACAGGAAAAGCAATCAGATCCCAGTTCAGAGTGTTAATAGTTGGATTGGCAGCATGTGATTAAATGGGTGACCTTTCTAACCTGTTGTATTGTTTTCCCTTTCTACATGGTATCTACTTCCAAACTTTTGCTGTGTACTAAACATCAATTTCCCATGACGAATGTTATGTTTAACTCACATCAGAAAGCTGCAGCCACACAGTAGGTTTCTGGTTATAGTACGAACCAATTTAATTCCAAATTCATTCAGGTGGACGTAAAAGATCCCATGGCACTGTTTCAAGAACAGCAGGAAGTTCTCCTGGTGCCCTGGCCAATATTTATCACCCAAACAACAGCACAAAACAAATAATTGGTTATTTATTTCATTTGTTGTCTGTAGGAACTAGCTGTGCAGAAATTGCCTTAAAAATAACAGTGACTACACTTCAAAAAGTAATTAATTGGCTGTGAAGTGCTTTGGGATGTTCTGAGGAAATGAAAGGTTCTGAATAAATGCATGTCCTTTCTTTGCTTGCGCTCAATCCATCAAATGCAATATTTCTTTTCAGGATCAGCTTTTTTGAAGCACTAATTATTTGCACACGTTGCGAGTAATATAAATTAGTTTGTGGGTAAATAACGCTAATTTCAGTTTAAGAGGTGTGAACACAGGTCTTAATTCCCCACACTGCTTCACATTAGTAGATCAACGATTGCTTCAGATGCAATTTATTCACAGAAACTTTCAATTCCATCCATAGAAAGAACTATTACGCCCATTTAAGACAGTGGACTGGCTTCAGAAGAATTGGAGAGTTCCCAAACGCTGAACATAGCTCAGAAGCATTGCACTCTGTCTGTTTAATGTAACTCCAGCTCCGTCTTGAAGAGGTAAACATTTATGCCTTGCTCTCCTCCCCTTCACACACAAGGATAGTTTATTCCCCTGTTGGGTAGATAATAGAACACGTGCTAACTATTAAGCAATCTTTCAAGATACAGCAGGGCTGAGATTTGCATCAACAGAGTCACTGTCCCGTAATTATTTTGTAGAATCAGTCATGCAGTCACTTCTGAGGTGGCTATATGGTATTCTGGAGATTAGATTAACCCCCAAATCATCTGAAATCATACCAAAAAGCATACCATATTTCATTTGATTACGTGCTTTAAATTGATATTGGCAGAAATGTGACCCTTTGGGTTGAATGTCATGTCAGTAATAATTTGGATACAGTGTAACCTACATCAGACTGAAGTCTCAACTCTCATATTGCAACTGCCTGATACCTGACACTGCTCCCTCAACCACCCACACCCCTCCCCCGCATTCTACCAGCTGACTTATTGGTTTTCTTTTGATTACAAACATGTCACTTTGATGACAACTTCATTGAAATACATCATCAAATAATTTATATATAATGGAGGGAATTTCAACACCCCAAAAAGGGTGGGTGAGATGTAAATTTTTTTAAATATCTCAAAAGCAACCCCCAAGCCATCTCCAACCCAGGAGCCGGGTTGGTCATTTAGATATTATAATGAGGCTGCGTGCCTCAGATTTAACCTATCTGCCAGGTTTAACCCTGGCCGACCGGGTTTCCCGCACCCCCCGGGATTGGAGATCGGAGCCCCCTCCCCCACCCCGGGATTGGCGATCACACTCCCCACGCTACCATTAACCCAGCTGCAGGCTCCCTACCTGCGGCCTCCTCAGGAGCGTTCCTCACCCGACAGGGAGCCAAGCCTATCAATCAGGCTGGCTTCTGGGCGGAGAACCTGCTTGAAAAAAAAGACGCACGCTGTGGCGTCTCCACAGTGGCGACCAAATCCCCTCTCCCCGCTCACAAAACCCACCCCAGCAAATATCGGGGCCAATGGCACTGTGTCAAAAATTATACATGACACTTCTGGCTATTCATCCTCTCTAAACAAAACTTAAACATTTGCCAAACAATTCTTGATGAAGGTAATGACCCTTTGAAGGAACATTGGCATCTGGAATTTTTAGCTTGCACACCAAATATTCTTAGTAGACCAACATGTCTGGGTTGTCAGATAGCTGCAGAAAAGTGATCTTCTCCAGTAAAGCTATTTTTGAAGATCTCCCTGCACACTTTAAACTATTGAAGATATTCCTGAAGAAAATCTTCATTGTAAAATTCACAACAGACCTACACCATTTCAGCATCATTTGTCGATTTACTCAGCCAATCTATTGCTCTGGTGACTTTCAACCATAATTACACTGTCTTTTTATTCAGGTAATGCCTTTAGTTAAATTTGATCTAAATATGGATGTGCTTTTCTGAATTAGTAAGGTGGGTGATTTTAATTTGAATGTGGTCCCAATTCAGAGGTGCAATTTCATAAAGACAAGTTTAACTATGGATTATCCAATTGCACAATTTAAACCCCATTGGAAATACTTCAAAATTACAATTAAATCCCTACTTGTGATTCATAGAAATTGGATCAAAAGCACCCTCCACAGCTGCATGTTTCAGAACAGTTTTATGCCGGGAAGGTTTACAAGCTGTTTGGCAAAACTACGACTCTTTGGAACCCCTCAGCATCTGATGCAGTTTTGTTCAATTTTTGTGACCACAAGTGGAGGTTGAATTTAATTTTTAACCACATTTTGCTCCACCAGGCTAAGTGAGCAGATCATAAATTCCTCCATGGTTTCCAATGTTTATGCTGCTTTGGGAATTCAGTCAGTATCAAGGAACATGAACAGAGCATCACTTTTCCTCAGTAGTCTGTTGACCACCCAGAAAGACAGACGAGGCGTCTTACTTCTTTAATTTTGTTATGTGCATACCACTACTTGAACTAGCCTATTATAAATTCTGATGAAATGTGTTTCAAGCGATTGTATTCTTTGAGTAATGGAGGTGGGTTTTCATCTTTTACTCATCTTATGTACTGCATAGAGGAATGTGAGTTATGTGATCATTGATAATACCATCCTCTTCCAACACTTCTCCTCCAATGTCCAGCTCGATGGGTCTGCCCTTGCTTGGTTCCACTTTATCTATCCGTATGAAGCTAGAGCATCTCTAGCAATGGCTTTTCTTCCCTGCCCCACACCATCACTTCAGGAGTCCCCAAGGATCCATTCTTGGCCGCCTCTTCTTCAACTGCGTACTGCTCCTTGGTGATGTCATCTGCAGACATGGAGTAAGTTTCCACATATATGTCACTGATACTCAACCATAACTCTCCACCCCCTTTCTTGACCCCTCCATTGCCTCTGTGCTATTAGCCTTCCAGTCGGTGAGCTGGGTGAGCCATAAATTCCTCCAGCTAAACATTGGGAAGACTAAAGCCATTTTCTTCAGCCAACTTTGTACTCTTGCCAAGATTCCATCCCCTTCTTTGGTTACTTTCTCAGACTGAACCAGATCTTCCACAACCTTGGCATCCTGTTTTAGCCTCAGCTGGGCTTGCAATCGTATAACATTTCCATCACAAAGACCACCAGAGGCACAGCTCACTGTTTCAAAGGGTAGGAAATCCAGCAGAGCACCCACTGAGCACTGGCCTACAGCAGCACCTTAATAGGGAGGGTTGGACAGATCGGGGGTAGGGGAGGTGAGCGGGGCATACTTTAAGACTTTACAGAAGGAGCAGGGAGGGAAATTCAGGTAATCCTGAAGGCTCAAAACTGCAAATTAATAAATTCCTAGGCCTGCTTCCAACAACCCCTGGCTGTTTCTCGCCCTGTACCATCCATGAGTAGTAGGTGGGT
This sequence comes from Squalus acanthias, assembly GCA_030390025.1. Classification (NCBI taxonomy): domain Eukaryota; kingdom Metazoa; phylum Chordata; class Chondrichthyes; order Squaliformes; family Squalidae; genus Squalus; species Squalus acanthias. The sequence goes on along the minus strand of CM059427.1, from coordinate 146,537,923 downwards.
TTACCACTGACGAGCACCTTGATGGTGACAATGAAAATGGCATTGGGGTCCTAAAGACATCATAGGATCCCAATTTGCATGGAATAATGAGGCTTCTGCCTGTTTCTAGCAGAAACGCTGGCCACCTAAATCAAATCCTGTTCAAAAATGGCATTGGGTGGGCATTGGGCAGGAAGTCAGTGGGAAGTTTATTTTTTAGCTCACTACCCCCTCATTCACGCTGAAAAATGGAACGGTTGAGAGATGGAAATTGCCGCCTTTGTGGTGATGGAAAGCAGTTTCTGATTTGCAGCAATGCAAGACCACAAAATATCAGCAGCTGAACTGAAACCAATTCAGCATTTGTTTCTGGGTGTGAGACCACCACAAAGAGGTCAGACTAGAGCTTTGGTATGCACTGACTGAAGTACAACCAAAACCAGTGTGAGGCCAACGTTTTAAACTTCAAAACTAATGACGATGGTTTTGATGTGTGGTGGTGCACATTGCGTTGGAGGTGGGCAGAGTGATCAGAATGCTTGCCCGATGGCACCAGCGAGAGGCTTGAACCATTTTGATGATCAGGTCTCCTTTGAATCTCATAGGTGACCTGCCGGCTTGTTCCTGCACTCCCATTTTCATCACGCTACTGCCCTTACCCGAAGCGGGGATGAAGTTTGCCTCAAGGTTTGAAAGAGTCCACATGCCTTTAAATTTTTCATGCTTATAAAAGTTGCTTTTGAATATTACAGCCAGAGGTGAATAGAGCTTTGTGCGTGCATTCAAATATATGTGCAAAGCTCTGATGAGAGTGGTGCAAATGAATGGCACCGTAACTTGATGCTTTCCACTCGGACCACTCTGACCACAGCTACAGTTGTCAAACAGCGCCAGTGTAACTGTAGCATAAAATATTCCTTGTTCACATGGGGTAATTTGCTCAAAACCAGTCGTCACCAGTTAAATTGTAAAGTAAGTCACAGACTCTACTGCCTCAAACATTCCTTCTGCATACTGTTGATACCATTAGGCCACACTTGAAAGGGTTTCATTGTCTGTCAATGTTAATGAAAAGCAGATTCTTTAAAATGATATTTGACAGCTGATGGCACTGCTACTGTATCTTGCTCTATGACTTCCAAAGAGTATATGCAGCCACCTAGTATAGTATAGAATGTACAGTATATAATGAATATTATGTGTATGCTGAAAGAGCATTTCTTTGTGCATTAAGGTTGTCCATGTTAAACTGAATTTCTGCCTTTGGTGCTTAGTTGCACAAGCTGTACAAAAAATTAGGTGAAAATATGATTTATACAATTTTTTGGTATATGTGCAACATTTAGGTGTTGCTCTTCCTGATGATGGTACCTTTTTTATGTGTAAAACACTTTGCCCTTTCCTATTTGAAAATAAATAAGGAGCTCAAGTACTGTTTCTATCAGTTTTACATCATAGAATTACAGCATTGATATCAACACAATACTGTGGTGTTCTGTCTCCCCCACCCTTGTTCCTTAGAGTCTTGCAAGTCCTGTAGCAGACAAGGCACTAACCTGCTGACCTGCTCATAAGCCTCCATCAAAACTACTTTAAGCCATCCACAACAAGATGCATGACAATTGCCCAGCAATGAAGATCCTTTTAAAGTTTCACTCCCCCTGTTTTAGCACCACAAATGCCAGCTCAACAAAGGCACTGAACCTCGGGGGAGGCAATTTTAACCTACTTGGCAGGACGGGAAACTGGCTAGATTGGATGGGCGGCCCATTTTACACCCTGCCCGGTTTTACTTTCCATTGACTTCACTAATATTGGCAGCACAAACTCTCCCTTCGTTCACATGTCGGTGTGTTCCATAGATATTGTGAAGAGAGAAACATGCAACGTGCAGGTGCTGGTCATGGAAGGAGTTGGCAGGTTTGTCCTCTGCAATCTTCTACTGAACGAAGTGGTGCTGACCAAAGGAGGAGCTGAAAGGTACATAGTGCAGTGGAATGGGCACCCATGGGCAGGTGTAGACCAGCGAAGGATTGTATGGGTAGGAAGTAGCAATTTATGATAACACTTTGTACAGTACATAAATATGAGATTATGTTGTGATCCTCGGCCGTGCCCTTCCTAGTGATGGCTTTGAATTTCTTACAACACTGGTCCCTTGCCCATTGTAGTGATTGCATTGATGGAATCTGCTACCTCCTGCCAAGCTTGTTGTCCTACCATATTGCTCACCTGATGCAAATCTTGGGGAAAGAGGAGGTCCCTTCTGGGCTGCACATGCTGTAGCAAGGTTTCCATGACTTCCTCATCAAAGCAGGGTACCCTATTTCTACTGTCAGACATATCTTCAGCTTCACTGCTAATTTCTGCAGCCAATGTTTCAAACTGCCATCTCCCCTTTAAGCTGCTGCAGGCCTTTAAGGCTTGTGCAGCACGCGAATTTCCTCCACCTGTTGGGCAAGCAACCAATCTCAGATACTAGTTCTGCCTGGCGCTCACCTATAACAACAGCAACTTGTATAACATGCTAATAACCTGAGGAAATAAGGGTGGGCTGAGGTCCACTCAAGTTGAACAGTTGCCAGAAGCACCCAGCCCAATTTATGCAGGGTTGGAGTGGAGGAAAATTGGCCTTATGTCTCCAGCTTTCCATGGCAGCCCTAAGCTGCACTATTCACTTCCCAGCATCTCCCTTTCCTTTAGTAGGGGCTGCACAAGAAAAGGCACTGCCAGCTCCTTGCATGTACAGGTATTGCATGTTACATGTTAGTGTCTTCCCAATACCCATGAGTAGTAGCCTGACACAAGCTTTCAAAATAATTAGCCAACACTTTCAGCTAAATGCATTGTCTCTGTTTTTATTGGAGAAAACAGTACATAGCAAGAAGGAGAGAACCAGAGGGCGAGATGATGATAGAAGGGGGCGTGTATTCGAACATATCAGTCAGAAAGCAATTATCTGGATGTGACAGTGAAGAAATACCTTCGGAAACTCTGATTTACTCGGGAGGCAATGGAAACAGGTGCTAATACGGCATGAGGCAAACTGGAGCCAATATGCTTTGAACCTCTGAACTCTTTTCGAGTTTCTTACCAACTGAACATAATAAGAAACACTAATGAGGCTATTCAAACTTTATTTAGGCAATCCAGACTGATTTAAACCAATGTCCCAGAAGTGAAAGACCAGTATGTAACCTGCCAAAGCACTCAGCCCCATTCAAAAATAGCTTGGAATATTCATGCAATTGGAAAAAAAAAGTCATTGTGACAACTCCTGCAATAGGTTGGTGGATAAATTACCACCTGGTGTAATGCTGGGCCACATAGATCAGAACATCCCAGGTTTGTGCTCAGATATCCAATTTTAGTTGGGGCTCCAACAACAAGAACTTTCATTTGTATAGTGCCTGTAGTATAGAAAACATCCCAAGGTGCTTCACAGAAGCGTAAGGAAAAATGAATGCCATGCCATTGGGATACATTGGGATGACCAAAAGTTGGTCAAAGGGATGGTCTTAAAGGAGGAGAGGGAGGTAGAGAAGAGGGTCTTAAAGGAGGGAGAGGCATAGGTGTTTAGGGAAGGAATTCCAGAGTGTGGGCTTAGACAGATGAAGGCACCACTGCTGATAGTGGAGCAAAAGGCTAGGGGGAGATGCATAGGAAGCTGGGACAGGGTTATAGGGCTGGAAGAGGTTACAGAGATGGCGGGGGGAGGGGGGGGGGGGGCGGCGGTGTCCAAAGCCACGGAGAGGTTTAATAGAAGGGTGAGAATTTTAAGTTTGAGGTGTTAGGGGATTGGCATCCAACATAGGACAGGGGTGCTGGTGAGCCGGACTTGATTTCGGATAGACTATGGGCAGCAGAATTTTGGATGAAGTTTACAGAGGGCCAGTCAGGAGAGCTTTGAAATAATTGTGTCTGGAGGTAATAAAGCCATGAATGAGGACTTCAGCAGCAGATGGGCTGAGCTAGATGCAGAGCCTAGTAATGCTATGGAAGTGGAAGTAAGCTGCCTTTGTGATGGAGATAATATGGGGTTGGCAACTCAACTCAGGGTTGAACAGAATGCTGGGGTTATGAAAGTCTGAGACAATGGGGTGGTGGTCGGGTGTGGTTGGCGGAGGGGGGGGGTGGGGGGGTTGGGCGGGGCAAATGGAGTTGGTGGTGAGGGTACGGAATTTGTGGTGCCGGTGAAGACAATGGCTTTGGTCTTCCCAGGGTTCAGCTAGAGGAAGTTACAGCTCATCCAAGACTGGATGTTAGAGAAGTAGTTTGACAGCACAGGGGGCGTGGTTGAGAGGGGAAGAGTTGTGTGTCAGCAGCATGCAGATGAGGACGAGGAGGGGTCCAAGAATAGATCCATGGGGGTTTCTGGAACTAATGGATTGGGCGAGTAGCGAAGCCATTACTAGAGATGCTCTGGGTATGACTAGATAGGTAAGTGTGGATTCTAGCAAATGCAGTCCCACCAAACTGGACAACAGGTGAGAAGCGGTGGAGGAGGATGGTGCATCGACCATGTTGAAGGAATAATGCACCACAGTCACTGTCTTAGACACAGTCACAGAGAATATAACTTGTGGCTTTAGTTAGTTGGGGTGCTACAATTTAACTGAGCCCTGGGCTAAAGGCAGCCAGAATTCTTGATCCTAATTACTAACCTAACTTATATTTTAAAAGTGTGCGTGTGTGGATATTGGATTAGTCAGAATCGGCCTTAGCTGCGATGTTCTCAGTTGTTGAATAGCCCGCTAAAACTCCTGGTCTGGGCTCAGAGGCGATGAATGTCACTTAAGCAAGGTATTAGAGGACTGTTGGTGCCCAATGCCATAACCTAGGAAGTATCAGCACCTTCAAGGAGGAAGAGAGTAAAGGGAAGACATTTTTTTTTGTCGGGGAAGCTTTAAATGAATTTACTTTCTCCCTGAACTTTCTCCCTACATATCTAAAGAAATGTATCATTGCTGCAAAATCTATTTCATACCAGAGGAATTTCTCGGCCAAACCTTTACCACTACCCTTAGCTAACTTCAGAGATTATGGTGCTTAAAAGAAAGTGCAGGTAATTTCCTTAGTTTGACACGCTCCCATGTATATTAATTTAATATTGTACTTTAGAATAAGGGTTACATTGTCACCTTTAACCAGACAATAGGGGTGTATGTCTCGTACTAAAGATCTATTTCCCTTTACAAACACTGCTAGGTCAAAGTGAAATGTATGTTCCTGCCCGAATTCACAGAAGACTGGGAAAGTTAAGAAAATGGGGTGGATCTTTAGAATGATTTTTTAAAGTTAATGCAATCCCAGCAAGGTTTACTTAAAATGTTTGTTATTTCAGTCTTTCTGCTCTGTTAAAACCACAATGCAAGTAGTGTTTTAAAAGTAAAAAAAAAATCATATAACAGCCCATGTTGTCCCCTAATATGTGAATGGAACCATTTGGATAGGGTCTGTCGACTGTTTCAAACTGTTTAGCATTGTATTGCTAGTCAGGATGCAGCTCACAGATGGCCCTTCCTGTAAACCCCGGGTGTTGTTATTATATCTTTAGTGCCTTCTGCTTCCTTTTCTTGCTGTACTCTCATTCGTTTGGCAGTAGAGCACCGAAACAGCCAAATGAAAGGAACAATATCCCTGATTCTGGGCCGCGATTTCCGAGCCATCAAAACTCATTCAGAGCAAATCTTTTTTTTAAACATCTTTGAGGACTACTGTCGATCAATAATGATAATTACTGTAATAAACTAGGTAGTAACACAAAGGGAGCAGAGAGTATCCCACTTTTACTTATTTTGAAACAGGTCAAAATGAGTATAAAGCATTCATGTATTAATCTCTCTTCAAATATACTCATGCCTTCAAATTCATCATTGCTATTGGATTACTTTTAGTAATATACAGTGATAGAAATTGAATGGATATTTAAGCTTGCTTCTCCTGCACAAAAGCTCAGAAGTGGGTCGAAACACAGTCATTTTTGCTGTTTCTAAGTCAAAATGATCAATCAGCATGGAGGAGTGGGAGTTTTCATGATGAATCACTGGGTTAAAGCTCCTTTTGGTGTAGTACTGAAATTTGCTGTCAAGGCACAGACATGAAGAAGACTAAAGAGCTGCTGGTGCTTGTGGAATTGAACCCCAGCATGAATTGGGTCGAAAGAAAACACTGGGCCCGAGACCTTTTGGGGGGGCAGAAGTGGTGTCGTTCTGGCATAGAGGACCAGAATTTGGGGCGTAAATCAAAACTGCCGGAGTTACACCAGTTCTAAAATACATACTAAATTCCTGTAGAACTGGGTGCTGGCAGAATATGCACCTAGCCCCTGAGTGGCACATGTGTGCAAATGGCAAGATAATGAGGGAAATTCTGCCATTTGCACCAGGACTGCACCTGACTTCAGCTTGTAGAAATAAGGGGTAAGCTACCTGCATGAGTTACAAACCAGGAAGGGGTTGAGTTCATAGGCTTTGAATGTCTACAAACTTTGTCTGAAACATCAGCTTTGAATGGAGCGATTAGAAAAATATTTTCTCAGCTTGTTACTAGGAGAGGGTTCTGCGAGTTGCCTTCCAGCAGTTTCAGGCAGGGATATCTTTTTCTTATAAGTTCTTATAATGGAGGAGGAACATGAGCTGAGGAAGAAGTTGTCTTCTGTATCACAACGCTCAAGTAGCTCCATCTTGTAAAGATACTACCTTGAAGGCATCAAAATTTTGTGGCAAAACGAGAGCAAGATGGAAGCAATTCCTTTGGGGTTGGTCATGGACTCCACATCACATGACTTCATCAGGAACTGCTCTGTCCACGATGCAACAGAGTTTTGGGTAATCTTGAAGAGTAAACTAGAGCAGAAACTAACCTTTCAACAGCTTAATGAACTCATGTATTGTGTAATCAGCACAAACAATGCCCTGCATTTGGATGTTTTACTTGTAATGTTTCTAATCCAACTGATGAGCTACTTGCAACTTTTCTCATTCATCAGTTTCGCTCATGGCATAAACATTGTCAAACAGCACTGAGAATTGCATATAAAAACAGAAAATGCTGGAAATACTCAGCAGCTCAGGCAGCACCTGTGGAGAGAGAAACAGAGTTAACGTTTCAGGTCGATGACCTTTCGTCAGAACTGGAAAAAGTTAGAGATGTAACAGATTTTAACAGAGAATTGCATGCCTGCATGTGTGTGTTTCTCTCTGTCTCTCTCCTCCTATCTCGATGTCTCTTCCCCCCACCCTATCATGTATAAGTGTATACTGTATATATAATGTGCATTTTGAGAGATGTAAGGAATTTAGTATTTAAACAGTAAATTTTTACTCTGGAAAGCACTTTTCAGACAACGCTAACATCTCCATAGCTGTACGTACCACTGGAAACCAAGCCGCATTTCCACAGTGTTGAGCATCTCAGCATAATTTCATACAGTTTAGTTGATGCAACTATGTTAGATTCATTTTTGTTAAGAGGGGGTTTGAGGAAAAACTTTTTCACCCAAAGAGTGGTTGGAATCTGGAACTCACTGCCTGAAAGGATGGTAGAGGCAGGAACCCTCACAACATTCAAGAAGCATTTAGATGAGCACTTGAAACGCCATAGCATACAAGGCTACGGACCAAGTGCTGGAAAATGGGATAAGAATAGATAGGGCTTGATGGCCGGCGCAGACACGATGGGCTGAAGGGCTTCTTTCTGTGCTGTATAAATCTATGGGCTCGATTTTGTCATTGGGGCGGGCTGGGGTGGTGTCATCCGCTTTTCGTGTTAGCCACCCGACTCCAATTGGATGTGGGAGAATTATGCGATTTTCCCCTAATTGGGCAATTGAGTTCCAGCATGTGGGAACCCATGACCCAATTAGTTTTTTCAGTCTGAAAGTCGCCTCTGATGATGTCATCATTGCTGCTGCATTTAAGGTCTGCAAAGACTGCCAACCTTTTGGCCTTTGCTGTGAAAGGGACCTGGAGGCAAAATGAGCAGCAGGACACCTAAGTCTGCTCCCAAATTTTTTTTTCACCACTACCACCACCAGAATGATGAATGATCAAATCTCCTTTTTAATGGTGGAGCTGCAGCTGATAGTCAGCAATCCAAGTGTGCTACCGCCAGTTTTCACCGTCGTGTTTCAGAGGAGGCGTGTATCACGTCGGAAAAGTGTTAAAATCAGAAAGGCCTCTCAAAATGGGATTATAGAGGCAATTAAGTGGTTGTTAAGGGCCTTAAGGGCCTATCCCGCCTCTTGGAGACAGGACAGAGACGGGATCAGAAACCACGCATTTGGGAAAATTGCTCGGAGGTGGGATGGAGGCGGGGTCGGGCCCACCTGCCATTTTTTGCAATTTTAACACCCCACACGCCTCCATTCCCGCCTCCTCGGGCCTGGCAAAATCGAGCCCTATGACTCTATAACTAACTTCTTTGTTTGGCACAGCACAGTTAATTTTTCACTGGCGTATCCCAATGTATATAGAAATAGTGACAGAACTGCCTGCAGGCTGGTTTAACCTGGCGAGCAATGTTCCATGAAGAATGCAGATTGTTCTCGGTGAGTGAGACGGATTACATTATTGATTAACAACTGATTACAAGCTGTGCCCACTCATTTGAGAACAGGCTGGTTCTTTTTGGAATATGTCCACAATATGCTAGAAAAACGCCTATGTAATCAGTGAAATCTGCTTAGCCGTTCCCCAACAAAAGAGGACCAAAGACATCATGGTAATGGAATAAATTATAATATTGAAGTACACAGAAAAAACAAATTGCTCCCAGTGTACCCTGGTGTGAAAAAGATAAAGGTAATCCCTTTAAATTGTAACTGTAACTGTGACATTGGGGGGATCTATTTAATTGTACAGAACTTTACAATTTTAATGCTGTTTATAGCAGTTATTGTAGAAAATTAATTTTCCTCCACTTGTTTCCTAATCCCTTTAGAACACTAGTAGTAACCATTGACGTAACATAGGAGGGAAGACTTCCTTATGAAAAAATGTTCAAACAAACTGAATGTCTCAGTGGGAACCTATAAAATATTCCAGAGCTAACGGGAAACTAATAGTTATTTTAGCACTGTGCTAAAGGTACATGTAAATGAAAAGTGAATATAGTTAGCACCACCCTGCTTCATTCCCATGATCCTACTCTTTGTGCCAGCACTCAGGGCAAGGCCATAGGTTTTCAGAAATATTGTGCCCTTGGCCTGAACTGATCAGATTTTATAGGGGGGATTTTAACTCCCTCTGCTTGCTGAAAACCGGGTGGTACGGGAGTTAAAATCAAATCAATCTACCAGCTCTACTTAAATGAGGCCCAGCCCCGAAATGGCCCAGGCCTCCTGCTGCACCTCCCAGGTGGTCGGCCTGTGCGTTCCGTCAGCTTTCTGCCCAAATGATAAAATACTCCCTTATATCTTTGAATGGAAGTATCGTGTAGGGGGAAAAATTCAGTATCGCCCATTTTGGGGCGCTAATATCGGCCGGGCGCAAAGTTTAGTGCCCGGCGCTAATTATTGCCTCCGACTGCAAAATTCGCCTCTATCACCCCTGGAGGTGATTTGAGTGTTAAAGCAGGCGCTACACACCTCTCTTAAGGCGCAAACGTCGGGGAGCGAGGTGCTAACTCAGAAGGCTACCGAAGCTCAGGCGATGTCAGTTACCATGGAAGCCAGACAGACTGGCGCGTCCAGTTCTTAAAGGGAAGGGGCCATCTTGCTGGCCAGCCACACCCTGCTCATTGCAGCCTTGAATCTCTAATGGATAGTCCCAGGGAAAGAGCTCGGCGCTTAGGAACCTCAAAAGTGGTGCTGGGGGCGTTAAATCTCTCCAGACGTCTCTTTCCCTCTCAACCTGCACGTACCAAAAATGTTGCCGACAAGAAAAGGCAGGAAGCGCCCGCCTTTAAATAGCGCTCCCCCAGCCCTTTCCCGACTTGAAAACGTTCCCCTCTACCTGTTGTTCCTAGCGGCAGGCGCTAAGGCAGGGGCGCGACTCAATATCCGGTTTGGGGCACTACCGGGGCACTAAGGGGGAAAAATTAGGTCGTGCCCCATTTGGGGCGCAAATATCGTCTGGACGCAAATATTAGCGCCTGGCGCTAATTATCGCCACTGACTGGAAACTTCACTTTTACCGCCCCGGGAGGTGAGTGGAGCGCTAAATCAGGCACTGCACACCTGTCTTAAGGCGCAAAGGCCGAGCAGTGAGGCGCTAACTCAGCGCGCGAGCGCAGCGCAGCTGCTGCCAGTTAGCGAGGGAACACAGACACACTGGCGCCGGCCAGTTCTTAAAGCGGGGGGGGGGCAACTGTAGATCAGTAGGCAAAACTACCTCACAAAGCGTTGACTCAATGCAGAAGTCTCTCTTTCTCTCTCTCCGAATCTCTCTCTCTCTCTCTCAGAACGAGTGGTGCAAAAATGTCAACCACAGAAAAAGACAGGAAGAGGCCCCCTTTAAATAGCGCCCCCCCCAGCCCCACAGCGATTGATAGCGTTCCAGTCTTCTGGTCATTGGATGCGCCAGGCGGTAAGGCAGGGGGCGCCACTCAATTTCCGCTCCGGGGCGCCACAAGGGCGTTGCACCATGGAATGACGTCACAATCTGCGCACGCAGGTGGTCGCGGCGGTAAAGTTTAGCGCCGCCGCACAATCTCTAGTTAAGTTCCCGAGCGGCGCAAACATCGCTGCGCCCGGGCGTTAGCGGCTTTGCGCCCCATTAGCGCCCTCTTAAGGCGCTAACGGGAGGCGCAACCAACTGAATTTTTACCCCTAAGTTCCTACCACCCCGTTAGTGCCCCCGGAGGCGCTAATGGGAAGCGCTAACCAACCAAATTTTTCCCCCGTAGTCTCTTATTTTGGCATGGTTACTGGTCAAAACTGTAGATACTGCAACCAATGTTCCCTCTAATTTTTTTTTGTACTGAGCGGGCCATGAACTCCTTTGCATGCGCCCTTTTCGTCCGTGAGCAAATTTTTAAACAACAACAACAAAAACAACAACTTTTACAACAATGACAGCAACTTAAAAAGCATATATACAGTAATGCCATATTGCCACCCCGCCGTCTCAAATCATGAGACAATCAGAAAAGGTTCTATACAAGTTTAACATAACTTCTCTGCTTTTGAATTCTATTCCTCTAGAAATGAGCCCCAGTGCTTTATTTGCACTTTTATGGCTTTTTTAACCTGCGTTGCTACTTTTAATGATTTGTGAATCTATACCCCTAGATCACTTTGCACCTCTACCCCATTTAGACTCTTATTTTCCAAGGAGTAGGTAGCCTCCTTATTCCTCCTACCAAAAAGCACCACCTCACACTTATCTATATTGAAATTCATTTGTCATTTACATGCCCATTCTGCAAGTTTATTTATGATATAATTAATTAAAAGCTTTTAGTTCGTCATGCACAAACTCTATTTAATAAAAAAATACTTGTCAGAAGTGATTGGGATTGGGATATAAATGAACTGCATAATAATGCATTAACACTTCATAAACGTCACTCAGTTATACGGTTATGCATCGACAAACAATCCAAAAGCCCATGGTGAGCTGAAAGAGGCATATCTATTCGTGCAATTTGAATTAATTTTAAAGTTTTCAACATATTAGCCCATCCCTCATGTCACTATAACAATGGCTGCACAAGCAGCAGGAGCAGCGGCTTTCCTATGGCGCTGATGTGCTGTACGTCCACATAAGTAATTAGAATATTAATCACAATGCAACCAGACAACCAACAAATATAAAGTGCTGTAGTTCTTTAGTTCACAGTATAAAAAGAATTGAACAAAAACAGGTATCTGTATTTCCAACTTCAATCACTTCCATTGATAAATGTTGTCTTCTTGAACCAGCACACCCCCCATGTAACATGTCAGAAATGCAGCACTTATTCACAAGTGCAGAAAAACACATACACAATTTGCGTCACCGAATTAAAAACAAAAAGCAGGAAAAGCTTTGATTTAACAGAAATAAACATTCATCTCTCTTCCTGAACAGGAGAACCAATCAGACTGACTTGGAAATGTTTACTAATGTGTTGACGTAAAGATGTTAATTTACGAATTTCACTTCTAATGTTTTTCTCTCAAAGATTCTCCACAATATTAATCCCTGCTCTTATCACAAAAAGTGTTGAATTATTTTAGGTACTTCCCAATTAAATAGTGGGAAACAAACTTCATTGCACTCTCAATTTTTAATCTCCTATTTCAAACATTATACCAAATCAAAATTGTACATTATCAGTTTAATCTAAGTATTTTCTGTGTCTTTCTCAGTAAACAAATAGTAGTTTCTTCTAAAGTAGCTTCCTGCAATTTTTATGCATCATTACATAACTCGTGTGTCTATTAACACTCCACTAAACGTTTAAGAGGAAATCTATATTTACATTATTTGTGGGACTTGTTAGGACTATAGAACAACAGATAAAATAAAATGGTTTATGTTTTTCCCCTTTTTTGGTTCTCTTGCTAAATGTCTTAATGATATTTTTTAAAAGTCAATAAAAAGTAATATGTAACTCCTACAAATCCTTCCCGCCCTCCCCCTCCTCAACAGCATGGTTGCATGTTTGTGTAAAGCTACTCACTTCAGTCGATTGCTCAAAACCAATATTGAGAAATTCCAATTTAAACATTTTTTAAACATTTCATAGCCTCTTTAAAAGTGTTTGGACTTCAAGACCTGGTTGAAACTTGTTTAGATGAGGGAAAAATTGATTTTTGTTTCTGTTTCTTCCAAAACCATATTCAAAACTTAGGGGGAAAAAAGTGTTTTTAACACTCATTTTTTGTGAAAACTTCATTAAAAATCTTTAAATTCTTTCAAGTTTCGTTGCAGCTTTGACAGAAGTTGCTCCTCGTTTTTCTTTCCCTCTTCCACACTGTCGTTAAACATACAACAAAAAATAATAAAATAAACCCTAATTCCAAACGGAGCTCAAATAAGAAAGTGAATAAAGTGGTTAAACTTCCTAAGAAGGCGGTGAGGTTATCTATCCCCAGCCTTGGCGAAGAGTTGGGATCAGTTTTGGAGAAGTTGTTTCCTCTTTTTCTGCTGCTGTTCCCTCCATATCTCAGAGTCTCTGAGGTACACAAACTTTTCCCCCTCTCTCATAACATGATTTAAATAACCCTGATAGACTCTTTCAAAAAGGGGACAACACCTGGCAAAATTTAACTGGAACATTCAACATCACTTTCCCGTATTTTTTTCCAGCTCTAAACAATTTTCTGAATTTTAAAAAAAATTCTCATTTTTGTTTCACTGGGGGCCTAAAACTTGTTTGCTTTAGCCTCCTTCCAGCGGCCATTATACATGTGCTGCGCCTCCACCTGTGTTCCAAAGTGCGGCTGCCGCTCAGTCCCCGGGAATGGACTACACGCGTCTGGACCCTCACCCCTCTCTCTGTCCCTCTCTCTCCCTCTCTCTCCCTCCGTCCCCCTCTCCCTCTCTCTCTCCATCCCCCTCTCCCTCTCTCTCTCCATCCCCCTCTCCCTCTCTTCCTCTGTCCCCCTTTCTCTCGGTCCATCTTTCTCTCCCTCTCCGTCCCTCTCTCTTTGTCCCTCTCACTCTGTCCCTCTCTCTCCCCCGTCCCTATCTCTCTCTCCCCAGTCTCTCTCTGTGTTTCTTTCTCCCCAGTCTCTCTCTCTCTCTCTCTCTCTCCCCCAGTCTCTCTCTCTCTTCTCCCGTCTCTCTCTCTCTCTCTCTCTCTCTCCCCCAGTCTCTCTCTCTCCCCCATCTCTCTCTCTCCCCATCTCTCTCTCTCTCTCCCCCAATCTCTCTTGCTCTGCCCGTCTCTCTTTCTTACTCTCCCAGTCTCTCTCACTCTCACAGTCTCTCTCTCTCTCCCAGTCTCTTTCTCCCCAGACTCCTTCTCTCCCCCTCTCTCCCAAGTCTCTCTCTCTCCCCAGTCTCTCTCTCTCTCTCTCTCCCAATCTCTCTTTCTCTCTTCCAGTCTCTCTCTCTCTCCCTCTCTCCCCCAGTCTCTCTCTCCCTCTCTCCCCCAGTCTCTCTCTCCCTCTCTCCCCCAGTCTCTCTCTCTCCCTCTCTCCCCCAGTCTCTCTCTCTCCCTCTCCCCCAGTCTCTCTCTCTCTCCCTCTCTCCCCCAGTCTCTCTCTCTCCCAGTCTCTCTCTCTCCCAGTCTCTTTCTCCCCAGACTCTTTCTCTCCCCCTCTCTCCCAAGTCTCTCTCTCTCCCCAGTCTCTCTCTCTCTCTCCCAATCTCTCTTTCTCTCTCCCAGTCTCTCTCTCTTTCCCTCTCTCCCCCAGTCTCTCTCTCCCTCTCTCCCCCAGTCTCTCTCTCCCTCTCTCCCCCAGTCTCTCTCTCTCCCTCTCTCCCACAGTCTCTCTCTCTCCCTCTCCCCCAGTCTCTCTCTCTCCCTCTCTCCCAGAGTCTCTCTCTCTCCCTCTCTCCCAGAGTCTCTCTCTCTCCCTCTCTCCCAGAGTCTCTCTCTCTCCCAGAGTCTCTCTCTCTCCCAGTCTCTCTCTCTCCCAGTCTCTTTCTCCCCAGACTCTTTCTCTCCCCCTCTCTCCCAAGTCTCTCTCTCTCCCCAGTCTCTCTCTCTTTCCCTCTCTCCCCCAGTCTCTCCCTCTCTCCCCCAGTCTCTCTCTCCCTCTCTCCCAGAGTCTCTCTCTCTCCCTCTCTCCCAGAGTCTCTCTCTCTCCCTCTCTCCCAGAGTCTCTCTCTCTCCCTCTCTCCCAGAGTCTCTCTCTCTCCCTCTCTCCCCCAGTCTCTCGCTCTCATCTTGAGGAAAGGCTAGCTCGGGGGCCAGCTCCCTGGAGGGCAAGTTCGCCTGTGAGTTCTGCTGCACAGAATTCAGATGAAGACCTCGATGGGGCAGCCTTCAGAAGAAGGGTGATGGGCATGCACACTGAATTGCTTGGTGCAATGGCAAGCCTGCCAGAGAGCCTCTTGGCAATGTCAAGGAGCATGGAGGAGTCCGTCTCCAACTTTGCATGGGGCTCTGTGCAGAGCTTGGAGCCCAGGATTTCCAGGCTGGAAATGATGGAAGACTACCGAAGAGACCGTGTCGACCCAGACATGATACGTGTGATGGGCGATGTCGTGACTGGCATTGCAGCACAGGCAAAGCAACCCAACATCCTAGTCCTGCAGCGGAAGCGCAGACCGCTCTCATGATGTCTCAGCTTTAGAGTCATAGGGCACGAACTTGCTAGCCCTGGGGAGGCGGGTATGGAGGCAGGACTGCCGGGTAAATGGCAGAATCTGGGGGCAGGTGCCCATCCCGCCCCCAACCCGCCTCCATGCCATCTTCCCAGGAGGCAGGGTACCCGACCCGCGCCGGGTCCGTCTCCTCGAGGTGGGAAGGGGATTACAGCCACTTAACTGTCTGTTAACAGGTAGTTAACAGGCAGTTAAGAGGATTAGCCCCATTTTTCCAACAGAGGCGCGGGCTTCCCGACGTCGGGAAACCCCGCCAGGGTCACTGAGGCGAGCAGTGGGTCTGCGGGGGTCGGGGGGTGCAAAAGTGCGCTGTGGAGGTGAGTGATGGGTGCAAGTGTGGAGAGGTGAGTATGTGAGGTGAGTGAAAAGTGATAGAAAATGTTTACTTACCTTTGTTTTTTCCTGCAGGCTTCAACAGTTGGGGATGCGGAGAGTCTCGCATCTCACTGGTAGAGATGACAGATGGCTGCTGCATTCTCCAATGCAACAACCATCTAATTTCTGCTAAAGAAAGAGTTTTGATGAGTCTTGAATACAAGGACTCATCAAACAACATAGAATGTCAGTGTCTGACAGTTTCACAGAGCTGTCAAACGATGACAATTCATCTGTCAAAAATTTTTGACAGATGAAATGTCATACGCTGACTTTCTCTGTAACCGGCTTTCCCTTAATTAGCCTGCTTAGCCCGCTGGGTGGGCTTAACAAGGTCAATCAAGGGAAAATAGCGTGGGTTGGCCACAAGTCGATGGAGGCGGGACAACGACCCGACAAGCAGCAGTCCCACCTCCAACGTGCCCCCATTGGCAAAATCGCCCCCATAGAGTCATAATGGCACAGAAGGAGGCCATTCGGCCCATCGAGTCCGTGCCGGCTCCCTGTAGAGCAATCCAGTCAGTCCCATTCCCCCGCTCTATCCCCGTAGCCCTGCAAGTTTATTTCCCTCAAGTGCCTATCCAGTCTCCCATTGAAAACATTGAGTGTCTCCGCTCCCACCACTTCCGTCGGCAGTGAGTTCCAGGTCCTCACCACTCGCTGCGTAAAAATGTTTTTCCTCACGTCCCCCTGTATCTCTTGCCCAAAACCTTAAATCTGTGTCCCCTAGTCCTTGTACCATCAACTAGTGGGAACAGCCTTTCCCCGTCTAGCCTATCCAAACCTGTCATAATCTTGTACACCTCGATCAAATCACCCCTCAACCTTCTTTGCTCTAATGAAAACAAATCCAGCTTCTCCAACCTGTCCTTGTAGCTAAGATCCCCCATCCCCGGAACCATTCTGGTAAATCTCCTCTGCACCCTCTCAAGTGTCTTCACATCCTTCCTGAAGTGTGGTGACCAGAACTGGACGCAATACTCCAGTTGTGGCCTAACCAGCGCTTTATAAAGGTTCAGCATAACTTCTCTACTTTTATACTCAGTACCTCTATTTATGAAGCCCAAGATCCCATATGCTTTGCTAGCCACTCTCTCAATATGTCTCGCCACCTTCAGGGACCTATGCACATTAACTTCCAGGTCCCTCTGTCCCTGCACACTCTTTAAAACTGTGTCATTAAGTGTATATTGCCTCTCCCTGTTCCTTCTGCCAAAATGCATCATCTCACACTTCTCTGTATTAAATTCCATCTGCCACTTGTCTGCCCATTCTGCTAGCCTTTCTATGTCCTGTTGCAGTCGATTGGTATCATCCTCACTGTTTGCCACACCCCCAAGTTTGGTGTCATCGGCAAATTTAGAAATTCTACTCTGTATTCCAATATCCAGGTCATTTATATATATCAAAAAAAGCAGTGGCCCCAGCACTGACCCTTGGGGAACACCACTGTCTACCATCCTCCAGTCTGAAAAACAGCCATTTACCACAACTCGCTTTGTGCCATCCAAGCTCAGCCTGCTCTCATGCAGTCATGCAGTGTCAGCTTGATGCCACACAAGCTCAGACTGTTGCCATTGTGGCTGGGTTTACCACTGTCGAACGGAGCTTGCAGGGTTTCCAGCAGCCCAGCAATATGTGCTCCAACAGATTGCTGGGAATGCTGAGTCCCCACCCCAGGGAAGTGGCAGTGGGTCAGTGGAGCAGGGCCCTGCTGTTCTCTCTCAGGATGACTGCCACTCCGCCATTGCCCTTGCTGCTGCCTGTCAGCCGGCCAGCCCCAACTGCTGCCGCCCATGCTGAGGAGATGCAGTCTGCAGCCGGACCTTCTAGGGCCAGAGCTGCTCGAGGTCGTCCTGCAAGGCCATCTGAAGTCTCCCCCATGGAATCTCAGCAGCCTTCCACCAGCCCTGCTGCAGCCACTGGGGGGTGGGGGGGCACTTCATAGGAGCACTTGGACAGGAAAGTGCACCGAACGAAAGGCACAAAGGGATTGCACATGGGTGATTAGTTCATATTGTGAGTATAAATATGTGTGAATTGATTTTGGATAAATTGATTAATTTTGTTTGGAATATTTTGTGGTGGCTCTCATTTCAGCTTTGTGCCCAGGAGGATGCTGTGATATTCTGTGACAGAGGAATGCTACAATGATAATAACAACAGAAAGCGCTGGAAAAACGCAGCAGACATTTTTACTTCTCACAGACCTTCCCTTTTGTTCTTTTATTCCCTCCCCCATTTCCCAGCCTCCAACTTGCTTTTTCATCTGTTTCATTTCCTGCTTTTTTCTCAGTTCTGACGAAGGGTCTTCGACCTGAAACGTTAACTCTGTTTCTCTCTCCATGGATGTTGCCTGGCCTGCTGAGTTTTTCCAGCGCTTTCTGTTGTTATTTCAGTTTTCCAGCATCCGCAGTATTTTGCTATTGTATTAATGCTATAATGGGGATGTGTTGAGCAACGGGAATCTGGGGTTTCATTCATTGGAATCGGAGTCTGATTAGGCGTTCACGGACAGCCCGTCCGGAAGGGGGATTGGCTGCCTGCCTCCTCCCTTCCTCCTCATCCTCTTCCTTTTGTTCCTCTTTCTCCTCCTGAGGTGGTCCCACAATCCTTGCTGGCAAGGGCTGCACCTTCATGATGGCCAAGTTGTGAAGCATGCAGCAGACCACCACAAAATGGGACACCCACTCCGGCGAGTACTGGAGTGCTCCTCCCGAGGGCTCAAGGCAGTGGAACCATTGCTTCAGTAGCCCGATGGTCTGCTCGATGATGTTCCTGGTGGAAACAGGGCTCTCATTATATGGGTGCTGGGCCGAGGATTGGGGTTGCGGAGGGGAGCCATGAGCCAGATGCAGAGCATCCTGCTTCTCTCTGCTTAGAGAGAAGACAATGTAATCCCTTCTCCTGGTGTAGAGAGCCTCAGTGACCTCTTGGACGCAGCGATGGATGGTGAACTGTGATATGTTAGCTGTTGCAGACTGGAAGGATCCGTTGGCCCTGCTCTCAGGCTGCAGGTCTGGTTGCAGGAGGTGGCAGAGTTCTGTGACCACCTCCTTGGTGAAGTAGATATAAGAGAAGTGCTCTTGGAAGACCCTTGGTGAGTAAGGCCTCCTGCTGAGAGCCCTCCTGGCCCTCCTCCTCCTCCCTCTGCGCATATCTTGTCTTCTTCGCTGCATCTGTTCCCTCTCCCGAAGATACTCGAGCACGAGGGGGACTGCCAGTAGAGCCCCCATGACTGTGAGCAAGTGTTGTGAGCAGAAGTCTTTAAATAAGAATGGAGGAGTTCTCCACTTGCAACAACACTCCCTGTTACCTTAGAACCTTGAAAGGAGTTTATAAAGCTGCTGGAGTTGCAGAAAGTTGCACAGAGCCAGTCAAACTGCAGAAACATGTCAGGTGCAAGTATTTGCTGATGATCCCTTTAAATACAGCTGCTGGAGCCTCCTTCCTGCTTGTCAATGCTTGCTCAGCTCGTCACACTTAAGGCCTGCCGGTAAGTTGAACGGCGAACTCCAAACTCATAGATCGGGCATCAAGTGAGCGTTGCACACTCACTGACGTCATGATCTGCATCATCTCCATGATTTTAGCGATCGCTGATATCAGCTGCGCTGCTGGCCCCGAATCTGGCGGTAACAGGTGGCGATAAACCCCACAATTTCTAGGCCCAAATATGTTTTTAAAGGTATCCGAATAAAATTTTTAAAATTTCATTTTTTGCCTTTTCTTGATAATATATCTCTACCAGTTGACACCCTTCCTCTCCTAAAGGTGTTGAAACCCTCTGGCATATGGCTCCATGAGCACTGGGCACCTTCTATTACCTCAAAGAAGTGCCCATCATTCATGTGTGACCCGAGGTAGTGAGTATTGACAGGCTATTTGACAATGTGGGGTATCGCAGGCGAACCTGACCCTATCCCCATTAGGCATACATGTACCCACACACAAACATATGCTTTCAGTAGCTGTTGCTGGACAGTGATCAGGAGCAGTAATGTTGGACAATATTCCTCTCCCTATTGCAGAGTAATACCGAACAGGAAGGTCCCAGATTTAATCCCTAGTCTCTGCTGAGTTAGCTGATCTCAGCTGAAGTTATGGTAGAAACCTTGGAATAGCTGGGTTAGTGAAGTTAAAATCAGGCAGGGTTCCCCCTCATGAGCATTATCTGGGGAATCATTGCTAGGAGTGCAGGCATGTGGACAACGGGCTCAACTCTAATGATGCCTTCTCCCCAAAATTAAATAATTGGCTGACACTAGCTCGCACGCAAAGAATGGCTACTTGGGTGAGAGACTGGAAATGTACACCAGCAAAAAATCAACACCTTCAGGAAACGAGAAGGGAACAGGAGAAAAATGGCAGGAGAAAAAAGTACATCTTTCAATGGGCCAACTTTTGAGGTCATGATAGGCTTTTTCTTCAGTTGGGTCAACACAGATTAAAAAATATATATTTTAAACAGTATGTTTGAATAAAAGATACCACAGAGTAAGAATCCTTTATGATCGCAAAAACTTTTTGGTCCAATGAATGGTATCAAATCTCGTGCGTAATATGAAGCCAAAGGAAGTATAAAATAACTTTCCAAAAGATCAATGAAGGACCTAAATGCTTAACATTAAAACTCGTTCCAAAGGCTCAAGGGGTTTTGCTTATCAAGTTTTAATTCATGTTAGAATTCGTAGCAAACACATGCAGCTCTTCCTATGATATAACTCAAGTGTCTGGACATGAGTCAAGATGCTAATGTGTATTGTCAAGTGTCAAATCTAATACGATTTGGGAATTTTTACCAGCAAAGCACAACAGGGGTAATTTTTCGACTTTACAGTCCCAGTGGGGAGCCTTAAATTAATGGTTGGAAAATTGTGCACAACACCTGTCTAAATTTTCAATATCCGCTCCCCATGGGCAAGGTTCCCTACCGGACAAACTGTCCCTGAAGTCTAATCTCAACATATAAGCATGTTACAGAAGCACAATAAACCTCTTCCAATTTGTAAGCATCACTCTTAGCAGTATCCTTCCTGTGTTGCGACTGTACTCATTTTTTGCCAAAAGAATCACAAATTGCGTCTTGCAAAATCAAAGAGTTTTGTTTACATGAGGAAACAACTGGAGCTCAAATGCTATTTTTGCATCAAGTCCTTTTCCACCTTTGTGTTTGCTGGAGGAAGGTGCAGGCTTCTTCCACTGTCTTTTCTGTTTTGCACAGCAGCTCCGGGAACCAGAAAATCCTTTCTTAAACAAGCACAAAAAATATCTCTGCCAACAGTGACCTGTTAATGAAAACCGTTTCATTTTTAAAGGCAGTATCCATTTTGTTGCGTGTACTCAGATCATTCATGACACCAGCTGAAGACTGTCAGACCAGGGGCAAAACAAAACTTTTATTATTCCTTTGAAGGCAGTTTAAAATAACCAAACATGGCAGCATGTGCTTGTGTTGTTGATGCAATATATCACTAGCTGTTAGCGGTGCTGTAGTGATATTCAGTAGCATTTACATTCTCTAATCGATTAACAAACATTGTTAAACCATTTTATCAGCAACACCAGTTAAGCTCACTCAGTGATATCTTAAGATTTTAATACCTTGGGTTTTAGCAGTTTTTTGGTTGAATTGTCAAGGGAATAACTTCAAAATATCAAACCGAGAAATGTCAGAGGTTTATCTGGTTATTTCATCAAATGCGAAACCCTACCCAGATGTGAACTCCGGGTGAGTAGGTGGCGGATTGAGTTGGGAGGGGAGGCCTAAACATCTCTAACATCTGTCTGAGGCTGAACCACACTGTTCGCAACCTTGGTGTCATATTTGACCCTGAAATGAGCTTCCGACCACATATCCGCAGCATAACAAAGACCGCCTACTTCCACCTCTAACATCGCCCGTCTCTGCCCTTGCCTCAGCTCATCCGCTGCTGAAACCCTCATCCATGCCTTTGTTACCTCTAGACTTGACTATTCCAATGCACTCCTGGCTGGCCTCCCACATTCCACCCTACGTAAACTTGAAGTCATCCAAAACTCGGCTGCCGGTGTCCTAACTCGCACCTAGTCCCGTTCTCCCATCACCACTGTGCTCGCTTACCTACATTGGCTCCCGGTTAAGCAGCACCTCGATTTCAAAATTCTCATCCTTGTTTTCAAATTCCTTCATGGCCTCGCCCCTTCCTATCTCTGTAATCTCCTTCAGCCCCACAAACCCCCGAGATATCTGCGCTCCTCTAATTCTGCCCTCTTGAGCATCCCTGATTATAATCGCTCAACCTTCGGTGGCCGTGCCTTCTGTTGCCTAGGCCCTAAGCTCTGGAATTCCCTGCCTAAACCTCTCCACCTCGCTACCTCTCTTTTCTCCTTTAGGACGCTCCTTAAAACCTACCTCTTTAACCAAGCTTTTGGTCACCTGCCCTAATTTCTCCTTATGTGGATCGGTGTCAAATTTCTTGCCTTAAAATACTCCTGTGCAGCGCCTTGGGACGTTTTACTACGTTAAAGGCGCTATATAAATACAAGTTGTTGTTGTATCCTTTCCTCGTGTTCAAATCCCTTCATGTCCTCGCTGCTTCCTCTCTTTCTTCCAGTCCTATAACCCTATGAGAACTCTTTGTACCTCTAACTCTGCCCTCTTATGCAACCCCCACTTCCTTCGCTCCACCATTGGCAGCCGTGCCTTCTGTCGTATAGGCCCTAAGCTAACTGATCTGCCATTGATCTGGGCGGCAAGTTGAAAATCTACACTACTGAGTCCAGAGAAGGTGCTTTCCCACAAGGAGAGAAGATTAGGATCAGTCAACTTGTATCACCCTCACGTACCTCCTACTGGTTATTTCCAACACGGCTGAGGCAAGGAGCTGGAAACAGGTTACCAGTCTGCTCTCTTTATTCAATGATTGATTATTTGGAGCAAGGCTGGAGCACCTGAGATGGTGGCAGGAGGGGTGGTGGAGGCAAATATGCTTACTGGAATCAAGAGATGTCGTCAGGAATGAGAAAAATTAAAAGTTGGATCACTACTTTTGTTAACTCAGCCTCAAAACATGCCCATGTGATGACAAAAAGATTTTTTTTCCTTTTCAAATGGATGGTGTATCTTATAGAACCATTAAATAAGGTATCACATCTAACTGTAAGCAGCAGGGCACATTCTCAGTGCTTCCTAATTAAGCTGTTCATCAACAAAAGACACAGAATCAGGCAAACAAAGCCAATTTGCTTGCGTTGCGGGACATTACACAAAGAATCTCTTCCAAATATTTAGGGACCTTTTAACCATGAAAACCGCTGCACGTTTATTTGTTTTCTTTTATAGGAACATTGGAACAGGAGGAGGCCATTCAGCCCCTCGAGCCTGTTCCGCCATTCAATGAGATCATGGCTGATCTGCGACTCAACTCCATATACCCGCCTTTGGCCCATATCACTCAATAACTTTAGTTAACAAAAAGCTATCAATCTCAGATTTAAAATTAACAATTGATCTAGCACCAATTGCTGTTTGCGGAAGAGTTCCAAACTTTTCTGCCAATTATTTCCTCTCCTCTCCTGGAGGCACTGCCTCGTCCTGGGGTATGGGCCCATGGGTGTCAACCTAAGGTACCACACCAAGTGGCATTCCTCATTTGTGAAATTAGGTTTTAAAAAAGGTGTAAAAGAATGCACCATTAGCAACCGTTACAACATTCACTAATATATACTCTCATACAGACCACTTAAAGGGCAGAGAGAATCCAGCTCATTATGAAGTATACCATTTCACATGTTAGTACACCATTTCACATGTTAGTACCGATGACATTTTTTTTATGTTCTGTTCTTCAGTGACTGGTGGTTTGCTTCTTCTGCTGTGACAAATCACCTGGTCAATTTTGATCAAACCTAAACAAACTCTAATGAATCTTCTGGGCAATATATAATGAGGGATTTATCCCAGAGCAATAAATCTTTACTGACACAAATATTCTAGTTGTGTGCTTTGTTAAAGTGGTAAAGCACCAAAGAGGCCCTGCCATTTAAGGTAATAGTGCTTAACCTGCCATTTCTTGCGAATAGAAATAGAAGTACAGCGTGAAATGGAACACTGTAAATCACACAGGGGACCAGCAATTTGAGGTTTATATAGTTTTTTTTAATCCCATAAAAGGCAAACAAATGAATCCTTTTAGAGGGTGTCATTGAGCTTGTTTTGCAAGTAAAAGTGCCAAATATATTGGGGGAAAAATTCAGTATCGCCCCGTTTGGGGCGCAATTATCGGCCGGGCGCAAAGATTAGCGGCTGGCGCTAATTATCGTCTCCGACTGCAAACTTGACTTTTATCGCCCCTGGAGGTGATTGGAGTGCTAAATCAGGCGCTACACATCTGTCTTAAGGCGCAAAGGCTGAGGAGCGAGGTGCTAACTCAGAGCGCTGGCGAAGCTCATGTGATGTCAGTCAGCAATGGAACACAGACACAATGGCGTTGGCCAGTTCTTAAAGGGGAGGGTTGTTCTTGCTTTCCATCCACATCCTGCTCATTGCAGCCTTGAATCTTGGCCTGGAGAGACCTGTACATCAAATCTGCTGGAAAGAACAATGGAGAGTACCAGGGAAAGAGCTCAGAGTGCAACCCCCACAGTCTCTTCTAAATCGATACAAGGGCAAATCAAAATGAACCTGCAAAGTGCTGCTCAGTACCCAAAACTCCTTCACACAGCATTGAATCTCTCCAGAAGTCTCTCTCTCTCTCTCACTCTCTCTCTCTCTCAGAATGCGTGGTTCAAAAATGTCACCAACAAAAAAAGGCAGGACGCGGTCGCCTTTAAATAGCGCTCCCCCAGTCCCTTCCTGACTGCAAAACGCTCCCCTCAACCTGTCGTTGCCAGCGGCAGGCGGTAAGGCAGGGGGTGCCACTCAATATCCGCTCTGGGGCGCAACCGGGGCGTTACGCACTCGACTGACGTCACGATCTGCCGGCGCAGGAGATCGTGGCGGTAGTGTTTAGCACCGCCGCAAAATGTCTAGTTAATTTCGCGAGCGGCGCAAACATTGCTGCGCCCGGGCGCTAGTTGCTTTGTGCCCCATTAGCGCCCTCTTAAGGCGCTAACGGGAGACGCAACCAACTGAATTTTTCCCCCCATTGTATCTGTGACAAAACTTTAAAGTACATGTGTGGGCTGCAGTGGGGCACTGTAGTGGGGGCATGCTGCCGGATTAAAGGATAAGACCACGAACACAGCTCAAGTCCTTCAATCAAATAATCAAGGATCTTCCATTCTTATAAGTAAGTCATCTGATTTTAGAGCTGAAGAAAGAAAAAAGACTTATATTTATATAGTGCGCTTCACGACCTCAGGATGCCCCAAAGTGTTTTACAGCCAATGAAATACTTTTGAAGTTTAGTCACTGTTGTAATGTAGGAAATGCAGCAGGCAATTTGGGCACAGCAAGCTCCCACAAACAGCAATGTGATAATGACCAGATTATCTGTTTTTTTTAGGTGTTGGTTGAGGGATAAATATTGGCCAGGACACCGGGGAGAACTTCCCTGCTCTTGTTCGAAATAATGCCATGGAATCTTTTATGTCCACCTGAGAGGGCAGACGGGGCCTCAGTTTAATGTCTCATCTGAAAGACAGCACCTCCAGCAGTGTAGAACTCCCTCAGTACTGCACTGGAGTGTCAGCCTAGATCTTGTGCTTAGGTTGTGCTTGAACCTACAACCTTCTGACTCAGAGGTGAGAGGGCTACCACTGAGCCACGGCCAATTACATCTTCAAATTTTGTATTACACAATTAAGGTTATTTCTTACAACAGTGCATGTATATGAACATAATTTTCACAATTATGCTCACAATTTTGTGAACCTGTTTATGATAAAATTTCCTAGCAAGAAAAGAGTGTCACTTTTTATACTGAACAGGAGGCATAGACTGCATCATCAAGATAACCTCATCTGAGTTTGAAATGGTGATTGGAAGCCAGTGTGAGTGCTATTGATGAATGGGATTAATGGTAATACTGATCTGCAAGGGCAACCTTACCCACACTTGGGTTGCTGCATTGTGCTGATGCCCATCCAGACTGTGCGCAGGCTTTGCTTAAACTTTTCTTGAAAAATGGCCAATTTAGATGTTGGTCAAGAGATTAAAAACTACACCTAACATAAAAACCATGAACTGCACCAAGCAGTCACCTGTGCCATTGATTTTGGCTCAGGAATTTCACTGGTTTGGAAGTAGCTTTGATATCGGTCGGTTTAAGGTTAAATAAGATTGAACTGAGTCAAGGATGCTTTCTTGATCTCTATTGATATCATATGTTATCCATCATGCACGATGGGGAGTGATAAAGCCTCCACTAAAGTTTATACTCGTTATGGAAACATTGGATTAAAAAGGTGAAATAACAATTCACTTTTTAATACCATGCAGTATGAACAGAAGACATATTGGCAAAACGACTTTATTCCGCTTCTGAGGAATGAGTACTCTAAAGACAACAACTAGAATTTGACACAACGAAACATTCCAAGGCACTTGACAAAATAAGAGAAAGGAAATGGACACCAGCCCAATTCAATTCAAAACTAACCAAGGACCACATACACGTTCCTCATTCATTCCCAACCACTTATTCTACCCAGGAATATTTCAATAGATTTTGATCCAAAGCTTTCACAATATCCATTGTTAGTGCTTCACATCTCATGCAGTTAGGGTTTGTTCTTTTGACTGAAATGAAAATTGGTAACTTCCTTTTTACTTTTACCATGCTATTACTGTATGAAAGCTTTAAAATAAGAAGCAATCATCACAGCAGTAATGGAACAATGTTAGTTGCCCATGCACTTCCTTCCTGCTGATTTAATAGCCTTTCTGGGGTACTTAATAGTAATGTATAAACCAATACACTGTGAATGGCTTTAAAATGGTTTACGATATCAACATATAGCAAAGTGCAGGGAAATACTTTCCCCTACAGGCTTAAACATTTATGTATTGCTTAATTGCTTTGCATTTCCGAAGTCAGCATTCTTTCTCTATCATGGTTTTACTGTTACTGCTGTGTTTGCTATCGGATTTGATGGCGAAAGCTCTTTATTAAGGATTCTCCGTAGCAGCAAGAATAGGCAAAGGACACTATCAACACAGATTTTGCTGACTTGCTAAAAGTTTGGATTTCAAATTATTCCACAAACAGTTGAATATTTTACCCTTGATTTCATAACCACTATAAAGGGTATGAGAAAGAACAAGGAAATGGAACTAGAGTAGATCGCTCCAGTGTGGAGCTGGCACTGCCACCTGCAGCTGGGCAGAATGGCAGCCTCCAGTACTGAAATTATTAAGATTCTAACATGCAGAAAACCATATATTAGCACCGTAGCAAAATAATCAGTGATTATTCACATATTCTTTGAATCTTTAATGCCTTTTACTTTTTTTATTTTTTACTTCCTACATTACAACAGTGACTACACTTCAAAAGTACTTTATTGGCTGTAAAGCGCGTTAGGACGGCGCTATATAAATGCAAGTCTTTCTTTAATGTTCCTTTCTATTACATGACTCTTATCTGTTTCATCATCCAGCAATCATTCCACTGATACTTCCTCTTTGTGTTTGTTTTTTATTTCTTTTCCGTCCCCTTCTAATCCTGTTAACATGCCTGTCTGTCTCATATTTTTCAGTTCTGAAGAAGGTTACGAACCTGAACCGTTCACTTACTGTTTGTTCCCTCCACAGGTGCTGACTAATCTGCTGAGTGTTCCCAGCTTTTTTCTGGTTTTTTTTCTCCAGATTTCGCGCATTTGCAATGTTTTAATCAATTCAAAAATGACTTTCACAAATATCTACGTGTATTCTCCAATAATGCTGTCTTCAGTAATGTGAGTTCGCAGTTTAAAACTGTTTCTTTGAGAAGGGAAGTGGTATATGCAATGACTTGCAAGTCTGCATTTCACAGAAGCCTCTGCACCCCTCTACAGCTGGTGCTGTCTGATCTGTGTCCTGCTTCCCAGTAAACATCGGGATATTAAATGGTTTGCGTGATTCAAAGTGAATTGCAATCCCCAGCGATTGCCATATTAGTCAATACTGTATCTGCAGGGCACCTTTACGCTGTGAAGTCATTTCATCTCTGTAAATGGCATTAATCGGTTTAAACTAAGGGTTAGTTTCAACATGGATCACTGTAAACTGAACTGAAAACTGAAAAGTGTTTGGATTGTGCCTTTTTCTTGTACCAGGCCATGTTTTAAATTACTACCTATAACATGGTTATTGAGACACATTCTGTTACATCCACTAGAGCTAAAAGCAAGCTAGGAGAGAATATGTTTGATATGACAACAATACCAATGGTGACTCCTGGTGAGTCCCTTCAACATATATGCATTGCTCATCCAAAAACAGAAATAAAGGGCCTTATCCAAAAACAGAAATAAAGGGGCCAAATTTCATCCCTGTTTTTGGGCAGGAATTAGGTCATAACGCAGGGTTAATGGCACTACACTACTTACAACCCCGTTCCCACTGCTGATCCGTCCATCACCATTTTCATTCGGTCCTGGAAATTGGCAGCTACAGTGCACCGCACATGCTCCTCCCCTTGGTACTTGGCTTAGAGTGGCCCAACCAGTGGTCCTTAAAGGGACCACTCACTGCAGGCCGCTCAAAAAATGGTAAGTAACTAAAAGTTTTCAAAAATGATTTTTGTGGCGTCAGGTGGAGTATTAATCCTCTTCTGATCCCTCCATATCCCCCTCTCCACCCCCAGCTCAGCTCCGTGGAGAAACCGCCAAATTTCCCACCTCTCCTGGTCGGCAAGCTGCCTGTCAGTGTTGATTCGGTGCTGGCAGCTCGTTGAGATTATTGAAATGAGGCCTGACCATGAAAATGGTTCCGTCCTCACACCGATTCCATCAGGCGGCTGGCGGGCTAGCAAAGCCCATCTCCTGCCCAATGGAATCAGACACATGAAAACTCACCCTATAATTTTGTTTAGCAATTGTTGTACGTAGTAAACAGAATGCATAAGGAATTGAAAAGGTTGTCACTAAATTATGTGAATTGAGCCAAATTAAATTTTTGTACAAAGCCCGAAAAAGAATGTTTTAGAGATCCAGATTTAGACTCAGGCTCACAGTTTGTACAGCCTAGCACAAGTAGCAACATCCGCAGTGGACACTACGTAGCTTATAAACTCATCACGGTGTGCAGGGACAGTTAACAGCAACACGAGGACTCGCTGCTACACTGTCCCTTCATAAAGTTTTTCTGTGCACCCAGGGTCCCACAGCATGTATATACCACATAAGACCTTTTCTGTGCACTCTTCACTTAGAAGGCCATTTCCTCCATGGATGTGAGATCACGATCCTCAGACAGGCATGATCCTCAGGTGGAAGGGTACAGTATCACGATCTTCAGGTGTGGGGGCGTAATATCATGTGTGAGACCCCTGCCAAATGTAGGAGAGTTCATAGAATCATAGAAGATAGGAGCAGGAGTAGGCCATTCAGCCCCTCTAGCCTGCTCCGCCATTCAATGCGATCATGGCTGATCATCCAAATTCAGTACCCTGTCCCTGCTTTCTCCCCATATCCCTTGATCCCTTTAGGCTTAAGAAATATATCCAACTCCTTCTTGAATCTATTTAATGAATTGGCCTCTACTGCCTTCTGTGGCAGAGAATTCCACAGGTTCACCACTCTCTGGGTGAAGAAATTCCTCCTCATTTCTGTCCTAAATGGCTTACCACTTATCCTTAGACTGTGACCCCTGGTTCTGGACTCCCCAACTATCGGGAACATGCTTCCTGCATCTAGTTTGTCCTGTCCTGTCAGAATTTTATAAGTTTCAATGAGATCCCCTCTCATTCTTCTAAACTCCAGCGAGTATAAGCCCAATCGACCCAATCTCTCTTCATACGTCATTCCTGCCATCCCAGGTATCAGCCTTGTGAATCTTCGCTGAACTCCTTCCATGGCAAGAACATCCTTCCTCAGATAAGGTGACCAAAACTGGACACAGTACTCAAGGTGTGGTCTCACCAAGGCCCTGTACAACTGCAGCAAGACATCCTTGTTCCTGTACTCAAACCCTCTCGCTATGAAGGCCAACATACCATTTGCCTTCTTAACCGCCTGCTGCACCTGCATGCTTACCTTCAGCGACTGGTGCACAAGGACACCCAGGTCTCGTTGCACTTCCCCTTCTCCCAATCTATTGCCATTCAGATAATAATCTGCCTTCCTGTTTTTGACACCAAAGTGGATAACCTCGCATTTATCCACGTTATATTGCATCTGCCACGCTTCTGCCCAATCACCCAACCTGTCCAAATCATCCTGGAGTTTCTCGGCATCCTCCTCGCAGCACACACGCCCACCCAGTTTTGTGTCGTCTGCAAACTTGGAGATATTACATCTAGTTGGTATGCCTCCCAATGCCAGAGAGAAACCGTGTGTAGTTTAAGGAAATGGTCGCAGTCAAAATAAATGCTGCTCCATTTCATACTCTTATACTCATTACAGAGGGCAGCTCTGATAGTTGAGGGAGCACCATCTCAGCTGCATGTAAAGTGGATTTATTTGCTTCAGGTAAAAATACACAAGATGATCCAATTAAACGGAGTGGAACCAGAATGGAACCAAGGTACATTAAACAAGGTGATACAATGGTCACTATGGTAACTGTGGGTGGTAACCTGCCAATGGGATAGTCAACATAATTACAGGCAATGAAACAACAACTCTTACATGGAGACCATTTCATCCATTTACAACATGGAATTCACCAAGACACAAACATTTAGAACACTGGAGTGAGATTTTTGCCCAGTATTTAAACCAAAGTGCCCCTTTTGAGAGTGTTTATGCTTAAGACTCTAAAATTGATAGTGGAGTTACCTCTTGCAACGTAAACAGAGATTTAAAATTCATCTCTGTTTGATTTCGAAGAATTTAATGAATTCATGCAGTAAATGCTAATCTGCTGCCGGACTGGATCCTTGAAGTATATTTCTGTATCATCTCATCCAGCTGTGTAAGGCAATCTCTTAAGGGAGTTGTATCTTAATTGACATAATTGACAGAAGAATTGTTAATATTGTCATACTCCCACCAGCAATCTCCCATTTGAAAATATGTAATCAAAACACAATAATTTAAAGTGGAGTAACTTGGCCATGAAGGACACAATTGCAAATGTAGGTGGGCTGCGCAGTCTGCAGCTGTGCAGTCCCACCCACCTGGATGTTGATTCTCTCTCCCAGGCAACAGATATTACAGCTATGGATGTGGTCCACACACTTGATCAACTCCCACACCAGCTCCATTGGGCAAAGGCAGGTTAGGACTGTACTAAAATATTTGTCAAGTGAAAAAGTACATCTCTGCTCAAAAAAGATTGGCCATATTTGTAAGGGTTTTGTTGAATTTTTCAAAATCTCCTTGAATTTCTAGCATATATGTTTGTTAATGGAACTCTCATGCCTCATTATTTTAAGCTTAAATATTTTTATATACCAGAGCTTGTAGCTACTTTCCAGACCAATTTCAGAGCTACATTGCTGTCACACAAGCCCACTTCTTCATTTGATCTTGATATAATTACAGACCATTTTTAAACTTACAAAGCACTAACACATTCTCCTCCTGTCGAGTTTATGAATTTAAAAATAGGAGGCTGATGTCACGATGCATGAGTAAATCTGAGCTACTTGTGACCTTGGAGCTGTTTTCTGAATAATACAACAGTCAGGGAGCATCATTCACTTCTGTTCCCTCAGAGATGGGGGTGGGGAAACAGAGAATATATATGAAAAAGTTGAAGTCTCTGGTTCAAATCCACCACAATATAATACTGTATTCCTTTTAATGGCATAATTGTATTCAGGGCACAGATCTCTGATTTTTTTTGCCATTATAAATTAAGATAACGGATATATGAGGATTAATGAAAAACCCTTTAGGAATATTATACAACAGTGACACATTGTACTAACTTTTCAAGCAGCAGATTCATTAACTAGCCAGTTTCTTTCACCAAAGATGGCTTTTAAGTAATTCAGGCCTACTAAAATAATTGAAATACAAAACAGCGAGATTCTGCTACAAAATAATCTAGCTGTACAAGAATAAATAAAAACATTTGTCTGATTGTAAGCTTGTAATGTGATTTATCAGGCATGAAGGATTGGAACAACGTAAAGACTAAAACCAAATAGATAGCTGAGGAGGCTATTGCCTGGGTTTAACAAATTTCTTTAACTCAAATGAGAATGTAATGGCTTGACAATTTGCTGTAATCAGAACTGAGCATCTTTAAAAAGGATGGATGAAGTACATACATTGCGTTGATCAAATTATGTTGCTAAGCAACTGTGGGAAATGCAATTCTGGGTTGTTACTAACTGGCTTTGGATTATACCATCCTCATTACACCAAAATGAGAAGTTACATATACCAGCCAGTCAATGAAGACCTTAAAGAAACACCCACAGTTCTTAAAAGGATTGCAGGCTTTAGAAGTGTCTGCTTCAGTCCTATTTGTTTACCAAATGGTCTCTGGTTTAATCTGTTAAATAATTTCCCTATGTTACAACAGTGACTACACTTTGGTTCAAAAAGCTTCATTGTCTGTGATGCACTTTGGGACATCCTGAGGTTGTGAAAGGTGCTATATAAATACAAGTTCTTTTCTTTCTTTAAGTGGTTATGGTTCTCAGCGTTTTCAGTGCTGATAGCTGCATTGATAAGAGGCTAAATACGGTGATGTGTATTGAAATATAACAGCATACCAAGCACTGTGGGGGAGGGGGTGCACACAGTGGGTGTGATTTGTTGATCTTCCTGCCAAGGGAAATATCCAGCAATCCAACAATATAAATCATGATGCGGAGATGCCGGTGTTGGACTGGGGTGGACAAAAATGAGAAGTCGCACAACACCAGGTTATAGTCCAACAGTTTTATTTGAAATCACAAGCTTTCGGAGCTATCGATCGCCCCTTCCTCAGGTGAAGTAAAGAGATACAGAATCGCCAAAGCATATATAGATAGAGAACAATGCATGTGTTACTTACAAAAGCAGACGACTACTTTTACGTAGTCGTCTGCTTTTGTAAGTAACACATGCATTGTTCTCTATCTATATATGCTTTGGCGATTCTGTATCTCTTTACTTCACCTGAGGAAGGGGCTGATCGATAGCTCCGAAAGCTTGTGATTTCAAATAAAACTGTTGGACTATAACCTGGTGTTGTGCGACTTCTCACAGTATATATACACAGAGAACAATTTGTCTGCAGAGATACAATCTGTTAGGGAGGCATTACATCAAAGACACATCAGAGTACAGCTAAGACAATGAGGTGGGTCACAGGGGGTCCAACATGTCAAATGCTGCCGTCTGCAGTTAAGCTTTTAACTTTTTTTTAAAAACTGGAAAAACAGATGGTACATCGGCGAGACCATGCAGACACTGAGACAACGTATGAACGGACACCGCGCAACAATCGCCAGGCAGGATTGTTACCTCCCAGTCGGGGAACACTTCAGCAGTCAAGGACATTCAGCCTCGGATCTGCGGGTTAGCGTTCTCCAAGGCGGCCTTCGAGACACACGACAACGCAAAATCATCGAGCAGAAACTGATAGCCAAGTTCCGCACCCATGAGGACGGACTCAACAGGGATCTCGGGTTCATGTCACGCTACAGAACGTGACTCGACATCGTTGTCTGTTTTTCCAGTTTTTAAAAAAAAAGTTAAAAGCTTAACTGCAGACGGCAGCATTTGACACGTTGGACCCCCTGTGACCCACCTCATTGTCTTAGCTGTACTCTGATGTGTCTTTGATGTAATGCCTCCCTAACAGATTGTATCTCTGCAGACAAATTGTTCTCTGTGTATATATACTGTGTAATCGATTCCCTCACTGTACCTTTACCTGAAGAAGGAGCGGAGCTCCGAAAGCTCGTAATTTTAAATAAAACTGTTGGACTATAACCTGGTGTTGTGCGACTTCTCAACAATATAAAGACAGAGCGATAGGAGGAAAATACTTCCTGTAGTAATTTCACCCAGCCATTTTCTTTAAAAAGTTACTTATTCTGATGTATTGTGCATATCTCTTTGTAATTTTTAACAAACATAAATGTTATGAAAGTCCCTGACTGTCATGAAGTTGGATCCCTCCAATATAGATTAATGGGGCCAATTTTCACTGTGGCATCTGACGTAAGCTGGGCGGTAGTGATCTGATTGGATCATTTACTGCCATTTTTTGTGCTGGTGCTCTGTCTGCCAGCATAAAAAGGGCGATAACTGACCCAATGTCATAGGACTCCAAGTGTAACTTTGAGGTACAAATGGGCAAAATGCACGCTGCACACACTTCATCCATTTGTACCGGCACGGAGTGGCCTAACAACCAGTCCATACATCTTTTATTTTTGTAGGGTAAACAGAAGCAGGATTGCACCTCCTCAACCCACAAAAATGCTCTGGCCCTTGTGCAGCCCCTCCCCACCCACCAATCTAGTCCTCGCCCCCTCTCCACCCTACCCGGACTGTCAAATGTTAAAATTGGCCCCAATGCATTTTTAGTTTTATGCTTACAAATATAGTTTAAAGACATCAGAATAGGGATGGATGGTTCATTGGGATGCTCACTATCTTTCTTATCTGGGACCAGCCGTCAAGGGGCCTATGCAAACTAAGTTTGTTATCTCAATTTGGTTCTTGATTGGCATGGCTCACAATTCAGCACAATTGGCACTAAATTAACAATCTCATTCTGAGGAGTATCAGAACAGCTGGTGTGGAAAATGGGAAAACATCTCACTAACAGTGGACCCAATGGCATAAGATACAGTAATTAAATTCTATCTTTATGTGATATGACAAGGTCTGAAGTGATGCTGTTTAAGGTGGTAATTTGCAATTTGTTTTGGCCCTGGTCATGGTTGCATCAAACATACTGTAATTCAAACATTCTTCACCTCATGTAGGGAATCTACCAAGATCAGGGAAACTGGGTGGTCTTGTTCATCCCGATGGGCACTATCAATGTCCCTCCTGGATTGTATAGGACACATAGAACACTGCTTCTATCTTCAGTGCAGACCTTTCTTCTGCTCCACCTAATGATCTGATTAAAATCAGAAGCTCAGTGGTCTGGAGAAACCTGGATATAAATATCAAGAGGTTGAGATTCAAACCCGAGTCTCAAGCCAATAATTATTCTATTTAAGGGAGAAAAAGGAGGCCTTATTGGGCAAAGGCACTGCCAAACGTAATGTTACAATAACACATATCGACCAGAAGGTTGCAAGATCCATCTCAGCAGTCAGGGAGCTTCAATTGGTTGCAGTCCAATGAGACAGGCAGGGGATGAAAATTAACTTGCTCTTGATGACTATCAATTGGCCACTGCTGGGTGCTCCATTTGTGTGGGCTTTCGAAGAAGATAGGATCATTTGTGATGCCCCTATGATTGAACAGTCTGTCAATCACTATCTAGACTCACACATGAAGAATGACCACATGAATGAGATGCAGAGGTGGCTGGCCTGCAGTATTGTACCCAATAGCTTCAGTACATTAAAATAAAAACAGAAATTGCGGGAGATACTCAGCAGGTCAGGCAGCATCTGTGAAGAGAGAAGCAGAGTTAACGTTTCAGGTCGATGACCTTTCGTCAGAACTGGAAAAAAGCAGGAAATGGAACAGATTTTTAAGCAAGTGTAGGGGCGGGAAAATCTGTTCCATTTTAAAAATCTGTTCCATTTCCTGCTTTTTTTCCAGTTCTGACGAAAGGTCATCGACCTGAAACGTTAACTCTGTTTCCCTCTTCACAGATGCTGCCTGACCTGCTGTGTATCTCCAGCAATTTCTGTTTTTATTTCAGATTTCCAGCATCTGCAGTATTTTCTTTTTGTACTGTATTAGCTTCAGTACATTAGTGGATTGGGCGGGGAAATTGGCAAAGAAAGGTGAGGATAACTGTATAGAAACTAGTAACACTATGAGTGCTTTTATGTGGGAAAATTTTGAAAGAAAACAAAAACTCTCAATTTTTGTTGAACATGATGTAAATTTTTTGAAAATTCGACTTCACATGTTGGATGTATTTAAGTCCTGGACTTAACTGTCTTGCATTCCTAGTGGGAACCTTGCTTGGGTTCCTAACAATAACTATAAACTTCTGAAGTAGGCACAGCCCGGGACTGTGCAAGACAACAGCTTGTTTAGTTCTAGACAGGCGTCTGCCCACACTCTCACCCACAAGTAACCCTGACACAGACGTACTGTTCTTTGGTAGCAGGAGTGTCTTGTTACCACAATAACATGGATTGGATGTTTTAATGGGCCTGGGCTACATTAGAGGACCCCGAGTCAAAAAAACCCTATTTTATTTGAACCATCTTACTATGAAATAGCATCATTACACCGTGAGCTCAGGGATTAGTGTTATTACTAATGAAACTAGAGGCTAAACTGAGATTCACCTGTTCAGTGATTTAATTGCTTTGATGTCGGTTTGCCTTTCTACCCAAGGGGATTTGAGCTTTGATGTTCGGTTGGGTTTCGATTTCAAGGTCATGAGGTTTATAGCCAAATCTAATTGCATTGCTGGAGCTGCGTTGCTTCACTAGAGCTGTTTCCAGACAAACAATGTGACCACGTACCAACAGAAATTTACCCGTAGCTCAGGATCAAACATTACAGCCTTTCTCCACTTGCCTTTTATTACAAAATCTGGAGATTGCTTACTGATATATATCCATAGGGAATCAATTATACTACTGTTCATTACTCCAATTCACCGTGCAAATTTATAGGAAATTAATTTTAGCGGTCCCATTCATATTTAACAGCACAGATACTGAAATGTTATTGTCATTTTTATGATCTACACAGTTGGTTTTCAAAATCGCTAAAATTAAATTCACCTCGTGCTTATCTTTAAAAAGTTGTATTACAGCCAACCCTGATCCACTCCCATGCAACATCCACACACATGCTGATACATGAATAAATGGCCACTTAGGAAGGAATTTGAGGGTGACTGGCGCTCACAGAACCATACCCCATCAAGTGGTCATTGCTTTCAGGAGGAAAAATTGAAGAGAAAATAATGCATTAAATTCCAAACAGTTTAACAATAGGTTTAACAAGCTGACAGCAATTCATCATAGCCCTTCAGTAATGATATGGATGATCATTTAATTTTGACATGAATAAGGTTTGGCAGCTTGTAAAACACATCCTAGATATTAGATGGTACTATCATATCACCAGAGAAGAGGTCAGGACCTATGAAGCCAACGGCTGATAGGGATCAGTTGTATAAGCCAGTACTTATAGACAATAAGAGAACAACCTCCTCCAGCCCTACACCCCTCCGAGATCTTTGTACTCTTCCAATTCTGGCCTCTTGAACGTCCCCGATTTTCATTGCTCCAACATTGTGCCTTCAACTGCCTAGGCCCTAAGCTCTGGAATTCCCTCCCTAAACTCTCCGCTTCTCTACCTCTCTCTCCTCCTTTAAGACGCTCCTTAAAACCTACCTCTTTGACCAAACTTTTGGTCACCTGTCCTAATGTGGCTCGGTGTCAAATTTTGTTTAATAAAGCTCATGTGAAGCGCCTTGGTACGTTTTATTACGCTAAAGGTGCTATATAAGTGCAAGTTCAAAATCATGAGGGGTCTAGACAGTGTAGATAGAGAGAAACTGTTCCCAGTGGCGGAAGGGTCAAGAACCAGAGGACACAGATTTAAGGTGATTTGCAGATGAACCAAGGATGACATGAGGGAAAACTTTTTTACGCAGCGAGTGGTTAGGATCTGGAATGCACTTCCTGAGAGGGTGGGGGAGGCAGACTCAATCGAGGCTTTCAAAAGGGAATTGGATAAGTACCTGAAAGAAAAAAAAATTGCAGGGCTACGGGGAAAGGGCGAGGGAGTGGGACTAGCTGAAGTGCTCTTGCAGAGAGCCGGCACGGGCTCGACAGGCCAAATGGCCTCCTTCTGTGCAGTAACGATCCTATAAGTTATTGTTGTTGTTGTATTCATATGTTGACAAATTAGGAGCTACCATACAGCACAGAATGCAAAGGTTATTTGTCCGCTGCTAGAGCGCCATTCCATGAAACACTTGTTGTGGCTGACGGTTGACTCGGACAATGTGGTGTGTGCATTGAGAGTCAATGTTACATCCTACTAAGATACTTTTATATTGAAGTAAAATGAAGTAGGTGGCACTGGGCAACAGTCTCAGTTACAGCTTTTCAATGATAAAAACATAGCACAGTGATTATTCAATACCTAGTAATAGCAATGTTTAATTTTCTTAGTAATGCTTCATAGGCCTCACCAATGAAAAATTTTACTCTTTAGGAACCTGTGTTAGTATTGAAAATTTACAGGCTGGATCAAGACTTAACAGGGCCACCTAATACTTTCTCGACAACTGAGATATATCCCTTTGGACAAACAACTGTAACAATTAGAGGGAACAGACAGATTGAGGATATGAATTCATTCATTAGCAATCAACTGACCAGTCTGTACAACGTTTCTTTGATTTTGACTTTGAAATTTTGTTCGGGTTTGGGGTGGGGGTGGGAAAAAAAACAAAGAGGTCCTCAGTCTTCCAAGAGACACTTTCCACAAATATCTCGTTCAGCATTCTATAATGACTACTTTGGCTACATGACATCATTAATCAATCATTTCAGAGAACAAAGATACTGCATCGCTGCACATTCTATCTCTCAACTCTGAGCTGCCCTTCATTTATTCAGGCTGCTGATTGTAAGACTATAGTGAACTTGTGTTGGCAGATTGCACAAATACTACTGTGTGTACAGTTACAGCTTGTAACTGTCTGTTTTATTGAACTAAGAAGTGTTGCGTGATGCACTTTCCATGTTTTTCACTGCCAAAAGCCCCAGACATAGTTGTAGCTGCTGCTGTGCAGCAGACCTAGCTTTGTTCTCTCATTCTCCTGGCTCTCTGCAGCGGCAGGTGCACCAATACAGGCAAGACCTCTTGCAAGAACATTTTGTTTTAGTAAAGAGGGTGTTCTTGCCTATTGAAGATTTACCATTAGGTTGCTGGACTAGATTTTGCTCTGTGACGGGTTTACTGCTGGTAGATCACGGGCACTGAACTTATGCTGCCGGTGGGACCCTGCTGTGACTCTATTCAATTTTCCTGGATCAACTTCACTTTAATATTGTTGGCAGGCTCTCAGCGTTATTTGCACCCTCTATTGGGAGCTGGTCTCGCTGGTTAGAGGGATATCTGGCTGCAGCAGCTTTAAGGGGCATGGTAGCTATTCTGAGTGAAAGAATTGGATCGCTAGGATATCGGAGGCTGGTGCTTCTTCAGGGCACCAAGCCCCTAAATTTACAGACCTGCCAGCTGAAGTGTTGTTGGTTGAAATCCAGCTAAGAAGGACCCAGCTTTTGGCACCGAGGGAAGGAGGCCCATGAAGGGCATGATCTAGGCTCAGTGGAAGGAGGTGGTGACCTTAGTAGTGAAAATGCATGACCACTTAATGCCAGAAGAAGTTCAATGATTTTATCAGCATAGCCAAGGTAAGAGCAGCAACAACACTGAAACTATAGCAAATTGGAGACAGAAAAAGCCCCCAAAAGCAAGGTTGGACCAAGTTCACAATTGTAACAAGGCGGCCTTTAGAACCACCCATCTAATGCCACCTAGCAACCAGCAACCAGCAATTACTCATTTTTGTTACAGGTGTTAATTTTTTGAGGTAGGCTACAGATGGGAGGAGAAGGAAATCCAATGTTGGACTCAGTATATCATCAGATTCCCATATGGGTGGGATTGTGGTGGGTGCTGTGGGCCGCTTACATCAAAAGCAAAGGAAATTTGGAGTGGGAAATTTTACTGGTTGGAGTGCGGCAGTAGGTCTCCCTGTCTCGTTTTCCTCCACCGTCTGTCCCAAATGTGCCACAAAACAGGTGGTAAATGTAGGGAAAATCCAGAACATGAAAGGCACTATATAAAATACATTTCTTTAAGTTCTTTCTTTATCATTGTGCACTACAAACATGCTGTAAATGATTTACTTCATGTTGACTTAGGAACAGCAAATTTTCAAGGGGGAAAATTATCGAAAGTTTGTAAATACAGTTAAGATCTGCCAACATAAAAGATGCAATAATTCACATTAATCCTGTGCATTTAAAAGGTTGGGTCCAATTATTTCTATGTAGAGTGAAGCAGTAATTTACAAGATATATCATAAGAAGCAGTCACGTTTACAGAAGTAATAGGTCATTCCTTTATAATCTATTGGAATTCCTTAACTAACCAAGATAACAGATGAGGGTAACCCAGTTTATTTAGTTACTTGAGTTTTCAAAAGGCGTTTGACAAAGTTCCTCACATAAGACAAGTAAGAATAGTTAATGCTCATGGAATAGATGATAAGTTATCTAGATTGCTTCACAACCGAAAGCAAAGGGTGGTGATATATAGAAAATGCTCTCTGGGGAATCTGTTCTGGGACTGCTGCTGTTGCTTACAATATTACTGAATGGTACCTGAGTGTCCTTAGTATTAGCAAACTTACTGAAGACACAACACTATGTGGACAAGTAATGCATCGAAAGGAGATTGACAATCTTAAGGGAGACTTTGATAAATATGGTTGATAGGTTGAGATATGGCAGATGAATTTTAATGTGGATAAATGTAGGATCATACATCTTCTTCTTCTTCTCAGGCAGTCCCTTGGAACCGAGGATGACTTGCTTCCACACTAAAAATGAGTTCTCAGGTGACTGATGAGTCCAATGCGGGACTTACAGTCTCCGTCACAGGTGGGGCAGAAGGGGCAGGTGGGTGGGGTGTTTGGGTTGATGTGCGCTCCTTCCGCTGTTTGCGCTTGGCTTCCACTTGCTCCCGGCGAAGAGACTCGAGGTGTTCGGTGCCTTCCTCCACTTTGTGCGATCTTGGGCCACGGATTCCCAGGTGTCGGTGGGGATGTTGCACTTTTTCAAGGAGGCTTTGAGGGTGTCCTTGAAGCGTTTCCTCTGCCCACCTGGGGCTCTCTTGCCGTGTTGGAGCTCCCAGTAGAGCGCTTGTTTTGGGAGTCTCGTATCGGGAATGCGGACGATGTGGCCCGTCCATCGGAGCTGATCGAGCGTGGTCAAAGCTTCGATGCTAGGGATGTTGGCTTGAGCGAGAACACTAACGTTGGTGCGCCTATCCTGCCAATGGATTTGCAGGATCTTGTGGAGGCAGAGTTGGTGGTACCTCTCCAGTGCTTTGAGGTGCCTGCTGTACATGGTCTATGTCTCTGAAGCATACAGGTGGGCGGGTATCACTACTGCTCTGTCGACCATGAGCTTGGTGCTGGGTTTGAGGTCCTGGTCTTCAAACACTCTCTTCCTCAGGCGACCGAAGGCTGCACTGGCACACTGAAGGCGGTGTTGGACTTCGTCATCGACGTCTGCCCTTGTTGACAGTAGGCTCCCGTGATATGGAAAGTGGTCCATATAGGAACCATAACAATAACCATGTATACAATTTGAACGTGTCCTCTCATACTTCCTACATGTTCAGAGGTGCAGAATCTGCAGGGGATTGAATTCTAAGTAAAGATTTGGAGCTTTTTTGCAAGCCTCAATGCGATTAATGTCAGTTCTCAGATGGTGTCAGTTTCGCTGAGGCCTACAAAGGACAGAACAGCCCCAGACATGTTCAATTGACATGGGGGGACAGGGGCAGTGGCCCGAAGAATCATCTATGCCCCCCTTTCACTGGAACTTAAAAGGAAATGAGGCAGAATTCCAGAGTAATTGAGTTCCACCCCATATTTCTGCCCTCTCTCATGGGCAAAAATCTGGACCTCAGTTGTGCAAAAAGGCTCAAGTGACAAAAAAATACGTTTAGAGGAAAGAGAATTGAATGGATTCATTGTATAGGTTTTTAAAATAATGAAAAGTAGAGATAAAATTAAAGTAAACAAACTATTTAACTTGAAAAATTCACAAGCCTCAAGTGAGGCGAATAATTAGAAATAACTTTTTTTCCTACAAATAATCAAGGCTGGCAGTTCAGTGCAGTACTGAGGGAGTGCTGCACTGTTGGAGGTGCTGTCTTTCGGATGAGATGTTAAACCAAGGCCCATATGCCCACAAAGGCGGATATAAAAGATTCCATGCACTATTCGAAGAAGATCAGGTGTGTTCTCCTCAGTGTCCTGGCCAACATTTATCCCGCAACAAACACCGCCAAAACAGATTATCTGGCCATTAATCACAATGCTGTTTCCAGGATCTTGCTGTGTGCATATTGGCTGCCACATTTTTCTACATTACAACAGTGACTACACTTTTAAAGTATTTCATTGGCTTTGCTTTGGGATGTCCTGAAAGATGCTATATAAATGCAAGTTCTTTCTTTCTTAACTTATTGTGAGCAATGCTACAGGACATCTGCTAATGTAACTAAAAATGCAATGGAAACACATTAGACGGTAGCAGTAAAGACTGGATGCATTCTGGTTATATTTGCAGTCTACTTACTTATTTGCTATGCAGTATGAAATCTACTGTGAATGAGCTATTTAGAGATCACTTGTTGGAAATTAGGGGGTAGAAATTAGTCTGGGCCTATTTTCGGGCCCAGACTCAGCGCTGCACAAGCACCTGAACAGAGAGGCTCGAAGCCATCCCGAAATTAGGCCTCGGCCCTCACCTACATCTTTGGGCTCAGCTGCTGACGCCTCTTGTGCGTCCACAGGCAGCTCGCTCCATGAGAGAAATCAATTTTGGGCCGCTGCTAGTGGCCTTCAGGTAAGTTCTGGGGGGGTCGGATTGGGAAATGGGGGCGGTGGGTGGGGGGGGGGGGGGAGTGCTATCATCAGTACTTTGGAGTGACGGGGGCGCGGGGGAAGCATTTCTGCTCCTCCTGGCACCACAAAAAGGTTTTTATACTTACCTGGAGTTGGCAGCCATGTGGTTGCTGATATATCCTGAGCGGGGCAGATCAGACGCCTGGAACGCCTAAACAATGGTGCTCACGAATTTAGCAGTGGGACCAACACCTGCGCAGATTGGGCACAGGTTGTCCCACTGCTAAATTCGTATGATTTGCACTCATATTACGCCCAAAAAACAGGATCAACGTATACTAATTTCTTCCCCTAATTTTCTTGAAACCATGAAATATGACATGTGAACTAGCAAAATGTCTCCACTGGTCATCTGGTTATCATTTCTCACTGAAACTACATAGTACATCTAGGGTGAGATGCCACATGGAAAGGCTAAGTCATGATGAATGAGAATTTCCAACATACTCAAACTGCGGGGGAGCCGGTTATTGCAATGGATTAGAATACAATTCTTTCACTCCTGAGTTCTGAGCTTGAATCCCCATGTGGTTGAGATGAAAACCTTACTTTACTTTGATGGTTGTTCACAGTTATAAATAAAATGAGTTTGGACAATCACATCCCAGTTCCCAGAGGATGAGGCCATAGTAAAAAAATTCCTCTAATTTAGCACTAACTGGGGACTCTTACTCAATGAGGCCGTAATTGGGAAATGAAAACGTCATGTTTCTTCAGTTAGTAGACTTCTGGGCTCATGATTAAGCATATTATTGAGGAAGCATAGAAGTAATGCTGATTTTCATCAATTCTGTGCTATGCCAAATCTAGAATAACACTAAATACAAAAGAAATCTCTTCCCTTCTCAGTATTACTATCCCTTACCTTGACTACCACAATAATCCCCAAAATAGAAAGTGTATATTCAGAGGTGATATCTATTTTCACTGACTGTTTGCTGGGCATTAAACGTTTTGATATGAGTTATGTTATCAGAGTCAGGTTAGCATGATGGTACCAGACACTAAGATGATGGATAGTGCAGTGGCATAAGAACTAAAGGGGAGATGAGGAGAATTTTTTTTAATGCCAGTGAGTTGTTATGATCTGGAATGCACTACCTGAAAGCAGATTCAATAGTAGCTTTCAAAAGGTTGTTGGATATATACT
This sequence comes from Squalus acanthias, assembly GCA_030390025.1. Taxonomy (NCBI): domain Eukaryota; kingdom Metazoa; phylum Chordata; class Chondrichthyes; order Squaliformes; family Squalidae; genus Squalus; species Squalus acanthias. The sequence goes on along the minus strand of CM059427.1, from coordinate 146,494,317 downwards.
TGAAAAAGTAAAATCTGTAGGCCTATGGAGAAAGAGCAGGGAAGTGGGACTAATTGGATAGCTCTTTCAAAGAGCCGGCACAAGCATGATGGGCTAAATGGTCTCCTTCTGTGCTGTATCATTCTATGAAATCAGCAGGATTCAAGCCCCAAGCCAAAAAACTGCACCTGGCTGTTTCCAGATACTGAATCTAGAATTAAGATTAATGAAAATCATTTTGAAAGGTTATACCAGGAGAACTGATGGAAAAAAAACCTAAAGGGTGCTCTGAAGCTGTCTCATAAATGTTTCCTTTTTGTCCATTTAATCCCCTGTTGGAATCTAGGTCTGAAAAAGACAGAGCTAAGAAGAACCTTTTCTTATAGATTGAACTGAAATCGTTTGTGCTGGAGTCAGCAAGAAAAGACTTTTGCTTTGTATGTTCACTTGCTGTCTGTGAAATTAAGTAGCTTAACGATTCATTTTACCAAGTGTTTTCTCATCTGTCCTCCAAAAAATTGGAGAGGTGCACATTGGGGTACCTGTGAAAGACACAATACAAGAACCAGTTCAGATTAAGCGGGGGGTACTACTGTTACACATTTGGGTTATGTTATTGTGTAGTTAGATAACAGGCATTATGGGCACACCCCTAAATGTAAGATGTTCAGACCACTTATGGCAGTGACTAGCACGGCTATACCTGAGAAAATATCTAAGGCAAGACCCAAATTTGCAACAAACGCTTTAGGACAATTATGAGAGACGTGATGAGGTGTTAAAAAAGACTTGCATTTATATAGCGCCTTTCACGACCTCAGGACATCCCAAAGCACTTTACAGCCAATGAAGTACTTTTGAAGTGTAGTCACTGTTGTAATGTAGGAAACATAGCAGCCAATTTGTGCATAGCAAGGTCCTACAAACAACAATCTGATAATGATCAGATAATCTGTTTTTTTAGTGATGCTGGTTGAGGGATTAATATTGGTCTGAACACTGGGGAGAACTTTCCTGCTCTTCTTCGAAATAGTGCCGTGGGATCCTTTACATCCACCTTAACTTTTGGCGATCATCTTTTCCTTTCCCTTCTCAGTCTTTTACAATTGGCACCCAATTGAAGAAAAGAAGACTGTACATTTATATAGCACCTCATCACCTCTTCAGGATGTCTCAAAGCACTTTACAACCACTGAATTACTTTTCAAGTGCAGTCACTGTTGCTATGTAGGCAACCCATTTACACACAGTAAAGTTGCCCAAACAATAAATGAGATGAATGATCAGTTAATCTATTTTTGATGGTGTTTGTTGATGAGGATTGTTGGCCAGGTCACCGAGGAACCTCCCTGCTCTTTTAATAGTACCATGGAATCTGTAACAGAATCAGGAGCCTAGCTTGTAACTTGTAAACGCCTTGAAGCAGATACACAATCATATTAGCAGATTTATGACTATCTTATAATATGGTCGGCCAAATCATCAATGGATTGGACAAGTAGTGTTGCTAATGGAGCTGTAAGGAAGCCTCTTGGTCAATTTCCTTGCAACAGGTTTGTGGGGCTTGAGGTGAAGCCCAAAAAAGGACAACTCGGGATAGAAAACATGGGCTGAGGTAACTTATAATACATTTGAGAGCTTTGCCTATAATGTTGACTGTATCAAGTGACCACATCATTCAGCTATTTGACTGTAAGAGATAGGAAATCACTTCACTAATCCCTACAGTATTATAATTCCATTACATAATCCATATGGCTCAAAAATTCCATCAACCACTTTACAAATGGATTTGATTCTTTGTTGGAGAGTAAAAATGCAAACATCTTAGTCAATCAACATGTATGATTGTTGACCTGATGTGAAAAGCGCGCTTTTATAAATATTTCTGTTTCGTTCTCAAGCTGGAACCTATTTGTGTGTAATAAATAAATGCATTAATCTCTGCTACCATGTTACCTGAGAATAGATTTCTCCAAGGAAGAGGATTTTTCAGAAACCCTATTGAAGTGATTAGAATTACAGGATTCTGAAAACAGTGCCAGGACCACCATGATTCAAATGTGTCTGTAGAAAGAGAATTTTGAAATTTCTTATGTAATATCTCAACTCCTCTTGAGACACTTTTAGCACTCTTTTAGGAGTTCACTTGTAAAACAATAGTTTCACTTTCCTGTATTTGGCCAAGAGTGTTGCTTGGCAATCAGCTTTCCAGTGGAAATGAGTGGGAGAAGGGGTGGGGGTCGAGAAAGGATAAGAATTTAGTTGCTTTGTGAGTTCAAATTTGGGTTTGGACATTCCTGAAATTCAGATAGTTCCAAATACACATTTCCCTCAAAAACATTCATTGTGTAAGAGAGCAATCACAGTGAAGAACCTCCCTGATCCACCAGGAAAAAGGAAAGCTTCAGACAAACAACCTCCTTAATGCTGTCCAAATTATAAGTGCCTTTAACATTTGATTTCAAAAAACCCACTAATAGATCTCCTATAGCATTTTGCACAGGTAGTCTGGGGTCTGGACCATGGTTGTGATGTTTATCTGCTAACCTGGCCTATCCTTTTAAGGAAATAAGGACAGAAAATGCTGGACATACTCAGCAGGTCAGGCAGCATCTGTGGATAGAGAAACAGAGTTAATGTTTCAGGTCGATGTTCTTTTGTCACAATCGTCATTGACCAAAGGTCATTGACCTGAAGCGATAACTCTGTTTCTCTCTCCACAGATGCTGCCTGACCTGCTGAGTATTTCCAGCATTTTCTGTTTTTATTTCAGATTTCCAGCATCTGCAGTATTTTGCTTTTCTATCCTTTTAAGGTCCTTGCTTAAATACTCACTGTGGCAATCCAGGTAATTGTACCTGCTTATAAGTTCAATGCTGCATTGCTGGCGGTGCTGTCTTTTGGATGAGACGTTAAACTGAGTCTCCGCCTGCCTGTTCAGATAGATACAAAAACGTCCTGTGGTATTCTAAGAGTAGGGAGATCTCCCAGTTTCCTGGTCAACATTGCTCCCTCAACCAGTCCCATGGAAACATTATTCATCTCAGTTATTATTCACAGGATTTTACTTTGTGCAAATTGGCTGACTGGTTAGCCTACATAACAACAGTGACTATACTTTAAAAAATAATTTATTGGAAATGAGGCACTTTGGGATATCTTGAAGATGTGATAAAGCCGTATATAAATACAAGGTATTTCTTGTGCTCTCACTCTCGTTTTCTCAAATCATTGCAATTACAACAAGTTCCAAAATATTTGCTACATATATTTTATCAAAACATCCTACAATTTCCCTCCCACTGTAGGAGTTACATTAATACTATACACTTGAAAACAACTGCCCAAGTGTATCTGTGTGTCATACACAACACAGAACAAAGTGTTTTGCTATACAAGTATGTTCTAAATATTACTCAGGTCTGTGTTAATGAGATTTGCTTTAGTAAGTGTATATTCTATGAAGGTTAACAGTTGTTTTTTTTTTGCAGAGGAGTTAAAAGGATTAAGGCGCAAAACTGAAAATTAAATTACCCAGGAACAAGATGCTGCATTTAAGGAAAATGGGAAGTGATGAAATTAAAAACCATTTAAAGAAATTAAGTAGCAATTTAATGATATGTACAAACAAAAATGACAGGAACTTGAATGGTGTTGGTGAATTAAATTTAGCTGGATATAATAATTTTCAGAACAAGCTCTCCTAATGGGTAAATGCAACAGTCATTGTAGTACTGAGCTGTACAGAGCAGGTCACAGGTTCAAACACTTGTCTGTGCTGAGTTAACTGATCTGAGTGGCAGTAGGGAAGCCAAAAATGATAACTGTGTCCCTGGGGTAAGGAGGAGAAAATCGATTAGGATCCCTGCTTCTGATCAATATGCAGTGTATATATGTGTGGTGTGTGTGTATCAAATGAGGCCAGGATCAGGCTTAACAGCCCCTACAGCCTGCCAACCATCACTGTCTAGGCTTACACATTAAGATGGCCACTTGAGTGAGGTGCTAGAAACTGATGGTATCCATGGAACCATACCTCAGCGTGAGTCAGCACCTTCAGGATAGCAAGAGAGAAAATTGGAAACCATGTAAAGGATGGAATGTAAAAACCTGCTAGGTACAGTATGCAACCAATAGGCATATCCAACCAAACAGCACAAGAGTGATTGCTCATACATTACAGTGTTGGTCCACCAGTTATACTGACCTGATATTCAACAAATTCTCATCATGTTTTCTGTTTCTACCATAGGTTTAAACAGAAATAAATAGCAACAATAAGTAGAATCAGAGAATGTTACAGCACAGAAAAGGGCCATATGGCCTACTAAGTCTGTGCCAGTAGTTTTCTTTAGAATACTTTCTTTCCCAAAGTATTTTGGTATACTTTGGAAAAGGTCAAAACATAGGAATAGGAGCTTAGCAGCTAGGCTTTTGACAGTTTAAGGTGATGTACCACACAGTGATGTTAAGATGTCACAGGAGACATTCTGGAGAGGGATTAAATCACTAGCAATGTTGTAGTTATAGCTGTGTGTGTAGGAGCTAATTTAATTGATTAGTTCATTGGTGGTAGTGTGGCTGCTTGAGGAACATTTATTTAGTGTACTATTTTCTGTAATACACAAATGAAGGAAATGAACTGGAGAGGAAACATACAGCATGATCTTTAATTCCAATAAGGAACAGAAATGATTCCATACAAATTATTCATGAAGAGCGCTATCTCATGATTGGATTCTACAGCCATAATGGTCCACTCCTAGGCATTCATTTAATACATTTCAGGACATTTCCAAATTGGTGCTTATCTCCAATCTGTTTTCTATTTTCCCTGTAACATTTATTTGCAGTTCACTCTATTTTTTTTCCAAATGACATGTGTCTATAAAAGTCTTTTACTTCAGCAGGCAAACTACAAACTACACCATGATTTTAATGTTGTTCTGGTATAAGTTTTATGATACACTTTGTCAATATTTCTCCCCTTCTCTAAATTGAGATGTTCTTTTACTGTGACATGTTCTGCCAAGAATGATTAAGACTACAGTTGTTAGAATTGATTTTCTGTCAGCCTTGTGACTCAAATTCATGAAAGCAGACTTATAACAGAAGCATATCTGGCAAATCTTCCACATTATGCAGACTCACGCTTTGTAGGCCTGGCCTTAAGGAGAAATTACTTAATCAAATTCCTTAATCCTATTCATAATCAGTGGCATTAAAAATCTGTTGCTGCACGATATTCATTGGCTGAAATTGGAATACAGTTTCTGCATTTGGTTCTTTCTCATTCTTTATCATACCAATACAGCAAGGCATTAGTTTTAGCTCCCAATTCCAATCCCAATTAAACCAGGATAGTTATTTTGTGGAAAATGATTTTGTTATCATGGCATTTCCAGGACTTTTACAATCTGGTGATGGAGACACATCTGTGTGTAAATTAGGTCTCCTTAATAACCAAAGGAAGTTGACTTGTACGTGTTTTGCCTTCTGAGATCAGACAGAGAATGACACCTTATCACGTTGAGATAGTCCAGTCTTGAGCCAACACTCCTCTCTCCGTTCTTGGTCTCATATATTTTGTCCTTGATGGATTAGAGAGCGTAATCAAGTCACTGTTACTATGCTTAATGATACATTCTTTCTCATTGCTTAAGTAAACGTGACCACGTTGTTTCGAGGCCTTCAGGACAGGAAGCACTTATTTAGCAAGGAAACAATCCCAAGGCCTGTCCTTCACCCAGATTTTGAGAAGGGAAATTTGAGCAAATGTGCGTTGTGAGGAAGGAACTAAGCTGATGTCAATCAAAGAGAACGGATGTTTCAGTAAAGAATCCTGGGGAAGCTGCAGTGCTAGGGATCACAGCAGGGGAAACAATTCAGTATTGCGGTCCCACCTACATCCGATGAGACCTCAGTCAATATAAGGAACTTTCCATGTCCCTGTGCATACAATGCTTAAAGCAGCATTATCCTAGGGAGAGTCACAGATAAGGAAACAGGAGGAAAATTCATGACTATAGGTCTAATAAGTACTTCAGTAGGAATTCTTTGTGAATATGTTGCTCTAGACTTTTCAGAAAATGTGGGTAATTTACCTACAAAAACCGGTTTGGTTCACGTATATACATAATAATGTGTAGCATGCAGCACGAATATCCTGTGCCATGGAGTATGCATCTGAGACTGCTGTCACAGTGACTAACTGAACTAAGCTGGAGCTATCTGGGGAGGCATAGGATACATGGAGGAAGATGTTTCCCATAAAGGATGGAGGAAAAATCAAAAAAGTAGGTCAACTCATACTGCTTGTTAAAATCACTATCTGTAGTTACATTGCAGCATTAATGAGACCTTTGAGTATGACATTGTTAATTGCTGCAGAATGACCAAAATTTAGCTCAGGCAATGTGTTCAGCATAAACCAGTGATTGAATAGGCCATAACCAGGAACAAAAGTAAGCCGTTCAACCCCTTGGGCCCGATCTGCACCTCAACTCCATTTTCCCGATTTTGCTCCCTATCCCTTGATGCCCTTCCCTAATAAAAATCTATCTCTCTCAGTCTTGAAAGCTCCAATCGTCCTAGCACCCACAGCCTTTTGGATGAGACAGTTCTAAATTTCTACTACCTTTTGTGTGAAAAGTGCTTCCTGATTTCACTCCTGAATGGCCTAGCTCTAATTTTAAGATTATGTCCCCTTGTTCTTGATTCCACTATCAGAGGAAATAGTTTTGCCGTATCTACCTGACATTTTTATCACCACGATCAGATCACCCCTTAATCTCCTATACTCAAGGGAATACAATCTGTCCTCATAATTTAACCCTCTAAGCCCCGGTCTCAGTCTGGTGAATCTGCACTACACCCCCTCCAAGGCCAGTATATCCTTCCTGAGGTGTGGTGCCCAAAACTGAACACAGCACTCCAGATGGGGGCTGACCAAGGCTCTATACAACTGAAGCATAACTTCCTCCTCTTTGTATTCCAGCCCTCTTGAGATAAAGGCCAACATTCCATTAAACTTTTTGATTGCTTTTTATGTCTGTCTTCCGGCTTTTAATGATTTGTGTACTTGAGCTCCCAAATCTCTTTACTTCTCTACAGTCCCTACTTTCTCACCATTTAGAAAGTACTCCGATTTATCTTTCTTGGTTGCAAAGTGGATGCCCTCACACCTGCTCACATTGAACTCAATCTCCCACAGTTCTGCCCACTCATTTAATCTGTCTACATCCCTTTGCAACTTTCTGCTCCCATCTGCACTACTTACTGTCCCTCCTAATTTAGTGTCACCTGCAAATGAATCATATCAAATACAAACAAACTGCAGGGTCAGATGCCGTAATTTAACATTTTAAGTCAAGCTGTTGGCCGGGAGAAGGGCTACGTCAAGGAAATAAGTACATTTTGTGCACTCATGACAATATACAAAATGAAGCAAAAGCCCTTAACTAATTTCTCTGTACACACTGGCAATGATCCAGGTCCCTTGCTGTGGCAGTCAGGCTGTCTATAGAAATGATCAGAGAATTCCATCAGTCATTAGGTTCAGCTCACTAAAAACCTCTTCGAATTCAAATCTTTGACAAATCTGCTATACTCATTTCAGAACTTTTAGTTTGCTTTGTCTTGAAAGGTTTTTCTTTAGTTCTTGTCAATATGTGAAGACTTTGTCAAATCATTATACCACAAATACATAAAAATTACATTAATAATGTTTTAACATCAAATGCAACAACAATAAAAAGTAATTTGGTCATTTATCATTTTCTCCCTTTAGTACAGAAGGGAAAGCTATCAAACAGCTTCAACAACTATTAGTGTAAGAGGAAATTAAGATATTAATCCGAGCAAGTTTGCTTCCTTGATTTCTTAGTCGAAATCCATGATGATTTTGGTGCTTGGGACAGCTCTCTGGTTACACATAGGACAGCTATGTACTCATTAGGTCAAAGTGCTTCTTCTGTTTTCCATTTTGACTTTTTGCCAGCAGTACCCACTACTTTGCTGCCTCTTGAGGCACTGATTCTTTGATTTACTGATAACCTATGATAAAGTAAATCTGCACTTTCCAATATCATCATCACCATCATCTTAATCAGCCACAGTAATCACAATACATAACCAGAAAATGGGTTAAAAGACCTTAATTTGGGATAACGGTAACATTTCCACACAAAAAAGTTATTGGTATTCCTCAATATCCTGATCACACATGTTGCTATTCCTTCCTTTTTTGCTTCCACCAATATTTTTGCTATGCCAAGAATTTGTGCACAGCACTCAGATTGCTTATACTTCAAATTAATGTCCCAGAACAGAAGCACCGATTCCAGTCTGCTGCTGTCTGTGTCACTTCCTACACAATGTGATGGTGTGCTCTAAGACTGAGGCTGTGTTGGATGCAATATGTGTCACCACATTGTACACACTAGGAAGTAAATATAAACCTACCAACCCAGGCTGTTTGTGCCATTTTTGCTTCTTCAAAAACTCAGAGAGATTATACAGAACGTTTGATGCATTTCAGCAGGAGGGAACACTGAATGCCCAGTATAACATGGCTAGTACAAATACAATAATGTCACGCCCAGGAATCAATACTTTTGGATATAACAAGGGGATAAATGATTATTCACAACTACAATATCCTACCCAACAGGGAGGTTTAACTAGTTCAGCACATGAATATTTCCATGGTTGCCATCAATGCCAGTTCTTTGACAACCTACCAGGCTTCTGCAGCATAGGAAGCAGCATCCTTCTGCCAAGAGATGATGCAGCAACGACTGGAAAATATCACCCTCCAGAGTAGTCCAGGTTTAGTTGTATCTTAAACTCTTTAATCACGAATTCAGTGAACTAGCATTTTAAATAGGGAACCATCATAGCTAACCTCAATCCTGTCCCAACTCAATGTCTGAACACAGATGCATTTTCTTTTGGAGGCACTGGGCACAGACCAAGAGCTTTGCTCTGAGATTTTCCTTGCCCCTGCTCAGGGACATGGAAATCAACGGTTGCCCCAGCTGAGACCAGTAAACTCAGTACAGAATTGGAGTCAAACCTCAGACTTTCCTGGTCTGTACAGCTCAGTGCCTAGCTGACATATAGAGCATTTGTTCACTGAATCATCAGGGAAGCCCTCTTAGCATGAATATAAATTCTTCAGTTATTAGAAGAGTGTTGCAGTATTTAGAAAGAATAGCCTGGTGAAATTTACCATTTAGGCTCATAGCTAAGGAATGGATACTTGCATGAGATATTGGAGGCTACCTGTACCCATGAGACTATATACAAACATGAGTCACCTGCTTCAGGACAGCAACAGAGAGTATTGGGAAAAGATACCACATTATAGTATCTCTATAAGTGACAGCACTTGTTAAGATAACTGGGATTACCAGTGAACACTTCAGAATGGGGTAAGGGTGAAAATACATATGTGAAGAATTCTCTCAGTAACAACTTCTCTGCAACCTGCAGAATTCTATACACTATTTGACAAGGTGGTTTAAAAGTAAAACATATGGGGGGATAAATTCAGTTGGTTGCGTCTCCCGTTAGCGCCTTAAGAGGGCGCTAATGGGGCGCAAAGCAACTAGCGCCCAGGCGCGGTGATGTTTGCGCCGCTCGCAAAATTAACTAGACATTTTGCGGCGGTGCTAAACACTAGCGCCACGATCTCCTGCGCCGGCAGATCGTGACGTCAGTCGAGTGCGCAACGCCCCGGTAGCGCCCCGGAGCGGATATTGAGTGGTGCCCCCTGCCATACCGCCTGCTGCTAGCAACGACAGGTTGAGGGGAGCATTTTGCAGTCAGGAAGGGACTGGGGGAGCGCTATTTAAAGGCGAACGCTTCCTGCCTTTTTTTGTTGGTGACATTTTTGCACCACGCATTCTGAGAGAGAGAGAGACTTCTGGAGAGATTCAACGCTGTTTGAAGGAGTTTTGGGTACTGAGCAGCACTTTGCAGGTTCATTTTGATTTGCCCTTCCTTGCATCTATTTAGAAGAGACTGTGGGGGCTGCACTCTGAGCTCTTTCCCGGTTTCTCTCCATTGTTCTTTCCAGCAGATTTGATGTACAGGTCTCTCCAGGCCGAGATTCAAGGCTGCAATGAGCAGGATGTGGATGGAGAGCAAGATCAAGCCTCCCATTTAAGAACTGGCCGGCGCCATTGTGTCTCTGTTCCATTGCTGACTGACATCACATGAGCTTCGCCAGCGCTCTGAGGTAGTGCCTCGCTCCTCGGCCTTTGCGCCTTAAGACAGGTGTGAAGCGCCTGATATAGCGCTCCAATCACCTCCAGGGGCGATAAAAGTCAAGTTTGCAGTCGGAGGCGATAATTAGCGGCAGGCGCTAATCTTTGCGCCCGGTCGATAATTGCGCCCCAAATGGGGCGATACTGAATTTTTCCCCCATGTTGTTAAAAAACAGCCCACAAGTTGCACCTTAATGTGGACTTTTATGACCTGCAAAATATGACTTTCACAGCAGTCCAAGCAAGGTATTTTCAGCCAGCCATTTTACAGTAACTGTGGCTGATGATGCAACAGATGGAACAGTAACAATCATCTGCTGCAATGGAATAATGTTCATGGTCTGATGTAAACCATTAATGTGGGGTGCTAAAATATTATTTTAAAAAACTGCAGTAAAGGGGACAATAAAGCAACTATGACTTTAAACATTCTGCCCATAAGAGCTTAAGTATCCCCTGTCAGATTACAGAATGACCCCCGAAATACATCTGCTGTTTCATAAAGCTTGGGAGATGATTTGAGTATTAAGCAGTCAACGTTTGCATGTTACAAACAGTTTCTGATTTTCAGAGTTCACCATCTGCTGTACTATTATCTTGAAAATTGATCCACTCTGCTCTTAATAGAAAAATTAAGTGATCATCTTAAATACAATTTGGGAAATGTAATTGTCAAGTCATATGTTACCAGATGAGATAAATTGTGTATCTCTAATTGCTGTTTACACTTTACCTTTTGGATCTTCATAGATGTAAAAATACACTTGACATAACAATATAGAAAGAGATAGAATATTAGTGACATTTATTAGGGTGCAACGAGGCAGTACAAAGACCATTCATTGTGAATTTTCTATTGGCTTCTTGTGTTAGCACACCCATCAGCCCAATGTGTCTTTCTATATGTAATCCATTTCTAATAGGATACACAACAGAGCTTAACACTCTAAGGAGGAGATAGTTCTTTATAACCTAGTTTCAACATTCAATTATATCCAAGAATATACTGATTCAATACCTATTCCTGTCAAAGCAAATAGGTTATTAATTTGATCTACTATAATTAATTTAAGGTTAAAACTTTTTGATTTCTTCTTACGTACCAATCCAAAGAAAGAACATTTTCATGTCACTTACTGTGTACTGTACTTCAGCACAGTCTGTACTATACGGGATACATTACAGGCAATGTGACAGCCATTTGATTGAGTCTTCCATGCTTTATGTCGTGAGTAACTGTTTATCTACCTGATCCAGTTGACAAAGTCTGACAATAGTTGGTTGCTTGAATTGATCCTTTATCATTTTGAGAACCATTAGAAAGCAAGGACATGGTTCAGTCTACTTTCACACCCTCAGCAATGCCACTGCATTAAGTGAGGTCAACATATCTTTCACTTCCTATCAGTAAGTTGTTGCTGTTAGCTGTTCGAAGTACCAACATTTTTGATGGAGATATTCTTGCACTTAACACATTTTGCAAATAAAAATATTCCGGAAGTGTGATAATAAAATGATTCTACTTATGTGATCTGAATATTTTAATTTATATATTATTATGTTTCTGTAAATGTATTCTATTGCTAACACTTATACAGGAGAACATGCTGCATTCCCTGATGACTCCACTTTACCTCTGTAATCAGGTCAGGCAAGTGAGTGATACAGACTACCTGACCATCTGCAAAGCAAGCAGGCAGCCTAGCCAAGTAAAAGAAGTACTATTCTATTGATACTTAATGCTAAAATAAACCCAAACAAATGTAGGCCCTGAAGTTCTGACTGCACCATTGCACTGCCAGAAGTGAGATGGTACGGGATTTCCACTTGCCATGATGCCCTAATTCCTGACCCTGCCCTAAAGTGGGTCCTCAGGTAATTAAAATATGGAGAGGTATGCAGATTCTGTAAATCCAGCCTCTAATGACTCATATATGTGGGGGGTAGGAGGGGTCGGGAAATGTGCGGGGGTGGGGGGGGGGGGGGGGGGGGCGGAGAGAGGCAAGCGGCCAGAAAATAGCGAAGGGTCGGGAATTGAGCTCCAACGGGGCCATGTGTGGCTGCTAGGGGAGCATAAAATAAAGCTGGAAGAGGCAGAGAGCTGTGCAGCAGCAGGATATAAAACCTACTGCTGCTTAACAGGGAGGTAGCAGCAATGAAGGAAGCGAGAAATCTGGAAGGTAGTGATGGCTGCCAAAACTAAGAAAAGTGCAGCCAACTTCAGGGAATCTGATTTGGATGTCCTCCTAGTGGAGATACACAGCAAGAGGGACCGCTTGTTTGGAATTAGAGGCAGGAAACCCGTAGGACATTGTGCGCACTTTGTGGAGGGAGTCACAGTGGCAGTGATCGCCACCTCCTTGACCCTCCCGGCACATTGCCAGAAGTTGTTCAACCACCTCACTAGCATGGCTAAGGGAAGCCAGCTGCTCTGCCGAATCAGTCCTTACAATCTTCTTGTACGCGTGGCACTCCTTCTTTAATTACCTCAATGGTGCTGTAGGTCTGTACTCTGAACCTCTGATCTGAACTAGGAATCTCAGGCCACTGGTGGCCCCAACAATAGATTTTGACACTGCATGAGAAAGAAGCCCAGGATATCCTCAGGAGTCATGCGGCCAACCTACTGGGAGAGCAGCTGTGCGAGGGCCAGTGGTGACTGCAGGTTAGTCTAGACCATCCACAGTTTGCCTGTATAATGGTTTGGGAGCATAAACATAGTAGCAAAGAACATGATGGGGCAACTTCAAATTCTACAGAACCACCATGGTAGCCATATAACATCTCTTCATCTTTTCCCAAAGCAAGATTCTGATGAGAAATAAGAGAGGAATCTGCCTAACTAGCCACATGCTCACCCATGCCATCATGCACACTTTTTCTTTCATTCAACAGCCCAGAGAAATACACCCTGAGGATGTAGATCGTTCCAATGAGGGTTTTCACTGGGTGAGACACAGACACAAGGGTGTCAGAGTTAGTGTTGAAAGTGGGATCAGGCAGTGGGGGGGCAGGGGGAGGGGTGGGGGAGGCAGAGGCTCCATAGAAGTCAGTCACTGGCTTCGCAGCCTGCGGACTGAGATCTCAAAAGGAGGATGTTGGTTGAACATCACACATACTATTGTAAATATTGTAGAAGCAACTATTGTAAATATGTATATATATATATTAAGACCACTTTGATATGAAGTCCAGTATTCCAAGTTATGTCTGTCCTTTGGTTTTGTGGGTTGAGAAGATGTTTTGAGGTCACTTTACAACGGGACACACCGTTCCTTTCATGTCTCCATAATACGCCATTGGATCCTTAAACAGACCTCTTCTGAGACATTATTGTGAGGGTTGTGTGGCCTGTAAACTCTAGTGGGAGGATAATTCTTAGTTGGTCTTCTCCTTTGGTGTAGTTTTATCCTGCTTGTCTCTGCCATTCCTCTTCCTCCTGTTACTGTTCTGCCCCCAATTATAAGGACACATATGGGGCAGTGCGATTAGTTTTGGATCGCTCTAGCAAAGAGCAGGCACAGACAAAATGGATCAAATTGTCTCCTTCTGTGTTGGAGACTTCTATGGTTCTAGGACAATCAGCCCATCTAATTAATCATTTCATTGCAACTTACAATCCCCCATCACAGCATCCAACTACTTCTTGACTGACTCCAGAGTTTTTGCCTCCATTGCTGTCACGTTTTTGGGGTTTAATGCTGGATAGTTTCTTGAGTTCAGTGAATTATCCATTCCTGTAAGCAGACCTCACACCCGCTATGATCTGGAGTACCCACTTTTCTGCCCTATGTAAGATCCAGGGACTGTAATGGAGAACCCTTACTCTGTACTCTGGTTACTGGAATGTGTCACATACTAGCACATGATTCTCCTCTCTTCGAAAAGTGGACCAAATATACACTTTTACTAGACCAAGACTCAGGCTCTGAATCAACAAATGGTTTTATTTATATAAGACAGGCAAATAAACAATACAACACAATAAAACATACAGTTCTCTGCTCCTTTAATACGAACATACGAACAATGACAGACAAGTAGAGACCCTCTGGCCCATCCAGCCTGTCCCACACAATTGCAATACCTTGTGTATCACAATATATACTCTCTACCCCACCCAAAACCATGTGATCTCTTGGGAGAAGTGAAAAACCAGTTAAAATCCCAGGCCAATTTGGGGAAAAAAATCTAGGAAATTCCTCTCCGACCCATCTAGGTGATCAAAACTAGTCCAGGAGATCACTAAGGCCCTGAATTCCTAGTAGTACCTACCTTTTGTATGAGGTGATGTCTGGCCCAGCCAGAAACATGTCCAGCTCTCGCTTGAAGGAATTCAACGAATCGGCGTCCACCACACAAGACGGCAGCCTGTTCCAGAGGTCCACTAATCTCTGGGAAAAGAACCACCTCCTGACATCTAACCTAGATCTGGCCTTGTACAACTTAAAATTGGGACCCCTGATCCTCCATAAACTGCCAACTGGAACACAATCTATTCCCTTCATCATCTTATAAACCTCTATCAGATCACCCTAAGTCTATGCTTCTCTAAAGTGTAGAGTCCCAACTCTTTTAGCCTATCTTGATAACTAAAATGCTTTAGACTGGCAATTAGTCTAGTGGTCCTCCTCTGTACCTTTTCCAAAGCCTCAATATCACCCACCATGTGAGGAGGCCAAAACTGGACACAGTATTCCAAGTGAGGCCTGACCAAGGTCTTATACAAGGACAAAATAGTATGCCACATCTTATAATCACTTGTCGTAAGAATGCACCTCAACACCCTATTCACTCTAGCTATCGCTTCACGGCATTGCTCATGAACCTTTAGAGATGTGTGCACTACAATGCCAAGATCTCTTTCTTTCTCCACCTTGTTTAATGCTTTCGCTGAAGGGTATATGCATGTTGAGCATTCGCCCTGCCCACATGCATAACTCTGCACTTTTCTAAATTAAACTTCAATTGCCAGTCATGAGCCCAATCTCCCACCATATTACGATCTAGATCATTAATAAAAATAGTAAAGAGCAACGATCCCAACACCAATCCACTGGTGACTGGTCTCCAAACAGATCCAAATCCATCTATAACTACTTTTTGCCTATGTCCTTCCAGCCAGTTCCCAATCCAGCTCAATATATTACCACTAATACCAGTTATACGTTAAATAATAGTTGCCATTTGCTTTCTAATTAGACATATATTTTAAACAGAAGTTTATTTGGTGTAGTTTCAACCTGGCCTAGCACTCATGTTAAACCAGCATCAAAACTTAAAGACAAATGGATATAATCTCTGCAGAGGTTCCCGTGATCTTCAGCTGTAACTTCGGCAGAAGATCAATGGAAACCCTGGAGAAAATAAGTAAGCAACAACAACAACAATAACGTGTATTTATATAGTGCCTTTAACGTAGTAAAATGTCCCAAGGCACTGCACAGGAGTATTTTAAGACAAAAAATTTGACACCGAGCCACATAAGGATAAATTAGGGCAGGTGACCAAAAGCTTGGTCAAAGAAGTAGGTTTTAAGGAGCATCTTAAAGGAGGAAAGAGGTTTAGGCAGGGAATTCCAGAGCTTAGGGCCTAGGCAACAGAAGGCACGGCCATCAATGGTTGAGCGATTATAATCAGGGATGTTCAAGAGGGCAGAATTAGAGGAGTGCAGATATCTCGGGGGTTTGTGGGGCTGAAGGAGATTACAGAGATAGGGAGGGGTGAGGCCATGGAGGGATTTGCAAACAAGGATGAGAATTTTGAAATCGAGGCACTGCTTAACCATGAGCCAATGTAGGTCAGCAAGCACAGGGGAGATGAGCGAACGGGACTTGGTGCGAGTTAGGACATGGGCAGCCGAGTTTTGGATGACCTCAAGTTTACGTAGGGTGGAATGTGGGAGGCCAGCCAGGAGTGCGTTGGAATAGTCAAGTCTAGAGGTAACAAAGGCATGGATGAGGGTTTCAGCAGCGGATGAGCTGAGGCAAGGGCTGTTTGTGCCTTTTCTCCAGGGTTTCTGCTAATCTTCTGCCAAAGTTACAGTGGGAGATTGAGAGATTGGGAGACAACCCCATCCTGCACAAGCGCCACCCCCCCTCCCCCACACTCACCCCAACCCCCAGGGAAATTCTACCCCAGAGCTCTTAGGCTGCTGGCTGCAAGACTCAAACACCCAATAGACTGTGAAGCCCAATCTAGACTTGTAATTGGAGAGCCTTAGCCCATGAACTGTCAGTCAAAGAGAACTACAATCAATCAATGATGCTGTTCCCTTCTCAAAGGTCTCAAACATAGCTCTCAAGCAAACTCATTACCTAGGCTAGACTTAGTCTGTGTCAAGGTATCTTGGGAACATCACTGCAGACATGCTCACACACATCTATATGATTCAACCCCTTTGAAGTTATACAGGAAAAAAAGGCAACAGATGATAGCACCTTTCATAATTACATTAGATCAACAGACAGTCATCAATATTGAATGGTAAGCTAACGTCTGACAATAACAAAGATACATGTGATTGAATGTAATTATTCTGGTCAACTAAACAGTTAACATCGCAAACAACCCATTATGGTCACACCTTTCAGAACCCTTACAGTCAATCTGTCTGGTTTGAGCTGTTGGCCAATACTTTATATGACCTTGGGTCTTAATCCCTTACATGCTGTTTGTATCATTACAAAATCCAAGTTAAAAGTTCCATACTGACAAAAAGTACGCTTTAGTCTTAACTGCCCTACCCAGAAGACAATTTCAGGTATTAATCACTCTTTGGGCTAGGAATTGGGTACCTTAGCGCCTCCGGGGGTCGCTAACGGGGCGCAAACGACTTTTCGCCCGGGCGCGGCACCGCTAATGATTCCCGCTAAATTTAGCGGGAGTTTAGCGGCGGCGGTAACCGGTAGCGCCCCGCTCCACTGCGCAGGCGATGACAACGTCATCAGCGTACGCAGCGTCCCGTTTTCGCCCTGCCTGCAAAATTGGCCCGCGCCCCCTGAATCTGTGCTGGGCGATGGCAGCGACCGATTCAGGGGGCAGGAACAGAGCGGCAGGAGGCTCGCGGGGCGATAAGTAAAGGGGAGGTGACGGGCGGGGGAAAAAATTGGCCAACTTACTTGTTGCGGCCCGTTGTGTCTTTGAACGCGGGGTCTGTGCCACGATCTGGCAGCCCGGCACCCCGCTCCCCGGTGGTCCAGGTAGGGCCCTGCAGAGTTATGGGCTTGGGCCCTCCCCTTTAATGAGGGGAGGAGCCCTTTCATGTGGCAGTGCTACATGGCCCAGTGCGTAGAGCTGCAGAACACACCGCCCCGATATTCGGGGTTAGTGCTCTAAGAAGGAAGTGGAGCGCTTGAATTAGTGCTCCACCTCCCTCTTGGGGCGCTGAAACTGAATTTCGCGGCCGCGCGCAAAAGTTAGCGCCCAGGCGATGTTAGCCCCCCAAAATGGTCGATACCGAATTTTTCCCCCCATGTTTTTCTAATCTTTCTTCATAACTGGGTCCTCTGACATTAGAGATCAGACTTATTGCTTTTCTCTGCACCAGTAACAAGGTTTGAATGTTTCCTTTGTTCATTAAGTGAGCAGAACTGAATGTAACATTCAAGGTGGGGCTTGACTCCAGCACAATGGAGCTTTAACATGATGATGAACTCCACTGACTTGGCAATACACCCCAGCATTCTGTTTGCTTTTTTAATTGCAGCTTTGCAACAGCTGAAGGTGGTCAGTTTAGAATCTATTACTTCTAGATCTCTTTCCCTAGCTAGCTCAACACTATTCACTAAGCATGTCCCCCATTTTTACCCAAATTGTAAGACATGTACATATCTGTATTGCATTTAATCTTCCATAGTTCAACTCACTTGAAAATACTGGCTAATTCCTTCTGTAATTCTTCAGCTGCTTAATCAGTATCCAATTAGTATTAGTAAAAAAATAGTACTGGAGAAATTAATGGGACTGAAAGCCAATAAATCCCGTGGACCTGATGGCCTACATCCTAGGGTTTTGAAAGAGGTGGCTATAGAGATAGTGGATGCATTGGTTGTCATTTTCCAAAATTCCATAGATTCTAGAATGGTACCCACAGATTGGAAGGTAGCAAATGTAACCCCACTATTTAAGAAAGGAGGGAGAGAGAAAACGGGGAACTACAGACCAGTTAGCCTGACATCAGTAGTAGGAAAAATGCTAGAATCTATTATTAAGGACATGATAACAGGGCACTTAGAAAATAATAATAGGATTGGGCAGAGTCAACACGGATTTATGAAAGGGAAATCATGTTTGACAAATCTGTTAGAGTTTTTTGAGGTTGTAACTAGCAGAATAGATAAGGGGGAACCAGTGGATGTGGTGTATTTGGATTTTCAGAAGGCATTTGATAAGGTGCCATATAAGAGGTTATTAAACAAAATTAGGGCTCATGGGATTGGGGGTAATATACTAGGAAGGATTGTGGATTGATTAACGGACAGAAAACAGAGAGTAGGAATAAACGAGTCATTTCTGGATTGGCAGGCTGTAACTAGTAGGGTACCGCAAGGATCAGTGCTTGGGCCTCAGCTATTCACAATCTATATCAATGATTTGGATGAGGGGACCAAATGTAATATATCCAAGTTTGCTGATGATACAAAGCTGGGTGGGAATGTAAGTTGTGAGGAGGATGCAAGGAGGCTTCAAGGGGATATAGACAGGCTAAGTGAGTGGGCAAGAACATGGCAAATGGAATATAATGTGGAGAAATGTGAAGTTATCCACTTTGGTAGGAAAAATAGAAACGCAGAGTATTTTTTAAATGGCGAGAGATTGGGAAATGTTGGTGTTCAGAGTGGGTGTCCTTGTACACGAATCACTGAAAGTTAACATGCAGGTACAGCAAGCAATTAGGAAAGCAAATGGTATGTTGGCCTTTATTACAAGAGGATTTGAGTATAAGAGTAAAGATGTCTTACTGCAATTATATAGGGCCCTGGTGAGACCACACCTGGAGTATTGTGTACAGTTTTGGTCTCCTTACCTAAGGAAGGATATACTTTCCATAGAGGAAGTGCAATGAAGGTTCACTAGACTGGTTCCTGGGATGGGGGGATTGTCCTATGAGGAGAGATTGAGTAGACTAGGCCTATATTCTCTAGAAATTAGAAGAATGAGAGGTGATCTCATTGAAACATACAAAATTCTTACAGGGTTTGACAGGGTAGATGCAGGGAGGATGTTTCCCCTGGCTAGGGAGTCTAGAACCAGGGGTCACAGTCTCAAAATAAGGGGTCGGCCATTTAGGACTGAGATGAGGAGAAATTTCTTCACTCAGAGGGTGGTGAATCTTTGGAATTCTCTACCCCAGAGGGCTGTGGAGGATCAGTCGTTGAGCATATTCAAGACAGAGATTGATAGATTTTTGAATATTAAGGGAATCAAGGGATATGGGGATAGTGCAGGAAAGTGGAGATGAGGTAAAAGATCAGCCATGATCTTATTGAATGGCGGAGCAGGCTCGAAGGGCCAAATGGCCTACTCCTGCTCCTATTTCTTATGTTCTTATGATCACTGCCCCCCACCCCCCCCCGCCAGTTTCGTACCTTGGGAACATCATTGACAAACTTACAGATTTTCTGAATATAGGTCATTTATGTAAATCAGAAACAGTTGGAGCCCCAGCACAGATCCTTGAAGCATTTCACTCAGTACTTCTTACCACCTTGACATCACTGTCCTAAACAGTACCCATTGCTTCCTCTCTTTCAGCAATTCTGTATCCACCTCCAAGGTACCTTTATCTGGAACTTTTATCAAAGACTTTCTGGAAGTCTTGTATACTATATCATACAGCTTTCTAATGTGCACTTGGGAGGTTGGTTGCACTTACATGGCCATTTTCATATAGGCACTTCTCAACGTTGTTCCTCTATACTGATTCCATTATTGTATCAGTTACTGATGTAAGATTAATAGGCATGTAGTCACCCAGGTTTGTTTTACCACATGAGCTTGCTTCTAACCCCAGTGGAACCGCCCCTGTATTCAATGGCACCCTCAGGATAACAGTCATAACTTCATAGATTTCACTCCTGGCCTCACTTAGCACCTTCGGGTGTGTAACATCTGTCGCTGGGGGTTATTGGTTTTGATCTCTGAAATTCTGTTATAATGACGATGTTTCTTTTTTGCTCATTGCTCTATTAAAAACATACACACTGTAAAATGTTCCAAAGCTTTGAATGGAATGTTTTAATGTAATGAGAAAGCACACACGCCCACTGCCACAATAACATTAAAAATGAACTGATGGGTGGGTGAGCAACGCTCTGCGAATGGGTCGAAGTGCATGTGCACAGAGCTCCATTGTTGCTGCACCTGGGTGTTGGTCAGTCAGATCAGCGACTGAGGGATCTGCCCACTGCATGTCACAGCCAGCGGATAACAGTATCAGGTCATCTACTGCAATATGGCCGCAGTGATATCCCACTTGGAGTATTTGCCAGGGTTGAAGTATTTGTCACTGTAATGAGATATCAATGTGCCATTTCAGCAAATTACTATAAAATAACCTTATCGCTAATTCACAATAAGGGAGAGGAAATAGTTTTTTTGTAATTGAATCAAAATCGTAATATTTGCAGCACGTCGGATGAGCACAATGCACGAACGATCAGTGCTGAATGATTTCACCAATCCAGTCCACTCCCACCCAAAAATCAATATAAACTTTTACAGTAACCCACTAGAAGGAGCAGAGACGTATTTTCTGAGAGTTTTATCGACTTTTTTTCGTTGCCTGATTGTGCCGGAGTCAGAAACTGAGCCCTGTACCCCGCGAGGGGGCGGGCAGAGAACTCTTCTGAAAACAGCGTGAATCATTTGCTTTCAAGTAAATCTTGGGGGGGGAGAGAGAAAAAAGTACAAGTAAATAAATCTCTGCTGTGGGAAAGGGGACGCAGGTGTTACAAGGTAACCGGCATCCGGAATCAAATCCATTTCCACGATACATTTCTGAAAGTGAAATGTAACAGGAACGGGAATGGTTTAAAAGAAAACCCGGAGTCCTGAAAGCCTGAAGGTAAACTGTGTTTTCCAACATGAATAAGTCCAGGTACATCATAGTTTAGTCATTTGGGGAAAAAAATCTAAAACAGGTTGTAATTTCCACACCATCCAATTAATGCTACGTCTAATGTATTCTGTTTAAAGATCCAATCCCCCCCCCCATTAAATTGCTCTAAAATAATTATTTGTAAGCTACTGTACATTTATTACATCTTTGCTTTGAATGAAATGAAATTTTCAAGCTAGTTACAACTATGTGATACAGAGCCTCAAAATACGGAACACTTAAAAGTCAAACTTACCACTGGTTTTCTCCATGGTTAATTAGGGATCACGATTGCAAGACAATGAAGACGGCGGAGCTACAAGGGCATGGTAAAGAGCAACGCTGACACTGCCTGATCGGGGACACCCAGTTCCTCAGTATCTGAGACAGTGAGCATCCTCCTAAAGTTTCTCTCAACTTTGGTCTCCCAAGAGCCACAATCAGGGAGAACCCGCTCTGGGTCCTAGCGCCCGCTGATAACTCACACAAACAGCGGTGGGCATTGCTGTTCATGCATTGCTGGAATGGCGAGAACACGTTCCAAAGTTACTCAATGTAATTTACTTGACCAACTCTCAGGGAATGAACGCATATTTATAATACAGACAGTGATTAGGGTCGGTAACCGACGGGAACAAATGCAAATAAAAACATATTATCGTTTCAGTCATTTTACTCCGTTTCTACACAGAAAATAAAACGTTTAAGTCAATCACAACGTTCTTATACAAAAGAAGATGGTATAATCCTCAACTTTAAAATCGGAAAACTGGGTCAACCCATGTACACCTCAACTCCAGAAAAGTTGCCATTTTTACTGTCTATTCTAATCCCATTTTCCAGCACTTGGTCCGTAGCCTTGTATGCTATGGCGTTTCAAGTGCTCATCTAAATGCTTCTTGAATGGTGTGAGGGTTCCTGCCTCTACCATCCTTTCAGGCAGTGAGTTCCGGATTCCAACCACCCTCTGGGTGAAAAAGTTTTTCCTCAAATCCCCTCTAAACCTCCTGCGTCTTACCTTGAAACTATGCCCCCTGGTTATTGACCCCTCTACTAAGGGGAAAAGTTCCTTTCTATCTACCCTATCTATGCCCCTCATAATTTTGTACACCTCAATCAGGTCCCCCCTCAGCCTTCTCTGCTCTAAGGAGAACAACCCCAGCCTGTCCAGTCTCTCTTCATAGCTGAAGCGCTGCAGCCCAGGTAACATCCTGGTGAATCTCCTCTGCACCCTCTCCAATGCAATCACATCCTTCCTATAGTGTGGCGACCAGAACTGCACACAGTATTCCAGCTGTGGCCTAACTAGCATTTTGTACAGCTCCATCATAACCTCCCTGCTCTTATATTCAATGCCTTGGCTAATGAAGGCAAGTATCCCATATGCCTTTTTAACCACCTTATCTACCTGTCCTGCTGCCTTCAGGGATCTATGTACATGTACACCAAGGTCCCTCTGATCCTCTGTCTTTCCTAGGGTCCTACCATTCATTGTGTATTCCCATGCCTTGTTAGTCCTCCCAAAATGCATCACCTCACACTTTTCAGGGTTAAATTCCATTTGCCACTGTTCTGCCCATCCAACCAACTCATCTATATCGTCCTGTAGCCTGAGGCTTCCCTCCTCGCTATTTACCACCCCACCAATTTTTGTGTCATCTGCAAACTTACTGATCATACCTCCTACATTCATATCTAAATCATTAATGTACACTACAAACAGCAAAGGACCCAGCACCGATCCCTGCAGTACACCACTGGACACAGGCTTCCAGTCACAAAAACAACCTTCGACCATCACCCTCTGCCTCCTGCCACTAAGCCAATTTTGGATCCAATGTGCCAAATTGCCCTGGATCCCATGGGCTCTTACCTTCTTGACCAGTCTCCCATGCGGGACTTTTCAAAAGCCTTACTGAAGTCCATGTAGACCACATCAACTGCACTACCCTCATCCACACACCGAGTCACCCCCTCGAAAAATTCAATCAAATTGGTCAATCATGATCTCCCCCTGACAAAGCCATGCTGACTATTCTTGATTAATGCTTGCCTCTCCAAGTGGAGACTAATTCTGTACCTCAGAATTTTTTTCATTGAAAAACAAACTGTACCTAGAATCATAGACTCATAGAAATTTACGGCGCAGAAGGAGGCCATTCGGCCCATCATGTCTGTGCTGGCAAAATGTATTTCTGATGACTGGTATGGCATTGGCAGAATGGTTGGCA
The DNA here is from genome assembly GCA_030390025.1 of Squalus acanthias. Lineage (NCBI taxonomy): Eukaryota > Metazoa > Chordata > Chondrichthyes > Squaliformes > Squalidae > Squalus > Squalus acanthias. The sequence goes on along the minus strand of CM059427.1, from coordinate 146,470,732 downwards.
GGGGACCAAGCATGCTGTCATCCTGAGAGAGTACTAAAACTTGTAATTACTGTTCTGTGACTTTATTGTGATTATTCTTTTACACTTTGTTGCTCCTGCTTTTGCCTTAATGTCATCTCCTGGTCTTTTGATTGGCCGATAGCTCCCAATTTTTATTTTAGCTTTGATTTTCTGACTTCGTATATCCTTTTCATGCTGCATGGTGACAGCTTCCATTGTTCACAAGGAACGGCCATCAAATACATTGGTGGCAATTTTCATCTACTGACTGGCCACTGGTTGCCTGAGGCCCGCCTGACTCAATTTTCAAGCAGGCCTCGAAATGGGCAGCCAGTGCACCCACCTGAAACAGGAGGAGCCTAATTAAAATATTTAAATGGGTTGTAGGACCCGGGCGCAATTTTCAGGTACCAAGGGGTGACTCTGCGCACACTCCACCCATTGGTTACTAGACATAGAGCGGTCTAACTAGTGATCCTTAAAGGAACCACTGAAGGCCGCTACAAAAATGCTTTCATAAGACCCGTGGCACTCATTTATGAGGGGCCAGGAGGAGAAAGATCCCTCAAAAATCTTCTGGCCTGGTGCTGGCCCTTCCATGCCCACTCACCGGGATGGCCTCCCTTCCCCTTTATGTGCGCACTTCTGGATCAGCTCCATGGAGGAGTCGCCAGATTTCCTATCCCCTCAATTGGTGAGCTACTGTCAGCGCTCATTGAGTGCTGGTAGCTTGCCGGTATTATGCAGATGAGGCCCGACCATGAAAGTGGTTCAGGACACCTGTTGGTGCCATTGGGCGGGGGTAACAGTTGCCCCACACACCGTGGACACCATTTGCACCACAATAGAAAATCGGCCCCATTATGTCATCTGCACAAATCACACTGGATGTTGAGGCTTACAGATTCTTAAAACTTCTGGTCAACATTCTTTGGATGCCACTTTTGCATTTTGTACAGGAGGAGATTGAACTTTTGACCATAAGAATAATGGTGGAAATTGATTAACTATAATTAGCAAGTTCTGCTGGATGATATGGCATGGACATTTGATCTTGGTCAAGGTTTAACTTTAATAGATCAATAACCCCCTCTTCCCAATGATGTTATCCTGACAGTAGTTTTGGAACTACTTTCAACAAAATAATACTATAGTTATATAGTGTCTTTCACATCAACAGGTCTCATACACTGCAATTTTTCAAATGCAGTGAATATTGTTATGTTAAAAAGAAAAACTTGCATTTATATAGTGCCTTTCACGACCTCAGGATGTCCCAAAGAGCTTTACAGCCAATGAAGTACTTTTTGAAGTGTAGTCACTGTTGTAATGTTGGCAAATGCAGCAGCCACCTACATCCTGGACTGGAGCCCGAGGTGAATGTTTTTTGGTGGTATTAGATAAGGAAGGAATGTTGGCCAGGTCACTGCGTACTTTTTGTTGTTTAACGTTGGCAAGAATGAGGCTATTCTGTTCGATTCCTGCAAAAAATCTCTGTTCCCCTCAGCCGTAGATGTTTAGCTGCTGATTCCTTCTCCTTCCTGTATGTCCAGTGAAGTTCAATCCAAGGGTACGCAATCTCAACATCATTCTCAACCCTGAGCTAAGTCTCAAATCCTACATCCAATCCATCACCGAGTCTGTCTATTTCCACCTCTAAACTATCACATGTCTCTGCCTCTACTTTACCCTGTTGTCACTGAAACTGTCATTCATGTCTGTGTCATCTCCAGACTCAATTTTTCTCATGCATTTCCTCACCAGCCTTCTGAAATGCACCCCACAAAAATGCCAACTCATCTAGACTTCCATGTCCTAGACCACACAAAATCCCACTCACCTATTCGTTATCCTTGTCTTTATCAACCTCCATTGCCTCCCCATCCCTCAGTGCATTGACTTCAAAATTCTCTTTCTTGTCTACAAATTCCTTCATTGTCTTTCTTGAATTTTCTTTCTCTTCTGTATTTCACTTTGGAGTTCTCCTTACATTAATTAGTTTCTTTTTGAACTGATGCATTTTCTACCTGGTTTTCAAAATCTTTTATTGAGCTCCTCTTTATGCTGCGATGTTCAGTCACCTACTCCATTCTTTACCTAATATTTTAAGCTTCTTGGTGTTGCATGCATGTGCTATTTAAACACACCCAGCAAGCCTGATGGAACGTTCTTCTATCGCCAGCTCTCTGCACTCTACATATTTTGCCACTCCTTTCTATCTGTTACATCGGTCTTTACAAATTAGTATTAAATGCATAATTATTTTTGCCAAAAAATGCTTCACTTAAGTCGGAATTTTATAATGAAGTCAATTATACAAATTAATCAATCAATCAATCACCAATTCAAAAACAAAAGAAAATCAACAATACATCTTTCACCCAACTGATCAGATTTTAGAAAATTAGCAGCTATTATTAGATGATTGATTGTGTCTCATGCAGAGAGCATTCTAAGCAGAATAATGTCATGCCTAGATTAGTAATTCAACTCAATACAAGTGAATAGGAAATAGGTTGATTCAGAACTTTGCTAGTATCAGAGTTAAGTTTGGATCCAGGTATATGTTGTTCTGGAGTTGATGTAGCTATTGCTGAATATGATGTTCAGTTAGTTATGTTACACATATTATTAAAATAATTATTCTCACTGCCCCCACTACTGTTATTACTTCTGCGAACTGTTATAGATTTGTGAGTTGTTCAGTTACATCCATAATGTGATCTTTCCTTTACCCAGTACATTGCCAAACCAAGACTCTCCATTCAGTTTTCATTTCCTACCTCTGAGCCATGAACCCTTACCATCATAGCCATTCTTTCCAAGTTTATTAAAGGAAAGGCCATACTTGTAGTCTGGGTAAAAAAGATAGATATTTGTTGTAATACACAGTGCTTCCACTGACTTGTTAAAGCAGTTAACTAACTTTGCCAGCCTGAGAAAGGAATATCATGAATGCCATGAGTTTGGTACTGGGACCCCTCGTGGAGGAGCAGTATATAACAAATAATCTCCCAAACATGTGCAAACAGTTGAGGAAGGATTATTGATACCATGATAAGGCCATAAACAAATGGATCCCTTTCTGTCAAATATAATGATGGCCAAATGTCCTTATTTATTCAATAGCAAAATACTGCGGATGCTGGAAATCTGAAATAACAACAGAAAATGCTGGAAAGACTCAGCAGGTCAGGCAGCATCGAGGAGAGAGAAACAGAGTCAACGTTTCGAGTCGGGGACTCTTCATCAGAACTGGAAAAGGTTAGAGAAGAGAGATTTTTAAGCAGGGGCAGGGAGGAGGGGAGGAAAGAACAAAGGGAAGGTCTGTGATAGGATGGAAGGCAGGAGAGATTGATTGACAAAAGGGTTGATAGAGCAAGGCAAAAGGAGAGCTAATGGGACAAGTTAAGAAACAAAAGATGACTCTAGATGAGGTGTGACTCCCACAGCTACCTGGACTACACTTCCTCCCACCCCGCTTCCTGTAAGGACTCTATTCCATTCTGCCAGTTTCTCCATCTCCGCCGCATCTGTTCTGACGATGCCACCTTCTATACCAGTATGTCTTCCTTTTTCCTCAACCGAGGATTCCCCTCTACCGTGGTTGACATGGCCCCCTACCGTGTCCGTTCCATTTCCTGCACTTCTGCTCTCACCCCTTCCCTTCCCCCCCAGAAACATGATAGGGTTCCCCTTGACTTCACCTTTCACTCCACCAGCCTCCACATTCAACGGATCATCCTGCGCCATTTCCGCCACCTCCAGTGTGATCCCACCACCAAACACATCTTCCCCTCCCCCCCCTTTCAGCATTCCAAAGGGACCGCTCCCTCTGCGACACCCTGGTCCACTCCTCTATCACCCCCAACACCCCTTCCCCTTCGCCCGACACCTTCCCATGCAAGCGCAGGAGATGCAACACCTGCCCTTTTACTTCCTCCCTTCCCACCGTCCAGGGTTCCAAACACTCCTTCCAGGTGAAACAGCGATTTACTTGTACTTCTTACAATTTAGTATACTGTATTCACTGCTCATGATGTGGTCTCCTCTACATTGGGGAGATCAAACCTCCATTCAGTCCGCAAGCGTGACCCCGAGCTTTCGGTCGCCTGTCACTTTAATTCTCCGCTCCACTCCCACTCTGATCTCTCCATCCTCGGCCTCTTACAAAGTTCCAACAAAGCTCAACGTAAGCTCAAGGAACAGCACATCATATTTCGATTAGGCATTTTACAGCCTTCTGGACTTAACATTGAGTTCAACAATTTCAGACTATAACCTGTATTTCTTTATATATATTTTTTTCTCTTGTTTTCTCACATGGCAGCTGTTGATGATTCTGCCATCATCATTCACACCTCATCTAGAGTCACCTTTTGTTTCTTAACTTGTCCCATTACCTCTCCTTTTGCCTCGCACCATCATCCCTTTTGTCATTCAATCTCTCCTGCCTTCCATCCTATCACAGACCTTCCCTTTGTTCTTTCCTCCCCTCCTCCATACCCCTGCTTGAAAATCTCTCTTCTCTAACCTTTTCCAGTTCTGACGAAGGGTCCCCGACTCAAAACGTTGACTCTGTTGCTCTCTCCTCGATGCTGCCTGACCTGCTGAGTGTTTCCAGCATTTTCTGTTGCCCTTATTTATTGCTGCGCTAACACCCATTTTGCAAAGGACTAAATAAATCTTCAGAAGTCAATGATTTTTACCTAAGAAATGAATAAGAAAACGAACACTAAGTGTGAAAAGTTAAAGCCAGGCACTGAAGGACTTTCCAAAAATAGATACCAGGAGTCTCTGTAGTCATAAAACTTAAAAGCAATTAAGTTATGGCACCAACCTCTTGTGTAAGCAGAAACTATCCAATTCCTGTGCAACACAAAAAAAATCACTGATTTCACAACAAAGATTATCAGGGAGCACATCACTGCTCTTTAGGGGCTGAAACCACTTTGTAAGGCTGCAGCAACTGGAACTTGATACTGGTCAGCTGGGGAAACAGTCCACAATTACAACATATTTACAGCTTTTGAAAACCTTGTATACATTCAATGCTGAACTGTTTGAAAAAACATACTAGATAACCAGAATCAGCCCAGGTACCGGATAAGTGTTTATCAGAATTACCTACGGTGGTAGTATTTACTCTACAAAATAGGCACTTGCGTAACTATTATTTTCATATATTTTGCTAAGGTTCTTAGATGTAGAGAAGATATAGAATTTTTTCAAAATCTTGGAAACATTCAATTGTCCTTTTTGTATCTCCCCAAATTATACTTCTTTTATAAGAGGCTTTTTTTTAAATTTAAAAAGTGGAAAACAAAGTATAGATTTCCAATTCAATCATGATTCAAAGGTTTGTAGGGTCATACAGTCTTATTTTTATTTGAGTTATCTATCACATACATCTGTATTAATGAAGGCACCTGGCAGTTTATAAACAGGGTCTTGGGGGCTGAAGGCTAAGGCATGGTTGCCAATTCTGCTGTCTCAAATTGATCCTTGTATCCCCATAGCAAGGAGGCTGGGGAACCCTTGATGATAGTTACTTTATTTCATTATTGATTTCCTGTGAATCTGCTAGGCTATTGTGTCAATTTGTAAGACTGGTTGGCCAATTTTTATCCCATCTGACTGGCGGGAATGGGACGGTAGCATGATCAAAATAGCAGTGCAGCACTTACTGCCCTGTTCTGGGTTGTTCTCATCTTGGTTGAGGCCTTGAAATGGCAGACCAGGCGCCTGCTGAAAACAGGCGTAAGCCTCATTAGCCCATGCAACGTGTGTCCTTTGAGGGGCTGCTGCAGGCCACTCTCAGAAAAACTTTTTAAAAAGTGCTTCTCCTGTGTCCCCAAAGATCTATCCCCATGGCCCTCTCCCGGGGTAGTCCATGGTGGAGCCATCGGATTTCCCATCCATTCCGATCAGCGAGCTGCTCCAAATGTGCATGCAGCTCGCCGACAGAATGGTAATGAAGCCTGACCATGAAAATCAATCACTCCGCCCACTGCTCGCCCAATGTCTGTCAAATCCAGAACCTGAGAAGATGAAGTAATCAAGTGCAACTTAATAAACTACTTGCAAAAACTGGTGTGGACCCATCGTCCTCCACCTTGTGCTATTCACCAGCAGCAGTTTCAGCTTGACATTTTGAAATCGAATAAGATAATGTTCTGAATTCAGGTCTGACAGAGATATCGCTTGGGTTCAGTGGTGCCAGTCACTCCCTTGAGTGGTATGAGTATCTATGGGAGCTTCTATGGGAGCTGACTCACACTACCCTATATCTATTTATATGATAGTGTAATCTGGGAATGTAACAAAAGCATCCCCTTGTGATTTAGATTGAATACATGTCTTTTGTATATGTATATCTTTAATCTGACAGTGGGCTGAGTCAACACTGGATGAGACAAAGTTTAATTGAATCATTAAGCTGCTTTATTTCACCGTAAGGTGAAACATACAGGGCAATAAGTATGATCAGAGTCACTTAGTTCAAATGGTGCAATTTATATTTCTGTAATAACACAAAATAAAGAACACATATCGCTACCCCCACTTCGGTGGGTTAGCTTACTTAAATTAAACAGACCCTCTCCCCAAGAGCAGGGTCCACAAGCCAAACGTGGCAATGACCCATGTAAGGGGTTCGCGTGGCTCTGTGCTTAGCCTGGGTGCTAGTGCGGGGTTAGGCCTTGTTGCCTGTTCTGGTCTCCAGCCAGCCTGGTGACACTAGACACCTGTGAGTGGTTCGACCCACTCGCCCTTACGGTTCTGACACTGGACTTAGGTGCGAGAGCAATAATGCAGAGAAAAACTCAGGTAGACCCGGTTGAATAGTGCGAAATGGAAAATCTTTATTGCATATTATTCAAGATTACGAAATACATGTCATAAGCACAGATTAATGACAGTACAAACTTACATACATTTATGCAACTAGGTTTAGGGAAACGAGGAGCGCACGACACATCGTAAAAGGGGACACACATTATAATTATCCTTAAAACATAAAAACCCTCCCCTATCAATACCTGTCCTAATCTAGATCTGTAGGATCGAGACTCATGCTCACCACTCGTGATAACTCGGAGAATTCCGAAACTCTGCTCGGATGTTTTCACCACAGCACCTGACTATCCACGTGTTGATCAGGGGTCTCTGTACCCCACTTGTTTACTCGCTTCTGCTCCGGCTAGCAGGCTGGACCGTCTGCTGTCATGAAGATCTGTGTTGACCTCGGATTCCTGATCAAAACCTACAAAGTTCACTTATTTCGGGCGCGGTCGGGGTTTACTGACCGCGGCGGCACGTGCGGTCGTCTTCTTCTTCTTGTCTTGTTTCGTCTCGTCGGGCCTTCGGTTCCAACACCGTTTACCGACTTCTCGGGATGGTGCGCCCGCTTACCGGCCTTCGCAGACCAGCTCTCCACAGATCTTCGCAGCAAGCCACGAGGTTGACTCCCGGAAAATTCACGGATCAGAGAAGCGAGTCAAAGGAATAAGAGTCGAGCGAATAAGAGCAAGATGGATGTTTGGACACTACAGTTATAGTACTGTAATTCCTTATCTCCCGCCCAATCTTAATGTTCATCTTTTGTTATGGTTTGGCGCTCAAACTTCTTGTATGGGGTGGTACTTGTCGTTAATGGGTTTCGGTGATACTTGTAACTGTCTGAGTACCCGTTAATATTTCTCCCCTTGTGGAACCGGCTAGGAGTCTCCCTGGAGGGGTTTTGGGGGCCTCCGATTCTTGTTGTGAGTACCCGCGAACGGCTCTCTCATCGTAGAGCCGTGGGGAATTTGCGTATCAATGTCTTTTGGATGGGCCCCTAATTGCCCAGTACAATAGCTCTCATTTGTGCATGGAAAACCCGATTCCAGCACTTATATTCCTTGCTTGGGTGTTAAAATGCAAAACGATCTCGTCTTGTCTTATCTCAATATGCTGAGTCCTGTCCGATCTTGCTGAAATGTTTATTGAAACGCCATCTTGTCTGCCTGCTAAAAGTCTAGAACCTTCTGCCACGAGGCGTGGCGGCCATTTTACAGGCTTCTGTGTCCTGTTTAATCATGACAGCATTTCGTTGAAATAAAACTGATGAAACGAATCTGCTCTGTCTCGTTATTTCGAATCGCGATAATTGCGAATTTTACAGTCCCTCCTGTTGATGCGAATAACTCCGCTTATCGTATCAATTAAAAGTGGTGGTGAACAAATATTATCTCGATTCTCCATATCCAAATACTCCCTTAACTTAAACTATCTAGGGTCTCTGTGTCGTCCTTATTTCCCAGGGAAAAATTACATTCTTATAAAACCGTGGGCAGTATTTGCCTTTAACTTACACCGCGTGTTTGTCCTCCATGTGTAACAGGCCGATGCCTCTTACACCACCTGTTTATGCATGTGTTCTTTTTTTTTTATTCAGGAAAAGAAAAACCAAACAATCAAACAACCAAAATTCAACAACACCAAATCAAAATAATCAAAACCACTCTTAAACATATAGGGGTAAAAATTCAGTTGGTTGCGCCTCCCGTTAGCGCCTTAAGAGGGCGCTAATGGGGCGCAAAGCCGCTAACGCCCGGGCGCAGCGATGTTTGCGCCGCTCGGGAACTTAACTAGAGATTGTGCGGCGGCGCTAAACTTTACCGCTGCGACCACCTGCGCGCGCAGATTGTGACGTCATTCCATGGTGCAACGCCCTTGTGGCGCCCCGGAGCGGAAATTGAGTGGCGCCCCCTGCCTTACCGCCTGGCGCATCCAACGACCAGAAGACTGGAACGCTATCAATCGCTGTGGGGCTGGGGGGGGGGGGCGCTATTTAAAGGGGGCCTCTTTGAACTACGCATTCTGAGAGAGAGAGAGAGAGACTTCTGGAGAGATTCAACTTTGTGTGAAGGAGTTTTGGGTACTGAGCAGCACTTTGCAGGTTCATTTTGATTTGCCATTCCTTGTATCGATTTAGCAGAGACTGTGGGAGCTGCACTCTGAGCTCTTTGCCTGGTACTCTCCATTGTTCTTTCCAGCACATTTGATGTGCAAGTCTCTCCAGGCCGAGATTCAAGGCTGCAATGAACAGGATGTGGATGGAAAGCAAGATTAACCATCCCCTTTAAGAACTGGCCCGTGCCATTGTGTGTGTGTTCCATTGCTGACTGACATTACATGAGCTTCGCCAGCGCTCTGAGTTAGCGCCTCACTCCTTGGCCTTTGCGCCTTAAGACAGGTGTGCAGCGCCTGATTTAGCGCTCCACTCACCTCCCGGGGCGGTAAAAGTGAAGTTTCCAGTCAGTGCCGATAATTAGCGCCAGGCGCTAATATTTGCGTCCAGACGATATTTGCGCCCCAAATGGGGCGCAACCTAATTTTTCCCCCATAGAGTTCCAAACTTAGTTACAGGTTCTAAGAAAAATAACAATCAGTAAACAATTTCGAGACACACATGAAAAAAAACTGGAGTGACGTCATTCTGGCCGTTTACGCGGCGCTTTCTTTGTGCACGCGCACGTAACGCTCTCGCCACTCTCCCGTGTTTTCCTGTTTGGTGAGGCGCTTGCCCCTCTTGCAGTGCACGACCAATAGGTACACTACAATTATTACCTGGCATACAACTAAAATGTGGGAGGCTATTCTAATCCAGGAGGGCACTTCAATGTTGGTGAACAGATCCCACCACGGCGGGATTACTATGTCTAGGATCTCTGACCCTATCTCGACGGTCTTTTGCTCAAGGGTATAAAAATGTTTCTGTGAAACCGCAACGGCTTTCAAAAGTTTGGTGAGGTGTTCAGGGAGAGGGGGAATGAGGTATCCGAAACGCGCGACGAATCGCTGCAAGTCGGTAAAATTCTCTTTTACTGTTAGATGAACAGTGGATGGTTCAGGGATCGGACAATTCGCTGCTGTGCCACTTGAACTTCAGCCCTGGGTTTAAAACAGAAACTGCTGTCACTCACCGGACACTGGCTGCGGTTTCCATGCTGGTAGTGTTGCGCTGCAGTGGTAACACAATATGTTCCACCCCCTATGTATGCCACCTGCGGAGGCACATGATCTTGTGCCATTGCCTCCATGGTGCAATTCATGGGCTTGGCGCAAGCCGTTCTGAACCCGCACTGTGGTGATAAAAAGGCATTCAAGTGCTGGGGACACAGGATTATGTGTGCTCCCCGGCCACGACAACCAGACAGATCTGCTGGAATGTCAAATTATCTTTCATTGTCAACAGGTTGCTGGTTTTAGATACCCTGTATAAAATCTAATACAAACTTGTCTGCCCTGTAGTAAATTTAATCCCTTAAAAAAATTAACTTACATTCTTAAAATGTGTTTTAAAATAACATATATTGGGACTAGTTCTGGGGCAGGAGGGACCTATACTGGCTGAAGCCAGTCTTCAGCCAATTCGATTCACTCCACGTGATATCAAGAAATGGTTGAGTGCACTGGATACAGCAAAGGCTATGGGCCCCGACAACATCCCAGCTATCGTGCTGAAGACTTGTGCTCCAGAACTAGCTGCGCCTCTAGCCAAGCTGTTCCAGTACAGCTACAACACTGGCAGCTATCCGACAATGTGGTAAACTGTCCAGGTACGTCCTGTCCACAAAAAGCAGGACAAATCCAATCCAACCAATTACCGCCCCATCAGTCGACTCTCAATCATCAGCAAAGTGATGGAAGGTGTCATCGACAGTGCTATCAAGCAGCACTTACCAATAACATGCTCACTGATGCCCAGTTTGGGTTCCACCAAGACCACTCAGCTCCCGACCTCATTACAGCCTTGGTCCAAACATGGACAAAGGAGCTGAATTCCAGAGATGAGGTGAGAGTGACTGCCCTTGACATCAAGGCAGCATTTGACCGATGTGGCATCAAGGAGCCTTAGTAAAACTGAAGTCAATGGGAATCGGGGGGAAATCTCTCCACTGGCTGGAGTCATACCTAGCACAAAGGAAGATGGTTGCGTTGGTTGAAGGTCAATCATCACAGCCCCAGGACATCGCTGCAGGAGTTCCTCAGGGCAGTGTCCTAGGCCCAATCATCTTCAGCTGCTTCATCAATGACCTTCCCTCCAACATAAGGTCAGAAATGGGGATGTTCGCTGATGTCTGCACAGTGTTCAGTGCCATTCACAACTCCTCAGATAATGAAGCAATCCATGCCCGCATGCAACAAGACTGGACGACGTTCAAGCTTGGGCTGATAAGTGGCAAGTAACATTCGCGCCACAGAAGTGCCAGGCAATGACTATCTCCAACAAGCGAGAGTCTAACCACCGCCCCTTGACATTCAATGGCATTACATCGCCGAATCCCCCACCATCAACATCCTGGGGGTCACCATTGACCAGAAACTTAACTGGACCAGCGACATAAATACTGTGGCAACAAGAGCAGGTCAGAGGCTAGGTATTCTGCGGCAAGTGTCTCACCTCCTGACTCCCCAAAGCCTTTCCACCATCGACAAGGCACCAGTAAGGAGTGTGATGGAATACTCTCCACTTGCCTGGATGAGTGCAGCTCCAACAACACTCAAGAAGCTCGACACCATCCAGGACAAAGCAGCGTGCTTGATTGGCACCCCATCCACCACCTTAAACATTCACTCCCTCCACCACTGGCGTACCGTGGCTGCAGTGTGTCCCATCTACAAGATGCACTGCAGCAACTCGCCAAGGCTTCTTCGGCAGCACCTCCCAAACCCGCGACCTCTTCCACCTAGAAGGACAAGGGCAGCAGGCACATGGAAACACCACCACCTCCAAGTTCCCCTCCAAGTCACACACCATCCTGACTTGGAAGTATATTGCCGATCCTTCATCATCGCTGAGTCAAAATCCTGGAACTCCCTTCCTAACAGCACTGTGGGAGTATCTTCGCCACACGGACTGCAATGGTTCAAGAAGATGGCTCACCACCACCTTCTCAAGGGCAATTAGGGATGGGCAATAAATGCTGGCCTTGCCAGCGACGCCCACATCTCACAAACGAGTAAAAAAAATACAAGCCAGACAGGTTGCACCTGAACAGGGCTGGGACCAATGTCCTCACAGGGTGGTTAACTAGTGCTCTGGGGTCGGGTTTAAACTAATTTGGCAGGGTAAAGGGAACCAGGATGTAGCAACAGAGAGGAGAGACAAGGTGCATAGAAAACTAAGAGGGACAAACAGCAACAGAATAAAGAACAGTGTATAAAGAGCAGAAATTAGATGTAGGAAAAAAGCAAAGTAGCCTAGCATGATGTTGGAATGCATGTGTGTTAATATGAGGAGTGTTACAAATAAGGTGGGTGAGCTGCAGGCACGAGTTCTTACATGGGTTATGATATAGTGGCTATAATGGAGACCTGGCTTAAACATGGGCAGGAATGGAAACTAAACATTCCTGGCTACAATGTATTCTGGAAGGATAGGGAAGAAGAAAAGAAAGTGGCGGTGGGGTGGGTCGGGGGGTGGCAGTATTGATCAATGATAATATTACAGTTCTACAGAGGGACAGTATACTAGAGGGTTCAAAGACTATATCTACTTGGTTAGAGTTAAGGAATAAAAAGGAGCTGTTACATTGCTGATTGTTTACTTTCGACCACCAAATATTGAGAAGGAGATAGATGAGCAAATCTGCAGGCAAATTTCAGAGAAATGTAAAAAGACAGAGAAATAATAGTGGGGGACTTCAACTACCCTAATATAGACTGGGGAAAAAACAATGTAAAGGGCAAGGAGGGTTAAAAATTCATAAAATGTGTTCAGGAGAACTTTCTTAATCAATGTGTTTCTAGCTCAACGAGAAAGGAAGCAGTGCTGGATCTAGTTCTAGGGAATGAAGCAGGGCAAGTGGAGTGTGTTTCAGTGGGAGAACATCTAGGTAATAATGATCATAATATAATTAGATTTAAAGTAGTTACGGAAAGGGGCAAAGAAAAATCAACGGTGAAAATACCAACTGGAAGAGAAACATTCCAGTGATTAGAGAAAGGATCTGGCACAGGTGGACTGGAAACAAGACTGGCCAGGAAAACAGTAAATGAGCAACGGCAGACCTTCAAGGCAGAGATAGTTCGGGTACAAACCCCGCATATTCCCATGAGGAGGAAAGATGGGGCACCCAAAGCTAGAGCTCCCTGGATGACAAAGGAAATAGAGGTTAAAATAAAACAGATAAAGGAGGTTTATGACAAATGTCAGGTACAGAATACAATAGAAAACCAGGCAGAATACAGAGAGTGCAGGGGGAAATTGATAAAGGATATAAGAAGGGTAAAGAGAGAGTATGAGAAAGATTAGTGGGTAACATAAAAGGGAACCCAAACATGTAAAAGTAAAAAGATAGTTAAATGAATGGTGGGGCTGATTAGGGAAAAAAAAGAGAATGTTCTTGTGGAGGCAGAGGGCATGCCTGAGGTACTGAATGAATTCTTTGCATCTGTCTTCACAACAGAAGAGGATGAAGTTAATGTCACAGTAGAGGAGGAGGGAGTAGAGATATTGGATAGAATAAAAAGATAGAAAGGAGGTGCTGAATAAGCTGGTATCACTCAAAGTTAACAAGTCACCCAGTTCAGGTGGGATCCATCCTAGGTTGCTGAGAGAAGCTAGGGTGGAGATAGCAGAAGCTCTGACCATAATCTTTCACTCCTCCTTGGATATGGGAATGGTGCCAGGGGACTGGAGGATTGCAAATGTTACACCCTTGTTAAAAAAAGGGGAGAGGAATAAACCTGGTAACTACAGGCCAATGAGTCTAACATCAGTGGTGGGAAAACTGCTAGAGACCACTGTTAAGGATAAAATTAATTCTCAATTGGAGAAGAATGGGTGAATAAGGGACAGCCAGCACGGATTGTGTCTTACTAACTTGATTGAGTTCTTTGATGAAGTAACAGAGAGGGTTGGTGAAGGTCGTGCAGTAGATGTTGTATATATGTACTTTAAAAAGGTATTTGATAAAGTAACTCATAACAGACTCATATTCAGAAAATAGAAGCACATGGTATTAAAGGGACGGTGGTAACTTGGGTATGTAATTGGCTAAGGGATAGGAGGTAGAGAGTAGTGGTGAATGGATGTTTTCCTGACTGGAGAGAAGTATGCAGTGGGGCTCCCAGGAGTCAGTATTATGACTATTGCTTTTCTTGTTATGTATAAATGACCTGGACTTGGATATAGGGAGTACAATTTCAAAGTTTGCGGATGATACAAAACTTGGCAACTAGTAAATCTTCTTCTTAGGCAGTCCCTCGGAACTGAGGATGACTTGCTTCCACACTAAAAATGAGTTCTCAGGTGACTGATGAGTCCAATGCGGGACCTACACTCTGTCACAGGTGGGGCAGACGGTGGTTGAAGGGGCGGGTGGGCGGGGTGCTTGGGTTGATGTGCACTCCTCCGCTGTTTGCGTTTGGCTTCCGCTTGCTCCCGGCGAAGAGACTCGAGGTATTCGGCGCCTTCCCGGATGCTTCTCCTCCACTTTGTGCGGTATTGGGCCAGGGATTCCTAGGTGTCGGTGGGGATGTTGCACTTTTTCAAGGAGGCTTTGAGGGTGTCCTTGAAGTGTTTCCTCTGCCCACCTGGGGCTCTCTTGCCGTGTCGGAACTCCGAGTAGAGCGCTTGTTTTGGGAGTCTCGTATCGGGCATGCGGACGATGTGGCCCGTCCATCGGAGCTGATCGAGCGTGGTCAAAGCTTCGATGCTGGGGATGTTGGCCTGAGCGAGAACACTGACGTTGGTGCAGCCTATCCTGCCAATGGATTTGCAGGATCTTGCGGAGGCAGTGTTGGTGGTACCTCTCCAGTGCTTTGAGGTGCCTGCTGTACATGGTCCATGTCTCTGAAGCATACAGGAGGGCGGGTATCACTACTGCTCTGTAGACCATGAGCTTGGTGCTGGGTTTGATGTCCTGGTCTTCAAACATTCTCTTCCTCAGGTGACCGAAGGCTGCCCTGGCACACTGAAGGCGGTGTTGGACTTCGTCATCAATGTCTGCCCTTGTTGACAGTAGGCTCCCGAGGTATGGAAAGTGGTCCACGTTGTCAAAGGCCTCATCATGGATTTTGATAATCGGGGAGCAGTACTGTGTGGCAGGGCAGGTTGGTAGAGGACCTTTGTCTTACGGATGTTTAGTGTAAGGCCCATGCTCTCGTACGCTTCGATGAAGGTGTTGACGATGGTTTGGAGTTCGGCCTCAGAGTGTGCGCAGACGCAAGCATCGTCTGCATACTGTAATTTGATGACAGAGGATGGGACGACCTTGGATCTGGACTGGAGACGACGGAGATTGAACAGTTTCCCGTTTGTTCTGTAAATGAGCTCCACTCCAGCTGGTAGCTTACTGAGGGTGAGATAGAGCATTGTAGCCAGGAAGATCGAGAAGAGCGTTGGTGCGATGACACAGCCTTGCTTGACCCCGGTCCATACGTGAATTGGATCTGTGGTGGAACCGTTGGTCAGGATCATGGCTTGCATGTCGTCTGTGAAGCAGGCGGAGGATGGTGACAAACTTTTGAGGGCAGCCGAATTTGAGGAGGACACTCCATAATCCCTCATGGTTGATGGTGTCGAAGGCCTTTGTGAGGTCAAAGAAGGCCATGTACAGCGGTTGGTGCTGTTCCCTGCATTTCTCTTGTAGTTGACGCGGGTGAAGATCATGTCCATTGTGCCCCTTAGTGGGCGGAATCCGCATTGCGACTCTGGGAGGAGCTCTTCAGCCACTGGGAGAAGGCGATTCAGGAGGATTTTTGCGATGACTTTCCCTGTGGCAGACAGCAGGGAGACTCCTCTGTAATTACCGCAATCGGACTTTTCACCTTTCTTGAAGATGGTCACGATTACGGCATCTCTGAGATCGCCTGGCATGCTCTTCTCCTTCCAAATAAGAGAAACTAGTTCATGTATTTGCGCCAATAGTGCTTCTCCGCCATGTTTTACCGCCTCGTTGAGGATTCCATCTGCTCCTGAGGCTACGTTGAAAGTTCCTTTATACGTAATAAATAGTGAGCAGGATAGTAGCAGACTTCAGGAGGACTTAGACAGACTGGTGAAATGGGCAAACACATGGCAGATGCAATTTAATGCAGATAAGTGTGAAATGATGCACTTTGGGAGGAACAACATGGAGAGGCAGTACAATCTAAACAGTTCTATTTTGAGCAGGTTGCAAAAGCAGAGGAACCTGGGGGTGTATATTCACAAATCTTTGAAGGTGGCAGGGCAAGTCGATAAAGCAGTTAAGAAAGTGCATGGGAAACTTGAGAAGTCGCACAACACCAGGTTATAGTCCAACAGTTTTATTTAAAATTGGTACCTCTACCTGACGAAGGAGCAGCAGCTCCGAAAGCTCGTAATTTTAAATAAAACTGTTGGACTATAACCTGGTGTTGTGCGACTTCTCATTTTTGTCCACCCCAGTCCAACACCGGCATCTCCACATTATGGGAAACTTGGCTTTGTAAATAGGGGCATTGAATACAAAAACAAGGAAGTCATAGGCCTCAGCTGGAGTATTATGCACAATTCTGGGCACCACACTTTAGGAAGGATGTCAAGGTCTTGGAGAGGATACAGAAAATGTTTGCCAGGATAATACCAGGTATGAGGGACTTCAGTTATGTGGAGAGATTGGAGAAGCTGGGATTGTTCTCCTTAGAGCAGAGAAGTTTAAGGGGAGACCGAATAGAGATATTCAAAATTATGAAGGGTTTTGCGAGAGCATGTAGGGAGAAACTGTTTCCTCTGGCAAGTGGGTCAGTAAACAGAGGTCACAGGTTTAAAATAATTGGCAAAAGTACTAGAGGGGAACGGAAGAGTATTTTTTCACATAATTTGGTCAGAATTTTCCCCTAAACGGGTGGGATTAGAGCATGGGAGGGTTAAATTGTTAAAAATGGGATTCCCAACCTGATCCCGCCTCCAACCCACCCACTTCCAGTTTTGCCGGAGGTGGGATGGGGGGCGGGCAGCCAACTCGCTGCCAGGGGGCATTACCTTAATTTAAATATTGTAATGGGGCTGGAAGCCTCTATTTTCCCCTCCATTTTGAATTTAACTGCCTGTGGACGGGTTTCAGACAATTCGTGAAACCCGGCAGTTAAACCAAGGTGGAGACTGCTGCATCCAGGAGGTAAGTGGCTTTATACCTACCTCCTGGATGCAGGGTCCCTGCCTAACTCATCCCCCGCAATCGGAGACCCCCTCACGAGGCCTCTGATCCCCACCATGACGCCTCTCCCCCACCCCGATGATGCTGAGGCCGGCCACAATCGTCCGGTGGCTGGCCCCGATCCTCTTTCCCCCCGCTGATGCTCCGGCTGAACCCCCCCTCCCCTCGCTGATCCTCCATCCCCCCGATCCCCGGCCTCAGATGCAAATCAGGCCCTGCCATTAAAGTCAACAGGGTCTGCGGTTTCCCGCCTGCCTCGGAGGCTCCCCGCCCCCAACCCGCCTCCCTGGAGAAAATTCCGGCCAATGTGTTTTTAAGATTTGGATTGCACTATATGAAAGAATGGTGGAAGCAGATTCCAGAGGAACTTTCAAAAGGCGATCGGACATGTACTTGAAGAGGACTAATTTGCACGTTTATGGGGAAAACGTTGGGGTGTGGGACTAAATTGGACAGCTCTTTCACAGAGCCGGCACAAGCACAACGGGCCGAAAGACCTCCATCGGTGCAGTAAAATTCTATGATTCTATCTAGATCCTTTCCGTGGAAAATTGATCAAAAAATTCACAAAGATAACAGGTGGAGAAAATGGATAATTTTCCAAGATGATGTGTTGAAAAATGATCAAACATTTGTTTCAGCTGAGATTCATAAAATTATTTCTTTTTCCTTCGTTTAACTCAGTGGGGGTGTAGTTGGTCTTCAGCTGTCGTGTGAAACGGGTGATACCGAACTTGCAGCCTGTTTTACCACAAGAAAACGAGGCTTGGTGTGAAATGGGCTGCTGATTCAGTATCACCCATTTTGCGCTACAGCTGAAGACCAATGTCACCCCGACAAGTCTTAAGGTTTTATATACTGAATATATTTAAGCGGGTATTTTCAATCAACTCCTGATTATTCTTATTAGTGACCAATTACAGAACTATCTGATGCCTTAACTTGTCCATGCCCATCTCGTGTAATCCTGAAAAACCAGTTTCTTTGAGGAATTGTACATCTCTCGCTCCCTCCTGATCGGGATGTTTAAAACATCAAGCAAACAAGGCATTTGATTTCGGAATTCACCTGCCACTTTCTTCTGGCGCAAGAGCTTGAGTTCTTCTTGAGTAATTAAATCCATTTTCTCTCTAACTTATACAAGCTTATAAATTCAAGAGATCATGAGAAAAATCTCTCCATTTTAAAATGATGGGCAAATAACGCGAAGCTACAGCTCAGCCTTTCATGCGGAGTGCAATGTGGTTGAATACATCTATAGCATCTAGCAGTAGAAAGGCGATGTTTATTCAGCTGAACCTCACAAAGGTTCAAAATGGGACGTCTTTTCAGTGAGAATGGTTAGGAGGATGAACATTACTTTGCATCATGTGATAATGTCCTCTGGTAAACTTGTTTACCGAGGCGTGATACACAATCTAACAGAGCTGACAGGATGTACATCATGCCAAGTATTGAAATGTGAATCTAAAGTCTTCTCACAGAGCGTGGTAATCTTCAGCACTGCAAGAAAGATGATACTGTCATCCATCCTGCCAGGAAAAAGGTTATCATAATGGCTGTATATCAGATTTCCCTCTCACTAAAGAAACAATGACTGAATATCATACTGGAATACTTGGTAGACAGGATAGCAGGGACTTTGTCCATTTTGCAGTAGCTCTGGGAGGGGATTTAGTGCATTCAGGTAGCACTGGGGAGACAGAATGGCGAGAGCAATTACCCAATGGGCAGGTGAACCGCTCGATCATCCAGGCTGTGAAGATGAAAATTTACCCCTGTATTTCCAAATAAGAAAGGCAGGTAATACAAAGAGAGAATACAATAGCAGCATTTTACAATTGGTCTTTTTTCATGATGATATCCTGAGAGGGTTGCAGTATTTGGTAGGTGCTGTGTTTTTCGACTGCCAGACATATATTATTCACCATGAATTTCCAGGATGCTTTTGTATCAGTGCAGCAGAAGTTCATCATTCATAAATGTTATGATTTTGCAACAGTTGTTCTCCATTTAAGGAAGGTAACGTGAATAACAGGGACAGAGGCTGGTGGACCCCGGAAATTCCATTAAAACAGTGATTGTATTTTAAATCAAATTTTATTTTAAACTAAAGTGTCACACTAATGCTATTGCCACTCAGTCCTTATCTAAATGCTGCACACATCAGGTACCTCTGCTAACAGGGAAGAGAAAAAAATACAATAGTGCATCACAACAGTAGTATCAGTAGCACAAAATATGGCACAAATATGATTATGCAGCATCACAAATGTAATCCTTTGACTGTCCACAGCTTCAGGTTATCTCCGCTTTCTTGGACAGTTTCTGTGCTGTGTAAACTTCATAATGTGATACAGAAAAAAACCTTATCACCCCAGCTACCCAAGACGTACAAAAGTTTGACCTAATTGTGCCATTGAAATGACATGGGGAAGCTTACAATATATTTTTAGCACAATGTCAGGCAATTTTGTCACTCAAAGAGACAACTCAGCATTGAGAAAGGAAAGCAGATATTGTCAAAGCAAGTTATCTTTTGGAAGTGTCCTGGGGGGTCTATAGAATTATGCACAACATTTATAAAGAATGTGATATGAAATAATCCCCAGTATATTATTGTGTACATGATTTTAGTAAATAATATATATTTGTGTGGGAATTACCAATTCTTGGATCATATATGTGAGTCTTGAATAGAACAATTCAAATGTTTGGGCCTTTGTGTCCAAAAATGGATGCATGATAACATCTGATGTTGAAGAGGTTGCGTATCACTACAGCTGCAGCTCAACACAATGAACTCGAATTTCTTAAACATGAATATGACTAATATGTCCAGAATGGAAGCCTAAAAATTACCATGAGCGATGTTATCAATTGACTGTTTAACATGTTTGCGTCACATTCCTCACCGCCATTTTAACAGAGGCATTAATCCATTTAAAATAATCACTCTGTTAAAACATCAGAGGGGAATTTGTTAAAAGCGTTAAGTATTATAATAACAATAAATAAGAGGAGTAGGCCATACGGCCCCTTGAGCCTGCTCCGCCATTCAGTAAGATCATGACTGATCATCTACCTCAACTCCACTTTCCCGCCCGATCTCCATATCCCTTGATTCCCCTAGAGTCCAAAAATCTATCTATCTCAGCCTTGAATATACTCAAAGACTCAGCATTCACAGCCCTCTGGGGCAGAGAATTCCAAAGATTCACAACCCTCTGAGTGAAGAAATTCCTCCTCATCTCGGTCTGAAATGGCCTACCCATTATCCTGAGACTATGCCCCCTAGTTCTAGACACTCCAGCCAGGGGAAACAACCTCTCAGCATTTACCCTGTCAATCCACTTCAGAATCTTGTATGTTTCAATGAGATCACCTCTCATTCTTCTAAACTCCAGAGAGTATAGGCCCAATCTACACAATCTCTCATCATAGGACAGCTCTCTCATCCCAGGAATTAATCTAGTGAACCTTTGTTGCACCGCCTCCAAGGCAAGTATATTCTTCCTTAGATAAGGAGACCAAAACTGTGCACAGTACTCCAGGTGTGGTCTCACCAAGGCCCTGTACAATTGTAGCAAGATTTCCTTACTCTTATACTCCAACCCCTTTGCAATAAAGGCCAACATGCCATTTGCCTTCCTTATTGCTTGCTGTACCTGCATGCTAGCTTTCTGTGTTTCTTGCACGAGGACACCCAAATCTCTCTGAACACCAACATTTGAAAGTTTCTCACCATTTAAAAAATATTCTGTTTTTCTATTCTTCCTACCAAAGTGAATAACCTCACATTTCCCTACATTATACTCCATCTGCCACCTTACTGCCCACTCACTTAGCCTGTCTATATCCCTTTGCAGACTCTTTGGGCGCGATCTTGACAGCCCTGGGGAAGCGGGTATGGAGGCGGGACTGCTGGGAAAATGGCAGAATTTGGGGGCGGGTGCCCAACCCGCCTCTATGCCATCTTGCCAGGAGGCGGGTAGCCGACCCGCGCCGGGTCCCATCTCCTTGGAGACGGGAAGCGGATTAGTGCCACTTATCTGCCTGTTAACAGGTAGTTAACAGGCAGATAAGAGGATTATCCCCATTTTACCCACACAAGTGCGGGCTTCCCGAAGGCTCCAAACCCCGCCAGGGTCACCGAGGCGAGTAGTGGGTCTGCGGGTGGCAAAAGTGCACTGTGAAGGTAAGTGATGGGTACAAGTGTGAAGAGGTGAGTATGTGAGGTAAGTGGAAAGTGTTAATAAAAGTTTACTTACCTTTGTTTCTTCCTGCAGGCTTCAATCGGTGGGTATGCGGAGAGTCTTGCACTTCCACGGCAGAGAGGACAGATGGTCGTTGCATTCTCCAATGCAGCAACCATCTAATTTTTGCTAAATAAAGAGGTTTAATGAGTCTTGAATTCAAGAACTCATCAAACTACAGAAAATTTTTGACAGATGAATTGTCATCGTTTGACAGGTTCACAGAGCTGTCAAACGATGACAATTCATCTGTCAAAAATGTTGTCAGATGAAACGTCATACGTTGATGTTCTCTGTAACCGGCTTTCCCTTAATTGGCCTGCTAAGCCCGCTGGGTTGGCCAGAAGTTGATGGAGGCGGGACTGAAACCCGACAAGTGGGAGTCCCGCCTCCAAAAGCTCCCCATTGGCAAAATCCAACCCTTTGTGTTCTCTCACAGCTTACTGTCCCACCTAGCTTTGTATCATCAGCAAACTTGGATACATTACACTCGGTCCCTTCATCTAGGTCATTAATATAGATTGTAAATAGTTGAGGCCCCAACACTGATCTTTGCGGTACCCCACTAGTTACAGCCTGCCAACCTGAAAAAGACCCGTTTATCCCTACTCTCTGTTTTCTGTCCGTTAACCAATCCTCTATCCATGTTACTATATTACCCCCAACCCCATGAGCCCTAATCTTGTATAATAACCTTTTATGTGGCACCTTATCGAATGCCTCTTGGAAATCCAAATATACTACATCCACTGGTTCCCCTTTATCTATCCTGCTAGTTACATCCTCAAAAAACTCTAATAAATTTATCAAACCCGATTTCCCTTTCATAAAACCATGTTGATTCTGCCTAATCATGTTATGATTTTCTAAGTGCCCTGATACCACTTCCTTAACAATGGATTCCAGCATTTTCCCGATGACTTATGTCAGGCTAACTGGCTTGTAGTTCCCTGTTTTTTCTCTCCCTCCTTTCTTGAATAGCGGTGTTACATTTGCAACCTTCCAATCCGCTGGGACCATTCCAGAATCTAGGGAATTTTGGAAGATTAAAACTAATGCATCCACTATCTCTTCAGCCACCTCTTTTAGAACCCTAGGATGTAGGCTGTCAGGTCCAGGGGATTTGTCGGCTTTTAGTCCCATTAGTTTCTCTAGTACTTTTTCTCTACTTATATTAATTACGTTAAGTTCCTCACCATCATTAGTACCTTGGTTCCCCACCATTTTTGGTATGCTTTTTGTGTCTTCTACTGTGAAGACAGATACAAAATACTTGTTTAACATTTCTGCCATTTCCTTATTCCCCATAATAATTTCTCCTGTCTCAGTCTCTAAGGGACCAATGTTTACTTTTGCTACTCTCTTCCTTTTTACATACTTGTAGAAACTCTTACAATCTGCTTTTATATTTCTTACTAGTTTTCTCTCATATTCTATTTTTTCCCTTTTTATCAATATTTTGGTCAACCTTTGCTGGTTTTTGAAACTCTCCCAATCCTCAGGCTTATTATTATTCTTTGCAACATTATAAGCTTCTTCTTTCAATCTAATGCTATCCTTAACTTCTTTAGTTAGCCACGGTTAGATCATTTTTCCCGTGGAGTTTTTGTTTCTCAATGGAATGTGTTTTTGTTGAGAATTATGAAATATTTCTTTAACTGCTAGCCACTGCTTATCTACCGCCATACCTTTTAATCTATTTTTCCAATCTACCTTCGCCAACTCGCCCCTCATACCTATGTAATTGGCTTTATTTAAGTTTAAGACTCTAGTTTCGGACTTAGGCAAGTCACTCTCAAAATTAAGGTGAAATTCTATCATATTATGATCTCTCTGCCCCAGAGGATCCTTTACTATGAGATTGCTAATTGACCATGTCTCATTACATAATACAAGATCTAAAATAGCCTGTTCCCTGGTTGGTTCCATAACATATTGTTCTAGGAAACTGTCCCGAGTGCATTCCATGAACTCATCCTCCAGACTACCTTTGCCAATTTGATTTGTCCAGTCTATATGAAGATTAAAGTCCCCTAAGATTATTGCATTACCTTTGTTGCAAGCTCCTACTATTTCTTGATTAATATTCTGTCCAATGGTATAGCGACTCATAACAGTATTCATACAGTAACATTGCCCACAGTAATTTCCAGTGTGAAAGGATTGTTTAAAATGCTCAGAAAGACTTAGCTTGGCTTTGGATATTATAGCTTGTAGTCAGAGACAAAGCCAAAGATGCCGGAATTCCGATGGCCTTGTTCTACTGGTGGAAATGAGGTGGAGGGAACCTAAGGACAACCAAGGCCCAAGACACTGACCCTGTCCCAAATTGCGGGGATGGGGTGCGTTAGTGGTGCCCATTCCAAAGCCTGAGGTGCCCAGCCGTGGCTCAGTGAGTAGCACTCTTGCCTCTGAGTCTGAAGGTTGTGGTTTCAAGTCCCACTCCAGAGACTTGAGCCCATACTCCCAGTGCCAGTACTGAGGGAGTGCTGCACTGTCGGAAGTGCCGTCTTTTGGATGAGACGTTAAACCAAAGCCCTGTCTGCTCTCTCAAGTGGACAGAATAGATCCCATGCACTATTTCGAAGAAGAGTTCTCCCCGGTGTCCTGGGCCAATATTTATCCCTCAATCAACATCATTAAAACAGGTTATCTGGTCATTATCACATTGCTGTTTGTGGGAGCTTGCTATTTGCAAACTGGCTGCTGCGTTTCCTACATTACAACAGTGACTACACTTCAAAAGTACTTCATTGGCTGTAAAGGGCTTTGGGATGTCCTGAAGTCACGAAAGGCACTGTAGAAATGCAAGTTTCTCTTTATCTTTTTTTCTTTCAAGGCCCTTCCCAGGGCTGAAGAATAAAATGGTCTTTAGGTGGCACAATATCCCCCTTCAGAGCTAAACAAGGTAATCAATCCTCTCAAAGCTCAATTATCTTTCCCTGCTAAAGTTTTGGGGCCTTTCAAAAGCTTCAGTAGAATTCATGTCAGCTCCTAGCTGGTGAGAGTTCGACTGAGGCCTTATAGAGATCTACTGGGTGGAATTCCTGGAGTAGCCAGGGAACTGCCCAGACATCCTTCTTTGACACGGGCAGGAGGCAAGTGGAAGATCTGCCCATGCCTCCTCGTCAGAAATTAGCTGCATAGGGAAAAAAGGGGTGGATTCGTAGCAGGACTGGTTTCTGCCCCAAATTTCAGCCAGTGGCAACCGATTTGCCCACTCTTCACCTTTGACCCAGGCTGGAATTCCGACCTCATAGTCTCTACAACATATCAATTGTAAGTTCACACACTGTAGCTGAAGTGAAATGAGCACAAATCATTCTAAGCCAAATTTACATTATTTATTTATCCAGTAAAACGCAGCAATTGTCAGTGAGCAAACAATTATGGGGCTCTATATCAGCTGAGGAAAAAATAGTCAATAATCATTGAAGTAAATTGCATAATTTATAGATGTGTTAAACTGCAACATTGTAATGATTCCTGTTTAGGAGAATGTGCACAAAAGCTATTTCAGTAATACATTATATCTGCAATACTCTCCTCCACAGAGCTTTGCCGTTAAGTAATTCTGCTTCAGTACTGTAACTTAAATGTTCTGCAGTAATTTGATACTTACAGAGGCAGATGATATGAAAAAGCTAGACTGAGCAATAAAAAAAAAATCAACCAACAGATAAATAAGGAAAGAGACAGACAACAAATAATCCTAGTTTATTCCAGAATCCCAATTTTAAACATGAAACCGGGCCTCCACAACCTTACTCCTAATAAATCTGATGATTAATGGATTATATCACAAAAGTTGCATGAAATAATGGCAATCTGAGCCCACAAGTGACAGACATTTGCAGAACATCCATAGATACATGTAGCTTTCTTAACATTATAAGATGATATGAAAACACTATGAACATATTGTGATTAAATGTTTGAATACTTGGGTAGGCATGACCTTACTATGTCTGTTTTTTTTTCTCTAATAGGATGCTTATATGTGCTTAAAAGAGCCGTGCTTGTTTTTTCAGTTCATTTCTTTTCCACAATGCAAGTCGATCAAACTCTCCAAGTGTCATTCCAAACACGCGGTAGAAATCTTCTGGAGATAAGTGACGCTGCAAAGGAACAAAGAAAGCCTATAAATGTGTGTGCAATTGTAGTAAAGTCTGCACATTGTTTTTATGCTGAAATCAGCTTCTGTATAAACTGAGGATTACACTTAGAACCTTCCTAGCACACTGAATGGTGCATTTACCTACTAAAACATTTAGAGGAGTGTAGTTTTATCAGTGCTGTCCTAATATATACTACATGCCTTATTAAATACTGGGAAGGAGTGCACACTCTGTGGTGTGTGTTGTGATAACTTATATAATCAACATATTGGAAAGTAGGGAGGCGCCTCAGATATTTAATCTGATGAAAAATTCAGCACATCGCTTTCATACCAATGGATTTTTGGTTGTTGTTGCTTGGTTGTGAACTTTGTCATTATGCAAGTAGTTTGAAACAACAGGCCTACTGAGGTATCACAGAGTCACAGTTTCACATTACGCACCTCTAATCTTGTTCTGTCAACATCTTTTGGCAACTTATTCCGACCTCTGGTGGTTACCATTAGCAGCTGAAATGGATAAATCTAGAAAGGAAACAAAACTCAACTAATTGTCGTTAACAAATCACTTCAAATGTATTTGGTTTAGAATGGGAAGAACTTGGACTCCAGATAATGGTGAAAAGGTTTGTTAATGGGTACAATTATTAAAATAAGTTTCCTTGTATGCTTTATGTGCACTTTAATGTGAGGTCAGTACTGTTTCCAGAAGGGAGTTTCTACAATTGTGACAACAAAATGGATCAATTAAAAATGACTGTGGTTTTATAACAACCTGTTTTCAACAATTTTCACAGTGCATTTATCATTTTTTTAATTTCTTAAATGTTTTAGTTGACTCAACAACAATAACCTGCATTTATACAGTGCCTTTACATCCCCACGGAGCTTCACAATCAGACAAAAACTGACACTGAGCCAAAGATGGAGACATTAGGACAGGTGACCAAACACTTGGTCAAAGAGGTAGATTTTAAGCAGTGTCTTAAGGAGGAGAGAGAGAGGTGGAGAGGCAAAGAGGTTTGGGGAGGAATTCCCTAGCTTAGGGCTAGACGGCTGAAGGCACAGCCAACAATGGGGGGCGGGGGGGGGGCCAAAGGAAGTGGGGGATGCACAAGAGGCCAGACTGAAGGAACGCAGACTTTTCAGATGGCTATAGGGTTGGAGGAGGTTACAGAGATAGGGAGATCAATCAGATCATCAGCACTTTAGCTATGACTAAAATTATTGTTCTAAAAATAATGTAAGTGCCTCATAAATTGAAAGTTGGAGAAAATAAAAGAAATGCTACACAACATAATGTGCTCAATAAAACTACTATCGAAACAGCAATTTGTAATTATTTCTAGCAATTGATTGCCAAGAAAAGGTTCTTAAGTTCTAAGCAGCTTCCTTCATGCAGGCAAATAGTTATTCAGAAATGTGGTAGCCAAGAATAATCCGTCACCATGATAGGTCAATTAAAATGTCAGGGAGCCCTGGCACACAAGGCTCTGATCTTTTCTGGCTGTGAACTCTAGCACCATCAATGCTTGCCTTACCACATAATAGACTGCTCCTGTGGAAATTCTTGGTTATCCCGTCAGTTCAGTCACTAATCTTTTTATATCAACTTGCTCATTAATTACTGGAAGGAAGAAATAACTATACAAATTTGGCAATAGCTATGACTGCTTTGTTAGTTCAGCCATAACTAACAGCATTTCAAACAGCTGTCTTAAAATGGTATAACAAAGTTAAGTTTAATTGTATAACCTTTACAAGAATAACTTAAAAGCAAAGGTAGCAGCCTCAACCGTGAGAACAGTACACAATTAATTCTGACTAGATCATTTCAAAGGGTATATGAGAGAATTATATTTGCTAAGGAGTCCCAAGGAATTGGTTCTGAAACAGATACCAAAAGCCAAGATGGGCTGCTCATCCCAGTTTATATGACCTGATGCCCTAATCCTCAGGAAGACCTGTTGGAAGCAAGTGGCCTATAGTTCCCATTGCATCAAGTGAGGGAATCCTGCTCTCTGATTTTACTTTTAAATAAAGCCCCACAGCTGCCAAAACAATGAAGGTCTATATTTACAAATGCAGTCAATGGCGAGAAAACCTTCAGCTTCGAACATGAAAGTGCCTAAAGTGAGAGATGTGTTATTTCAACAGACAGTGTGCTACAATGATGTTTAAGCGGGAGGCGTGTTTAGCAGGAGATATGTTGTACCAGAGTGTGGTGTATCAATGTTTTAGCAGGAGATATGTTGTATCAGAGAATGTCATGTGTCATTTTAGTGAGAGGCTTGTTACAGTGTTGTAGCAATAGAAGTGGAACATTTCTCCATTATTTGCAGATTGTTTATAAAATGGTAAACATAGTGACTGTTTTTGGGGTGAATAAATCTATTGATGTTATTTAAAATCTTGCTTCTGTATGAAGTATGATGTAGTAGTGTAGTATTGTAGAGTCCCTTGGAAGCAGAACATTTTCTGATGATATACAGAGTACTGACAGTCAGTAGCAACAAGTAGAGACAAGAATCCAATCTATATAAATCTGTTAACAACATCATGGGAGATAAACGAGTGTATTTAAAATATCTGAAAGTCTGCACATTATCTTTAATGATTTTTGGATGTGCTTGGCTTACATTTTAATGGATTTAATTTTACTTTAACAATCTACATGACTGCCACACAATGCTATCAGCATTGCCCTGTCTGAATGACAATGGCCCGGATTATGTGGTAAGAATAATGGTGAGGCTATCAGTGCTCACCGTTATTAAGGAGCAAATCGGACAGCAACTTCCGGTGACCGCACATGCACATTTAAACGTGCAAAACAGGAAGTTGCTGTCCGAGTTGCCCTGCTCCTCCACAAGCTCGGTATTCACATACATGCAATGGTGTGAAGTTGAGGTACTTACCCACTAGATACCCATTAAACACGCCAGAAAAGTTAGGGCTTGTCCATTCAAATGTAAGTGATTAATTAACGGCATGGTAAGTCTTAATTACTGTCAAACAACCTCTCTGGCACTGAAAATTTACTTTTACAAGCGTGGAGTCTCATTCCTTCAGATTTAAATTATTGTTGGAGATTTAAAAAAATACTTATTTTTTAATTTTTTTTTCTGTCTCCTTTATCTCTCTCTCTTAATACCATCTTTAGTTCCCTCTCTTTATTTTGCTTTCTGTACATGATTTTACATTAAATTAAATATTCGAGCTTGCACTTCCTGCGTATCTCAGTAAGGATTCTTCAATCTGATTGCTTGAGGATATGCACCGTTGCTTGCCCTGTTCGCATAGGTCCCAGATCCCCTGTAGAGGGCGCCTCGCTGTTTTTGCTCTCTAATTACCTGCAAATCACAGTGTAATGCCCACAGAAAGTCTGTGGGTAAGTGTAAGTGCAACAAACGGTGATCGCCATTCGTTTGCCTCTGACCGCAAAATCCGGGGCATTATGCCTTAATATTTCTCAAACATGTCTAATGAATCAGGGCATCATACAATATAAACACTATCTTGAAGTTCTTGTAAATGCAACATATCTACAATTACAACATATGCGTCACAATTAGCTCATACCCTTGCAGGTTATACACTGATGCTGAATTTACTAATTTTCAAATTCCTGGTAGAATCATACCTCATTCACTGCTCAATTTTACTAAAGGACACACCATACTCGACTAACTTAACTGAATTGTTTGAGGAAATCGCAGAGTATGTTAAAATGAAGGACTGCAATTAATTTATAAATATGGCTTTTCAGAAGGTATTTGATAGGTGCTAAATAAGAGACTTGTTATGACACTTGGTATTAAAAGGAATGTAGCTGTGTGGACAGAGAGGTGGCAAAGAGACGCAAAGCAAAAATAAGGGTAAATGGATGTTTTTCAGATTGGCAGGAAGTAGGTAGTGGTGTTCCCTAGGGATCTGTAAGGGAGAATGGAAGAAATTGCAAGAGAACATAGAAAGGTTTGGAGAGTGGGCAGATAGGTGGCAGGTGCAACTCAAGGTAGAGAAAACAAACAGTGAAAGGACGAACACCTTAGATGGTAAGATTCTTAACGGATTGTTGGAACAGAAAGATCTAGTGGCGCAGATATATGAATCTTTAAAGGTGGGAGTTCAGGAAGAAAAGGCCATAATAAAAGCAAATGGGATTCTGGGTTTTATATATAGGGACATTGAATATAAAAGCAAGAGAGTGCTGTTGAGTACAAGATATTGATTAGGCCACTGCTGGAGTACTGCATGCGCTTCTGTGCACCTCATTATAGGAAGGATATTAGAGCCATGGAGAGGGAACAGCAAAGATTCACTGGAATGATACCAGGAAGGAGAGGTTATAGTCATGAAGAAAGGCTAGAAAAATTGGGGCTTTATTTACTGGAGCAGAGAAGGCTAAGGGGGAATCTAATAAAGCTTTTCAAAATTATGAAAGATACTGAGAGGATAAATAGTGAAAGATTCCACTGGTTGGCGAACTGGTAACAAGACAATTGTTACAGGAAGAACAAAGAGGTAAATGAGATGAATATTTTCATACAGAGGATTATAAGTACATGGAAAGCTTTAGCATAAGCGACTATTGAGGCAGAGACTATAACACTATATTTAAAATGGAATTGGATAAGTAATTGAAAAGAAACAATATGAAAGGATATAGGGAAAGGGCAGAGAAATGAGATGACAGTGGACAGCTCTGGTTCAATAGGTTACATTAGCTTAGGCACCATGGGCCGAATGGCCTTCTTCTGTATGTAAATTCAATGATTTTAGACCTTAAGCAATTACAGAGTATCAAGGCAGCCACCACAACTTGTAAACTCTACGGGGGAAAAATTTGTTAGCGACTATTTTGGGTCGCTAACATCGTTTAGCACCCGACAAAAAATAGCACCGGCAATCGCTAACTTCAGTTTTAGTGCCCCAAGAGGGAGGTGGAGCGCTAATTCAAGCACTCCACTTACTTCTTAGAGCACTAACCCCAAATATTGGGGCGGTGAGTTCTGCAGCGCTATGCACTGGCCCATGTAACACTGCTGCATGGAAGGGCTCTTCCCCTCATTAAAGGGGAGGGCCCAATCCCACAACTCTGCGGGGCCCTGCCTGGACCACCGGGGAGCGGGGTGCTGTGCCAGCAGCCCAGCACACAAGAGGAGTTAGAGCCCCGTGAGCCTCCTGCCGCTCTGTTCCCACCCCTGAATCGGTTGCTGTCATCACCCAGTGCAGATTCAGGGGGCGTGGGCCAATTTTGCAGGCGGGGTGAAAACAGGGCGCTGCGCACGGTGATGACATCGTCATCGTCATCGTCAGCGCAGCGGAGCGGAGTGCTATCGGTTACCGCTGCCGCTAAACTCCCGCTGAATTTAGCGGGAGTCGTTAATGGCGCCACACCCGGGCTAAAAGTCGTTGGTGCTAACGAGAGGCGCAAATGCACCGAATTTTTAGCCCAATATTATTTGAGATGGTTGACTAAACACCTACTTTGAGTAATATAATTTCAACATGAATTCAAACAGCTGATTAATTTTCTTTCATAATAAAATAATGGATTAACACACTTGTTCTGAAAAAAAATGGGCTAGGAATTGCCTCGGGGTGTAGATGTTATAACAGAGAATAAGAGGATGTAATCAGCTTTAATTCTCTAATAGCAATAGCAGTCTTCTAAATTACTGCTTTCATCATTCTGGGCAGCAACCAAGTAATATTAGTAAGAAGGTCACTGATACTGCATGGTAAGAGAGTTACTATATAAATGTGCAGATGTATGAAAATGGTGTACGACAAACACCATTAACTCACTCGTAATTAGAAAATCCTTATACTATGGGATGGTATGAAGTTGTCTGACATTATCATGTAGGGTCATTTTGTTTTTTGGAAGAATATAAATACATTTCTGCAGTTAAGATGGAGACCATCAGTTAGCAATGAAGTGTTACATATAATTATTGTAAAGGAATCAGTGGCAATGGCAGAAGGCATTTCCTTTCTCTCACTCATGGCTGCAGCATCACAAGGATCTATAGAGGGCCACAGCTCCAAACTGCAGTTCTTACCTTGTATTCTGTGAAAGAAAGAGAAGATATTTTACTTGAAACAGAACAATAAACAAAGCCATACCATCAGTCTTATGTGTAACTAGCACCTCTTCTGCTCTCTAAAGTTAAAATTCTGTACTGCTCCTGTCAATGTTTTCAGGCATTGAGGGAGAGGTGTTCACACAGGAAAACTGATACTAAACAGCAGCGCCATTATTATGTATTATAAAATCACCAACATTTTTCATGCTGTGCAGTCTTTGACCTGTTGCATCTCCGTCTCTAGCCTGGTGCACTGCAATGCATACTGATGGTACAACTTTCTTTCCTCATAAAATTTGGGCACAAAATATTAAAATGTACATATAATGATCTTGGCAGTGCAGAAGTTCTGTACTGCCTTTAGCCATTTTGATTCTTGTTTATATGATGGGGAAGTGAAGGAGAGAACATCCCTTTTAATTGCCTATGCTGTGTGTGCCCATTATTCTGGCAGTGCGCAAAGAACAAATGAATCCATAGATGCCTTTTTAGTCTTTAGTTAAACATTTTGGCCTAAAAATTCGATTGCTTTGCGGCACCCGTTAGCGCCCTAAGAGGGCGCTAACAGGGCGCAAAGCAACTAGCGCCCGGGCGTGGCGCCGTCAACGCCTCCCGCGAAATTCAGTGGGAGGTTAGTGGCAGCAGTAACCATTAGCGCCACGCGGCTCTGCGCCGCCAGCGATGACGTCATCGCCGTGCGCAGCGCCCCGCTCGCACCACGGCCGTGATCTTTGGTAGCGCCCCCTGACTTACCGCCGGACGCTATGTCTGACGGGGTCAGGGTGGCCTACCTGCGGCCGGGGTGGCGCAAATTAAAGGGGAGGTGCCGGGCGTCCATTTTTGTTGCTGGCTGCCTGCCAGCACCTGCCCCCTCTGCTGTCCCCGGTCTCCTGAGCAGGCCCCCCGCAGAGTGCCGGCTGCGCTCCGTGAGCCCGGCACGGCTCTTTTGCCGGCACTCCGATCCCTGGTGGCCCAGCTGGGCCCTGGGTCGCGCTGCGCAAGGCCCCTCCCCTTTAAGAAGGGGAGGGAGGCCTGCAATACCGCGGCACGTAACGCCGCGATATTCACTTGCAGTGCCCAAAGAGTGAGGCGGGTCGCTTCTAGTAGCACCCTGCTTCCCTCTTGGGGCGCTACCGATGAATTTCGGCCGCAGGGGCGCTAATTTTTTTGGGGCGCTAAAAGGGGGCGCGACTCAATTTTTCCCTCTTTATGTTTTATTTTATGCAGCCAATGAAATTATCTTACCTCTCATCCCCCAGTTAACAGAACTGTCGTTGTCATATTGGAAAATGTCAGCACTCTGAGGCTAAAGGCAGCAGTGGTGTTGGGTGAAAATAAACAACCTGTTAGTTATTTGAAGTTTTAGATAACATTCTTTCAACTGGTTTTTCACCACAGCAAGCACTGAAAAGCCACATTATCTTCAAGACCGATTTAATCAATGTAATAAAGAATCTGCATTAGAGCTGTACCTGGTTTGTTATACACTTATACATGTGCAAATGTGCAATTATAAATTTTAATTATAACATCCTACAATTTCCATGATTTATTCAATGTTATTAAAAATGTATGATGTAGACTGACATCTCTCAAGCCATGGATGCTAGCTGAGAGGCAGGTGAGCCTGAAATGTCAATACCAGCTGGATACTTGGAGCTGAGGAAATTACACTACATTTAAAATATCTTCAACAGGGGAGGGGGGGGGGGGGGCAGCGGGTAGGCAGAAATTGACATATATAAAATCAGACGGTAGCAGACACTTACACTGAATATACCCTCACCCTTTCACTTTCCTTCTCCTTCAGGGGGTAAACCCACAGTGAGATGAATTAAATTAAATCTTACCCTGTGCAATCCATTTCTCATGTAGGCAGGAAGAGAGGCAGACTTGGAAATAAGTGGATCTGTGATAAACAAAATAACAGTTCTATCAAAACAAAATAGCACTTTACCAGCTGACTGTGTGCATTGCTTAGGACAAAAGTCAAACCAAACTGTCTTGGAGAACCACACAGGTAAAAATAAAAGGCCTGAAGCTGTTAGCTGGAGAATATATTTCATGCTTTTTATCAAAGTCTGAACTCTAACCCAACACCATGGTGGGAATGTGTCCATCAAAACATTCCCACCATTTTTCATCTTGCAGAAGTGAATTTATACAATGTAGCTCCTCTTGGAACCACTAGATGGCGCTTAAAGTTAAAGTGTCGCACAATCCTGCTTTATCCAATCGGCCAGGATGGATATGTAAGAAAGTTGATAGATTGGTGCTGGATAAAATAGAAATGTCTTTGCTCGCTCTAACCAAGTATATATGTGGCACAATCACAATGGAAGAGAATCTTATAGAAACTCAAATGTTGATGGGTAATATTACGTCTGTTTTAAAAAAGCTAAACTATTTTGTACATGAGCCCGATTGGCTACTTATAGAAAACGCCCAAGTATGTTCTTTATGCAGACGGTTACAATTTAGTTATAAATAGTGAACAGCAGAGCTCTCATGCCCGCACCCCACCCACTTCCCTGTGTTGAACAGATGTATGTAAAATCTGGGCGGGACACACGATGAAGAACAGCAGACATGAGGAGGACACTGTAACATGTGCTATACCAGCTGGGAAAAGGATCTAGATATCAAATAAAGGGAGGCGCCAGAACCATAAACACGTACAACACAGTGTTAGGAGAGCAAGAGCTAAGCAAATTCAAGGTACTCATATTTTACAATGCGCAACTTAAAGATAAAGTAATAAGCTGTACAAATAGTAAGTACGGGAATGACATCTAACCTGGTTTGTTCAGTATTTCATGTGACAGGTCTGTCTGTAAAGAGAGACCTGCAAAAACCTATTCATGATATTAAAAAATGTGAGCCACATAATGGATGCATTATAGTCAAGACAGTGCTGTAGATAAGATACCGAGAGGGTCAATGGCATGATGTAATTGACAGATCACGGTGTTTAGTGTTTTAGAAAATTAAACCATGAAGTAGAATATGCATCGTGACCGATGTTCCTCATAAGGTCTGCAGGTGTGTGGCTGCCCATCAATCGGGAGGTCCCGCGCAGGACTTTCATAAGCTGTTGTCGCTGGACGATAAAGCAAATTTAAAGGGACCGCACACGAAAAAAAAATGAGAGGGAACACTGATCGTGACTAACACGCAGCAAGTACAAGTGCCACAAAAATTGTTAATTTATATTGTACCGATATTGAATCTTATACAGACATGTAAAAAAATGCAACACATACCTGTGGAATAAAATGTAGCACATAATTGTGTAATGAAACATAGCACAGAATTATGCAATAAAATGTAGCACACTATTAAACCAAAAACAAATGTAGTACAGAATTATGTGATGAAATACAGCACACAATCAGGTGGTGCTGTGGTTGGATAGAGTCCTGCAGTCAGAGCCCAAGAGCAGCAAGTGAAGCATTCCATTACCAATTGCTGCTATTAAGCAAGCATAATTAAAATTAGGTGCTCACTGATTCCAACCAGCAGTAACCTGCCCAGCACTGATATACTGAAGCATCTCAAATAGCTTTGTATCAGGTGTTGAGAGGATATAAAACTGGTAGAGTGAGCGGGTTTTGTAAAGCAGTGATTGCAGGTTGAAGCAGCAATTGTAGACTAAACCACTGTTGTAATGGAGGGATCCCAGTCTATAACGTTCCTGGAAATGTGAAAATTGTAGACAATAAACTGCCTTTTACTCACCACTGTCGCCCATATACATTCCTCTGGGAGCTGTAATCAGAGGATTAAAAGCAAATTAGAATAAGACTGTGGCATTGCTCATCTTGGACTGACTCTCTTACCAAAAACTGGTCCAAATGCTTTACCAGTAAGCATTTTTTTTCCAAGTAAGCAAGAATGTGAACCACAGAAAATAAATTTTTTATCACGTTAACCTTGGATGGTGCAGGGGGATAATATAATGCAATTGAAATTATTTAACTGAATAGCAACTGCAAAGTTGTTGCTAACAAACTCATGATGATCAGTGTTAGTAGTAATTTCTTTAACTGAAGTATGGAAGGAGGTACGACTGCAATGCCCTGTCCATGTGCGAGCAAGTCCACGGTTAACAACATCACCGACATAGCTGGAATTAACATAATTTGACTGGCTTTAAAACCTCTCTTCCTTCCTCCAGCTGGATAGCAAAAGTGAAGTAGGGGAAAATAGTAATTTATACTGAAAATATGTGTGCACAGGGTGCTCTTCTGGCTCAATGCTTTGACTGTGTAATGTCATCAAGTGGTAGGTTGTGGGTTCATGCTTTCACTTGCCTCTATGCATTAAGTGTGACAAAATCATATAAGTTCTTTATTAAACTGTTTCAAATTTTCCCCACACCTAGAACACAAAATAAATGTTTCCTCATGTTGAGTTCATGATATTGGCTGGACCATCAGGGAAATGTAGAGCAGTCATACAGGGAGGGGTAACTAAAGAATCAACCATTCCTTGGCCATTCTCATATACTTCCCAATAAATGATTCTAAGTAGTATGAGTAGACCAAGAGCTGGTTAGCTATTCCCACCCATTTACCTTAGGAAGTTGCAGAAGCTCTAAAAGTTGAGGAGAAATCAAACAATGTGGCAGTAAAATAACTTTAACCCCCCTCTCCGTAAATTCTGTAATAACCCCCCCCCTCCATCTTTTCGTCACCTCAGGCCCTGCACGCATCCCTAGTCCAGGAGTGGCAGGCAGGCATCTTGTTCTTAGGCCTTTGCCAATGCTGAACTTGAGCCAATTGGTAGGAAGTGCATGAAAACGGTCTAGGATGGCAAAACAGTTACCAATTTCCTTTCTGCAGTGAAAGTAACTTTGGGGCAGAATTTGCGGTCGGTATGATGGCGTACTCTCTGCATGCGCAATCCGGAACTTGCGATCTGTCAAGTTCTGAATAGAAAAATGATCCGCTGCGACTTTCAAATCCTCATTGCTGGTGAAAAGTTGGGCTAATTGCCCATCAACTACGCATCAATTACACTGGAAAATTTTATGGCTGGTGCAAACAGGTGCAGGAGCCTGTTTGCACAGCGTAATGGGAGGGGGGATGAGAAAATTGGAGAAATAATTTAAAACAAACACATAAAAGCACCATGTATCAAACTACCAGGCAGCTGTAAAGGCTCGGTTTGAGGGGTGGGATGGTTTTAATTTTTTTTAAATCTTGCAGAGTCTTCCAGTAAATAACTGTACTTACTCCAAAGTATTCCCTGTGCTTTTTAAAGCCAAGTACTGCAAATAAATATTCACACCGTTTAATTTAGAAGTTGATTGATGTTGGGCATCGGAGAGTTCTGTTTCCTGATAGGCTAGTAAAAGGGGCACCGCCCCGCATGATCCCTGGTACACTTACACAGAATGGTGCGCCCCTGGGATCCGTGGGCCACAACGCTGCGCACAGCTCTGCAGCATTTCAAAGCAAGTTTTCGTTTAGGGCCTCACACCAGGTAAGTACAGATTTCGTTCGGAGAGCGGCGGCGTACTCCTTAGCTATGCTACCGACCGCAATTTCAGGGCCTTTGTTTCTGCTCAGCTCTGCTCTTTGACAGTGTAAAGGAATTAAAAAGTCACTGTGTGGGAACTGTAAGCGAAACCTGCAATCCTGCACATAACCTAATATGGCATATTCACCCCTAAATTCACTGCCCCACAACATTGCCTCTGTTTAAAAAGAACAATTGAGCTATAGTGAAAGATAGATACAGTTGCTGTACATCAACTGTCAAATGCTGAAATCCATTGCAAATTATTCACATCATTGAATGTGAGTGCAAACGGGCTATTTTTACATGGTTCACATAAACCAATATGCTATTCCAGTGTATTCATTCTGATGAAAGATCAACAACCTGAAACGTTAACTCTGTTTCTCTCTCCACAGATGCTGCCTGACCCGTTGAGCATTTCCAGCATTTTCTGCTTTATTTCAGATTGCCAGCATCCGCAGTATTTTGCTTTTATTCTATTCCAGTGATTCATTATAAGTCACAATTTCTGAAAGTATACCACGAATAATCCTCTGAACCTTATTTTCACCTCTCCAGAAAAAAAATTGCAGTGTAATTGGAGGCTGATGAATTTTCTTTCATAATTTGAAAATGTTATTGATTTGGTTTGGAGAAGTTCTCAAGTGTTTGAAGAATCAGACTTCAAAAACCATACTTCATATGAAGGTCATTCACTTAGTTTTCTGCCACTGCTCTAATGCTATGAGCAAGACACCGGGGAGTCTGGATTACTCATGGTAGCCAGTCTTCAAATATCTGAGGAGTCAGGGTTTATATTCCTCGTAATTGATTACTGTGGCAGTGCCAAATGTATATTAGCTCAGCATACAGATCAATGGGACCAGTCAGCAAGCAGACTTTGAACATTTGTCAGTTCTGTAGGAGTAATTCTGATATTAAAAAATATTTAAAAAAGCACATTTCCATCAGTGATTCTTGACACAGAATCACGAAGATTCCTTCTTGCTCTCTCTGGTTTTATTCAAAGTTGATACAGTAAAAGAACAAGCTACACTTTAACTAAAACACAGTCTCACCACCACCTTCTCAAGGGCAACCAGGGATGGGCAATAAATGCTGGCCTTGCCAGCGACACCCACATCCCAGGAACGAATAAAAGAAGTCCAGCCAACTTCCCTTTTTTCCAATACGATGTGTTCTCAGGGGAGATAACTGGGAAATAGTTCCTTTTATTCTGGTCAGTTGTGTCAGAAGGCCAGGGAAATAGGTGCAGAGTGACAGAAGGGAAGACATTCACTGTACTTGCCCATTTCCAACTAAACCAAGACATTCTGACCTATGAGTGAGCCCTATATTCAGGTCTTTTGCTGACCCACATATAGATATTTGAGCAGCTGTAATTAGGATTTGGGAGTGCATGGCCTCTTAATAAATAATACAAACTAATAAACTGATTTGAGTCACAGAATTTTTTAAAATTCGTTTATGGGATGTGGGCATCGCTGGCAAGGCCAGCATTTATTGCCCATCCCTGATTGCCCTTGAGAAGGTGGTGGTGAGCCGCCTTCTTGAACCGCTGCAGTCCGTGTGGTGAAGGTACTCCCACAGTGCTGTTAGGGAGGGAGTTCCAAGATTTTGACCCAGCGACGATGAAGGATCGGCGATATACTTCTAAGTCAGGATGGTGAGTGACTTGGAGGGGAACTTGGAGGTGGTGGTGTTCCCATGCACCTGCTGCCCTTGTCCTTCTAGGTGGAAGAGGTCGCGGATTTGGGAGGTGCTGTCAAAGAAGCCTTGGCAAGTTGCTGCAGTGCATCTTGTAGATGATACACACTGCAGCCATGGTATGCCAGTGATGGAGGGAGTGAATGTTTAAGGTGGTGGATGGGGTGCCAATCAAGTGGGCTGCTTTGCCCTGGAATGTGTCGAGCTTCTTGAGTGTTGTTGGAGCTGCACTCATCCAGGCAAGTGGAGAGTATTGTTGCTACTTAAAATGATTGACATAATTTAGTAGTGCAAATGAAAAATCACAAGTATGATTCAGAATCCTTTTTTATGTTGTAAGGTGATGATATTTCCAATTTCAAAGCTGTGCTGTATTAGAAGAACTGCCAGTATAGATCTTCAACTAATTTAGCTTTTATGTCTTTTTTTCTCCCCCTCCTCTCTTCAAGGAATTGACTCTTTGCAGGAGATTGGTTTCACAGGCTCTGGTACCTTGCCCAAGTGACTATTATTCATGTGCAAACCTTGACAGTAAGTGTTGGCAGACCTGTTGACTGTGGGTAGTATCACAGCTGAGCCTGATCCCCTCCTTGCCCAATGTTCACTTCCAGTAGGGGCCACTGAAAGCAATCAGGAGTGAAAGTCCTGGCCAATATTTCCCTCCCTAACCAAGGAAACATAGAAACATAGAAGATAGGAGCAGGAGTAGGCCATTCGGCCCCTCGAGCCTGTTCTGCCATTTAATGAGATCATGGCTGATCATCCAAATTCAGTACCCTGTCCCTGCTTTCTCCCCATATCCCTTGATCCCTTTAGCCTTAAGAAATATATCTAGCTCCTTCTTGAATATATTTAATGAATTGGCCTCAACTGCCTTGTGTGGTAGAGAATTCCACAGGATCACCACTCTCTGGGTGAAGAAATTCCTCCTCATCTCAGTCCTAAATGGCTTACCCCTTATCCTTAGACTGTGACCCCTGGTTCTGGACTCCCCCGCCATCAGGAACATCCTTCCTGCATCTAGTCTGTCTAGTCCTGTTAGAATTTTATAAGTTTCAATGAGATCCCCTCTCATTCTTCTAAACTCTAGTGAATATAAGCCTAATCGACCCAATCTCTCCTCATATGTCATTCCTGCCATCCCAGGTATCAGTCTGGTGAATCTTCGCTGCACTCTCTCCATGGCAAGAACATCCTTCCTCAGATAAGGCGACCAAAACTGCACACAATACTGAAGGTGAGGTCTCACCAAGGCCCTGTACAACTGCAGCAAGGCATCCTTGCTCCTGTACTCGAATTCTCTCGCTATGAAGGCCAACATACCATTTGCCTTCTTAACCGCCTGCTGCACCTGCATGCTTACCTTCAGCAACTGGTACACAAGGACACCCAGGTCTCGTTGCACTTCCCCTTTTCCCAATCTATTGCCGTTCAGATAATAATCTGTCTTCCTGTTTTTGCCACCGAAGTGGATAACCTCGCATTTATCCACATTATACTGCATTTGCCATGCATCCGCCCAATCACCCAACCTGTCCAAATCATACTGGAGTCTTGAGGCCATTTATATCACCCCTAGTGTTGTCCTGGTTAGCTCTGGACAGTCAAGAAATGAAACCTGGAACCTTCCTGGCTTGTATGGCTCACTACTCACTGTGTAAGTTTGTTAAGGCACTGGTGGAGTTTCTCAACTTGTTTTTCAAAACATATATTGCCTCATAGACCTCAATTGCACTCTGCAACTACAAGATGAAAATTACATCAGATGATATTTTGTTAGTTTTTTTATTGACTTCAATATTAGAGCCCCTTAAAATATAGATATTCATTGCACTGAATTCTGATTAATCATCACTCCCAAAGTACAGACTAGTATGCTAGAAAATGTAGATATATTCAATTACACCAACAGCGTGGGCCTTTCCCCCAGCCTGGATACAGACATAGATCATCACAAGACTGTTAGGAATTGGAGTCTTCCACCCACTGATTAAGTCAGGAACAAATTGAGGCTTGCTATGGAATCTACAGATAGGTGGTTTTGCTGTTACTTACATCCATTCACTGGAGAATCGTAGCCTGCATTCTGTAGATATTCCCTACTTGTTGTGGAGCTGCGTGTTGACCAAGGGTCATTATCATAAGTCCCTGATCTGGCTTTCATCTCTTCCTTCAGAATTAGTCGGTTAATGCCACTCTGTATCTAAAACAAGAGAAGTGGGAGAATCAAACTGCACCTTTATTAAAACCGTAATTCTGATTTTCTAATGATCCCATAGGCACAATTACGTAAATCAAGAGAATGCATGGATAAGCAGTGGCGATCAATGAATATGACTAGAGCACACTGATAACGCATACTTCATTAATATCAATGAAGTCAGTAGTGAATAATAAATTGATGGATTAATTGGCGCACACTGACCGCATGTTGTGCCAGTGGTTTCTTTGAGGTTAAAAGCCACAGCACAATAAGTCTATCATCACCCATGAAAAGATATGAATATAATAAAAAAAGGAAAAAAACTGTGCATAATATAAATACAGGTTTAACCGTCTCCAATCCCCAGAAGCAGTCGTAAACAGGCAGGAAATTATTTTACAAAGGACCTTGAGGAAAAGGGTTAAATATGTTGCAGTTAAGTGAAACTTAATTCTAGCAGGCTATAGATTTTTAAACCCAACCATGACAGAATGAGGATTAATTCTCAGTAGCCATTAATTCTAATAACTAGATTTGTTGAAAATCCTGCTGGGCTCCTACCTCTGCATTGTAAAGAAGCACCATCAGCTTCCATGCCTAATTGGGTGATCCTGTCTAAATATTTTTTTTATTCATAAATACTGTTCTGTGAACGCAAAGAAAATGCTTGTGCTAACAACTAACAGATAGCCAGGGGATACAGTCAAAGAATTCAAATCCAGAAGGCTTGCAAATGACGGTCGCTGGCAGACACTGCTTTGACATAAGCCATTGTGCTTTAAAGAAGCAATGCCGTACTGCTGGAGAGGGTGAGGAAGTGAATTATAGTATTATGATAACACTTAGGGCTAGAAATTCAAACGGGGCGTTATCTTTTGAAATTTTGAAAAATTAGCAGCAGGCACTAATCATTGTTAGGTTTCAGCAAATTGGCTGTCTTTCCTGCAGCGCTAAATCAAGCGCTAATGACTTCAGTAGGATGCTTCAGGGGCGCTACCAGCAGAGCGATAATGAATTTCAGGTGCATTCCAATCAGTAATGATCCTTCACAGTGGCTCCTTCCAGCTCTTAAAGGGGAGGCTGCTTCATTGTGCAGATGCTCATTATCAGCATTGCTGGCTGTGAAGGCGACCTGCAAGGAACTCAATCCCCTGATCATTTTGGCAGATCCCACTCCGAGGCAGAGAGCTCGTCGTTTCACGGACAAGGCACTGGATGCATTGGTCACGGGAGTGGAGCGAAGGAGGGCAGTGCTGTTCCCAGACACTGGAAAGAGGCCATTGCCCCAGGTCTTCAGGGCAATGTGGAGGGAAGTGGCCCAGGAGGTCTCGGCCAGTAGTGTGGTCATACGTAGTCTCACACAGTGCCGGAAGAAATTCAACGACCTTACTCAGGTGGTCAAGGTGAGTACATGCTTCAACAGGTCCTACATAGCAGCATCTGAACCTCAGTCTGTACACACTGCACAAACCACCACATCCCCACCACTCACCCACCAAGCATCTGCATCTACTCAATCTTACATCCACATCTCACGCCTTGCTTACAATTACAGCTATTCAACTATGGCATGCATATCTCCCAAACACAAACCTGGACTCTGACTCACACACATTCATTTCTCTTGCAGGCCAAGATGGCCCACAATAGGAGGGAGCAGCAGAGAACAGGCGAGGGTGATGCGCAGCTCCAGCAGCTCTCAGACCTGGAGGAGCGAGTGATGAGAGTCATTGGGCAGCAGGTGGTGGGCGGCGTGGCCATTGGCAACGTTGACCCCCTTGGGGGCAACAACAGTATGTTCAGCCCCTCTCCTTCTCTCATCCCACTTCCCCCTCACACCACAAGCCTTTCCCAATTTCCAGCTCCTGATACTGTCTGCATTCTTTGCTCCATTTCTGCCCCCCTGCCCTCACCTTAACACGAGTCCTATGTCTTTATGCTTTCAGAGAATCAGCAACCAGATGACCAGCCTATCCCTGAGCCCCCCACTGAGAGTGAGGAAGGAGAAGAGGAGGAGGAGCAAAGCATCGCGTCACTGCATCTCTCACCCGCAGGCACCACCTCAGATACTGGCACTACGCGATCTTTAGAGACAAGTTTAGTCGAAGGGTCTGCACTGAGTGATGCACCGGGGATGTGTGGGCTGCAGCAAGGCCAAAGGGAATGGGTAGCTCAGGAGCCAGCTCCCTGGAGGGCGAGTTCGTGCGCGAGCTCTGCTGCACAGGACTCGGATGAGGACCTCGATGGGGAGGCGTTCACAAGAAGGGTGATGGCCATGCACTCCGAGATGATAGGTGCTATGGCAAGGTGTACCCGAGAGCCTCTCGGCAATGGTAAGGATCGTGGAGAAGTCCACCTCCAACATTGCACAGAGCTCTGCGCACACCATGGAGCCCATCATTTCCACTCTGCAGAGGATGGTGGACTCCCAGAGAGACTGTGCAGATCCAGACCTCATGACGCGTGTCACGGGCGATGTGGCAGCTTCCATTGTAGCACAGGTGGAAGCGACACAACATCTTAGTGCTGTAATGCAGACAATTGTTGGTGGCATTGAGTCTCAGACTGCTCTCATGCAGTCTCAGCTTGATGCCACGTAAGCGCTGACTGCTGCCATCATCACTGGGTCCACCATAGCTCACTGGGGATCTCACGTTGTCGCAGCAGGCCAGCAATCTGTGCTCCAGCAGGTTGGTAGGGATGCTGAGGTGCTGCCCCGGGGGAGTGGGAGTGGGTCAGTGGAGCAGGAACCTGCTGTCCTCTCTCAGGATGACAGCATTCCTGATCTCACCACTGCCACTCTGCCATTGCACTTGTTGCTGCCTGTCATCCAGCCAGTCCAGACTGCCGCTGCCCATCCTGAGGTGGTGCAGTTTACAGCCGGGCCTTCCAGGCCCAGAGCTGGTCGAGGGCGTCCTGCAAGGCCATCTGTAGTCTCTGGCACCGACACTCAGCAGCCTTCCACTAGCCCTGCTGCAGCCACTGGGGAGACACTACGTAGGAGCAGTAGATTAGGGAAAGGCACTCTAAAGAGGGGAAGTAAGGGTTTGCACAAGGGTAATTAGTTAATAAAATTCTTATATATATGTGGCTGCTGAATTTGGAAAAATTTATTATTGGAATGTTGCAGATTTGGG
The DNA here is from genome assembly GCA_030390025.1 of Squalus acanthias. Lineage (NCBI taxonomy): Eukaryota > Metazoa > Chordata > Chondrichthyes > Squaliformes > Squalidae > Squalus > Squalus acanthias. The sequence continues at coordinate 146,426,520 of CM059427.1, read as the reverse complement.
GCTGTGTCTCATTTCAGCTTTGGGGTGTGATATGGAATGAGAAATTGATGGAATGATAGGGACGTGCTGAGCAACCGGGAAATGGCCTCCAATTCACTGGCACCGAAGTCTGATGAGGTGGTCACAGATCGCCCTTCCACAAGGCAGATTGAATGGCTGCCTCCTCCGTCGCTGCTGTTCCTGCTCATGTTCCTCCTCCTCCTCATTGTCCTCGTCCTCCTCGTCTCTCTCTTCCTCCTCCTGAGGTGGTGCAGCTATGCCTTGTGGCAATGGCTGCGCTCTCATGATGGCCAAGTTGTGCAGCATGCAGCAGACGATGACGAAAAGGGACACCCGCTCAGCCCAGTACTGGAGGGCTCCTCCTGAGCGGTCAAGGCAGCGGAACCGTTGCTTGAGCACTCCGATGGTCTGCACAATGATTATTCCTGGTCGCAGCATTGATCTCATTATATGAGTGCTGGGCACGAGTGTTGGGGTTGCAGAGGGGAGTCATGAGCCATGTAGAGAGCGGATACCCCTTGTCTCCGAGCAGCCAGCCGCGAGCTTGACGTGGTGGCTGGAAGAGTGCTGGCACAGGATGAAGGCATCATGACTGCTGCCAGGATAGCGGGCATTGACGGTCAGGATTCACTGTCTGTGGTCGCTCACCAACTGCACATTAAGTGAGTGGTAGCCTTTGCGGTTACGGAATACCTCAGGATTGTTATGCGGTGCCCGCAAAGCGACGTGGGTGCAGTCAATGGCGCCCTGCACCATGGGGAAGTTCATTATCCTGACAAAGCCACATGCACGCTCGTGCTGCTTCTCTTTGGTGATGGGGAAGGAAATGTAGTCCCTTCTCCTTCTGTAGAGAGCATCTGTGACCTCGTGGATGCAGCAATGGACGGCAAACTGTGATATGTTAGATATGTCTCCTGTTGCACACTGGAACAATCCGCTGGCGTGGAAATTGAGGGCGACGGTGACCTTGACTGCCACTGAAAGAGCCGTGCTCACTCTAGTCTGAGGCTCAAGGTGTGGTTGCAGGAGGTGGCAGAGCTCTGTGACCATGTCCTTGGTGAAGCGGAGCCTTCTATGACACTGGTCCTCAGTGAGATTGGTGTAGGAGAACTGCTGCCGAAATACCCTGGGTGGGTAAGGCCTCCTGTTGAGAGCCCTGTTGTCCCTCCTCCCTCTGGCCACATTTTGCAATCTTTCTCTCTGCCTCCGTTGCCTCCGACGTTGACGCTGGAGGGCGAGGTCCAGTGCCAGTACAGCCCCAATTAAAGTTTGCAAATGTTGCACTTGCAAATCGCACCTAAGTGAAAGTGAATAATTTTTCTGAGGCAGAAGATTCCTTAAAGTGAAAAACGCTGAAATCGCTCAAAATGCCTGTCTGCCTATGAAAACTGACAAGGCAGCATTCTTTGCCGAGTAAAAATAAAGCAGATGTTGACGCCTTTAAATACTGCTCCTCTAGCGCCCATCCGGCTGCATACCGCCTCCTCTACCTGCCGTTGTTGACGGCAGGCGCTCAGGCAGGGGGCGGGAGCCAGTATCAGATCCAGGGCGGTAACGGGGCACTGCGCAACTGATGATGTCACGATCTATGGGGCGCAACAGAGTGGGGCGGTATGTGTTAGTGCCAGCGCAAAACCGCCAGGGAAGTTCGCGGGCGCCGCTGATTTCGCCGTGCCCAGTCGGTAACCCCTTAGCGCCCCGTTACCGCCCCCCGCAGGCGTTAACGGGAGGCGCAAAGCAGCCGAATTTCCAGCCGAGAGTCTTCCAAGCTCTTTACCAGTAGTGATGGCTGTGCCATGACCTATGGGCAGCATTCCAGTCATTTCAATGACTCAGGGCACTCTTGATAGGTGCCATAGTGCTCTTCATATAATAAAAACATGCTGAAATATACCACATTTAAACTGTGTGGAGACTGGAATTGACTTTAGCTGTCACAGTAATAAAAGTGAGATCTGCAGTGTGATATGAGCATGCTGAATAAGTCGTGTCTGTACCATATGGAGAATGCTACAGTGAAGGTAAATGTCTGCTCTGCTCCGAACATGGTAATGTCCCAAAATGTGTCACTCTTGTATGCTGCAGAGCCTGCAGCTGACTTGCATTGTTCCAGGAATCTCAAGTAGTGCATTAACACGCAGCCTGCTGACTGCTGGATGAAATGCATAGGCATTTAGGGGTTCTGTTTATTTAAAATTCAGATTTATTTCCTCTTCAGTCAGCAGAGTACAGCACAGCGAGCACACAATCTGTCTTCTCATTAGTCACTGACAAAAAAAACAACTACTTTCATTTGGGAATAAAAAAAAACCTAGGGCTGGCAGCACTCACCGAACTGTACCCCAGCATAATAGGGGGAGAAATTCGGTAAATTTTGAAAGCTGGAAAAATTAGCGCCAGGCGCTAACGATTCTCAGCTTTCTCTAAATTGGGTGTTAGCGCTCCAGGAAGGAAGTGGAGCGCTAAATCAAGCGCTACCACTTCCCTTCTGAAACGCTAAACCACGCAGGCAGGGTGGTACAGGTGCACAATGTCCCGTGCAGCGCTGCCGGGATCCGAGGCTCCCTCCCTCCCTCAAGGGGAAGGGCCATCGCTGCAGGCTCTGCATTTCATCGATGTCCCTCGTCACCGACGGCAACCAGGATCCTCGACGATCAGCCCCAAGCAGGGAGCAGGGCTGATCAATCATGGCAGTTAAAAATTTTCAAACGGCAACCTAAGGGATGGAAACACATTTTTTCTGCAGACCAGCAGCCTTACCTTTAATTACTGCCCCCGAAGCGCCCACCCTCCCGAACAACGCCTCCTGCAGCTGTCGGTGTTATTGCCCGGCGATGCTGCAGGGGGCGGGACCGAATTTCGGGTCCTGGGCGCTACCGGGGCGCTGCGCAGCCGGATGACGTCACGATCTCCGGGCGCAGGAGATCGTGGTGCTAGGGGTTACTGCCGCCACAAACCTCCAGGTGAATTTCGTGGGTGGCGGTACTATCGCCGCGCCCGGACGGTAAGTCGTCAGCGCCCCGTTATCGCCCCCCGGAGGCGCTAAGGAGGCAAATTTCTAGCCCATTGTCTTCAGGGGAACAGGGGCAGAAAAGATTGGTTTGAAGAAGCAGGAACAAGGTGGCGGTTTCATTTGTTTTTTTAAATTATGTTTAGGATTTGACATTTTCTGTACATTTTCAAATTCTACCGTATAGATACTTTGCTGATTTTCTACTTCCGTTAATGTTTCATGTTCATTTATTTGAATATATATTATGTAAAACTGGCTAGTGATTGCTTCCGAAAATGTTCAGAATAGATCGTTGCAAGACATCTTTTTATTTACTATTTTAATTCCAGAAGTTGGTTGGGTTTGCATTGAATAGCATCCATCAGGAACTGTACCTGGGGCCTTTGAGGATCTACTTGATGTTGGGACATGACATTAGTATTTTAAGATACTTTAATGTGTAAATGGATTTGTCCTTGATATGCATCAAGACCAATCGATAACTGAAACTCTATCCTTTGTATTACCTAATGCTGTATCATTTTCTATATTTGGATAAGCATATTTCTACCACTATACATTTGAGATAAAGTTCATACCCTCTGAATACCCTGGTCCCAAATATTTTGGCTATCATCTTCTGCGCCAGATGAGGATCTTCGACTCCATCTAGATGCTGAAAAACAAAGCACATATGTCAAAAAGTCTTCAGTAATCAGCAGATCAGGAGGGGGACCAAATAAGAACATAAAGAAGCCCCCGTTAGCCCATTTAACTCAACCCTCCAGGCTACTGGGTTGATCCCAGCTCTCTCTAATCTTGCCACATATTCTCTATTCCACAATCTTACTCCATCATGACTTAATCCATCAAACTGGACTTGTAACACCCTAATCTTCTTCGTAATAAATAGTTGTCCAATTCCTTCTTATATTATTACCATAATAACTGCTCTGGGTGGCCACTAAATCCTTGATTGCTGATCCCTCTTTGAACAAAAAAAATATTTCATTCAATCTTTTCCACAATCAGTTACACTGACATTAGGTCTGTTTCCTGCATCACTTTTGAACATTGGAACAGGAGTAGGCCATTTAGCCCCTCGAGCCTGTTCCGCCATTCAATGAGATCATGGCTGATCTGTGATCTAACTCCATATACCCGCCTTTGCCCCATATCCCTTAATACCTTTTGGTTAATAAAAATCTATCAATCTCAGATTTAAAATTAACAATTGATCTAGCATGAATTGCCGTTTGCGGTAGAGAGTTCCAAACTTCTACCACCCTTTGTGTGTAGAAGTGTTTCCTAACTTCACTCCTGAAAGGTCTGGCTCTAATTTTTAGACCAAGATCCCTAGTCCTAGACTCCCAAATCAGCAGAAATAGTTTCTCTCTATCTACCCTATCTGTTCCCCTTAATATCTTGAAAAGTGCAGTTAAATCACCCCTTAGCCTTCTAAATTCCAGGGAATACAATCCTAGTTTGTGTAATCGCTCCTCATAATTTAACCCTAGGAGTCCAGGTATCATTCTGGTAAATGGAACCCCCTCCCTAACAGCACTGTGGGAGTACCTTCACCACATGGACTGCAGTGGTTCAAGAAGGTGGCTCATCACCACCTTCTCAAGGGCAATTAGGGATGGGCAATAAATGCTGGCTTTGCCAGCGATGCCCACATCCCAGGAACAAATAAAAATAAATCTACGCTGCACTCCCTCCAATACAATCTTCCTAAGGTGTGGTGCCCAGAACTGCTCACAGTACTCCAAGTGTGGTCTAACCAGGGCTTTGGATAGCTGTAGCATAACATCTACCCCCTTGTTCTAGTCCTCTAGATATAAAGGCCAGCATTCCATTAGCATTTTTAATTATTTTCTGTACCTGTCGATGACATTTTAATGATCTAAGTACATGGACCCCCAAGTCTCTTTGGACCTCCACTGTTTCCAGCTTTTCATTATTTAGAAAGTACTCTGTTCTATCCTTTTTCGGTCCAAAGTGGGTGACCTCACATTTGCCTGCATTGAAATCCATTTGCCACAGTTTTGCCCATTCGCTTAATCTATTAATATCCCTTTGTAATTTTATACTTCCATCTACACTGCTTACCAATGCCGCCTATCTTTGTGCCATTGGCAAACTTGGATATGTGGTTTTCTAACCCATCATCTAAGTCGTTAATAAATACGGTGAATAGTTGAGGCCCCAACACAGATCCCTGCGGGACATCCTGCCAATTAGAGTACCTGCCCATTATCCCTACTCTCTGTCTCCTGCCACCCCTCAGCCAATTTTCTAACCAGGCCAATAATTTGCCTTCAATTCCATGAGCTTCAACTTTAGCTAAGTCTCTTATGAGGGACTTTATCAGATGCCTTTTGAAAGTCCATGTAAATAACATCCATATGGAATGACTCATTAATGTACGCTTTTACTAAATCCCCATGTAATTGTAAATACTGTATCATATCGCCCTTCAAAGTTCTCTGCTCCGAGGAGAAGAACCTAAGCTCTATCAATATTCCTTTATAGTTACTGGAGCTGTGCCCATTGCCCGATATCAATGTCATCTGTATGTTTAAGCTCTCAGTGATATGGTTACGCTTGCTCCAACATGACATTAGTTTTACACCCTGACAAATGGTGTGAATTACTTGAAAGTGTATTTATCACTGCACGTAGACTTGACAAAATGTCGATTGTTTCTAAATGGTATTTGCATTTACCTTTGGCTGAAATATTCTCTTGTGAATTAGGCGGTAAATCTACTATAATTAAAATTCACTCTGCAGTGCAAGCCACAGACTAATAATGAGTAATTATGACTGTGTTATTCTGCTCTGCTGTAAGTGTTTGTTACACAAAGGTGACAATAAAACCTATGGGAAGCAGATGGCTCTCAAATATATACAATATGCAAAAAAGTAGACTATTATACAATAAAAGGGAATTTGACATTGCAACAGGATGCTAAGTATAAAACATTTGTTCAAAAGCCGGAGAAAACGCACTCACAAAAATATAACAAGTCAAAATTTGAATCAAGATAATTATAGTCAGGAATCTGGAAATTAAAATTATAGCCAATTACCTGATTTTAAGCCAGTGCTGGTTTATCAAGATAGAAACCCTCATGTTTTTGCTCCTGTCTATTATAGTTAAAATCCCTTGAGATTTAGAATTTGCTTTATGTAATATTCTTAAATATTAATCTATCTGAAACATACAAAACAATAGCTGGAGTTACACAAGAAGTAGTTCTGGCTACATTTGACTGTTACAGACACCCTGGTTCCAGTTATGTTTTCTGTTTAATTCCAAATATCATTTAATGTAATAAAAAGTGTCGTGAGGTACTTCACAGATCGTTGACACTTCGATGTGCTTCTACACCTTTGGAAAGCTGCACTACTTCCTCATCAATGACCTTTTAAAAAATTCTCTGTCAGCATTTCTAACCCCTCTGTTTGAGGGCTAGGACATCTCAGAGCATAGTATAGTATTTCATTACCACTTTCTCTTGACATTGCATTGCTCCTTATGCACATCTATGTTTTTGAAAAACCTCACAGGTACAGGAATGCCAACCTCATGAAGTTATCCCGGAGGTTCTGTGTAGTGCTGATTATCAAGCACTGGGGCTGTCTAATAGATAATTCACATTTCTATTTAAATTAGCTGGGAAAATCTGAATGCTTATTTAGTTAATACTGAACAAGATGTGTGTGGTGTAGATTTTAGCACTGTATTAGCATGGGAGAAATGCAATGCTGAAGCAAATTCTAGAGTGTTAAAACCGAATGCACAACTATTGAGTTCACTCTTGCCAGTAGATTTTGGTTTGTGTATTTTAATTTATTTTGACAACTATTTGAAAATTTATTTTGTTTTGTACAATTTTCTTGCCTACACAGCAGCTGCTGTCACACAGAAGAATGAATGATTGTGGAATTCGGTGAAATCATACCTTCATTGATGACTTTCAACAGTTTGCTGCCAATAAGAGCCATTTTTTATTCCCACCAGAGATCTAATCAGAGTTTTAGCTTCTCCCCTTCACCCACCCCCCATTCAGAGAGCTGGATTCTGGTTACACATATTAGAATTTTAAAATATTTCCAATAGTTCAATACTCCACTTCAAAGGTACTTCATTGACTGTAAAGCGCTTTGAGATGTCTGGTGGTCGTGAAAGGCGCTATATAAATGCAAGTCTTTCTTTCTTTCTTTACATGCATTACCCTATCAATAAAATCATGTGCAGTACCAGTTAATATGCCTACCTTTGGGTGAAGCCGGGTAATGCCAGTACTCAGAATCTGACTGCTGGAAGATGTCTGGAGAGTAAGCTGCTGGATATCTTGCGGATTGAACAATATCCTCACTGGTTTTGCTTTTAGTTGCTATGTACACGTATTCTGAGAAGGGAACAAACCACAGTGTAGCAAATTATTCTATTCCTCATGCACTTCATCTGCTTCAGCAGATTTTGTATTAATGAAAGTATTTCCCCCTATCATTTACCAGTTAAATATGTTTTAATAATTTTCTGCCCATTCTCCTCCCTTCTTCCCTGAAGGTTGACTCATGTTAGTTTATGATTCACATATATAGCTCTCACTTTCACTCACTCACTCACATTGACACACAAACTGAAAAGCAATCAGGAGCAGGGCCGAGCTGATTTTCATTTTCCCATGGCAAGGCAACTCCTGCTCCAGCTAATATCAGCTAACACAGCACAGACTTGAATCAAACCTATAAACTACTTAGTGCTACACCAGGCAATGGCTTTACCAGCTAGGCCCTTTGGGGAGGTAAAATCTATTTTAATTATGTTTTGTTTCACATAGGGATAACCAAAGTCTCAATTGCAGGAAACAACACAAGTGCCAATACTACGATAAAGTAGTGTTAAATTTTAGACATTATCTTTCATTGTCTATCCTATACAAGTTGCTTCAGTCAAGCCAATTATAAACTACACCCAAAGTAAAAAGGGAGTATTTTTTTAAGTGATAAATTCTTCAAAAATATCACAGCTCTGTTAAATTAGATGCATACAAATGTTCCAGTCAAAGTTACTCAGAATGAACATGATTTCATAATGTATTCATAGAGCACTGTTGGTCAGACAAAAGGTTTCATCAATGCACTTTCAAGCTCCACTAATAAGTAATCATAAAATATTTATTAAGTATAGTGAAATGGAAGTCTACAATGCAGTAAATTCTGCCTAAATTAAACTTGTCAGGCACAAGTTAGCACAGCCGAAGTAAGTGGTGTCAGTGGAATACCCTGTCATTGTATTGTATACTATACAAGTGGAACTGAATTTCAATTAAGTTGTTTTTAGATATCTCTTCACTAGAAGTTAGGCCATAGTATGCAGCATTATTTAAATAAACAGTACAGCTTAATCTAGCTCTGTTATTCCATGTGTGCTGGTTTATCCCCTGTAAGTACCAAATAATAAACTGTAAGCAGTAAGCTTCAAACTTTTCTGTGTGGGAGACCCCCTGGAAATCTTGACACTCTCCCAGGGATTCCATGTTCTGACCTCTGAAAGACATTATCAGCTACCCAAAGGAAAACTGCTTTCTTTGCATATAAACTCATTATTAGTAAACAGCAACAGAAATAATGTGCTAGCAAGTCAACAAATACAATAAAACACAGAAATCTGATGACTTAAGGGAGCCCCTGGGATCCCCTAATGTAATGCAGTTTGAAGACTTATGTTGCACGGTGGCTTCACAAAACAGAGGAATGTGGATTCTTTTGAAAAACAATTTGGTGGAAAAAGGCTATCAGCTTGCCTCAAGCAAATAATACTGCTTCAGTTGGTTACAAATGATCTAAATTCTAACAATATTTTTGGTTTTTATTTGTCATGCTCATCAAGGTGAGAGATAACAAAGGTGTGATTGAAATACTTTTCCACTTTTGGCACCCACTATCAAGCACTCTGAAGGCCAGGTATAACTTGGGCCAAATCCAGAATGAAGCTCTCTCTATTAGGCCCCTTCAACCAAACCTTAGAGAACATCCCTAACAAGACAGCAGTTCTATTTTCTACACTAATGTACTTTGACCTCTGAGTGAAAATGCCAATATAATGCAAATTAGTGCTGAAATATTGGTACATTTTAGTTATAGATTCATGCCCAATCGGAATCAGTTTGAGACTATCCACACTTGTTTTATATAAGACCTTTATAAAAGCATCCAAAGGAGAAAATGTTATTCCTTCCAGGTCCCAAGGTGAAAAGCCAGTGAACAAACTAACTGCATCTCCCCTTTTTATATTTTATTTCTTTGGATGTACAATGTTTAAGAAAATAGAATCTAAATGGCAAATTAGAGTGATCATTCTTATTGACCGGGTAGATGAAGAAATGTTGCAATGAAAATAGCATTTTGAACGTTTGCTGAATCGGGGTAGGTGTTAACTCTTGGGCGACTGACCAACTGAGTGCACCAGCTGGCAGCCCGATAATGCTAGAGGGAGGCTCAGTCCATTTCCAGGGCCGGGCCTCATTAACATGTATGTGGTGGGCTGCGAGCGCCAAATGGGCGTCCTGATGCAACTCTCTGGCGCTTATCTGCCACAATATCAGGTGGCATAGAGGTCATCCCGGCCGGGGAAAAGGAGAGGGAAGAGTTTGCGATCATGGAGGGGCACAGTCTGGGGCGGCAGCAGGCCTCATTATTCCTGCTCCTCCTGGCCCTACGTTAATAATTTTTGCACTTATTTTTTCAGGCCTCTTCTGCTGTGACACCAGGTTTTACTGGGCGGTGCATCCACGGCTACGCTCCGCGCACCAGGTGGTTAAAATGGCTTCGGATCCTATGTACGTCATATGACCCCAATTTGCGTAGATTAATGAGGCTCCCATCTGTTTCCGGCAGGCACCTCGGCTGCTCAGCAGAAGGCAGCGGGAAAACTAGCGGTGGAACGGGAATGGGGCTGTGAATCCACCACCTCCGTTTTAACTCTGCTAACGCTCCATTTCCAAAGTAGTTAAAATCTCCCCCAAGAGTTCTATACTGATATTTTGATAAATCTTTTTTTAAAACATTGTATCTAACTTTTTTTAAGTTTTCATACCACTAGATGAATTCTCGTACATGTAAGATCATACAGCACTCCCAGGTATATACAAAACGGTCATTTAGACAGATGGACACAGTTGGGAATTGCTCCTCCTAGAAAGAGTATGGGCTGGATTTTCATAGGGCCGTGGAGGCGGGTTTGGAGGCGTGTGGGGGGTTAAAATTGTGAAAAGTGGCGGGCGGACCTGATCCCGCCTCCATTCCGCCTCCACGCAATTTTGATAAAATCGTGTGTGGTGTTCCCGACTCCGTCCCGCCTCCAAGAGGCGGGAGAGGCCATTAAAGCCCTTAACAAGCCCTAAATTGGCTCTGTAATTCCATTTTGAAACGTTTTAGCTAGTTTAACCCTTTTCTGACGTGAAGCACGCCTGATGTGAAACACGATTGTGAAACATGGCGGGAACACAAGTGGATAGCTGACTATCAGCTGCAGGTCCACTATTACAACGGAGATGTGATGAAGGTAGTAGTAGTATTAGGTCTGAAAGTCGCCTCTGATGCTGCTGCATTGAATGTCTTCAGAGACTGCCTGGCCTTTGCTGTGAGAGGACCTGGATGCAAAAAAAAATTCTCTCTCTCTCTCTCTCTCTCTGATGCTGCTCATTTTGCATCCAGGTCCTCTCACAGCAAAGGCCAGGCAGTCTCTGAGACCAGGCAGTCTCTGACCTGCAATGCAGCAGCAATGATGACATCATCAGAGGCGACTTTCAGACTGAAACCATGAATTGGTTCATGGGTTCCCACATGCTGGAACTCAATTGCCCAATTAGGTGAAAATTGCATCAATCTCCCACATCAAATCGCAGTCGGGTGGATAACACGAAATGCGGATGACACGACCCCAACCCGCCCCAGTATCAAAATCCAGCCCTTGGTGTCAGATAACCAGCCTTGTGCAGCCCTTTTTATAATGTTTTCTCTCCTACTTGTAATGGTTGCAAACCCATCCTGACTATGATCTCGCTGATTAAATTTGAACCCATTTAATAGCTTGGTCTGCAAGCCGTACTTATACATTCCTGTGTGAAGCACCACCTGTGAGCTTTTGACCTTTTACTGAAATTTGGTAGCCTTATAAATACTGATAGTATAACAGACATGATGCAATGGCTCAATGGAGGTGCAGAGCATAGGAGTAATTTCAATAGAAAGTCCTCTCCAATTTAACTTACTTCAATAATTAATTTAATAATCTCCTAGCTCTTAGAAATTTTCACTTCTATTTTTAAATTTCATGGAGGTGTCATTCCAAGTCTTTTTCCTCAGTAGGAACCACTCTCCTGACATATATCATGGGAACACTAACAAGTGGCTCTACTAGAAATCCAGCAAATTTACTTAAAAACAACAATATAAAGTATATGTTGGACACAACATATCACACTCTGGGCTGAATTTTGCCAGCGCTCAGAGGGCGGGTTTGGAGGCGGGTCCGCTGTCAAAATGGCAGTGATTGACAGCGGAGCAAAAGTCCGCTCTGAACCCGCCTCCTCGTTAATTTCCCAAGTGCCGGTTCTGCCTGCGGTTTGCAAACCCGGCACCAAAGTGGCAGGTCAGGCAATTGAGATACTTAAGAAGCTGCTTAAAGGTATTTAAGCAGCATTTTACCAGGTCCTAACGATTTTTCCATGTTTTTTTACGAGGTTCCTGGCGCTTGGGGATCACGTCAGGTAAGTGTGTCGGGTTCTCATGACTCTGCATTGCTGTGAATAGTTGACAGCTGCAAAAGTGGTATAAAAGCTACCATTTCACAGCTGTTCAATTTCCAATCTTAGAAGCTGGAGCCTTCAGGATTTGGAATACACTTTTCCGCTTTATGGAGGTTTGAATTGTTTGGAGCAAACTCTCTATCCAGTGTCACCTCCTTGGAGCAACCTCTCTCACCATTGACAGATCGCTTCTGTCATCTCAACTGCAGCTGCCATCTATTCCAGTAGCATCAGTGCCCTTGAAAAAATCTCACCTTGGTCCTCAGAATCCCAACACGATCAGCCCCAACACCAACATCACCAGGCACACCAGCAGCACCAACCTTCTCTGCAATCACCTGATGCTGCACAAGACACAGGGCATCAACACCCGACCACATTGCTGCCCAGGACACCAGGGATGGCCTCACCATGGCCAGATTTACTTCACTTGACGCTGTACACCCTGGCTGCCACATGATGCGCCAGGTTGGCACCACCCCACACCAACACCATAAAGCATCCCTACAATGCCCAAGCCATTCCTTTCACATTCATGACCATTATGTCTCACCATTCACTGCAACTCACTAAGCCAGTTCCAAAGGTGCACAAAGATCTGTCCAAGAAGGCAAAGTGTTGAACATGAAGATTTCAATGTTTGACAACACATTAACAGAACCTTTACATGAACATTGGTGATAACACCCAACTGCCTTCACTTGAGTTGTTAGTTGGTATGATTGGACAAGGATGAGGGTGAGTGTGAGGAGGGGCTAGTGAGATGGGAAGTGATAATGTGAATAGAGAGGGATGGGTGGAGGTGCAAGGTAAGTTGGTGTGAGTAAGGATGTGCAGGAATAGGGTAGGGAAGGCAGAGTGATGGGGATGCGATGAGTGGCACAGCAGGATGAGGCTGAGTGTGGCTTTGCAGTAACGTTTTATGATCTACTGAGATCATTGAAAGGTTTGCGTCACTGCAGCCAGGTCCTCCTGACGACATCCCTGCTTCTGCCCTCCTGTGCAATGTGCAACCAGGCTGCGTTGGTCTCCTGGGGAGGTCTCTTCCACCCATTGAAGGGAAGAGGACCTCCCTGTGTGCTGTGACTCCCTCCATAAGCATATGGAGGGAGTAATGGGAGAGCTTGGGTGCAGCCATGCACCTTTGTGCAGTGCTTGTCAGTGTTTGCAGCACCTCAATGCTGTGGAACACTGACAGCACAAATGTCAAAATGATTGTGGACATGGTCCCTTTAAGGAAACCGGCTGAAGACACGTCATCAAATGACGTCATCAGACCCGCTTCCTATTAATTGGCCGGGAACCTCGCAGGGCAGGCTTAACAAGCCCCATCAATGGAAAATCTTGTTGGAGGCCGGGATCGAGACAGATGCGGGGTCCCTACACGCCATGGACATCAGCAGCCACGGACCCGCCGAGGTTGGAAAAATCCAGCCCTAGGTTTCTGTTGAGAGCAAACACTGATTAATATGATGCATTCTGCCTGTGCCTGATAGTAATTGTCAATAGAACTAAGAATAAGAACCATTGAATAACATTCCAATGTCAAACACTGAGTATTTGACCCAAGCATTGATCAGAATATCTTACTAACCAAATGGGCTAAGGGTTTTCAAAGTGAGCACTGAGAATGTAATCACTATGCAACTCAAGCTGCTTATCTCTGTCCTGTTAATAACAGTTGTCAGAATTCATAATGGCAGACATATTTCCCAGTGGATTGGGACTTTGCAGTGAAATAGGATAATCACTGAGGCAAAATGTGAGCTACAATAATGGGAAAGAAATGGAACAGCCCCAAACAAACCAGTATGATGTAGACACAGATACAGCTCCTATATGGGAAGTTTCCGGTTGTGCTTTCCTCTGTAAGAAGCTAATACTATACTATATTTTATTGCAGGCCAGTTCAACTTGTGCACATCTCTGCAACATAAGCAAACTTCTTCCTGTGCAAGCACACATAAACATTAGAGAGGAAAAGAAATCACTGCCCATTGTCTGAGGAAAGGACTAAATGAGAATGGAACGGCAGTGGGTTACGTGACCTTTTCCTCATATCACAGGATCCTTTCAATTCAACATTGCTCATGCTATTTCTATCATTTACATTCTTGCTGCAGTACCCATCAATGTTAAAAACAGAAGAGAAACCAGAGCCAAAACAAGAGAAAAATGTTAAGAACATCAATAAAATAACATGGTAACCCCTATCCCCGTTTGAGTTCTCTCATAATCCCCTCTGAAATTACTCTTTTTGCCTCCAGTAAGTAAGAGGACAAGTATTAGAGGAACTCATCACACTGCCTACATCCTTGTCTATTTCTAGATATCCTCCTAAATGACTTGTGTATGTGTAGCCTTAGCCTCTGGTACTTGGGTGATTTGGGGCTTATTTTTCAAATCACCTGAATATAAGTCCTGTGCCTCTATAAAATCTTGGTACAGCGTATACTTCTTCAGTTGGTCTATCAACTAAATTTAAAAACAGTAGATTTCTTACTTTTTCTAATTTATATTAACCTTTACTTCAGCTGCAGTAAAAGTCCTGTGGTATCTAATTCCTTGCTACCGGAATGATTCAGGTGGTACTGGATAATGGTACTTCTGCCAACTGTAACTATGACACATTTACTATGCAAAATCACCAGTAAATCCTTTAAAAAGTAGCAAGGAATTAGATACCATAGGATTTTTACTGCAGCTAAAGAAAAGGTTAATATAAATTAGAACTGGATCTACTAATTTAACATTGATGCAGCATAGTGTTCAATCAAACCACATGGAGAGATGAAGGGGAATGGAAATGTCTTTTTGAACAGTAGGGATGCTCTTCTATTATGAATGTTGTGTTGCAGTGTCATAACTGGCCGAGGAGTATTTGACGTATCACTGGTGCAAAATATGAAACGGATTTTTAGCACTTCCTCCCCTCATCAATAAACATATTCACATTATTCAAAATCATTAGTTGTTCAGGCCTAGGAGCTCTGTTGCTAGTGCACTAGAATCCAAACAAAGAAGTATGAAAATCCCAGCTTTGACTGTTTAATCTGACCTGTCCTCGAGGGCAAAGGATGAAAGTAGAGGTGAAGCTAAAATCCGAAAGACTAATCATATCGCGGTATACTGGCAAACATCTCATTGGACAATCATCAAGCACCACTAACGGTACCTGTGGGGAAAGTAATGACCCGTGCCACCTTGGCTGAGTGATGGGAGGCATCTATTGTGGCCTTCAGGGGAATCAATACAATAAAATACAGACATTCAGTGCTTCTCATTTAACTGCAACTAGTGTAGTTAGATGGTTTACAAGTTACAGATTAAGATGTTCCAGTAAATCTAGTGTTAAAAAGGTATTGTTACTCATTAAAAAAAACCCTGCGGTAAAAGGATTATGGAAGGAATATGATTTCGTTAGCACTGCACTCGTGTGCAGGCAAAATGGGTCCCATACAATGACACAGCCTTACTCTTAAGGACGGATTTGAACTCCCGGGCGAGAAGACGGTGGGATGTATGGGCCGCCCATCCGGGAGGTGCAGTGGGAGGTCTGGTCCATTTTAACAATAGGGACTCATTAATGTCCCACTGGCCAGCTGCCAAATCAAAAGAGGCATCTGAAAGTAGCTCATCAGATTTGGGCTTACGAAAATCAGGCAGCAAGGGGGCCGCCAGGCAGGTAGACAGATAAGTTATGGGGGCGGTTTGGGAGGAGCTTTGCAGATAAGAAGGAGAGGTGCCAAGGTCCGCAATGACCCAAACATGCTAGATAAGTTTTACCCTTATCTCTATAATCTCCTCCAGCCCTAAAACCCTCCGCGATATCTGCGCTCCTCCAATTCTGGCCTCTTGAGCATCCCCGATTTTAATCACTCCACCATTGGCGGCCGTGCCTTCAGCTGCCAAGGCCCTAAGCTCTGGAATTCCCTCCCTAAACCTCTCTACCTCTCTTTCCTCCTTTAAGGTGCTCCTTAAAACCTACCTCTTTGACCTAGCATATCTCCTTATGTGGCTCGGAACATTTTACTACGTTAAAGGCGCTATATAAATACAAGTTGTTGTTACCCTACAGGGATTCCACTGTGTCCACCAAGATCTACTGAGTGGGGCATCTGTGACCGATGCCTTGCTTCGTAGGCAGTTAAAATAGTATTGGGGTTCTATCTAAGTGATAGGACCCCAATTTGCCTATATGAGGCTCCCGCCTTAATCAAACAGATGCCTCAGCTGTCGAAGAATACAGGGCCGCTAAAGTAGTCGCAGGGTGGGAATCGAGCGGTGACGGTACCGTCGGATTTTAACTTCTGTCCCGCGCGGTTTCTGTCAGGCAGAGGTAGTTAAAATTCCCCCGCTAGGCTGTCAAACAATTAATACTGTTGGTAAAAGTGAGTAAAACAACTCTTTTCCTCAAAATATGGGGCTAATACACCCTCATTTTGTTTCTGCTTTGGGATTCTTCCCTCCAGAATTTTATTAAATAATGTATAGTACAGGTCTCTCACACAGTTCTACTCCATAGATTGCAACAGATCAAACCAAGGACCCTCACACCAACCTATAGTATACAGTTGAGGTAGTGAAGACCAAGCTTTACTCGGCTATGCTACACCTGACCTAGCAGTGCTTGATGCTGACACTGGGTGTAGAAAATAGAAATACCTTTACCTCCAAGTACAAAATTAACAACCACATCCAAAAATATACAGCTTACTAATGTCTGTGACTCTATACAATGACTTGCCAATGAAGATAAAACTCAACTTTTACTATATGTGGGTGAAATTCAACTTTGGCGGGGCACAAAATGGGAGGTAGCAGGTCAGCTGTTTGTTACTCACCCCACCCAATGGTTGATCCACTACCACCCGTTTTGTACCCCTGCTGGAGTTGAATTTCACCCTCGATGTGAAGAAGGTCACTCATTACGATCAGGATTGTTACAATACATGTAGAATGCTGAGTGAGGGAAAAAATATATAATTCTGGTTTCAGAGTGTTCACTGCTATTTTGCTGTCCTCTCACACTTAAGTTATATGGCCGTTATCAAGATAT
Organism: Squalus acanthias; assembly: GCA_030390025.1. Taxonomy (NCBI): domain Eukaryota; kingdom Metazoa; phylum Chordata; class Chondrichthyes; order Squaliformes; family Squalidae; genus Squalus; species Squalus acanthias. The sequence continues at coordinate 146,409,642 of CM059427.1, read as the reverse complement.
TGCGAGCTGTATGGGGTCTCATAGTGACGATACGGGTCCTATATTGTCTAGTAACAGCATATATCTTAGTATTAATTTAGTAATTAAACATTCTATCCAATCACTTTTGTAAATGTAATAAACCTTTGATCATACATCATTCTTTCTGTAATACATAGCTAACCATCCATTATTCCACATGTAATAGATAGCCAACAGGCCACTTGTCCATTTGTAGTACAAACCTAGTAATCCATTATCCTACCAGTAATTCTTGCCTATTAACATTATTTTACATGTAATACGTACCTCAACTATCTATTGTTCCATTGATAATAAATGGCCAACTATCTATTACTCTATTTGGCAATAACAAACCAGAAAGCATGAATATAGAATGGATTTTAACACAATAGGAACCCAATACAGTTGAGTGTGTAAACCTTATTCCCAAACTAATTAATCTTGGGTACATTGAAAAAAAAAAGCACAAAGTGCAACTATAAGCAAAATCTAATGTTGGATATACTTTCTCTCGGCAGCAAGTTCCTGCTTCACATGTTCTCACCGTTCTATCCCCAATACAAAAAACCCTCGCAGCATCTTCATAACCAAAGTTGAATTCCTCTTAAAAGTGTGATACAGGAAACAGACTGTTGATATGGAGGCTCTTTTTAAAAAAAAACGTACAATGATATCCAGACACTGAACAAATATATGAAATTGACAATGAAGCAGAGATTGTTACTTACAGCACAATGATGAACCAAGGCGTGGTTAGCAGGCAGGAAGAGAGTCAAGCATCAGCATAGTGAGGAGCACAAGTGAAAGGATAAATAAGAACAAATATTTGTTGAAGAGAAAGTATCCCTTTTGTTGGCTGGTGTTGGGAGGATGTATCATGTTACAAACTAGTCTCTATTTTTACTTTATATTTTGAGGATGAACTACAAAAGTTTTATTTTTGTTGTACAACTATTGTAGAAAAGCACAAAACCGTGATTTTTCTATCACTGTCTGTACCCTCTGACATGAAGTTATACTAACACACCTAATGATTTAAGAATTATTGGCTATTTCACCTGGGAGGATATTTTGTTTTAAACTACATATTTTTGATATGAACTGAGGTTATGGATTCATTCACTAAGATATAGCCTCCTGCCTTTATTTTAACATAAGAAAAGGTTGGATAAAGAAGAAATTGATATATTAATGAGCCTGTGATTGAAACAGTACCCATAATTGGAACAATACAGGGTTTATTATTTTGCATCACATTCTTCGAGTAGATACTCATACATGAGATGATGGGAGAAACTGTCTTCTTGCATATATAGCATATGGTTTGTCTGGAGGGATGACAGCCAGATTTAATTGGCAGTTCTGTTGGCCAACCCTTGTGTAGGGAAAGAGTTGGGGGGAAAAAACTGTCAAACTTCCTGACCAGGGTCAACATAAAAAGAACAAAGATCCACATGTTAGTGGTCAGTTGGAAAAAATTCTAAGGGAGACAGGTAAAGCCTATAATGTTTTTGGTACTAGCATATCAATATGAAAATCAAGCCTAATAAACCACATTAGTCATAAGGATTATTCACCATTTTATTTGAAATTTACTGAATTTCAACTGGAGTTGCATGGAACAAAGTGAATTATTGTAATAATTTGTGATAAACAAATTAGATTTTCTACCTTTTCTGAACAGTACTCTCAAAAGCCAAGGAAAAGGGATACTGACTTGTTAAATAATTTATTTGAAATCTATCGTACAGCCAAGCTCTCAACATCAATTTCAGTTTGTATGAGATGAGAAATTGATCTTGAATTTAAATTTATCTCACCAGTTTTGATTTAACTGGGCTTTACTGAACTAAGTCAAGGCAAGTTCTCTTCTACATTAAAAAAAAATGAAAACATTGAGAGTTTTAAGTATAAGAGTCAAGCAGATAGTACCATGTCGCTTATAGATAGGGGGCTTCCTGTAGATATTAGAGATTTCTCCACTTGCTAAAGAAAAAGAGAAGAAAGCAAGGACAGTGAATGTTAATGCAATTTAACCTGCAAAATGCATCATCCTGAAATAGTGCATTATACTGAAATAGTGCATTATACTGGAATAGTGAAACATACTGAAATAGTGCATCACCCTGAAATAGTGAATCATACTGAAATAGTGCCTTATACTGGAATAGTGAAACATACTGAAATAGTGCATCACCCTGAAATAGTGAATCATACTGAAATAGTGCCTTATACTGGAATAGTGAAACATACTGAAATAGTGCATTATACTGGAATAGTGAATCATACTGAAATAGTGCATTATACTGGAACAGTGAATCATACTGAAATAGTGCATTATATTGAAATAGTGAATTATACTGAAATAGTGAATTATACTGGAATAGTGCATTATACTGAAATAGTGCATTATACTGAAATAGTGCATTATACTGAAATAGCATTAACCAAGTGAGGCATATTTCAGTTAACTATAGGATCTTAATAGTGCACAAGCAATATGTCAGGAGATTGTATTTTAGTCCAGTCTCAGAATTGTTTTAATTATAGTTTCAGGCTCCATGAGATAAAATCATTAATGAACCTGATACATATATCAATTTAGTTGACTTTCCACACATTTTTGAACTGTGATGACATCCAAAACTTCAACACCATTAACAAAGTCTGTTCTTTTTGTCAGTTGATTCATATTACCTATTTTGAGATGTTTTTCATTGCAATTTGAATATAATACTCATTGCATATATGTACTGCACTCTTGTAATATGCCATGAAAGTGGCCTTACAAACAATTGAAGCAAATCCAATGAATGCAGCAGCATGAGGACGTGATCTTTGGGGCTTAGCGTTGCATTGTAGCAACAGTGGATGTCTGACTGTGCAATCAGGTAACAAGCAACTTCCACTGAAAAGAAAACCACCAGAAAACCAACAAACAAATAAATGATGCAAAGTATTGGCACTTTCATGGCATAAACAAAATGCTGCATGATTGTTTGATAAGAAAACTATCCCACTCATGACTCAGCATACACAACCTAGACGAAGTGGCTTATAAGTCTGGTCATTAATTGACTATTCACCATATTCCAGTGTGGAAGCATGCACTATTGGCTGTGTATCACATATGTAAAGGTAAAATTAGGGAGATAGCAAGAACTTATTCTAATGCAGTAACCCAGCTGCAGGCTGTACATCAATTTAACCCCTTGAGTACTGACTTTCCGTACACGTTTTCAAAAATATGCAATTTGATGATATGTTTGCAAATATTTTGGTTGATTGTAAAGCTATTTTCTTCTCTCACTGGTCAAGCACCATCTCCTGATTGAAGGGATGAATTGGTGACATGTTTTCAGTCTGCGGCCAATGCTATTTTTAATCTGGAAAATGAGTGAGAGTGGCTATGCAACTTGCTCAGTAATTTCCATCCATTTTGCCAGGATGTGCCAGGCTCCTGTTCTCTGTCTTCCCACATGCACAGCTGTGACCTGTTGGTGCAAAGCCATGATCTTACCCATCTCTGGCAGTATGTTAAAGTGGCAATGGGATCTACCATCTTGTTGCCTTTTAAAATATTTTGACATAATGAATGAGACATACAGAAATGCAAAAGATGTCAGATGCCCATCATGTGTCAAGACACCATGAATGGCATTAAGCACATGCATAGAGACAGCCTCTTACTCTATACCTATATATATTTTTTAAAGTTCTGCCTCATCTTGAACCTCAAGCATTTTCAACTCAAGTCATCACCAGTCATGTGAAAATAGCTGCTGTAGCTTAATCTGGATTATAAATTTGATAATGTGTTTATTCCTAATTAACATCATAGTTCTCAAAGGGTTAAGTAATGGACAACCATGGGAACCTTTTGTGCAACATAGTTTTGTGCAGAAAAAGGATGTACATAAAAGCAGTTTTTTTCTATTAAGAACTCTGTGACAAAAGACAAGTACCAAATGGATAGCAGTGGAATATGCTGTTTACAAGTCTTCCAAGTAGTACTCTTTATCCATGAGTTTCACTCGGTTTGGTTAAAGAATGCAATTCACTTCTATGCCTCTCACTTTTTCAACGCAACTCCCACTTTCTATATATAATCACCTCCATTCCAATGCACTAAGAGGTGTGAAAGAATGTTGCAGGATGAACTGTCCACTACATTTCTCTCTCTATTGAGAAATACCTGACCTCTGTGCTCTGTAACTCTTTTTGACAGAGATTGGGAATTCACAATGGTGGAAACTGTGTATTTACCTAGATCCTTCCCTTCTGTGGCATATCGTTTAGTCTGCATTCGCTAAATACATCTTGTTGGTAAACCAATATACTTTTCTACCAAGCCACCCAGTCAGTCCTACACATGTATGAGTTTGTCAACACTCTTATGCTCATGAAATCTCACTCCTTGCAATTTACTGAGGTAAGCAGCCATGCCTCTACTTCTAAGCAAAAGTTTCATAATTGATTTGAAATTTTATATCTCAGTATCAAAACAGTTAAGGTGGTTTTTCATTGTGCCTGAAATAAACTGCATGTCCCACTGCTCCACTATTTTTTTGCTATGCTATGTACAGTTTTACATTTGAAAGTATTGTTTCATGTAAAATAGAAATGCCATTATTTGCACTAATGCATTCAAGCCATGCTGGTGAATGCAAAAGCTCCTACCTGGTATATGGAAATGTGTAGGTGTCTGGGCAGGGCTTGGCTTGAAGTCTAGCTGGCTATAATAAGGTGAACTCCGGCCGCTTTCAGTGCCTCCAAAGAATTGCAAAGAAAGCAGCAAAAACAAATAAATAAAAGGCAAAGGCTCTGAAGCAAATATGAATGAGTAATCTGTTCAGAGTACCATGTTTTTCCAGCAAGGAACTTGCACTGTCAAGGAAGTCACACCTCTTGCTTTTGCCAGTTCATAAAGTGTTCTGGTTGCACTGTCAAGACCGTCACACTACCACACAGGAAATGACAGGCACCACTGTCTCTTCAGATTCCGTTTTCTTTTATTTGAGAACATTAACTTGATGTCAAGATCAGGAAATCTATCAAGAGATTTCAAACCTCGTTGGCCAATTCCAGAACTTCTAAGCTGCAAATCAATGGGGGAGATTCTCCCTCTCAGTCTCCGCCGCCACCTCACCCACACATCCCACCCCCCCCACCCCGCCCTACACCAATCAGGTTTTTGTCTAAATAGATGCCACTTGGTGACTTCCTTGCCAGAAAATATGGTAAATGAAACTCTTGGCCACATTGTTTGTGCCTTGCCACGTGAAGCACCAAAGCTGCAATTGAGGGTTCTCTTTTATATAAGTTCTTGTCCCCACAATCTGCCTTCAGAAAGACAAATCGCGTTTTCCAATTGCCTTTTACACCTTGTCACATCAAATGCAATTTTCTGTCAACCAGAAACTACAATGATCTTTGACAGCTGGTCTCAAGTCTCCCTGGACAGGTAATAGAAACTTTTCTTTCAATCAAGAAATCTACCATTTCCACCATTTTTCAGATTATATTTGAAGAAAAGGATATTAGAATTGTCATGTAATGATTTATTTTTAACTACGTATATTTTACTCTAAGTAAACCAATTGTAACTCCAGTAATCATAATGCCAGATACAAATTAAATAATTTTAATATTTAATAGAATTAAAAACATTAATAAAATCACTTTCTATTTAGCAAAATTATTCTTGGAGTGGCAAACCTTTTAATTCAAAGATTTTATATTTTACTCAGATTTTGTTTTCTTTTAAAATGAATATAAGTATTTAATGATTCAGTAACTTTTCATTTTTTTTAAATTTCATGTCTTGCAATTTAATTCCTTAAAAAAATCACTATTTAACTTTGCAGCAATTTTTTCATAGCCAAAGTTTACTTAAATATTCCTAAACTGTCCAAAGAATATTTGTAACAGATTTTTTGCAGTAGCTTTTTATTTCCTGGGAACTGGAGATCCCCATTCATCCTGTTCAGTAATTACAGGAGCAGAACTGGACTCAATAAATGTAACACACATTGCTTCTGATCCCCAGTGTGCAGTGTGATGACATTACGATAGACAACGGGAGTTTGACCAGCATAGAAATGAAGTGTTAGCTTCAAATTGGATAAATCAGGAAAATGAAATCAAAATAAGCATGATCAAAAGAGCGCAGACCCTTGTATGATCAAAAGAGAGCAGGCCCTTGATGTAACACTGTCTTTGGAAGATATTTGATTTCCTTTGTTTTTTCCTGCAATGTTCTCCTCCCCTCCAGGCCTGATCCTTCCTGGCTATAGTTTGATGGGAGCCAACTACCTTCCAGTACCTCTCCCAGGGGACATTATTCCTATGTGTGCATTGACAGTGAGGGTCGGCAGGCTATTCAACCGCAGGGGGTTTCACAGTCACACTAGGGGTTGTTCTTGCCCAACAGCTATGCAGGAGCGGAAACCACTTCCCAAAGCCGCAGCTGAGATCAACTAACTGGGATAGAACCAAGGACCTTCATGATGTGTATGGCTCAGCTACTCACTGGATAAAATCACTGACCCACCCGGGAACAAATTTTCCTATTTATTTTTTCCCCCCAGTTTTCTCCTAAAGGCGATGCTGATAGTGGGGGATGGTTCCATGGGCACCAGTTGCCCTTCAGTACTTTACCGAAGTCAACATTCTTCATGTGTAGGCCTAGATAGTGATCATTAGCAGGCTATTCGACCATGGCACAGCATCACTTAATATCCACATGTGTACTTTCCATCAGGGGTCACTGGATAACGATTTGGATTAGGATCGACTGATTATGTTTTGCCCCCTTTCCGAGCCCAGGCTAATTATGATATAGCTATCACTACCCCAGCTGGGAATCATATAAAATGAAGATTATAATGAGGAGTATATTATTGATGGGATGTTTCTCATCTTTTTGCTATCACTGAGGGAGCTACAACCGATGTATACTGTGTTGGAGGTTGTAGTATATTAGTGTCATAAGCTAGTACATCAGTATATAGCTCAAATGCCCATATCTCTACAGACCAGCAAAGCTTTAGTTAAGAGGGAAATCAGATGATGGGTATTCCAAAAGAAAAGGCTGAGAATGATGTTGCAACTATGATAAATGCATCGATTGATACAGTAATATGAGCTTTTGTGGGTTTCATTAGATCTGTTATATCAAGGATTAATGGATCATAGTTTAGGCAGTGGCCTTTAGAAGCATATCTTGAGCAGCTCCATGTGACCCAGATAAACGAATTGTGTTGCTTTGCCTCTGTAGGATGTGTTAATAAATAGACGTGCAATTGTGGTGAGGTATTAAGATGGATTGCTATGAGAATTCTATTAATTGCCTGTCAAAAACATTAAGAACAACAGTTAGAACTTGAAAATAAATAAAATATCATCCAAAAAAAAGTAGATCAGATGCTGTAAAAAAGCACCTTTTTCTCTGGTAAACACATAATAGAACCACACAGATCTGAAGATAAAAATAAATTAGAAGTGTGTTTTCTTTATTGATATTCCCACCAGCTAAGCTCATTAAATGTAATTCAACATATTAAACTAAACTGTTGACTAATCTTATGAATCCCACCAGTGCTGCTTAAACCTGTCTGACCCACTATTATTTTCACTGAAATCAGTAACAGGCACTTGAATAAACTGCTCTTCAAAAGACTGCAATGGGTAGGTGCAGCATGGTCAAGAATGTCTGCTAGTGAGAACCAAAATACTATGTGTAAAAACAGAGGGCCAATTCTGTAGGTTAGACAAGAGATAAAACGGCAGCAACAAAGCTCTCATTACTGTGAAAGTGATGATGGGCTCCACTGTTGCCATTTCCTTCCTGTATCCCTTGTAAATGTATCCCTTGTAAATTGTAAATTTTATGTATGAGAAATGATATATGGCCCGGAAAGAAAATAAATGCTAACATGCTAGAAAATGTAACATTTCAAAATATTAAGGTGTGTTGATTATTACCGTAACAACAAATTCCTTTTGTATTTCCATGGGTTAAAAGCTAAATGCTCTGGATAAGCCAGGGTTAATGCTAACTCTAAAATACTTCCACACCCACACGGATTGCTATAAATTATGGATCAAACAAGGGATACAGGAAGGAGAATGAAAAAATAAACAATTTTGGCAGGATTCCAGTTCAATGTTTTTCTTGTACCTCACAATCATAATCACAAATAGATAAACCACTCCAGTGCTCTATTCCTAACATACAATACATGGCAAATTACTGTTATTCAAGTTACAGAAGCTCCTGAGAGCACTGGAGTGGTTTATCTGTTTGTGATTAATCAAAAATAGCTGTGTGTAGCCATGTATGAATATGATGAACATAAGAAGGCAAACTATGTATGGCCCTTTCACCACCCGTTTAATCACCTGAGGTTAAGTTCTGCATAAATACAAATCACCAACAGTAATCAAGCAGAACTTCAGATTATCTCAATATCTAAATTGCTCTGGAAGGCTGCACTCCACAGAATACGAAGTCATGGCCTGTTTGTACTTGAATATCTTATGGCGTTCCACTTTGAGCCAAGGTAGAGAATGTGGGCGAGTATCAGTTAAGCCATGGCTGGGCATGTGTAAACTGTGTGACTAAGATGTTACAGTGAAGGAATTAGGGAATTGTAATAGGGATTAGGGAATTGCTTCACTGCAATAATCAGGGTCTTTACCAGTGGTTTTAACCATTAAAATAAAACCGACACCTTAGACACACAGATACACAAATCATTAAAAGTAGCGACGTAGGTTAATAAGGCCATAAAAAGAAGCAAACCATGCACTGGGGTTCATTTCTAGAGGGATAGAATTGAAAAGCAGAGAAGTTATGTTAAACTTGTATCGAACCTTGGTTAGACCACACTTTGAGTGCTATGCATAGTTCTGGTCTCCATATTATAAAAAGGATATACTGGCATTGGAGAAGGTGCAAAAAAGGTTCACAAGGATGATACCAGAACTGAGAGGATATACTTATCAGGAAAGGCTGAATAGGCTGGAGCTCTTTTCTCTAGAAAAGAGAAGGCTGAGGAGTGACCTGATAGAGGTCTTTAAGATAATGAAAGGGTTTGATGGGGTAGACGTAGAGAAAACGTTTCCACTTGTGGGGGAGTCCAAAACTAGAGATCATAAATATAAAATAGTCATTAATAAATCCAACAGGGAATTCAGGAGAAACTTCTTCACCCAAAGAGTGGTAAGAATGTGGAGCTTGCTACCACAGGGAGTGGTTGAGGCAAATAGGATAGATGCATTAAAGAGAAGCTAGATAAGCACATGAGGGAGAAAGCAATAGAAGGATATGTTGATGGGGTTAGATGAAGAAGGGGGGAAGAGGCTCGTGTGGAGCATAAACGCCGGCATAGACCAGTTGGACCGAATGGCCTGTTTCTGTGCTGTACACTCGATGTACTATACATCTGTAGTTGTACCTATTTACAGAGGTACAATCTTCAACGTCATTTATGAAATAGAATGTGATGCAGGTGAGGTGATACCTGTCTTGGTATATGACGATAATTGACTGCACAATTCTAGTGTTCTGTATCTAGTGAAATATCTGCTGTTCTTGTGCTTTAATAAGTTGCATTTCTTTGTTCCACAACTATATTCTGGTATCCCAGCTAAATGTAGTGATGAAGTGGGAAAGGGTCACGGTAAGCACGTGCTATACAACTAAAGCTGTTTTTATACTGGAGCTTGTTGAAGTTGGCTTCCAGGAGATGCGTAGTAACGAGCCTGGTGTTTCTCACTACTAAATCTGACTGCCTTATGCTGGTGGTGGAATTATAGACCAATTTTTCATGGGCCACCGAGACACAAGTCAGATTTGGCAATGTGGGGGCTGGGAGCCACCTCACGGACATAGGGCCCCAAGAATCTGACCCCAGTAAGTGCCAGTATAAAAGTGGCTTAAAGCTTGCTATTGATTAAACACAGTAAAAGAGCCCTGGCCATATTTCGAGGGAAAAAATAGTATATTGAATGGAATGGAATCATTCTTTAGCCTGTCATTCATCTCCTTTCAGGGGTCAGTGCTCGAGCCCAATTTTTCCTCTCCAATTTCGCCCCCTCTATTTGATGACTTTCCTTACTGGTTCCATGAAGACCAGTCACCATTCCCCAATCTCTCTCCCAAAATGCTGTTGTGGTGAGGTGAATTGAAAATTTCAAATGGAGTTTGCTAAATTTTTGTTAGATAAGGGTATTAGGGATATGGAACCAAGGCAGGTAAATGGAATTGAGGTACAGATCAGCTGTGATCTAATTGAAAAGGCTTGAGGGGCTGAATGATTCCATTCCTATGTTCCATTCAGCACTTCATCAAATATGTAAGCCTCGCTGGTGAATATGGGGCTGAGCATGATCCTGTCCTCAACCGATGCACACTTGATCCCATGATCACTGGGGAGTGATCAGAAGCACATTTTCTGGTTGATTTTTCAGCCCCTAACCCAGGAACACTGAGACCAATTGTAGTGCCACTACTGCTGAGATCAGTTATTGCTGCACAGACTCACTAAATCAACTTGCTGAGCAATGGGGGGCATCCCAACGTCCATTTTAAATAAGTGTACATTTTGTTGGTGATTATTTGCCTTGGAGAAAATAAACTGCTGCTGCAAATGCTCTTTGGTCATTTATTAGAATATTTAAGTGCCTATTTTAGTTAATAACTGCTTTTCCTTTGTTTAATTATGATTTAGTATGCAGAATTGTAGGTGGAGGTGACATTAAAACCCTAGTGTTACCTCAACGGCCATTTTGAATGAATACCTGAGCCTAACAAAACATGAAACAGCGCAGACTGTTTCCAGTCATGACAGTATCTAAATGGTATCACCTATTGCACAAGCACACTGAAACTGGCATGATGACAAACATATTCAGCAATGATGACAGTGACATGCCTGACTGTTTACTTTTTATTTTCTTGCTTGCAAACAAGAAAATGGAAAACCTAGAGGTTTTAAGAAATGAAATGACAATGAAGTTAATTGCTCTTTCTTTGAATATTTTTCAGTGCAGTCACTTTCTTCTATTCGTGGACAGCTGGAAGATGGCACAGTTCATCATTTATGGGTCAAATTTTGCAGTGGGTAGGTTATTCATCTTTGAGTGCCTTTTTAAACTACAGTGAATGTAACATGACCAATTTGCTCACTTAGCTGAATACAAAATTCAGGTAACACGAATATTAATTGTCTGTCTACATACTTAATCATCAAAATGTTAACCCAGAATTAACTCTTTCTGTTCTACATATTTCAAGTATTTCTTTCTCCTAAGGCCAAAATTAAGTGCTTCTCATATCATGTCTTATGAGATGCTAAAATGCTATTACTACATACGTGTATATCTGGATAGACCCCAGCCTCCCACTGCACAGTTAAGTGATATTGCACTGTACAGTTCAATCAAGTGACAGTTAATACAAAAACAGTTCCTTTTGTTGAGTTTTTATTTCCTGTATAAAAATAGAATATGACTCCAGATTGTTACACCCAAAAATGAATTCACCAGGTAAACCTTCTGGTGCAAGGACATTCATTACCTGGTCTGTGATAATGTTGAGGCGATCGAGGCATTGTGGGAGACATCCCCTGTCGACTATACGTGGGCGAGTCAATGTATCCAGGACTTGAAGATCTCCTCTGTCTTAAATCAATCCCATCATACATGTCCTACCACAAGACAGCAGAAACATATTTAGCATGCTGTGACTGTGATTTGGTCCTTCAGTATCAAGTTGGAGTTAAGCTTTTCTCATAACAATAAACATGATTAAGGAAATGGATGTTGGATTCCACAAGGAGTGGTAGAAAAAGATATTCAGAAATAAATGTGACCTATGGTTATGTGGCATTTAAGTAAGGTACACTGAGCAGACCATGTGACATTAATTTGGTGGTGTGGTTATTATTTGATACGGAGCCTGTGATCTGTAAAATTTATCAAGGTTTATTTGAGAAAAGTAAAATCACCTGTCTATTTGCAACATTTTCATTGTAGATCATAATACCGCTCATTACCTATGTCTAACTGTAGAGGTGACTGAGCTGAATAGATTGATGTATAATATACTATACCATCCTTGGTAAGTTTTGTCATGCTGAATTCTGAGATAAGTTCTGATTTTAAAAACTCTGACGCAACAGAAACATTCTGCAATCTCTGCTGGAGTCTCACACCCTGCTCTGATGTTTAAATAACATAGTTTGCAGGTAAGTATTTTGCAGTACAGCCTTGTTGTAACAGATGTATTACTGCAAATTGTTTGTTACAACAAAGATTTCCTAGTCTCAGCAGATGTGCTGTTATAGTCTCTAAGGAGCTCAAACTCTGTAATTTAAAGATTTGACTGCATCACTGTATTATATTTGAACCTCGTAATGTACACAGTAGTACAGCACCTATGGAACAGAAGCACTTTGTGTTTTGATTTACATGGAGTGATAAGATGAGGGTGCCCATCTGTGATTCATGAGTTCATTGTCTCTGCTGGGCAGCCCGAAGGAGTCACTAAGCAGAGGTGAGAAACCTCTTCGCAGGGAGAGGGAGAAAACTGAAGGCAAGGTCAACTCTCATACACCTCCCAGCAGCCAGTTAGTCAAATTAGCAGAGGTTCTGGTGCGGGTGACCTACCCATTCACTCGGCCAAAGGAATGCTACGTGGTGCAGTGGAAGATAAAATAGGAAGAACATTTGCTTTACAAAGAAAAAAAACCATTAAATCATATATTAAACAATACTGCCACTATAAGAGGAACATAGATTGTATCTAATGCAGTCAGTCTGTTAATGAGGTAATGAGTTAAACCAGTTCTTGGTTTGGCATCTAATTAGAGTATCCATCTTGGCCTTCTAGAAATATTTATTGCTTTCTATTTGATCAGAGATCAATACAGTATTTAACGTACTGCAAAGAGCAAGTAGCCTAGCCATTATATTGCAATATATTCTCCTAAAATCCTCATATAATTAAATATAATTAGCACTCATTTCAGATATATGTTGTACTGGCAGATATTTGCAGTATTAACTGTATTGCTACTTTGTTTTATTGCAAATTACAAGGCAAACATATATTTACTCAGAAAACACTCTGAATGACAGTAAACCTTCTTTATGGATTACAATCATATAGTAATTTTGATAATTAAGTAAAAATCTTAAGTAAAAATATATAAGTTGTTTGGAGGGAAAGGGTAGTGGGCTGGAGGGCAAGGGTGAATAAATAATTGTGCAAAGGTTGGAAATGTAGTTGCAGCCTGAGGGTTTCACAATTCTTTTAGTTAACACAAGAAAACATTTATTTATCAAACAAGCTCTCGAAATGCACCACCAGAATATTTCTGCTTCAATCTGCCTCATGATATGTGACGTAATATTTTATACTGACAGACAGAATTCCCTGGGCTACAAGCCACAGCAGGAATCCTCTGCTGCTGTTGTTTTGCTGCTTAAAGTTTGTGTGATTCCAGGCTAAAAGCACATTATCATTGAGAAAATGATTGAAAAGCTGTCAGGTGTTGGAATGATTCCTGGAGTACTGTGCTAATTCTCCATCTGAAATAATGCAGCCGAAGCAGACTGCGCACTATATCAGCGCTTCATTCCTTTGTGAAACAAAATCATAACTTTAAATTTATCCAATTTTGTGATTATATGGTTTTAATGAATCCTATTTGGATCCTAAACAATTTTGGAGAATGTTTCAGCTGAAAAACCTTTTATGCCAAGTAAAATGCTATCTTTAGTTCCTTATTACTTTGAAGAAAAAATGGAGTTGGTAATTGGTTAATGGAGCATTGGTGGCACGTGACTATTCTTTGTATACTAACTATTGTAATTACTAACTGAAATGTTTCATGGAAACTAAGCTCTAGACCTGATACTTTAAACATATTTTTAAGATGTTTGGTGCTGTTTTTGCTCGAACTGGGCAGTAATCCAGTCAAACCTGTCTCTTGGTGGAAGGTATTTGGCGCGAGATGCAGGCATTAAACAAAGCCCACTGCCAATAAATTAAGAGCTCCCCAAAGTAATAGCACCTGCTGCATTAGGAAAACAAACTCCTAATTCAGCCTAACCTATTGCTTGCTCACAGATTTATTATTGGATAATCTCCAAAGTATATTCCAGACTGATCTAAATTTTGACATCTTAGATTTGTAATTAAATGCTTTGAGGGAGATTTGCAAAGAGATGAATTAGCAATTTTAGTCGGTGGATACAAAACATTCTGTTGAGAGTGTGGCAAAAGTTTGCATGGAGCCATGTTTCAGAGGGTTCTGTGTCAGAGCCTGAAATGGATCAACTGGTCTGTTTGCTAATAATAATTTTCTTCTTTGGAATCCAATCTTTGTGGGCATCCAATTGGATTGAGACATGCTAACTTCTCTGAGAGTAAAGAAATGTCTGAAGGTGGCAATGTTGTGGCAGGCTAGGGAGACAGTTACGAGATTTTCGGTTCAGACCCAAAGCGGAAGCGACATCGAGATGCCTTTAACCGCTGGTTAGGCCTCTCAACACCTGTAAAAAGTGGCACTAACATGCACTTTGCGTGTTTGTGCAATTGGGGTGCTACAAGCAGCACAGAACCCCGATTGCATATTTAAACAGCCTCCCGCTGGGTGCCCATTTAAGGGACTGCCTGAAAATTGAATCAGGCAAGCAAACGGGTGTACATGGTCCCCACCAGATTTCCCTTTGCTGGTCGCCCGTTTTTCAGGCAAGAATGAGCAGCTGGTAGTTGAAAATCCCTCCAGTGTCTTGCTGCACCATGTCAACGTTTTGACAGAAGCCAGATTTGTCGGCGTTGTGTAGAGGGAGGAAGTAAAGTTTGATCTGAAGAAAGCAGAATGCTCATTCCTAGTTTTAAATGGATAATCTGAAGCATAGGTTACCTCTTGCTGATGAATGTTTTCTGCGGGACACAGTCATAAATGACTTGCTAAGAATTTGCTGACATTATCATCCATTTAACAGGAAAATTAGAATAATATTGACCCCCCTACCAGGACACAAGCATCTAAATATATTGCTTCTTACTAAAAGATCTACTGATTTACAATAAACAAAAGGATTGGAATTACCTGCGAGTATGGTGACAGCATCCCAAGTGACTGCAGCAGGAGAATAATAAAAGGTGGCACTTAGTACAAATATATGGCAAGTATATTATACAAGTATATATGGTACATCGGCGAGACCATGCAGACACTGAGACAACGTATGAACGAGCACCGCGCAACAATCGCCAGGCAGGATTGTTACCTCCCAGTCGGGGAACACTTCAGCAGTCAAGGACATTCAGCCTCGGATCTGCGGGTAAGCGTTCTCCAAGGCAACCTTAGAAACACACGACAACGCAAAATCATCGAGCAGAAACTGATAGCCAAGTTCCGCACTCATGAAGACGGTCTCAATCGGGATCTTGGGTTTATGTCACGATACATGACGTGATCCGGACTCGAGTCGTCGTTAGCTTGTTCACAGATGTGATTCCCAGTAAAAAAAGTAAAAATTTTCCCAGTAAAAAAGTAAAAAAATGTTAAAGCTTTTCGTTTTACATACAGACGGCAGCTTTTGACACGTTAGAACCCCTGCGACTACACCTCATTGTCTCAGTTGTATCTTGCTATGTCTTTGATGTGGTACCTTCCTGGCTGACTTAATTAACTTTATCACACCTCGGCAGATAGTCAGGATGATTTAATTTATTGGTCTGCAATTGTAAAGTACACATTCTTTGTTTTCCATCTATATATGCTTTGGAGATTCTGTATCTAATTTACTTCACCTGAGGAAGGAGCAAATCGATAGCTCCGAAAGCTTGTGATTTCAAATAAAACTGTTGGACTATAACCTGGTGTTGTGCGACCTCTCAAGTATATTATACACATTACCTTAATCAAGGGCAAATTGCATAGCAGAGTGCAAGGTGATGGACTACTGAGTGAGTCTCTCCTCCAATATAATAGTCAACTTCTGTTAAGTACATAACTTATTTTACACACTTTATTCACTTATCATGAGTTCACAGATAAATCCCATGTCATAAAATAGTTTGAATGTATCGGATTCCACATTTATTACTTTTAACTTGCTGTGGCTTAGTAGATTGTTCGAGTAACAGAAGTCATGCATCAGGTTACTCAAAAATAAAAGTATGTAATCTTGGGAGGAATTCCATGAACAGGAGTAAATGACTAAAACTATTCAGTTACCAGGAGTGAATGGAATGGATACAGGTTAAAAATGGTGTGGGAATTTCAATTACCATTCACTTAAGAAATATTCACGTAAGTGGAGTTGACTCTATTACTTGCTATGACCCCAGTGCTAAGTGTACTGAGTAATTTACAATTTAAGTCGAAAAAAATGTTCTTTTTCTCCTGACCATATTTTACAGAATAAATAAGGAATAAAAGGATGGAGGAAGTTCCTCGGAGCTGCTCCCGCTCTGCTGTCGTAACTGCGCTGGAAGCTTTCCGGTGAAGTTACGGTGGCAGCTCTGAGGAATTTCCCAGCCATTTTTTCAAATGGTTGATGCAATTTAAACCTATAAAAATGTTTTAACTTGTATAAAAGTTTCTTCTAATGCCCTATTTCCAGAGGTACTCTCCAATCTACACAAGTCATTACATGCAAATGTTAGATATACTTAAGGAAAATAAGATTAGTTACGCAGCTGTCGACTGATCGCCATTTATATGCTTCATAAGTTCCATGAAACATAAAAATCAGATTAGGAATATACTTTCAAATTTAATAGTACAGCTGCTACGACATTTAATAATCTTCATGGAT
The DNA here is from genome assembly GCA_030390025.1 of Squalus acanthias. Lineage (NCBI taxonomy): Eukaryota > Metazoa > Chordata > Chondrichthyes > Squaliformes > Squalidae > Squalus > Squalus acanthias. Next base: position 146,392,794 of record CM059427.1, on the reverse strand, counting down.
GCATCATTTAAAAAAATGTAATTGCTGCTTATATGCAAATGAAGATAGACTGGTGTTTTTTTCAGATTCCAAGTTTTTGCACATAAAAAGATTTCAATGTAATTTTTTTAGCCGGAGCTGCTGAAGAACACAATGAGCAGGCAGAAGGAAAGAAATTCGTCATCACTACTGTTACCTCCCACTGGTGGCATTTCAAGACAAACAATAGGTAACACCATGAAAACAAGTCATACCGCCAACGTTGTGTAACGTTTGAATCAAACAAATGTTCAAATGGTTGGGAGGAATGAACATTCCATGCAAAAATTAATTTTGCCTAGTTGCACAGTACCTCCCCGATACTGTGTCTTTCAAGTCTGTCTTCTGATGCGGATTTGAGATAAGGCTCATAGGAAACCAGATCAGGACGCTGAACATCATAGATAGTTTTAACTTTGGGAAGAGCGGCCAGATCTCTATAGTCAAGTATTTCATTGTCCACCTTTGCCTGAGATGAGGATAGTGGAAAGAGCAGAACAGAGGGAATCAGAAGAAAATGTTAGATACAAAGATACTGACAATAGAAAGAAAACATTTTAAGTCATTAGTTCCTGATTTTAAGTCATTAGTTTCCGAAACAGTCATGCTGGAGATATTAAATGCTGCTTTATGCATAGGTAGCATTGCTAGATTTTGAATTAGAAAAAAGAAACAAAGAAATCCTGTAATATTACAGTAAAAGTGAGCTATAGAATAATGTTGCTTTAAGTTGGGGAATCATGATCACTGAGTGATCATCCCTTCTGAAGAATGGCTATTTGCAGCTTGTGACACCTTTTCTGTACTGTGGGGAATGCAATAAATCAATGATCTTAATTGTAAATTAATGGAATTGTAGAATGTGATCTCCAAAACACTGTTAAATCCCACATAATAAAAACTGAATTTGACTTATTCAGCCACAAGGCCCTGGTCACGGATATTACAAAGAACAGTCAGACTCATTATATAGAATAGGTTCTGTCTAAAGCTCCTTTCAATGACAATATCAAGAGAAGAGACCCACAACTTCTTATTTCACATTAGCAATAAGAGCATAAACCTACAGGCCACAATCCCAGATGTGAGGTCTATCACTTGGCCCCTGGAGAATAGTGATGATAAATTTGTTTTGGGCAAAAAACAGGTGGTGCATTAAAGTGCGCTGGTTAGACCGCATATAGACTGATTCTGAGTGGGGCAGGCCCAGCGCCTACTCCACTCAGGACTGGCGAATTTCTGGAACGGGTCCTAAAAAAGCCTTTTTAGGCCTCTCATTAACATATGCATGGGGCCTAACAGCTGTTTTAGTTGGCTGTCATCGATGCCTGAAAAATCACCTGATGCAGTATGGGGTTGAGCATCTTTCAGTCATCTTTGGGGCATGGGATATAGCCCTGCGAAATTGATCCTTTTGCCTCCGGGCGAATATGGGGTGCAATGAGTCCCAATTTCTTGCCCTTGGTTTTTTATCTGGTACCTCGAGAAATGTGTTTGGATAGCGTCAGAAAGTTAGTAGCCAATTTTCCCCTCTCAATAGGGGTGAATTAATATCTCAAGTGATATCCCAAGCAATATAATTACTGACTCCTCAGGAGTCATATTATAATCTCTGTAATAGTGATCTAGCTATATCAAGATTTCAAAGCAGCAGTATGTGGACAAGCTGCTGTTAATAAGCATCACCAGCAGATGTTGATAGATGCCCACAAGGCTATTTGCAATCAAACTGGGCGTGGAAAGCAATCTAATATTGCACTAGTTTATGGATCAGGTCTTGCCATTGCTCTCCAAATGCTCGATCACCTCCTGAGTGGGATTTGTATCTCAAGTCATTCTGCCGTGCAGCCTTTAGGGTTGTGTTTCAGGGCATGTCTATTGCGTATAATTTTGACGGTAGCCTGTTCTTGCCATGTTCTACGAATACATTTTCCAGGCTTTCGAGGGAATTCAAGGACCTCATCTAATGCGTGCTAGGTTTAGGAGAGCAGAAGACATTCTGAGGAGAGGGTGAGCATGTCATTTACCTCCTCAAATAGTTTGAAAGTAGATACTAATTTATAGATTCCCTATATGCAGTATCTCCTAGCAGCCCATTTTGCAAGTTAGACCATTGAGTTTATTTTTAAAGCTTGGTTCTGCCACAGGGAAGTTTGTGACAGCTTGAATTGATTTTCCTTCTAAAGCTTCTCTAGCTGCTGGAAAGAATTGGAACTATTAATGACTGGATTAGCTGCCCAGACAGAGGTTAGAACTCATGTTGACAGCAATGAAGAAGGGCGGGGGCAGGAAGGTTACTTCTGTTACATTAGCAATCGTAACAACAGGGGGAACGAGAGGTTGTGTCCAAAAGCGATATGGGTGTAGACCATCATAGATGCTGTAGATGGTTTTGTGACCAGCACTATTTGGGTTCTGGACAAAATTTATATTCTCTAGGTAGTTAGCTTGTTTAAATTGCTTTGAGCAATAAAGCTTTCATTACTGATGACTATAGTCTCTGTCTCTGTGTAGTACAATCAATTACATACACATTTAAAGAACAGGATGATCTGTCTTTTGGCGAAGGGGAGGAGCTGTTGTCCGTGCTGAGATGAGATCCTCAAACTATGCCAGTGAGCTGGTTTGGAAACGCAGAATTTAATTTTATAAAACTGACCTTAAGTGGATTCCCTTGCTATTTCATTTAGATTTTTGATCAGATTTCACTGTGCTTAGTTACTTCTAGTTCCAGATTGCTAAAGGTACTTACACAGATGACCCGGTTAGGTGATCCTGAAATGCTGGATCCAGGAGGAGAGATGGAAGTTTCAGAGGTACGTCTGTGCTGTAAAAGCATAAGAATGTGATAAAATTCACCGTCATATGTTTTCATGCATCCAAAAAAAGATTCTACACATCGCCGTGGGTTAAAATCTTACAGCCTTACAAAAAATTCTTATTAAACTTTTATTATTTGAACGACTCCCAAAGGCAACAAAAGTGTGAGCTCTATATGAAATCAGCTGCATTATGTTATGACAAATTGAGCACTACATAAGATTTAACTATTTATACAGTCCATGTAGGTTTACCAGAAGCATATTATCATCACTCATTGTCATTGTTGGAACTTTAAAGTTAGCATACATTTGTTAAACATTTCCTAGTCACCTATTATTGGCCCAAAAATTTGTGTTGATACGCGAGAGTACGCACTGTGTACTCTCGCGTATTCTGTCTCCAATTGCCGGTTTTCTGCATGCACTGCGCATGCGCTGAAAACCGGCACTTGGTGAATGGAAAAGGGGACGGTTCCTAGGTGAACCGCGTGCCCACTACAGGCTGCGCGCATGCAGTGCACTTAGTGGTTTCAACGCGCAGGTAAGTACGGAAGATTTTACACATAAAAAAAGGAGGAGTAAGACCCACTTTTAACAAGGTAAGTAGTGAATTAAGTATTATTTTGAATTTTTTTTAACAGGTATATCTTTTTTAGAGACTTTAAAGACAGGTAAGTTTATTTTTATAACTTTTTAAAAGATTTTAAATTTTTTCAAAAATTTAATTTTTTATTTAAAATGTTTAATTTATTTAACTATACTTATTTTATTAATGTGATGGTTTTTTTTTAAATTTAATTGAGGTTTAGCGGTTCTTTTGGGGGGCTATAGTATTCATAGCTTTCACAGCACTTATGTGAAAGTTATGAATGGAAGATGGTGTGCTGCCATTGGCTCTAACTGAGTCACGTGATCCCACAGCTCGCACGAATTAACTACGCCTGTGGGATACGCAAGCCCAGCACAGCAGCTGTCCAGAACATCAAGTTCGTGCGAGCTGGAACTGAAAAAGCCAATGCGCAGTGAGAGATCGCGGTGAAGCCTTACCCTCGCACGAAGGCTTCCTCACGAATTTTTGGGCCATTACTTATTTCCCATCCCTGTGTGCATGTCATGCATGCCTGCTTTCATGCTCTCTCTCTCTCTCTCTCTCTTGTTCTCGCTTTTGAGCAGTTCTTTTTCCTCCACTTGGCTTTCTGGCTTTTTATTGAAGCCTCTCTGACCTCTCGAATACTGCTTATCTTGTGGAGCTTTCCAATATGGGCAGTGAGCTCGCTCAATACAAATCGAGTGCTACTGCCCTCCAAAGAACCTGAGCACTGTAACATGACTGAATAATCACCTCTCCCAAATCTCTGCACGAAAAAGGTACAGCACACTTTGAATGCAAACCATTTTGACACCAGTTCTGACCAAACGTCATTGACCTGAAACGTTAACTCTGTTTCTCGCTCCACAGATGCTGCCTGACCTGCTGAGTATTTCCAGCATTTTCTGTTTATATTTCAGAGTTCCAGCATTTGCAGAAATTTGTTTTTGCATTTTGGCACCTATTCCTCTAACTTTAGGCTTAACAATGTTGTATTGTTGTGTGTACAGTTTTGGTCTCCTTACCTAAGGAAGGATATACTTGCCATAGAGGGAGTGCAATGAAGGTTCACCAGACTGGTTCATGGGATGGGGGGATTGTCCTATGAGGAGAGATTGAATAGACTGGGCCTATATTCTCTGGAGTTTAGAAGAATGAGAGGTGATCTCATTGAAACATACAAAATTCTTACAGGGCTTGACAGAGTAGATGCAGGGAGGATGTTTCCCCTGGCTGGGGAGTCTAGAACCAGGGGTCACAGTCTCAGAATAAGGGGTCGGCGATTTAGGACTGAGATGAGGAAAAATTTCTTTACTCAGAGGGTGGTGAATCTTTGGAATTCTCTACCCCAGAGGGTTGTGGAGGAGATCGATAGAGATTTGGATATTAAGGGAATCAAGGGATATGGAGATAGTGCAAGAAAGTGGAGTTGAGGTAGAAGATCAGCCATGATCTTATTGAATGGCGGAGCAGGCTCGAGAGGCCAAATGGCCTACTCCTGCTCCTATTTCTTATGTTATTATGTTCTTATGTATTTGGGGTGGACAAGGGCAGAAATTGGGGAGGGATTATTCTGGCTCCCTGCCCCTTTTTATGTTCATCAGAATTTCCAGCCCACTTGGGAGCAGGTGTAGAATATACTTACCCAAAACATAAGCAGGTGCACGCAATGTGGGAATTCTTGCATTTGCACCCTTAGCAACACTGGATGCTAGAGATCACTATGTGATTTTGACATGCAGCTTCACTGGAGCATCAGAAGCTTTTGATAAAGCAAATAGCCAGGGTTTCCCAACTGCAATCAAAGTAACTTTGGCATTTCAAAGAAACTGGCCAATTGTCTTTCATAAAACTCTTCAGTTTGGCCCAGGTGAATCGAGGCAATGTCAGCCTATTAATGATGTGCCCAGGCACAGTGAGTTTCCGAAGGTGAATATCCCAGATGGTTGTTAACGGCATGGTAACCTGCTCGTGCATACAAATGCTCGTGACTGGGGAAAGTGGAGCGGAGTCAGGAATGCAACTAGTGAGCAGATATCTGTTCCTCCCCAACCCAGATCCACCCCTTAAAGGTGTACTGAGGATGCTCAGGGTATTTTCAGGGTGGATGATGACAGCCTTCTCGCGGTCCACCCTGTTACGTGATCTTAGATCAAAGGACACCGAACTTGTCGTTAAATCGACCTCCCGGTGACAGTAGCAAACCAAGCAAATCAAACGGTCCCCTCCAGGACCAAAGAAAACTACATGTCGGCCCAGCCATCCGAATATGCC